>JAJEKV010000029.1:12988069-14188949 GCA_021234155.1 Isoetes taiwanensis | reverse complement strand
CCCGCTAGCGTATTTTCGTCTAGCTTACTTCATTTTCATTTCTTGATTTTTTGGTATCCCCCTCAATTCTAAAGCCCTTCTACATATATTCCTAATTTTTTCTGTCAAAAGTCGATCTAGTATGGCCCTCTAAAGTGTGGGTATCTTAAACTTTTTTGTTCCTAAGTCTTAAGGTGGAATACCATGACATAATGCCGACCTAAAATGGAAGGAAGATCATCTCCCACATCATTTGTCTCCCATTCTCAAATCCATGGTTTAGGGCTCCATTTCTGTGTGTGTGATTCAAGGGTTGATCACTCCAGCCTCCCAAATCTCAGCAGGGAGCACCGAGCATAACCGGGCTGATTTGGAGAAGGAAATTATAAAAAGAAGGAAGCTAGAAGGAATCCATTCCAATGGGCCCCAGGGAATACCATCATTCTAGTGAGTGCAGTCCTATTGCATACAATTATCCTGCGGGATTTGTGCTTGTGAAGATCCAATTGTTAAGTGTACTTTATTATTGCTAAGCCATGCAGATATCATGAATTCTCCTCCAAATGATAAGGTTGGTATTGAATTTTGGCAATATAGCACACCGCATGCATGTTTCTCTAATCTCTCTTTCCTTTTGTTGCTTCAACTTAAGAGCACCTCAAGTGTTTAGAAAATCCGTAACATGCGGCTTAGTGTAAGATCCACCACTTTTAAGGAAGGTATATCGACTTCTTTCCAACCATCTGCACTCTGGTTCTTTTATTGGAAAAATTTCTTCTTTTGCTAGAGGAGGGTGGATTTATAAAAGCCGATGCCAAGAGGGGGTAACGGGCGGGTGGTATGGATAGCTTGTATAGCTCTCGGATTTAAAGCGGTGATTATTAGGAAAGCTGCGGAGTTCCATATGCAACAATTCCCCACCACATAACTCAAAGGCAATTGCCAGATGCTCTTAATTTCCCCGGCGCTAGCCTCTTCCTTGAGATTCAAAGCGTAGGAATTTCCATCCGATTTGTCACTGTGATAGGCCAAGGGGTAATTCGTTTCTAGTAAATCGCGTAATTTGCTGGTCCCCAATCGGATGCCATGGATGATACCGTAATAAAAGCGTAATTAACATGCTCCACATGCCTCACCTGATAATGAAGCTATTAATTTGACACCAACTTCCAGTTCACCAAAAACTAGAGCAAGAACATAATTGAATCACTCATGACAAATGTTCAACAACTCTTTTGGGAAGGACCTATTCAAAATTGCCTCAAAGGTCTTAACTTATTCCCTATTGAACCATTGGATACTTTGAAGGTCATAATTATTGGCTTCCACAAAACTCCCCTACTCATGGTGGTGGTCGAAAATGTTAAAATACCCTAATGGAACCATTGGATACTCTTTGAAGGGTCATAATTATTGGCTTCCATTAAAACCCTCCCCCAGCATCTCATGGTCGAAAATGTTAAAATACCTAAATATAGGCAAATACGACAAAAATACACAAAAATGTGACCCAAAATTTTCGAACGAATTCCATGAAGGGTGCTTCCAGAACCCTAACTCATGATTCAAGCCTTAAATCTAGCTATCTATGCGTCATCATCCCCGCCATCAAGATGTTCTTGGATCCCCATCATTCAGGCTGAAAGACAAAGTCGAAACTATATATAGAAAAATGACTATAAATTTTTGGAAAGACCCTCATTGCAGACTTTTACATTCATCTTTGAACGTGATTTGAAGTGATCTTGGAAGTTCATATGCATTTCTCAGTCTGATACAATTTGTTAAGGCTGAAACATTATCTTATATGAGATTCTACATGACTTCTGTTGTATTGATGATTTGCATAACTTGAATATAGTCTTATTGTGATACCTTGATCTTTATATCAATAAATACCTACCAAGTTTATGAAAGAACGATCTGACATCATTCTAGCTTTTTTTTCCCCATCCAAAACATTATTACAGAGATGTTTCTAGTGATCCAAACCAAAATTTTATCTTTTGCACATGATCTTAGTTCCTATTAAGACCCATGCCAGTTGAGATCATGCAAAAAACCCTTATAAAACTCAAGACACAAAAATTTCCTTTTTTTCTGTAGCCGGTTCATGATAGAACCTTTTTCTCCAATTTGAACTTGTTTTCTCCATCATCTGACCAAATCGGACCAAATTTTTCCCCTATGTTCCTACAATTTTTTTCCGATAGTCATTTCAAAAATAAGTGATAAGTAAAAGAGTGTTCAATAAAACTCGAGATATCCACATTTGAGTGGCGCACATTTTTTTTGTCTCATATGGAATAAAAACCTTCGAGATATCCACATTTTGAGTGCACCTTCTTTTGTCTCATGGAAGTGCAATCGCTAAAAATTTCCGCCAACTTTGAACCCGATTTCCTCAATCATTCCGGATCCAAATCAGCCCAATTTTTCTCCCACACATTCCTACAACATTCTCTATTAGTAATTTCAAAAAAATCAGCAAAAAAATCCTCAAAGAAAACTCGGATATCCTTATTTGAGTGTGTGCACCTTTCTTGTCTCAGAGAAGTGCACTAGCATTTTGGAGATATCAGGCCACATTTCTAGAATGTTATTAAGTCCGATTGTTATCATCATAAATATCTACGTATTATCGTCGCATGTGCATTGGTGATCCATCTAAAATTTCTTTTATGCACCTTATATACCCCTAGCGGGTAAGGTAATCTATCTGACATAATGGTTATATTTCCAACCAAATCTCTAATGTTGGCACATGTAGTATTCTTGATGCATCAATGTTGATATGCATTTTTTGAAAGTCAGCACTGCGTAACCTTTTATAGGCCAATTCTCTAATATACTTAGAGGCCCGGATGAAACAGGGGGTTGTTAGTAGCTTTATCAACCCCAGATATATAAAAATTCTTACATAGCCATTCAAGGTTCTTGATTACTTCAAGGTCATTGGGCAAATTTTTCTAGTCTAGTTATATCATTATCCATAGCAAGTTTTACAATCCTGATGGCTTGCTCTATAATCATGCACTTGCATAGTACTTTATCTTCCTCTGAGATCTGAGGGTAGTTAAATTTATGTGCCTCGAAAAATGAATCACATGTGCACTCAATCTCTTTTTTGAACTCACCTATTTCCGGCATTTTGTCTGGGATATGGTTCAATCCTTTCAGGAACATCCTTCTAAGCATCTTATTATGCACTATTTTGACGTTGGTGGTCCTGATGTGTCCAACTGTGTGGTCTACAAATGATTTTTTTTACAAGGACATACATAAATGTTGCTACCAGCAAAGATGAGGTATGGCTTATAGCACAAATCTCTAAGGTTTTCCGTGTACCTCCATCCAAACATAGTGTCTTCCATAATATTCTGTCCCATAGTTCCACACACATCTATAAGAATATCCCGAAAAAATCTTGGAAGGCAGATCTTATCCATAATTTTGGATAGGAACGTGCAGTGTATGATTTTTTTGGGTTTCCTGACTCCAATGTCTGTAAGATGTGCTTTTCCAAGACAGTCTTTCTGTATGGTTCTAATAATCTGAAAACGTACCATCTAATTAGAGAGCTTAAATAAACAACGTTTTAACTAAGACCCATACATTATGGCGTAGCCTGGAAAAGGCTTTATACACGTAATGTGTAGGCGAGTGGCATATGTTTTGTAATCAAAGCGCACTTTGAACAATAATGGTTTAGGCCATTTTGTCAAAAATATTTGAACAGCACTGGTTTAGGGCAATCTACAATATTTTGAACTTATGTAATGCAATCTATGAGTACATCAACACATGCATAAGTATACGATAGTTCAAAAGAACAAGACTTACAGTTATCAAAAGAGTGTTTTGGCAATCCCATCGGGGTCGCAGCTCGCTCTGTCCTCTTTGGTTTTAGTAATTGAGTTGTCCATTGCATTTTGGTGTACTTTAAGCCTTCCACAAAAGAATTGTCTAATTCCTTAGTTTCTTTTGCTTTGTAACCATGGTAATTCTTGGGGGTTCACTGATCTTAGTGCTGCAAGAGCCCGAAGTACTAGGCCTGTTTTTGTATGCTCATTTGCTTGAGCTATTTCTAGTGGATGGTATTGTTTTTTTCAGCAACTCCCCATCCTTAATCGTCTTTTTACAAATATCCACCATCTTGCCCTTGGGGAATCCATTTTTAAATCGCCCATGGATCGATTGGCTTGCTTCATTGTCATTGTGATCAATATTTCTCTAACTTCTAGGTATGTGAGGGAATGCAAAAATACTAGACTTGAGAGTGGTCTTTAAGTATTTTTGAACTCAACCATTCTTCCCCGCAACACAATGACATATAGGGGTACAACACCTCTAAATTGTTGAGTAGACACCAAATGCCTTGATCAAACCATGTTATGCTATCATCACATGTCTTATTTTTGCCAATGGGTTCACAAACGCACTTAAAATATGGGCACAACGTCCTCCATAGGCGTTTGAGATAGAAATCATCTCTAGGAATGTTGGGATAAGCCATATGGCCCTTTCCGGCTTAAGTACATGTATTCACTTTTGGTATATACCTTGTCAAAAAATGGGTGTGTCGATGTTCATTTTGATCTTGATATTTTTGATCATTTTTTCTATTTTCCATCTTTGCGACTTTAGCAACTACGACTTGTGAAGTTTTGATATCACCAAGCATCATCCATGTCTCGGACTAATGGGAGCTAGTGCAGCCAAGTTTTTAGTTCTCCATATCGCCGGCTACACAATAGGCGGGTCATGTTCAACCATACATATGGCATGATTGGAAAAATTGCGGTTATTGCAAGGTAAGACCTGAACTCTATTTTTTTCTTTCGCCGCCGCTGCGCTTAGTATCTTTACTTTTCAAGGCAATTTTGTCTTGCTTTCGAGGACAAACAAACACTCTCCAAAGGGATCATCTTCTTCTTCTGCCATTATATCTTGCATTAACGTCCACGGAGACCAATAGGTCATGGGACCCATACAATGGGCTAGTACAATCATTACTACTAGGATTAAAACCCCCCCAGAAGAAAGGTTTTCAAGGGAAAAACCTTTGCAGTAATGATGATACTAGACAAGCGGAGATAATGACTACTGAGGGCTCAGTAATTGCAGATGTTTATCTAGAACCTCAAGTATGTATAATGCCAAGTCATGCACAGATGGTGCTCTGAGAAGTTGTGGAAGCGTGGAATGGAATGCTAAGGTCAAAAAATGATTCCGGACTATCTCCTGCCATACGACGCAGCCCGTGAAGCCTTTTGCTAGTTTAGGAAGCCAAATCAAAACCCTAGTCTCTTACATTTCACACGATTAAATCATAATCTAAATATATTTATTCTTCCAATATTCTACGAAATCCAAACTAGTCTACCATGGTTGCATGTCATTCCATCTATCTTTTAACTTTTACATGCATGTCCAATGGTTAGAAGGTACGTGTCATGATGGTATAGATGTAAGACCTTTTCATGGAGGTACCAACGTAAATAATTCTTGCAAACAAGCCTTTCTTGGCTTGCTAAATGCCAAGATGCCTAACATGCATTTAAAGATGCATGTAAAAGATTAAATTTTATAGGCTTGGATGAAACATGCATGCAAAAGATGCATGCAAAAGATTCAATTTCATAGGTTTAGATATTTTCATAAATAAGCGAACATCCAGGTTTAAAGTAACATATTCCCATGCTCTCTAGAGAAGGCCAAGTTGTGGTAAGTACATTACAATTTCTAGGCAACACATATAATGTGTATAATATTTAAGCTGCTTTGAAACACACTTTCTATCTCCTCAGCATTAGTAAATCAATGTATAAGTGGATTTTTATGCATGTCATGCTACATCGCCAAATAGCATCGGAAGTTTAAAAAAATAAAATAAAATAATAAAAAAAAAAAAAAAAAAAAAATGGCATGAAACTAGCAAATGCTAGACCAACATCCGCTTGGTTAAATCCCTTGGCAGTATTAACATCCTAATATCTAAACTGAGAAAGCCAGTCTAGACTAGTACCTCTTCTCCCAAAGCCTAAGTAATTTGAAGACCATTATTTATTCACTAAAATCATAAGAAATAAGAAGTAAATCATCTGCTACAGTCATCAACATGAATTCTATATGCACTTATACAGACTATGAACTCTATGTACAATTGTTTGAAATTTATTCCCGAACTTGACTTTTAGCTTATACAACCTGTTAAACCATCCAAACATAGATAAGTTGAGCCAAGAGGACCATACCACATGTATCAGTTATCTAAAATAATTGTGTTACTTGAATCACTCTGATTATGTGTAGCCCATATTCCAATGAATAGACAACAAACTCCAGGTGGCCTTGTCCATGTCCTTTTCGAATATTCCACATCCTTCGCTCTAAAGCCAACTCTAACATCAAAATAAACACAATTGGAGGAGAGAACCCATACCTGCAGCCAATCATGCAAATGTTAGCAGTAATCCCGGTAACGATGCAAGGGCCAAAAGGTGCAGTGGTCCGCAGTTTATCACCGATCACCAATTGTATCCTTTGCCCCGAAGTTAACTTTTTAGCAAGAAAGAGAGATGGAATTACAGCTTTGATCAATATCTCAAATCCAAAAACTGCAATATGAGATGTAACTATTCTATCAAGCATGCATGTTTTGTGCACTCCATGCTTAGGCAAGGTGCTGCCACATTTTGGCAGCATAGAAGAGAGCTGTGCACACAAATTAAACATCTTTTGTTGACTATTGTCTAAAACATATGTGTGCAAGTACTACAGATATGAAGACTCACATCCTTGAAGATTAAAGTAGACACTTGCTTGAAGAACCAAGGAAAGGACATTCATTGGAGATCATGCAAGCAAAGCAAGGAAGAGAAGATTCAAGCAAAGCAAACTAGAGTTTGAAGATTGGAAGACCCCTCAAGGTTACTTGGTATGTGTTTAATTTGAGATCATCTTGGCACAAATTCTATTTCACAAGGTTCACTACATGAGTTCACCATCTCATTTCCATCCATGATACCATGCTTGCCTCATAGTCCATGTTCTCTTGTCTCATCTTCATTTCCCCTAGCAAAGTTGGCAAATAGCCTTTTTTCTAGTCAAAACACACCACAAACACACCATCCATACATCACACAATCATCTTACATCCATCATCTTGTAAAAGCAAAACATTCCACTCAATTTGGCTTTTCCTATGATCTAAGATCACATTCTCTCTCTAAAAGATAAATTAGAGAGAGAAAGTGCACTATTTCCCAAGAAAAGCATGAAGAAGTCAAATGATCAAGTTGTTGCATAAGGGATCTAAATTTATGTGCACTAGTGCCCAAATTGTCCACTTCATCATCAAAAGTTGTCAAATCACCATCAAAAGTTGCCATGTACCATCCACATCACGATCAAGTATGCCATGTCATCATACACATGTAAATTTCCTTTTTTCAAAATATTTGACCTAAGAGAAGTCATTTTGAAACTTAAGGTGACATGTCATCATTTCATTGTGCCACGTCATCACTAAATGCCTCCAAATCATCCTACACGTGCCATTCACATCATTTCCACCTCATAAAAAAGTTTTGACTAGAAAAAAGACATTTTGCCACCTCGCTTGACACGTCATCATCCCATAATGCCATGTTATCATCCATTTACCAAGTCACCATACCAACTTGCCAGATCATCAACTTTACCCCATTTTGATTTAAAAAATTGAATGTCCTTTTTTGCAAAAAGATTCTCCCATGTCATAGAGCATCAAAAAAGATTCCTTGTGAAAAAAAGAATTTTTGAAAAAGACCATGTTTTGACCCTCATTTTTGAGTTCTTGGGATTCGTGCGAAGCTTAGAAAAAAAAAATTCCTATCTACCCTCCCCAAGATAGTCACTCATCCCATCCAGTCTCCCCCGTGGAGACAACACCAAATCTTAATAGCCATATCACATTGGTCCTTTTATACCTGATCTTCCAAAACCTAAAATGCTCATTGGAATATTTCACCGAGAGATCTCAAGAACCTAAAAAATTTCATGCCAAGATCCGGGAATTTTGAATGATTCAACCACCTAATCAAGCCATATGCTCCCGGATTGACCTATTCTAAGCCAAGAAACCTTGAACTAAGCAAAAAGACAAGAATCTAAGCGGGATTTGCCAAGAACAAAACGAAACAGGGGATTATAAAAAGGGAAAATTGTATACAGAGATTTTTGAAGGTTTGGGTGCAAGAACTGATCGAGATTGAAGCAATCTGATTATTTGCTATTATGAAGGCTTTTTTTATCCTGTGCCCAAGACAACAGAGCTTGGGAATCCTTTGTATGACTGTATGATGATTCTTTGAATGAAAATCCAACCCTTGGCATTACAACTGTGTTCAATTTGCGTTCCACATTCCAAACAAGATAAATTAAGAAGGTGTAAGCGATATCTGAAGATAATTTATTTGTTTCAAACACATTATATCTCAAGTTGCATTACATTCTGTTATATTGATCAAAATCAACATAAAAATTAGATTAAATTGCCTTCAATGTCAATCTTGTGTGCATTAGGCAAGTTCTCACCGCATATAGAAGCACATTTAGAGAAGTGTTAAGAATTTTCGAGAATTTATACCGGGACAAATCGATTTGCAAAATCTTGCTTGATGTTTTGGCAGTAACAATCTGTTTACAATTTGAATTTCGGGTCTTACTTAACCTACTTTTGCAAAAGTATTGGTTAACCCTTATTGTGCGCACTGTCGAGAGATAGAATCAAGTGGGTAGAACTAAAAAGATCCATATCCTCTAATGCAAAAAATTGCTCACGACCAGGGGGGATATTGACTTATTTTTTTACTTGGTTAGGAATGCAAATTTGAGTGATCTATACAAATCTGTTGGTATCGACTTTAGACCCCAGATTCTTTAAGATTTTAAGCGAGCTTTTGAATTGAAATCATGAAAAATCTCATCGTGTAAGCAAATGGTATCATTTTCTTTGAGGCATCTTTTCTTTGTTTGGGAAAGCAATACTAATCCCGTATCTAGGCTTTCATTCGCAATTTTTTCTTGCACAAAGTGGTTGCCTAAAGCAACCTAGAGGTTTTAAGCCATTGAGGCTGAAGGTTTGCCAGGAGAACCTTCAACATTTTGGAGGTCCTACCGAGATTATTACCTGGAATTTAAACTCATGAGGAGGAATCATGAAACTTCTGAGCATGTTGAAGCACAAGAGAATCATGAGACCTCTGCAGCAGTGCCAAAAGTGAGCATTCAAACTAATGCAGACATGCCTTGCCACTACTTTGAGTTGAACATGCCAATTCCTGCTCCTACATTTGATCCAAGTATGAATGTCAATAACTTCTTGAAGACTTTTGAGGAATACTATCAGGAATATGGATACAAAAAAAGGATGTAACTTCTCTGAATTCAATAAGTGTTTCAAAAATGATGAAGTGAGAGAGAGCATGGTTGGAATATATCATGAGTTTAGGTGCTAATTCATGGGATGAAATAGTTAAGAAATTCTTGGCACGATTTGGTAAGTTGCTTGATCCCCAAGATAAAGCCAAAGATGGAAGATTCAGAGGGTCATGTAGCTGATGTTAGAGCTGAAATATCTAAAGTCTCTGAGGCATTGGTTGAAGTTACAAAACAGCTCCAAGAAAAAGCCAAAGATGGAAGATTCAGAGGGTCATGTAGCTGATGTTAGAGCTGAAATATCTAAAGTCTCTGAGGCATTGGTTGAAGTTACAAAACAGCTCCAAGAAATGAAGAGCTCAAGACCCGAGAGGAGGATATACCCTTCATATGCTCATTGCTCAAGAAATACTCATTCATCAGATTATTGTTGGTATAGACCTTGCACCAAATGTGGTAATAGAGGGCATTTTGGTAAAGGATGCCCGGTTTATGCTTTGCAAAGTAGTAGGCCATTATGAAGATAGGTGCAGTGTCAAAGAATACTTTGCTAGAAAAGAAAAGGCGAAAACTAATGAGCCAAGTGCTTCTGTTAGATTTGTGCAGAAAATTGAAGATCAAAGAGATCATGGCTATTCATACTAGAGGGATGAATAACTCAACGGATAAAGAGCAAGCTCAAGTGAATGAGGAAACTAATGCACCCAAGCACAAGGAAAATGAGCCAAATCCGGTTGTACCTCTTTCCCCTTGTCAAAAATACTTGAAAAAGGATAAGGAGACTGAAGATGATTTTGAATCTTTGTTAAAAAATTCCAAGATCAGTGTGGATTTGCTGACTTTGCTGAAGATTGCCCCATCTTATAGAAGAAAGGTTTTGAATCTAACCAAAGAGGATGAATTTGCTCTTGTAAATCACATTGAGGAGCATGTGTTGACCCAAGAGATTATGATCCAGGACCTTTTACATGTGTTGCCAGAATGGGTAAGAAAATATTAATCAAAGTGCTGCTAGATGGAGGATCACCACTCAATGTGATGCCTCATCATATTATGAGGTTATGTGGTCTAGAAATTGATAAGAAGGCTCCCATGGTATTAAAATCTCTTTTAAATACTAACATTAATTAAAATTAAAGTTAAAATTAAAATTCCCCCTTAAACCCCCTTTTGTTTGGGTGCATATTCACACGGGAGGTGACTCCGGGCAACAGAGCTGTTGGATAGGCATATTTGCCCCTTATTCCTTAATCTACACCGTACACAAAGTTCCTTGTTTGGGTATGGATGTATAGAATTCGTTATACTGTATAATAAGATTTGCAAAATACTATAAGATTTCAAGCAATATACTATATGGTGTTGATTTTGTACGTACAAAACATAATTACAGGGGCTCTCGCTGCCCTACGTCAACCCCCGTGTGAATATACACCCAAACAAAAGGGGGTTTAAGGGGGAATTTAATTTTAAGGCGTGTAATGTAATGGTTTGTGTTATAGGTTAAAATTTTTTGGCCCCGAACAACATTACATCACACTTGGATGAGTTGATATTATATCGTGTTCGGACCCTAACAAACAAACATATAATACATTGTTAATATTTTAGATCATAGGAGCAATGAAATAAGAGAGTGCTGATACAAAAAGACAAGTAAACACAGCTAAACATAGTAGAAAACATTTGTAATGATGTTGTACTCATGTTTGAAACATTTTACTCATATGAATATATTTAATAACTACAAATAGCAAATGAAATCGAACATATTGACGGTGCAGGAGCGCAATAATCGAGCCACTAAAAAAACGTGATGTGCAATGTCAAATGTTCAAACTGAACTGGAATACGGATATGAACAAACCATAACCAATGTTCAACTGAATACTAGATATGACATGGTGACGTTCATGTTCATGTCCAAAGTACCAAAACATTAAAACATTTAAACGTCAAACCCAGTGTTGCACTATAATTATCAGTCTATGAATTCAGACATGGTTAAATCCTTTGAAGCCTTTCCTACTTGGTGTGCATGCTAAGGCTTCTCGCAGCAGAACTGTAGAAGCAACCTATATTGCATAAGGAGCCCCTGTGAACAAGTTCCTCTGATTTTCCTTCAACAAACTGACGTCAACACCAATGCTGACCTCATAACTTAGCTTATATGGACTCGTGCTCTTGGTTTGTTGAAGATGATTCATTATTTGTGGCAGGCCTCGACAAATTAGATGGAACTTCCAAAAAATGGATGTGCATGAGCTCCAACTTGGTATTTGCTACACAATGCCAACCCAGCAAATCCATCTGTAAATATATCATACAAAGAACAGTTTATGTAACAACAGAATCAAAGTTATTTGTATGAACCTTGAATATCATTGTTGTTTAAGATAATGGCTTAACATATTTCACAAAGAACAAATTATAGATTGATGATGGCAATGTACCAACCACGTCGAATATGCTTCTTATCAACTTGGATATAGAAGAGAGGACTGAAAATGTACAAATAAGTAAATAATCCATCAAAGCATGCAGAGATTAGCATGTGTCCAGCATGAGATCTTATGCTTTCTGTTTTAGTATGGCATGCCAAACGTGTGGTGTTCAGTTGAATATCCCATAGTAGCATTAGCAAACTAAAGAGCACCTAGATTACAACTTGAAATAAATTGTAAGTCAGAAATTGCATTATCCACCAGTTTGCTTTGCAACATCACTGCATTTTAAGATTGTATCAGAAGCTCGGAAATGATTAACAAAGAATGTACAAAGCAATTTTACAAATAGCTTCCAAGAAGATAGATAAGCATCAAATTCGATAACGGTGAGACAACTATTTTTTTAGTAAGCGTAAATAGTTTTAGGATTACCTTATGCGTGTCCATTTCGGTATATCGTCGTCCGGCAATCGGTACACCAAAAAGCCCGGAATTACCATGTAGCCCCGGCCGTTGGAGAAAACGAAGAGATGGGTTGAAGGAAAGGGGCAAGGAAGAGCGGAGGTGCAGTGGGCAGGGCATGATCATGCAAATTTGTCGCAAAGGGAGATCCAAAGGTCGGATCAAGGAAACAAAAGCCGAGGAACAAAGCGGGGGATCGGAGCAAGGGAAGCCATAACCGGGGCCAAGGGAAGGAGCAAGGATACGGACAAAGGAAGGCGGATTCTTCCCTCGTATGGCTATGGCGTAGAAAAGAGTACTAAGCGGACTGTTCCAAATTTTTGCACCATAGTCTTTAAGACTGCTAATGTCCGGAAAATGAGAAAAAATGGGGTAGTGCAAAATCGAAAGTATTAGGGAAAGCTTGTGAATACCATATCTCGAAGAACGTGCCACCGGAAAAAGGCTAAATTTTTCCTTGTTGATGCGGATTCAAATGACTCCTTGTTGGATCGTCCCGGACTCACCGCCCATTCAAACAAGTTCGCTACTTTCTTGCCCATACCCCTTATTTTCTATCATGTTTGCTCAAATTTTTGCTTGAAGCCATATCCAAAGTTTGATAAAGAATTTTCTAACCCTAAAATTAAGACCTTCGAGGCCTGCATGCCATGTAGACCACTAATAATACCACAAGTTACCAAAAAAAAAAAAAAGGGTGCCCACCATTGAAAGAAAACATGAAAATCACTATCTTTGTGTATATTGGCTCTAGATGTTTTATTAGTACATCAATTGAAATACACCACAAAATCATAGCAGAACCTTAGTGAAAAGCGTACAAAAATACAAAAGTAACCCCCTGTTATTATGCTAGATATTCTGCACGTACAAAATTAACACCATATAGTATTCTGCTTGAAATCTTATAGTATTTTGCGAATCTTGTTATACAGTATAGCAAATTTTGTACTTGCATACCCCACAAACGAGGAACTTTACGTATGGTGTAGATTAAGGAATAAGGGGTGAATATGCCTATCCAACGACTCGTTTGGAGTCACCCAGGTGTGAATATGCACCCAAACCAAAGGGGGTTTAAGGGGGATTTTAATTTAAATGTGTTGGACCCAATGGTTGTGTTAATTAATGTCAATGGTAGTTATGTGTTGGTTGTTAATGTCAATGGTTGTTATGTGTTGGGGGATTTAATTTTTATATGTTGGATGTTAATGGTTTGTGTTGCAAGAAATTTTTTGGCCCCTTAGGGGCCTTAGGACATCCCCAGGTGTGACAAAAAATTTAAAATTCAAAACCGAGAAAAAACTAGAATTCCTTTGAGGCTTTCATCACTGTAGCTTTTGAATTTCATCACAATAAAACAAATAGAACATAAGTAAAAGTTACCATAAAGATAGAGCGGATTGATCCCATTATTCGAAAGTCATAAAAGTTTGCAACACCCATACACAAACATTTTTGAACTAGAATTTAACAGCAGCCTTTGGCCTCCATGGATTCTTGTGGTGAGAAACCAAAGTGGGAAACTTTTTTGCTTGTTAGCACAAGGATCTAGAAGCCTTGGAATTTGCTTAATAACTGCCTCAAAATCTAAATTGCATGGTAATTTTTTTGCAAGCTTCATTCGGAATGAGCCATAAAACAATATCCAATAAGCGCCAATCTGTATTAATCACCGGTAGGATGTGAAAGCCTACAAAAACCGGACGAAAAATTGCTGTTTTAGCATAGATAACTTAACCAAACATAACCATATCATACACTATCAAAAGATCTCAGAGAGAGCTTTCCAACATAATAAAAATCATCTCAAACAGAGCTCGGATCAAGCGTTATGATAAGAAATGTGTTGCCGTGGGAAACTGCGACTACATGCGCCCTTCAAGCCCTTCATGTGCCCATTATGCACCACACACACAAAAAGAGGGCTTTTGTTGTGAGCCATTGGTTGTTGACCATTATGCACCACACGCACAAAAAAAGGGCTTTTGTTATGAGCCATTGGTTGTTGACCATTGGAAAAAAAAAGGCTAAAATCAATGGCTCGAAATGGTGCACTCTAGATGTACGCGATTAGGGCTTTTGTTGTGAGCCATTGGTTGTTGACCATTATGCACCACACGCACAAAAAAAGGGCTTTTGTTGTGAGCCATTGGTTATTGACCATTGGAAAAAAAGGCTAAAATCAATGGCTCAGAAATGGTGCACTCTAGATGTACGCATTAGTACATCCATTTGAATACATCACGAAATCATAGGAAAACCTTAGTGAAAAGCGTACAAAAACACAAAGAAAACCCCCTGTTATTATGCTACATATTCCTATGGGAATAGTAAGCAATGTAGCAATCGATGTAGAAGGAATTATTGCGGCTGCTAATTTTGTGGTTGTTGCTTTTGAAGGAATTGATGAAAAATCTGACATTTATGACTTGCTCTTCGGAAGAAAATGGTTGTCCATAGTGGATGCAAGACCTGTATGGTCAAGAGGAGAGTGCACCATATCAAATGGTAGAAAAAAGGTAACTCTCGACAATAAGGTTGGGGAATTTGAAGCGCTAAATTTCATTGAAGAGGATATTTTGGTGCCAAATCCCTGTGGAGAATATGACCTTGCTGCATCTGATCAAGTACCAGAACCAAAACTGTCTATTGAGATGAATTTATCTAAAGGTGAAAACTTTGCTTATTTATGGTTTGATGGTGGTGTCTCAAAAAGGTTAAGTGTGGCCTCTTTTGCTGCAATTCTCAAAGACTCTTTAAATAGATTACTGGCCAAAGTAGGCAAGATTTTTTCCAACATTACTTCTAACATGGCAGACTTATAGCAGGAATGCAAGAAGCCAAGCATCTAGGTATGAACAAACATTGTCATTTTTGGTGACTCACAATTGGTTTGTAGGCAGTGTTGGGAGAATATCAAGCCAAAAATGAAGACATGATCTTGCTGAGAGATAAGGCTTTGGAAGAATTAGCAAACTTTGAGTCTTGGAAATTGTGCCGTGTGTCAAGAGAGCAAAATTGTGAAGCAGATGCATTGTGCAGGAGTGTTCTACTTGAACATCTAGCTGAAGGAGCAATAAAAGAGGAGGACTTAGAAAGAGATGACCTACAACAACTTTATCCAATCTTGGTGATAAATGCAAGTGAAGAAAAACATGTAAAAGAGGTAAAAGTTCACAAAGAGGGTCAAGATAGAACATTGTATGTTGGAGACTTATTCAAAGAAGAAGATGAATCTTTTGTTGCTAAATTCTTTGATGAATGGAAGGATGTGTTTGCTTGGGATTATAATGAGTTGATTTGGTGTTGAGAGGTGTATGTGAATTTGAAATAAATTTTAAGGAAGGCATGAAAACCTGTTATGCAGAAACTAAGGAGGATAAATGCATCTTTGATTGGCCTGATTAAAGAAAAGTTGTACAAAATGAGAGATGCTGATGTGATCTCGGAAATAGTAAATCCAGAATGGTTGTCTTGCATAGTGCCCGTGGAAAAAAGGAACAAAACAATTAGAATTTGCATTGATTATAGAGATTTAAACAAGGCAACTATCAAAGATTGTTATCCTTTACCCTTCTTGGAGGAAGTGTTGCATGTTGTTGCAGGTAAAGAAATGTATTCTTTCTTAGATGGTCAGGATTCAATCAAATCAGTATCAAGGAGGAAGATGAGCCCAAGGCTTCTTTTATCACACCATGGGGAACATTTGCAATGAGGAGGATGCCCTTTGGACTCATGAATGCATCAACAACATTTCAGAGAGCAATGGACACTATTTTTAAGGATATGCCTCCCACAGCATTTCGAGTTTTTTTAGATGATTTATGTTTGAGCACTTCTAGCAAGGATCATTTTGCTTATCTTATTAAATTATTTGCTATGTGCAGGAAAGGAGGTATGAGCCTAAATCCTAAGAAATATGTTTTTTTGTGCTCAAAAGGGGATTTGTTGGTACATGAAGTGTCTACCAAGGGTATCCAAGTTGCTGAAAATAAAATAAAGGCCTTGAAGAAGCTTGTATCCTCTTACATGGACAGTGACTTGACATTCTATGCTGACAATATAATTTTAGATTTAAATTCTAGAGGCAGGTTTCGCCCATATGAGCATCCAACAATATTATGCCACATCAGTGATGCATGTATTTAGCAGCATTCTCATTATATTTCATAATTATGATGCATTATGTGTGCGTGTGCTAGTGTGACAAAGAGAATTTGACATTTTGAGTCTAACTTACAAGGTCTCATGCATTCAAATCCAACAATTGCCATTTCAAATTTGCAATACTGGATTTGGTGCTCAACAATTCGAATGCAGTTTTTATATGCAATCCAAAAATTATGTCATACATATGAACCACATCCCAATATGGTTTCAAGTGAATGTAAATATTTCACTTCTTAATAAGTGGTTGAATTGCAGCGTCTTTGATAAAGTGTTATTTATTGAAATCCACAACTCTATATCTTGGTACCAATATATTTCTAATTTAGCTTGTAAAGAAAAAAAAAAACAACAAAAACAAAACAAAAATTGTGAGAAAGCAATCTTATACACGTCAATTGAGCCACATAATTACCAATGCCTTATAGAATCATAATTACCAATGCCAGCGTGTTTTTCCATTGTGCCGCCTGCCTGCCCATGTAAAATTCCTCACAGGTATTAACATCAAGACAAAGAGATTCAGCAATAGAAGAAGCTTTCGTGGCGACAGGGGTCTGGTACGAGCTTTTGGTTGTATAGATTCAGGCGAGGGTTTGACAGGGGCGTCAAGGGTTTTTTATATATTCATAGGTGGCGACGTCGGACATTGTCTCGCTGGCGTAGGAGTGTCGCTCTGCTACTTCCCTTGGGACTTCATGATAGGTATAGTCGATGAAGTCACTCTGCTGCTCCTTTGCAATCAAGCCTAAGAGTTCATCGATCCTGAGCCCCTCTTCTTGGCAGTATGGGAGGTTGAGGATGTCATTTACCAAAATATACTCCTCCCCTTCGATTACTATTGGCGATAGAGTTGTGATGCCGATTGGTGGTTGGTTGCCCACCTAAGCTCGTCTTCATGCCTTGCTATCGTCTCTCCATTCTTGTTGCCTTCACTGCTCTCCCAACGGGTTTTCTTCCCCAAGTTGCTCGTAGTCCCGCTCAATTTGCAATGCCCACGATGTTGTGCCATGGTACCGCGTACTTTCGAGGATTCGATCTCATGTATTTGGCTTTGCTCCCTTCTTGTGTTGAGTGGCGCTTAGGTCCAAAGGCAATTTTGGATCGAGGCTCCCCAACCTGTTGGCGCCTTATCGCATGAATAACGCTGAGAGCCTATGCGAAACATACCTATACTGTGAGCTCTACAAGTCATGTAGTCGGGCATGTCCTCGAATCTATCCCCAAATTTTCCTGCCCCTTGACTGCGGATCCTCCCTATAGCTTGGCTCCGGCCGTGAGTCTAAGGATCATTATAGTTTTTGAGGTCAAATAAGGGCCCTTACCGATGCCACGTCAAAAGCTCGCGGCCAATGGGGGCCGAGCTTGTCTGAGTTTTTTACCGAGCCTTGGTTTACGCCATTCTAGGTGTCAAGCTGCCGGTAGCCCGGTAATATTGGTGCCTCTAGCCCGGTGTGGATTACACTGCGTGGCAATTATGACCGTTAGCTCCGCCCTCAATTCCTTTCGGTGTTTTCCTCAGCGAGTTTTGCGAAGATCGATTGCCCAGCGCCAAAGGGAACTTTGATTTGCGAGAACTACCGCCGACCTGCGCCAAAGTGAGTTTCAACCCCGGAAAAGCTTGATCAAGGTAAAAAATGAGCCTCTCCTAGTATTCGATTCCGCTCCACATTCGATTTGAATTACGTGACTAGATGGCTATAAGCTCTATCACGGTTGGAAATGACTTTGAAAGCTTCGTGGTGTCGACCGGAGCTTTGTTACCTCCAACCTGCAATCGCGAGGTGAATGACGAGTCAAAGGATGCGGGGAGAAATGACGTTTTTGCACATTGGAAGGCTTTGGTGGTGGGTTTTCGATCAGGCAAAGAGATATTTGTACAAGTAAGGCATGTATACACTCCAACGGATATGGCAAAAGAAAAAATAAGCAAGCGACGAACTTTCCCCGGTTAGAAGCAAATTGTGAGTATGTACTTCTATGCAATCCATATTTAAATTAGTTGATTACTTATCCGGTTCATTCCTATTCTCTCGGGTTTGTGTATATCGGATGTGGAGAATATAGTCTCTTCACTTTCGATAGTAGTGTATTCCATTGCTTTCACCAAGATATGGGCTCCTTGTTGTTGAAGGTAGCACACCGGCAGCTTCGAGAGAAATGGGTATATGGTTCTGGAGGTATGAATACTCTCCACGAAGATCCAAGCTAATTGAGCTTCCATTACCCGACTGTCCGATTTATCTTGCGGGCCTACGGATGCCACTTCTATCTTATTAGCCTGAGTAAGTTGTCAAAGAAATGTTCGGCATTGAAGGAGAAGGGAGGAGTCTGCGGGCATGTGAAGATAAATTTAGGAATTGATATGTTCATTGCCTTATTCAAGAGCGCCGACAATGTTAAGAAGACCTTGAAGATGTTTACAGTTCAACAGTCAGTGGATAGTTTTTTAGATAGTCTATTTCTTGAAGGTTGGAGTGCTCGACTTCACGATGGAGTTGAATCTACTGAATGCAGGATAAGTCGAGACACAGTTCGGTTCAGATATTGCATTCGGAAGCAAACGCTGTATGTCACTTTTAAGTATAGGAGATGGAATGTCCGTGAAGGAAGAAAGTACGTCTGGATTCCTGTAGAACAAGATGACAATGATGGCACTCATTCCGTTGTCATAGACTTGAACATTCATAAGGATAATCAGCTGTTCAAAAAGTCCGAGGGAGTTGAGTGGTCTCTATTCGATGTTCGGCGGCAATTAGAGTTTGAGACTGACTTAAATTTCTTCCATTTTACGATAGACGGCCAGAAGGTGGGAAAGCGCAGAGAAGAATGCTGTAAATTGGGGTCATGCATGCCACCCAAAGTCATATCTGTATATGAATCTATGTAATATAAATATAAGTGATAGTTAATTGGAGATTTATTGTATATTAATTGCAAACATTTGCTTTCATTAGAATATAAGACTTAAAGTAGCTACGGTGCGAAATTGTGTACAACATAAAATATGGATTTTGTATTTTCACACACGTACTTTACGTCTTAAATTGTGGATATCATAAAATTTGGACCCGTAGCCAGTGCTGAAAATGTGACTAGCATAAAAATGAAAGGGTATTTTAAGCCACCGTATCCACGATCTTGAAATTGTACATAGCATAAAAATGAAAGGGTATTTTATGCACCGTAGCCACGGTCTTGAATTGTACATAGAATAAATTCGAAGTCTTGTTTTCTTTTACCGTATACGATCGAATTTATGTATAGCATAAATTAAGGGAGTGTTATTTTTGCATCGTTGCCGCGTTGTTAGCCTCTCTTGCAAATCAAGCCGCTACAATGGCGCTCACATTCAAACTGTCATAAATCGGTATTTGCTCCACGAGAATGGCAAATAGCGGGTCAAATAAGGCATGGGGCTGTTTAGCACATGGTATGAAAAATAGTGGACAAAAAGAGCGGGATTTTTCGTCGAAGCATCGAGAAGAGTTCGAGGAGGAGCTAGAGGAACCAGTGGATGCAAACCATTGTATATAATAATTTTTGCGACGGTAGACATTATGGCGAGTGTGTAAGGGTTTATTGATGCATATGGCGGCATCCTTCATAGCTTCATGGCTAGAGCTGGGTCTGACCTGAAACCATGTCCGTATTGGGTTTGCCTTCACTAAGCATGCAAGCTTTAATTAAGATGTTTCCAAAAACCTGATCAAGACCGAATTAGAAGGTTCTTGAAGAGACTATGAGCTATCGCGGGGCAAAGGGCAAGGAAAGTTTTTTTCAGCCTAGATATCATGTTCGCATATCTTGATTTACACTAAGCCAAGCAAAGATGCCGGTTCTTCTTCAAGTGCCGCAGTCGGCTCGGATAGGCCCCCACGCCTCACTAGTGGGAGGCCGATAGATCCCGAGGAGAAGCTCATACGGAAATGAGGGAGAATGAGGTCTGGGAAGAGGAGGTCTCAGAAAAAAATTGTCTACTTGGGGTTATCAAAAGCATATCCCATCCATGTAGGTGGGAAACCATACTTATTTGCTGCGGACATATCACGAAGTAGCGAGGGTTGAGAGAAGACGAGATATTGGGCGGATATATGCGCATGTTGTAGGCACAGGAGGACTTATAGACTTTGAGGCCCGATGTCCCCGGACAAATGATGGAGGGCGTGACTTATGATGGATCCTCAATACCTCAGGAGGATGCATTTGAAATTGTCATCACAAAAGGCTGAAGGAGGGTATGAAGCGTTGAAAGATGTCAAATTTGAAGCTGCTAGCTCTTCAAACACTGATCCTGTGTTCATAGAGCGTGTGGCCGTCGAAGTCCTCTTTCAAAATAACAAACCCAATTTGTTGTCGGCCAAGGGACAAGAGAGAGGTATTTATCACGGTTTCATTTTTATTTCTTCTTGAATCGATGTTTCTTTTATGTAGGAGTTATTTATTGATGACTTCATTGCAAGGCATGAGAGAGTCACCCCAGGTGGGACGCCCGATGTGCACATTATATGGGCTACCTTCACAAGGGGGAAATTATTGTGTTTTACAATAAATATAGTCCATCCGAGATGCAAGGGAGGTCCTCAAGCTTAAAAGTCATCCTTAGGCGGCAACCACGTGCCCCTAGCCGCAAAACTATGATCGAAGTTATAGCGGTAGATAGGGCTATCGCCATGTATGTCTTGAGGGGCTTCAAATGTACTACGTCCTTGCAAATAAAGCAGCTCTAGGTTTGATTGGAGGCGGACAAGGAAGCTAACACCGCGCTTGTCACATAATGAAGGACCACGACATATTGTATCAATTAGATGCAATTGGGATTGACTAAAGGAAGAGGACTTAGAAGAATTTGATTCGGGTACTCCGGGCCCGATGCCAAGAAAAGGAAATGTACTTGAAAAAACTTTTGTATTAATATAATATCTTTTCTATAAAATTCATGAATTGTTTTTATATGACAAAATTCCTTTTGTATGATTGTTCATCTATGAAATTCATTAATTGTTAGAATTCAATGTCAGCAATAAATCCTTGTTAGATGTATATGTTATGTCTTCTTTAATGGTGAATTCAGCCATTTCCATGTATGTACATCCGGAGGGCGTAGCCCGCGGTGCTTGAAACGGGATGTCGGGGGTTTTTGACTGCGGAATTTACCAGACCGTGGCTACGGTGCAAAAACAGGTTGTCGGCAATTTTTGGACTGCCCGATTTCGCACCGTGGCTACTATGAACATTTTTTAGTCTAGGGGTTTATGGGATCGGGGCAGACAATATTGCTTATTTGAATTTCTTCTCCTTGCTAAAATCTGGCTCATGTCCATGGAAGGCGCTAGCTCTGAAATCCCACAAAATGAGGGCTTCACCGGGCCAGAATGTTGACCGAGGTCATTACTAGCAGCACCGAGACTGCTATTCCCATCACGGAGGCCGAGACAGTTATTCCAATCACAAGCTGCCAGATGGATGGCGTGATGGTGTCCCTTCCGAAAGGGTTCGGGGAAAAGCCTTGGAAATGTCGTCCAGGACATTAATAATAGTGTGGCCGAATATTTCCAAAACCCGACGTGTTTCCTACTGGTCTCCTTTGCTGAGCTCCGGTAAAAGGTTGTTGGGGAAGGAGTTTTTCCCGCGAGAGCTCATGCGCCACAATATTCCGGTTCAGACGATCAGATTGTGGTATCGGTGGACACAGCTCCGATCCAACGGCCTACCGCCCTTCCCCACCCACAGGCGAGCAAAGAGAGGAAGCTGGCCAGTCATACGTCATGTGGCCGAGGATGATGACATCCATGTCCCGGCGTGGAAAACAGCCATTCCGCCTCGTGTAATGAGCTGGATTACATGCTTGGACCACGGGCTTGGGAGGGGGGAGGTCTACACACGCGGCCCAGTGTTGTGGCAGGTGACTGGGCCATGGTGCCCGATGGTCATTGAACAAAGTTACCCCGCCTAAGACGTTGGGGCCGCAGCGCATTCCCAAATGTTTGGCGGTGGTGAGGGGGAGGAACAAGCACCAATGAGACTCGCTAGGGGAGCAGCAGATTCGAAGTGCAAGATGATCGGCAGGACCAAAGATGACCAGCATGAGGGACCAAAGATGCCAGACCGGATGATCCAGCAGGATCGAGGTTGATCACCGGAAGCCCAGTTCCCTGGGAGCGTGTACTAGGAAGCCCATTTCCCGGACGAAAAATCCATGCCCAAGAATCTGGCCCGACAAAGCCTCTAAGCTTGTTCCTAGTTGGAGACAAGCTGAGAGAGATGCAGCCAAGGAGCGATAAGCTTGGGAATAATGGAAGCCGAAGGAAGGGGAGCCTAGTATTAGATATGGTGGCCCCCGAGAAGATAAAGGGTGCTCCTCCGCGACTCAGCTTTAAGGGAGATTAGGTACTAGCAAAGCACTCAAAACCCTCCTCGATTCCCAAGCTTGCCTTCGCTAGAATGGTCGCAATGAGATGGCACCATTATTGAGAGGAGGAAGGAATCAAGGAGGAAGAGGAGGGGAGAGCACCGGACTTTGTCCCGATGGTAGAGGAGGAGGTGAATAGAATCCAAGCAGAGGCCTTGGATATCGCAAAGAGGCAGCCAGAGGCTCGCCTAATTAGCCTCTTTGAGGGACAGTGTCCGTTGTTGTGTGCATAGAGGGGCGTGTTATTGTTACGCCCGACGGAGGATGCCTCCCTTAGGAGCCTTTTGTAACTCTTTTTGGTTGTTAATATATGAGTGTTTTAATTTTTATCGTTATGGTTATATTTTAGTTCTCCTTCTAATAAATGTGAGCTTTTGTAATTATTTGTTATTCTATTTATTGCAGCTGTGTATTTATTTACTAGTGTTGACCGTGGGCACGGTGCAAAAATGACTATTCCACATTCTGTGGGAAGGTCTATTTTGGGTCGCCCGCCATGGTTGAAAATAGTAGTTCAAAGTTTTTGGGGGCAACCGCTCGCAGTGACTACGACGATGAAATAGACTGCTCCACACACTGCGAAGAGAATGCTTAGCTGAATTTAGAATCTACATGTAAGGAAAATGGCCAAGAGCTTTCCAAATTGAAAATGTGCGGTAAATAGATGGATCACATGTATCACTTATAGTTACATACTTATAACTAGCGAATGTCTGGAATATTCTAGTAACAGAATTTAGAACTCATATAACAGGCATAGCATACATGAATACAACAGTTCATTCGCACTCGGGCTCATCATGAGCAGGTGGTTGAGTGATGCTATTAAGCTCATAGATGCGACGCTCTGGAACCCGATCAAGGTTGATAACAACACGATAAAACCCGGAGGAAGAACGATTTCGACCCTCTGTTACTCCTTCCAGCCAGGGAGCAAGGGGGATACCCCTCTGCTTGCATCTATAAAGATCATTATATGTCATAGTGCAAGTAATGGAGTCTATATCTTCGGGACGAGGAGGCAAGGTAGACCCCCTGTAATAAGAAGAAAAAAACTGAGACATAGCAAATGGATGCCTTCTGCATTGAATGGAGCTGTACTTATATCGAACAAAATTATTGACATGCATTGTAACAGCATTATTGGTTATATATACGAGCATAATGTACAAAATACACATGTAAATATAATGTACATATATAGTATATATACCTGGTTTCTCTTTAAATAGCCATCTATGCCTTCATTGTCTTTGCCTCTTTCCCTCTCTTGTCTGCTTCTTGTTTGCATGCTCCTTGCCTACCCGTAAAAGCTTCTTGTTGGTTCTTGCCTCCCTATCCGCTCCTTGCCTCCACATGCGCTCCTTGTTTGCTCCTTATTCGGTAGCTTTTTTGTTCCTTGTATGCGCTCCACTAGTTTCTTGCAAATGGTAACTTTGCAAGAACATTCTCGCTGGGCTGATCCGGAATACCTGCAAGCATGCGGCAGAATAAATACGTGCACTTTTGATGAATTTTTTAGCAACTTTTGGGAGCATCGGTGGCGTCACGGTCCAACCACAGAGCTTGCAAGGCAACTGGTCAACTTCATTATCGATCGCTATACTTCGTCATCTCCCTCCACTGGCAGGAGATTAGTTCGAGTCATGCAAGGATCACTCTAAGTGCTTTGGGACTTCTTGAACCCCCTCGTTTAGAAGATAGGCTAGAGCAGGTTGAAGGACATGCTTTTCCATGGTTTCATGGCCTACTCTACGGATCACTATGTACCTCTGGTCATTCCTACTAGTGAAAAGAATAGGATTTATATCCTCATTGAACTTTACAACTTCCATTACAAATCTTTTGTGGATATTGGTCCCTCCTATTCCGTTCCCTTGACTTCAACATCCACGTGGTTTCTTGTCTAAATTCCCCACCGGGATACAATTCCCTTGGGATACACGTGACCTATGGCTACATAGCACATATCACATAATACGCATATCACAAGTAAAGATACTCCATTGGAATTATGTGTATAAACTTCGTATAAACCCTCACGATTTTCATAGAAATTAAGTATATAAGCAAGTGATTTTTGCAATTAAGTAACATCCTTATATTATCATGTATTATCTTGGCAATAATTTTCCTTTTAACTTTTCGTGTAAGTGAATGATTTCTTCTACCATTTTCCTTGTATTTTCTCATGTGATTGTTCTATTTGTGGTCATATTCAGCACCATAGCCACGGTGTGAAATCGCCTCATTTACAAATTATTGAAGGGCCTATTGCGACCGCTCTTGGTGCGAAATACATGGATGGATCGGTTTAGTTACAGCCCATATTTTCGCGAAATCCCGTATTGCGGTCGTCGCGAAATCGTGGATCGGCTTTTAATTCAGGCCCATATTTCGCACCGTGGGCACGATGCGCAATACATGCATCCAGTTTACTTACAATCTGACATTTATTACGGTGACCACTATCGAACTGATAAATAAACCAACTATTTTACAGTAGAGACATTATCAAGAGCTCTCAATTGGGACATAACCTTTGCCTTGCCTACATCTCATTGATCTCCACTCCCTTGATCGCTCATATTTCTTGGACTTATACCAAGCTTCCCTCTTTTTTTTTTTCCCCTTTGGGTTTTTGTCTAAACAACTTAGCAAGTGTTGATTCACTCGCCGTGATTTCTTCACCCATTTGGACACGATCCTTCACGTAAAACCATTGACACATCTGTAAGGAATTCCCAACCTGAACCTCGTGTTGAATGAAACGAAGAATGCATTCTTTGCTTGCTTATGGGACTTCTCCATTCCCTGTGTATTCCAAATTCTCGGGCTTCCATATTCCCACGACAAACCCACGCCATGTGCGGGGCGGGATATGGACATAGTGAGTCAAATTGGCCTCACTCCATGCTTGAGATGGGAAAAGACTTAGTGAAGTTTGTGGCCTCACGGAATTTTAGCAACATCATTTTCCCTGCACTACCTTTTTACGCATTTCCTTCACCGGTCTGCAGAGAAATCACGCCATGCCTTGATTTTCTTGGTGATCTACCACGATCATTTGATCATCCTCGGCTGCAATAAGATCCTTGTAAGCTTCCCAAACACCGGATAAGTTCTCTTTCGGGGAGGCAAAACCTCTTAGCCTTTGGACCACCCATTTTTGGGTTTCGGGGAACCTTGCGGATACCTTTGGATCTTGAAGTATTTTGTAGTGCCCACCATGAAGTCCCACATAGATAGCACCTTTTCAACTTCATGCATGGCAGCTTCCCTAGAGCTTTGGGGTGATTTATTCCAAGCAAACAGGATACTCATGTAAACCATCTTGTCTATGATTCTCAAGAAAGCATGAAGGGTGCATATGTGTACTCTTTTTAACGGAATTGGCAGAATTGGCATTAAGGTTGTGTCCTTCTCTTCTCTATTTGGTGGCTCATCATGGACACAGTCTAATGTACTCTTGTCCAACCCAGCTGAATCTCCTCTCGCATAGAGACAGTAAGGACAAGCATGAGTAGTCTTACCAGCACCATGCTTCATCCTGTACATACATTTTATTGTCTTCAAATCTGCAGCAAGATGCCATTCAATCTCGTACTCACCATATACAGGAATTGCAAGTTTTTCTCCGATTCCGTGAGAGGCAATCATTGTGGGGATGGATGTTTGATCAAAAACCCATTTCAGTATACTGTGATTTTCCTCTGGTACCTGAAATAAACCAATCCACCAAATGTGATCTTCAGACTGGACGGAAAACTTACCATCTAGATTTGACTCTTCATTCCCTGTATTCAAAGCTCTGTTCATTAGACTAAGTGAAACCCTCTCGTACTTCTCGCCTTTCACCAATTCCATTTCATCCAGCTTCAAAACAATTCTTAGTTTGCGTAGCACTCTTCTACCTTCATATCATAAAAATCGAACCAAAAGCTGAAGCATTCTACCTAAGTCTATCCAAGCAATTGTTATTTTCATTAAAAAGAAAGTATCACCAAACTTGACTTCTTCTTACCTTTGGTATAGGATGGCAATGCATCCAAATTGACACTTGCTGGTCGGTGATACATATCACCAAGAAGCTCTTGCATTTGTCACGTTTTCGATGACCTACAAGTCCTCACACTAGTCATCCTTGGTAGTAGAATAGGTTTGGTAATGCCTTGTTGTTTAAGGCCATCCACGCAAACATCCGAACAAAGCAATATAAAGCTTGCCTACTTATTCCAATATTGTCACCACGGTTCTTGCGATTACGAGGGTTTGGTTTGTTCCCCAACTCTTGCGGCGATTCTTTGTACTACAGACTTTCCTAAGTTGAATGCTACCAGGAAGCTTTAACATTCTCAATACATCATCTTTAGTAACTAATTTCTTTAATAAACGAACAATATTAGCAGGTTTTCTCTTATTTTCTTCGCAAGATTTGGATCAACAAGCTTTTTAATAGCTATGACCCTTTTTTTTGAGCTTCCACCCCCATGGACTAATATATTTATGGGCTTCGGGTTTCTTGCCCTCTCCCTGATCCCCAGTGGAGTTCTTTTCATTCGTTTGACTCGCTTGTGAAGGGAGTCATTTTCTTGCGCAACCCTCTTCATTCCTTACTGATTTCATCTCTGTCACCAATTTTTGATTTTCTACCTCAATTCATTGAGCTCTTTGCATTGTTGAGACGACAAGTAGTTCCCCCTGTTGGAGCTGATTAACATCGATAAAACTTTGCAATTGAATCCATGCAAGTGGTTATACATGGCACGCAAATGTGGATCAGTATTACCATTAACCAAATTATTACAGTAACCTAGTAACCCTTGTTGTCCCTTACAAGAAAATTCAATAAGACCGGATGCAGAATGGAAGTTTGGATGGGCTCGAGTGAAAGGATCACAAGGATACAGTTGGCCTTTATCCCATAGGTCTATATTCATGGCTCCAGAAGCTCGCAATGCATCTTCATCTATGGGTTGCTTCCAAGTGAACTTATTCCTGTAAGGCAGACATCCTTTTGGCACTTGCACTCTAAATTGACCCTCATAATTAGTTTGATCCTGAAACAGAAGTATTAGAACCAAGAACACTCAAAAGAATGCAATGACAACTCGGAAACCAAATACCTTTGCCATTGGCGTTGCAAAAAGGCAGAGAACAGAAGCGGAGCTTAGAATTAGGAAGATTCTTGCCAACAAAGCGAGGCGAAATTGAATTTTGCTCTATTTCTTAACAAGAATCACTATAATCGAATTCAAAAATGCTTGGTAGCGATGACAAGTTCATTGTTATTTCGATGCGTGATGGCAAGCTTCGATACAAGCTTCGAAGGCTGAAGCTCGATGGCTGAAGCTCGATGGTGGGAAAATGAAAATCTTAGATACAATCATCAAATTTTCAGGTCGTTAGGAAATAATGATTGCAAAGTTAGGTACGAGGTTAGGTTTGGAGGGGGGAAGTTAGGTTAGGGAAGAGTGAAAGTTAGGTATGGGGAAGGTAGGTTCGGGATTCTCGTGGCAGCCCCCAAAACTCTCTTACAAGGCCCTTATTTGACCCACTTCCCTCCCCTTGGGGGAAGACTAACTTCCTAGGGTAAGATCTGCTGGTCATACTGGCAAACTATATCAGTGTAGTAAGGGGTCCTAGTCAGGGTTGCATGAAGGTCGAAGAGATGATCAAACACATGGAAGGCCTCTTGGTGAGGGAAATCACGGATGTGGTTGGTTTTGTCATACCATTGAACAAAGTTGGTGGGTGCGGAGATGGATGTAGAAGATGGTTTGGAAGAGCCCGATAAAAGCACGGAAGATCATCTAAGAGGGTGAGAACAAGTTTGATGAAGGAAAATGGCAATTGAGGTCCCCTTATATAGACTAAAGTCGCATAGGTTTCCGTGCACAAGGGTAATGATCGAACAGACCTTTATTCTCGGGCTAAGGATCTCCAAATGAGGTACCATGAAGTGCACATCTAAGCAAAATAAGTGAAGAAACACTACATGGCAGTTTATTGGGTCAAAATGGGCAACTTTTGGTCAAACTTGGTGGAACTTCGGGTCCATTTTCTTGTGAAAAGGCGTCTGCGTTCAGCGACGAGAAGGGGTTTGTGAATCGAACATTAAGTGGGCTGATTTTGCTCACTATTAAACATTTCTAAGGGTTATAAGATGTTAACATGTCTATTTGGATCAATTCTAACCTAACTAGCAACTTATTTCATGCTAATTAGACATCTAAAGTTACAAATTTAGGTGACTCTGGTCCATTCATGCGAAAAGGGTTCTGCGTTAGCTGACCTTGAGAAGGGTTTGGCACGAATCGACTTGAATGGGCTGATTTTAGCTAAATTTTGATATTTTTAACTAAAATTAAGTTCTACACTGCATTTCTAGATGAATTTTAAGCATTCTAACATCTTTTAGTACAAAAATTGGATCAATTTTGCCCCAAATCAAGTGACTTCGGGTCCATTAGATGCGAAAGGGGTATCGTTAAGAATGAGAAACTTTAGTGAATGTCGACTTCGGGTGGGTTGATTCTTGAGCCAAAGTTTGATTTCTAGGTCAGAATTTTGTGCAATTTAAGCAATTGCGGTATTCTAAGCATGATACAAAAGATTCTACTACAATTTAATTTATACAAAAGTACTTTTATATCAAACAAAAGAATTAATTTGAAAAAACTTTTATAGATATGGGATAGGATTATCTGAGACAAAGTTGGACATCTTTGTCACCAGCTTGGCGTGGATTGCGCAGAGGTTACCTTCTTCAAAAGCTGAATGAGCTCCACTTCTCTTTGCCCTCCCTCTGAGCTTCGGACCATCAAAGGTGTCACCCTATAGTTGGTTAGGAAGTCCTGCATTATCTTAGGAGGAGCTTTCGAACGGCACCTTCGATGAGGAGATTAGTGCACTATTGGAAGTGCCTAATCTCCCGAAAACACATCGTGCCTTGAATTAGGGTCCATGATGGACCTTCTTGGTCAGCTCGGCCGTGGTGGCGGTGGCTTGGGCTTCGGATTCTTGGCCCGCCTTTGCGATACCTCGTACATTTTGCTTACAATACCGGTCATTGTACCTCCTCCACCCTGACGGAGGTACTCTGGTATACCTTCTTCCAACGTTGGAATTCACGGTCTTGCTTGGCGTGAATTCCCTTCCTCCTATACGCTTCTTGACAACCTTAGGTGGCTTGGGCCGCCACGGTATGGTGGTGGCGTGGGGTTCGATGGTTCCCGGCGTCTTCCTCGCGGGCTCGTCTTACATCTACCCGGCTCCCTCGCTCTCCTCTTCCTCCTTCTCCTCGTCGGTAGGATTCCGACGAGGTTCCTGAACATGGACCGTCCCACTTGGGCGGTCCTAGTCCCTCTTGGACCGCTTCTCTCTTCTCCTTGCTTCCTTCTCCCTCTCCCTCTTCTTCCTCTGGGCCCTCTCATCGGGCCATTCTGCGACCTTCTCCTTGCCCTTCCTCTTCTTGGATGGGCCAACCTCCTCTATCCTGCTTTATTTGCTCTTTGCTGCTGCTTCTTGCTCTGCCCTTCTGCTCCTCCTGGTGCTCCTCCTGGTCCTGCCCCTGCTCCTCTTGGTCGGACGACTGGCCGAAGTGGACGGTCTCGTCCGTCTGCTGTGCACAAGGCCCCCAAAAAATAATTGGTATTAGTTTTTCACAATACTTTTTAGACGAAACCACTAGGATATAGTAATGTCAGTTTGTGGGTTAATATGTTGAATAATCATGAATAGTTACATTGTGTGGTTTTTATTTATGATTTGTTGTTCTAGTTTATTAACATAGTTCACCACCATGGTTGTGTATCATAGTTTGTTTAGTTGGTTTTAGTATTACGTTTGTAATAGTCCATGTGTCTCCCTTGCCGGCGAATAATATCAAGAGTTTTGTGTACTTATAGTCTCTTATGCAGCTGGCTTGGAATATCCCCATTCTTTGTGATGACGATGGCCATGTTAAAAGACAATTAAAGTCGCAAATCTATAAATAAATGCATCTTTGTAAATTCACATACGATGATATGTTCCCAAGTAGCGGACTCTAGAAATAAAGAAGAACAGTTATAAGACGAATAAATAAGAACACCCAATAAGTTAAATCTTCTATCTTACCATGCAGAATGGGATGAAGAAAATGTGGATATGGTCACAGAGGCTAAGGAGTGCACTATCTTTGCATCCAATATTCAGAGTCATCACAAAAGGGATGAATTGAGATAACCAGATTGACGGAAGAGGAACTTTTTATAGTTATGATATTGTTGGTCCTCTATTTCAATTTTAGATGGCATGGTCTTTACGCCTATGAAACAAGCTCTGCCTTTTGAATGACCATATCCTAGATGCATATCTGTGAGAAAATACCTCAGCCATTACTTCAAATACCACATACATACTTTGCAAATGTACAAATTTCTGCTTCTGCATGAAAAGAGGCAAAGACCGGACAATGTTTCGTAGATATTTTTCTTGAAATGAAAACTTCGGCAAAGAAAGAAAGAAAACAAAAGAAACACAACATAGAATGTTTACTACGGTTGAAGCACACTAGTATACTACAGCTGGTAATAAAGCTTTAGTTAAGCATATGAAGAATTGATAAAACAAAACAATAGAGTAACAGAAGAAAAATAGCTTGAGTAGCTTTTTTACTCTATGAATATCAAGAAATTACACAAGATACACACGGAGAAAAAAGGATATAAGAGCATACCATGAGTTGTACACAAATTTACAGAACAAAAAAGGCGAGAGAAAACAAATCTTCATAAATGTTTTTCTTGCAACAAGAACTCGGAAGTTAGCTGCAAAACAAGAAAAGCCAATAGGTACTTATAGCACATAATTCGGATATAGCATTATCGGGTTAAAAAAGGGTGTATCATGATCTAAGCTAGCTTAATCTCAACTAGCAAATGGAGTTCTACCTAAATGGGGCTTATGTTGCGCTGGACATGGCTAGTCGGACATGTAGATGCCTTGGCAATCAAACTCTTTTCTTGTCCATACACCGCATATTAAATTGTTAGATTGCTCTTAGCTCAGAATATGTAGCATTATAACAGGGGTTTTTTTTTGTGATTTTGTTAGCCATTGATTTTAAAGAAGAGGGAAAATCGTGTGGTTGTGGGGTTTTTATTGTTAATATTAGGTTTGTCAAATATTAGGTTAATATTAGGGTTTGGATTTGTTTGTAGTTTGCTTCCGGGCTGGGGGCCACCGGTTAGTGATAATTCTTACGATGTTTCAATGCAGATCTGGAGAAATTGGAGAGATGGATTTGAGCCGATTACGGTTTAGAAACCAATAGCAGCTGAAGGGTTTGTGGCTCTTGGTTGCGTGGCTGTTGCAGGATATGTTGAGCCAAGTTTGGAAGTTATGAGATGCCCAAGGCGAGTTGGTTGATGAATCAACTGTTGACATGCATCCGGTATGGCAAATAAACAAGCCGTGGCATTGCACGTTTAATCAAGTTGGTATTGATCGCTTAGCTTTATCGCTTCGCAAGATGCACGAAAAAATTTCTGACCAAGAAGTTTGAGTTGTGATCGCCTTTAAAGATTCGATCGGTCATCGGTTTAATTGGTGGATCTCATGTGTAGTAATGCATAGAAGTTTTGTATATAAGATCCTGGGAAAGCATCCCATGCATTTAGATCCGGTAGGAGATTTCTGATATTGGGCCAGGGTAGAAACGGGTAGCTAAATCGGCCACAGCTGGGTGGATTGACAACTACAGCTGCAAAACGCGAGCTCCATGTAGATTAGGAAGTGTTTTTGCTTGATCTGATATTTGGGGAGATCGGATCATTTGGGGCGGCAGCCTGCAACAAATTGGTTTCTACAAATCAGCTTCCTCAACTCTGAGTTCTCACCGAAGCTCGATTTGTCGTAACGTAGCCGCCAATACCTCTTTGGACAAAGATATTGGCAGCCAAAGATCGACCACCCCTGCAATCGTTTTATCCGGCAAGGGCATCTGGAGCTGTGACTTATTCCTGTGGCCAAAGTAATTGGAGAGGAGAAGCCTCCCTTGTTCTGCTCTTGGCAGAACCATCTTGCAGCATTGGCGTCCTTTGATTCTGAGATTTATATGAAAGGTCGAGCTTTCTATTGAGTTTCCAGAGCCTTGGATAAGTTGGAATGATATACCGATTCCTCAATCCATGTTGTAAAGGTGTGAACTGTATCTATTTGAGATGTTTGTAGTTCTAGATAAGTTTCCATTTTTCTTACATAATTTTACATTAGCAGACAAGAATATGCGGTGCTGTTGACATTATCCATTCCTTTTGGCTTGTCTTGTCAAGCCCGACCGCCGCACAACGCGTTCATATCGGTATGCTTACATCAATATTAAGAGCTCCAATGCTCTTTTTCCATTCGAATCCGATTGGTCGTATAATAAATCAATTTGCAAAACACAGGAGATATTGATCGAAGTGTTGCGATGTGGGCAAACATGTTTTTGAATATGTTTTTCCAACTTATGTCAACATTTGTGCTTATTGGCATTGTGAATACAGTGTCACTTTGGGCAATCCTGCCTCTTGATACTTTTTTACGTTGCTTATGTTTATTTTCAGGTATTTGCCTATCCATAACCTGATCTTGTTGGCCTCATTCTATTGCTGGAACTATCAGATATGCTGCTTGTTTGCATATTCACCCCTTATTCCTTAATCTACACCGTACGTAAAGTTCCTCGTTTGTGGGGTATGCAAGTACAAAATTTGCTATACTGTATAACAAGATTCACAAAATACTATAAGATTTCAAGCGAAATACTATATGGTGTTGATTTTGTACGTGCAAAATACAATTATGAGGGCTCTCGCTGCCCTACGTCACCCCCCGTGTGAATATGCACCCAAACCAAAGGGGGTTTAAGGGGGGTTTTAATTTAAATGTGTTGGACCCAATGGTTGTGTTAATTAATGTCAATGGTAGTTATATGTTGGTTGTTAATGTCAATGGTTGTTATGTGTTGGTTGTTATGTGTTGGGGGATTTAATTTTTATATGTTGAACTTAATGGTTTGTGTTGCAAAAAAAAAATTTTGGCCCCTTCGGGGCCTTAGGGACGTCCCCCCCTCCCCCTCCGGTGTGACAAAAATTTTAGAATTCAAACCAGAAAAAAAAACTAGATACATTTGAGGCTTTCATCACCTGTAGCTTTTGAATTTCATCACAATTAAACAAATAGAACATAAGTAAAAGTTACCATAAAGATAAAGCATATTGATCCCATTATTCTGAAAGTCATAAAGTTTGCAACACCCATACACAAACATTTTTCAACTGGAATTTAACAGCAGCCTTTGGCCTCCATGGATTCTTGTGGTGAGAAACCAAAGTGGGAAACTTTTCTGCTTGTTAGCACAAGGATCTAGAAGCCTTGGAATTTGCTTAATAACTGCCTCAAAATCTAAAAATGCATGGTAATTTTTGCAAGCTTCATTCGAATGAGCCATAAAACAATATCCAATAAGCGCAATCCTCAGATTAATCAACCGGTAGGATGTGAAAGCCTACCAAACCCGGCCGAAAAATTGTTATTTTAGCATAGATAACTTAACTAAACATATCCATATCATACACTATCAAAAAGATATCGGAGAGAGCTTTCCAACGCAATAAAAATCATCTCAAACAGAGCTCTTGATCAAAAGTTATGATAAGAAATGTGTTGCCGTGGGAAACGCACTACATGCGCCCTTCAAGCCCTTCATGTGCCCATTATGCACCACACACACACAAAAAGAGGGCTTTTGTTTGTGAGCCATTGGTTGTTGACCATTATGCACCACACGCACAAAAAAAGGGGCTTTTGTTGTGACCCATTGGTTGTTGCCCATTATGCACCACACACACAAAAAGAGGGCTTTTGTTGTGAGCCATTGGTTGTTGACCATTATGCACCACACGCACAAAAAAAGGGCTTTTGTTGTGAGCCATTGGTTGTTGACCATTGGAAAAAAAAATGCGAAAATCAATGGCTCAGAAATGGTGCACTCTAGATGTACGCATTAGTACATCCATTTGAATACATCACGAAATCATAGGAAAACCTTAGTGAAAAGCGTACAAAAACACAAAGAAAACCCCCTCTTATTATGCTACATATTCACACTATCGAATCAAGCAATGCTTCTTTCCTGGTATTTGTCTCTTTGGGGTCAAGCTTTGCATTTGCAGTGCCTTTGCATGCTTATGTTTATATCCAGTTTGCTGTCTGTACAGTTTCTATTCCGGTTTTTGGTATGTCTGCATTGACTTATAAGCGGTAACCAATGTGTTTGCATATATTTGGGTGGCTCTTGGTATGCAATGCAGGGAATTGAGATTACAAAATGTACTCATAGAAATTGCAATGGAAATAATTTGTTCGTCTTAATATTATTGTGCTTTTTAGTAATTAACATTTAGGCCCAAAAATTTTACCTATGTTTGCTTTAGTTAGGGCCCGAAGGGCCCAAAAGTTTTTTTAATATAACAATCAACACACAACTATCATTAACATTATTAACACAAACCATTGCATTTAACACATTTAAAATAAAATCCCCCTTAAACCCCCTTTGGTTTGGGTGCATATTCACACGGAGGGTTACGTAGGGCAAGAAACAAAAATGCTCATCTAGGAACTGCTTTGAAGCAAACAGATCTTTCGATGGTTCGGCCTCCACAGCATCTTTCGGTGGTTCGGCCTCCTTAACAAAATCGCCACATGAACATCTCGACACAACCAAAAGAAATGGTGAACCTGTTCGGAATGCAAACCCTAATAAAATAGTAGGGTTCTAATAATGAAATTGAAATTCCCCTTCGTTTTTGTTCGAAGTTCCCTTGATACCCCTCACCGATTAACACAAATAATACGCGTAAATGCAAGTTAGATTGCGTTGTGCCATATCTGCCAATGGCAATGCACCATTTGGCCTAGTTTATTTTCCTGAACTTCTACCAAGCTCAATAGTGGCGGTCGTTTACCTTGCATTTATGAGGATTTACCTTACATTTTGACCATCTACCTCTCATTCCCACGCTTCTGCCCCTGATTATGAAGCTTTTACCCTTGATTTTGAAGCGCCAAGGTGCAGAATGCAACCCAAGTTGCATCTACATTAAGGGAATTACAATCCAGGTTGCATTCCAGGGACATCGACAGGGATTCCTCCCTTGGAACGCAACTTAGATTGCAATTCTCTTATACATCATTAACACATCCATCTCTTAGAAATCGATCCCATAGTGTGGGGCAAAATTTAAAAGCCGAATAAATATATTTTCTGTATAATTTAAGCTAATAAGGGCCTACAAGAACCTAGATTTTAGCTAAAAAGTATAACAACCCACAGTTTGTGATCGGTGAACTTCTTGGAAATAATTTTTCCTGTAAAAAATTGTCGATTTTAACAGGCTAGAGTTTCTCGAAATTTACCCCACATTAACTCATAATGATGTTTGACATGTAAGTAAATGGATATATAAAATTAAGCTTAATGCAGATGGTTGTCTCAAATATATAAGGCCACATTAGTTGAACAAGGATTCCGGTGCAAAGACATATACAACCTCTTTGAATCATGGCATAATGGCTTTCTCCCTACAATCACACTCAAACAGCATCCCTGCAATCACACTTAAAATGCATTTCTCGGTTGGTGTAGATTTCCATAAAGATGCAACTTTTCTAGTGTAATGAAGCAAAAGCATTATATTTTCATAAGCATAGAATGGCTTCTTGTTACTTTGTTGCCTAAATATATTGCTTAATGTTCTTTAATGCTTTTTGAATTGCCTCTAGTAACCATAAGGTGGGCTTTGACGTCTTATAGGATTTGGATTTAAAGGAAGCGTTGGTCACCGAAAACAATTCTAAGATCTTGAACATCAATAGTAACTATTGGCATGACCAAACAATTACAATTACTATGTCGTTGTTCTCCGTGGAGGCTTGTCTTCACTTATCTCGCTGGGAGTTCACATTCTATACCTAATTTCATTCTCAAACCTTAGATAGATCCAGAACCTTCTTTGGGCTAAATCTAATAATTAAATTGTGTCTGTCCAATCATACAATTTCACAAGATATCTTAACTTCTATTTGCACCGATTTTTTGAATTCCCCCCTCCCCCCCTTCCCTTTTTTCCTTTGAAGGATGTAAGTCATTGGATTCACCATGCAACATCAAGTATACACTACATGAATCATATGAAGCCAATCAAGAATAGCTCGTGCATCGATGTGCATTATATCAAAGTATTCACCTTATGATTAAGATAATATTGATGTGTAACCCCCCCTTTTTTTTCTGAAGTTGGTTGCTGCACGTTCATTTGAGTAGATATGTTGAACTGGCTCTCTCCACATATGCTCCTTACTCTCAAGCATTTTTCCAAACCCTTTATGGTAGGGTTTTATTAATCTGCATAATAATGGATTTATTGTCCTCTCTATTATTGGGGCCCATAGACCGTTTGGTTTTCGTGCACGATAAAGTTCAATTCAATGTAAATCAATCATATCTTTCCTCCCAAATATCCTTGTGAAGTCTTCTATTAATGATAAAGTTGCTGAAAGAATTCATGTGATCGCCCACATGTCTTAGTTGTACTTTCATTTTGCTTATCCCCAATTTTGTAGTTACCTGGGATGCATATCATTCATTTCTCTTCTATATCAAGAACTAGACCTCAACACGCACGAGAACAATTATTAATCGAATTCACATGATAACCCTACCATGCAATGCAAACCTCTTCAAATCCATCGTCATCGTAACCTTAGAGACCCTAAAATTTCCGTCGATTTCAGCCTCTGTTTTTTTCAGGTAACTTTAGGGTGCCAGTTTCTGGTGGCGATTTGGTGGCGCCGCCAGGGCTTCTGTAGAAAATTGTCTCGGGGCTTCTGTAGAGCTTCGCCAGAGTTTGTGTAGAGCTTTGCAAACATGGCTTTCTGGCTTCCTCTTCAAACAAAGATCACAAACAAATACTCTACAAACAGAGCTTTCCGGGATCCTCTTTCGTTGTTTCTGGAACAAAAAGCAGACTGAAAAATAGCATTTTTGCAGTAGAAGACGCTTGCATTCTGGCAGAAGAATGCAAAGATTTATGGCAGAACTCTTAATAGCTGGAAGCAGCATTCCTTGCAATGCTTTTCATGGATTACTGCAGAAGAATGCGAAGCTTTCGGTTACAGCTGAAGGATGCAAAGGAAATTTTGGGTCCACTAAGATTACGGAGGAAAACTCCGGTCGCAGGAAGTTTCTGGAAGAAACTTGCCCCCGCCCCCTAGGGCAAGTTTCTCCCAGAAACTCCCTACTCCCGGAAGTATCCCCTTCCATATAAGAATTGGGAAGGTTTTACATCATGGGTGAAAAACTTATATTCAAATATTCATTGCTTTGAAATTCCAGAATTCATTCAAAATACACTATGCAGATGCATCCTATACTTAAATTTTGTGTATATTCTACCTATTAATATATCAGATACAACTTCTTGGCATGTGTGAGATGTTACTCCACAGACACTAATGTGCACTACATAAATTTCGATGTTGCAAAGCTCATGCGTATCACTGGGACAAATCTTTATTGCCATGGGGCCTTGTTTGGATATTTATTAGAAGACAAGTTATCAAATAGAGAACAAATATGAAAATGTCGCCTTGAAAATTGAACAACCAAAGGTGATTCGGTATAAAGTACAATTACCACTATCAGTATTACCAAACCACTATAACATATGGTTTTCTCCCATCAAATAAATTCATGTATAAAACAACCACACATATCATGGTTTTTAGATGATATGATACTGGTTAAATGCTATGGTTCATTTTTGGAGGCCTTGTGGTGTCTCCACCGAGGAGCTGCTCTGGCCCTCCTCCTGGAAGGCGTGGTAGGTGTCGTCGGTCGAACTCGACGACTCCTCCTCCGGGCACTGGTCGAGCCTGTCCTTCTGTACGGGGTCAAGGTTTGGGGCCCGATCGTCTCTTTGGCGACATGGAATGACTTGGAGCAGGTGCAGAAGGCATTTTTGGCATGGGCACTTGGGGTGAAACCTTGGTTCCCTATCGATTATCTGCAGAGGCCGGATTCTTGCCGCTTCAATGGCAGCCCTTGATAGACACACATCGTCTATTTTGAGAAAGTGGTTACTATGGGTGATGCTCGGCTCCGCGCACTGCTTACTTGTGGCAATGAGTCCGCGGCGGCTTAGGGCTTTGTTGGAGGGTAAGAGAGATCAATGGTTCGCCAGATGGAGCGTGCGGAGAACACAGAGTCGTGCAGGTGGACGCGGCGGCCGTCGTGACAACTGCGGGAATACCTAGGCGCTTGTTTCCTTGGCAAGCTCGGGACCCGGGCTCTAGGCGGTCAAAGCGGCCCATTACAAGGGCACATCAACCCGTGTTAGCCGGGGCCACCGGCTCTACTGCGTTCCCGGTACGAAAAAGCGGAGACTCATTGCCTCCATTACGCCCGCGAGGTGCCCACCATCTTCGCGTCGAGGCGAGGCTGGTGGATTGGGGAGCCCGCCGGGGAGGGCTTTCTGTCGGTCTTTGTCAAGCGGGTGCCATTGAGGATGGAGTCTCACACTTTCGAGTTGCCCGGCGTTGGTCGGTCCGGGCGGATCGGCTCTCTTGAATGCCGGACTTGCCCTTACATTTGCTGATGAACACCGCGGATCGGTGCGTTACAGGATCGTACATTCGGGAGGTCTTGGACTGCGAGGTCACCTTTGCCCCTTTGGGCGCTGGCTGATTTGGACTGCAGTGCGGTGCATGATGTATATATTTGGGTGTTTACGCATTTTGTATGTTAGTTTGTCGGCAGGTGATTTGCGCCGCGATCTTTCCCTCGAAAACCCTTCCGGCGGGGTTTTTAATCGAGGCAGTAATCCGCGTTTTTGTATTGGGTCCCATAGGCCGATTGGTCTCCGTGGGCGATAAAAGTACCTTCCTTCCTTCCTTCCTCCTGGGCTTGAGGTGCTCCGGGATCTTCTTGTCGGGGCCTGCTGCTGCTACTGCCATGGAGGGTGTGCACCTGGGACTAAACTTTCTAGTTGTGCATTTGGTGCGCGCCATATCTTACGGTCAGGAAAACTGATCAAGTTAAGCTCGATATCAAAGGAGGGAGGTTTAGGAAAAGATAGGGAGAAATGGGGGCAAGAAAATATTTAAAAAGGAAGATGCTCTAGGGAATTTTCACCTACCATTAATAGCCCTATTAGTTAGCCCCCCTTATTAATTATCCCACTATACATATTTATTAATATATAGTTAATGCTGTATTATACTATGAAATTCGAATTTTCCTAATGGTTTGAAGTGCCAATTATGCATTTGCGCCATTTTTCACCCGAATCTCGGATTGGGATGATTCTTCGACCCATTTTAGGTGAAATCTGATGTTGATGCATAATTTTCACTCCTATTTTTCTAGAATGCTAATTTGGCTCATTCTTTTTTCCCCCCCCTAACAACTTAGCCTATTTTTACGGACCCACTACCTAAGAAATTTTTTCCCCTATTTTCGCGGTTCAATGGTGGAAATTTTCATCCCACACCTACTAGGCCTGTTAGACTACTTAGCTAGGGATATGGTGCCGAGTGCGGTTCTTGGTCAACCAAGAACATGGCTCGATACCATTAATGACGCCCCTACAAAATATACGGCCTACCGCACACCCCGTAGGGAAATCCACAATCCGTCCTTCGACCGCGACGGCCCCTCCGTCTCATCCCGCACTCCGGTATCCCTAGTGCGGGAAGGTTTCTGAAGGTGTCTTCTATGGCGCCCTTCCCCTATGGGCTCTTATCCGTGGAAGCGCGTAAAACAACATCGGAACTAGCAACAACAATACATCGAGCTACCTCGAAGGGTAGCACATCCATACATCCATAGATACAATAGAGATAAACACATGTCGTAAAACATGAGAGCTCCTACCCAAGGTTCGGACTCACGGGGAGGTAGACTGACAGTTAGACCTCAAGATAGAGCTGACTGAGTCATAACAATGGCGGGGCTGGCTTGAGACAATGGCTAGGGTTGACCACTCCATCCGCCCCTCCTGTGCATACTTTGCAGATGGGCTAGATCGGGCTCTGGCATGACTCTAGCCTTTCGGATACGCAATCTCATGGCATCACCCATCGAGACTACTCCGGGTTGCATCTCCCCGGTCCGTCGAGGCAGGAAGGGTTGCATCTCCCTTTTCCGGGGTCTAGAGGTTCCACAGGCGGTTAGAGAATCGTGGTGACACATGATTCGTCCCCAACTTAACCCCCCAAAATAAGAGCCAGGCCGTCACCTGCATCTCTTGAGAGGCAGGGCAACACCATTGCCCCAGGAGGTGTCGGACCCATGCCCGGCCCACATGAAGTGACCGGCCATAAGCCTAGCCCGCTATGGGGTCCCCAATAGCCACGTTCAGCAGGGACCCTCCCTCCGTATCGCCTCTAGCCCCGTTATGTAGTGCTTAGTCATATCATAGTCCCATAGCCCGGTGCGTTCCTATGCACATGACGCATATAATAGGAACTAAAGGGTCTAACTAGGAGCATTACTAAGTAATGGCTACTAGGTTTCTACCCCCCTTCCCAATACAAGAGGAGCAAACATGATCAACCATCATCACACAACTTCATAACATGATAATCATCAGAATAACATCTAACCTAATCATACATATCTAACTTACAGTTAGGGTTCCTTGATTAGGGTTCAAGATGTTGAATAAGAGTTCTAGGATGGCTCTACTCTATATACGAAATACTAACTCATATGGAGTGCTAACTTCCAGATGAACTACTAGGAACACTACTCCAAATACCTGCTCCCGAAGAGCCCCCTTCTATTCCTGGCGTCTCCATGGTCCTCGAAGTGGTCGAAGTAGCGATCGCTCCAAGATCGTGCACACACTCTGGGAGCTGCTGCACTAGGCTATGTCACAGCAAACGACGCTCGAAACGGAGTTTCGAGTGCGAAGAAGGTTCCCAGGGTGTTGGGGCCAAGAAAGAGGCCTAGGGTTAGGGTTTAGGTTAATATAGGCTAGGGTCCACATGGGATGACACCTGGCTCCAATGGGACATGGCCATGTCACGGTTGCCCTATAGGATAAGGCCATGTGGAAAATGGGCCTTATCCTAAGGTTATCTAAATTATATACTTAACTTAGATATGCACCCATGCCACTTCCTAAGGTATACAAGGTTACGAAGGTAGGCTTGTATAGTGACGGACCCGAAAATATACATATTTATAGCGTATATTTCCCTGGAACGTCACACTCATGTCTTTGATGCACTGAATATCATGTTGCAGAATAATAAGAAAGAATTGAGTGGACATCTAAAGTGCTCAAATGCTTTTATATAGGCCAGCCTACCAGAGTCGTTGAGATTGAGCATAATGTTCATGTACAATGTGTTCAAAATCTTGTGTTTCATGCATTTATTTGCTATTTCATGGGGCAGTTTCGTATTCTTATGAGAAATGGGGTTATGCATCTTTGAAGGTTTCAAATAAAGATAATATGTTTATTTTTTGGTTTTGACTTCTCACTTGCAGTTGACGAGCTGAAACAGACCTAGCCCCTTGGCCTAGGCCGTTGCACCAACACGTTTAACATCTAAGTTAAACATACATGAGACTTATATACATGCTCAATAAAGTATAGTCCCATTGATCAGATAATTACATACAAGACCAAACTCCTCTGAGTCTTGGCATACTACAACTCCTTTAGCTCAACAAGTCCTCCTTATAAGTCATCAAGACGACTGGAAAACGCCTCCGCCGCCGCACCCCCCATCCCTAGACTCTCCATCCGAATCGCATTCTCATTTCGGGGCATTACCATCTTAAACATACACAAACAACACTGTGGGGGTTAGTCCACAAGGACTAAGTGGGGAGGAACATTTAGGGAGCATCCACAACATCAACCACCAGGTAATCTACCATAACCATCAAAGATAAGAACAACAACAATTTTACACGCCCTCCACGCCCGCATTGCATTAGTTAGAACTCAGGCTACAAGCATGTTTACATTCACATCAATCTTCTGTATGTATGCACATATGCCAAGCATAATCCTTGGGTTGCGACCCCAAGGAGACCACTCTCTCCATCTGTACGTACAGTACGTACAGGCTAAACTCATCCAACAGGCCATCAGGCCGGATGCGGAGTCTACACGGCCACCCCACCCCTCCGAAGGTGGGCCGCAAATGCAACATGCCATCCATCTAGCCATCTAGAACGGATGCGGAGTCTCACGGCCATTCCACCCCTCCGAAGATGGTCCGTTTTGCAATGCAAGATGCAACATCATCCATCATGACCTTACAAGATAGAATATCACCAATAACCTTACAGGGTTGATACAATATGAGATATCATAGAATCCTCATGCATCTTACTTCCAAGAACAACCATAGAGCAATGCAACACAATAAGGTTCATACCAAGATATTTCATATCCAAGTGACAACACATCATCGCATATCTCAAAGCAAGAACAGGAACTCCCTTAACATCTAAGCAGCCATAACGTTCATGTAATATCTTAGTCAAACTAACATCTAGAGATAATGACATTCATTCTAAGTCATCATGACATCTAATACCACAAGATGGTCCTTACCATATCCATAGCAAAAGAGATCACAACATGCGCCATCTATTCTAGCATCATAGAATCCACATGCTACTCTAACAAGGTATACCTTCTATGGTATGGTTATCAAACTCTTCTTTATTCTTTAAAGGTCCCAATAAATAGGCCACATACCAGTTTATGAAGTTATGGTCCCAACTTATAATCATACTATTTAAGAGGTTCACGATATGCAACTCCAATACTAGCCATCTAGGCTCACTATAATGCACATGGACACACATGACCCCATGGTCGAACTATGTCCAGAGTACCTATAACGCCTGCAAGCTCTTCTCCTCCTTCAAGCATTACACACTTGATGTTTTATCATTTATACCCCTAACTATTGACTCCATATTGTGATCTAAACTAAGGATTGGCACAGTCTAATCATGACCCACTCTAGAAGATCATATTTTTTATGCATGGTTTTATAACTTCCGCCACCAACAAGTATAGGTCAATACTTTGGACTCATATATATATTCAAGCATGGCCTTAGATTACGTCCCTAGCGGTGGCATGCAAGACTAAATCTCTTAAAATGGACTCTATTGTCCTAGTGAAGCATTGTCAAGATTCTAAGACCAAGATATGTTATTGTATGGTTGAAACCTTAGATAATAGCTAATATCAATAATATCAATGCATGGGGATACCGGACCTGGTATCCCCATTAAAAAAGTCCAACAAAAGCCACGATTCAACAGATCGCGCCCCTTTCCAGATCCCGGAGCTATGATGGGTTCCAGATCTGGCGCTTGCCAATACCGCTAGATTCTACCTCGGAGAAATCATAGAGACAAAATTCAAAGCAAGAAACGATTCATCCAATGCCGAGAGGATCACAAAATCGTAATCGGATTAGATCATGACGGCTGGGCTTCAAGGGATATCAAAAATTGGGCTTGGCCTCTACAATAAAATACAAGGATGAACACAGAAAAGCCAAATACTATAACCATGGGTTCCTCTTCATAAGGCCCAAGGCATAAACACAAGAAATCCCCAAGCACGCATCGATCCCCATGCACGAATTAGATCCCCACCTTAGTTTTTCGGGATGGCTTTCGCTTACAATCAATTTTATCATCATCTCCTTGCTTCAAGCTTCCTTCTCGACCTTTCGCTTCAAATCCATCTATGCCGCTTTGCATCCAACTTAGATTCTCTTCTCTATTCCTCCGCAATTACCCAGCTCTTCCTCCTCTTATATAAGATCAAATCTCCACGGCAACTATCCCGCTGCGGAGCATCCCGCCAGATGCCCATTCGGCATGCTAGGGTGCCGATTTTTGCACGGCTTCCCTTAATCGAGCAAATTGGGATGTGCGGATATTCAAAAGACATGTTATGATTTTGGTAGCCCCGCTTTTATGGTGCTCACCAAATTCGAAATGCTAATATAGGACTACATAATATTTAGATAAGATAAGCTTGCTAAAAATCATACCCCCAAGGTCACTAGGTTCGTTACATTCTCCCTTGTAAAATTCAACTCATGTCCTCATGAGTTACTTGATGTACAACTGAAGACTAAGCTTTTGCGAACTCTTCTGAGCCTCCGCTATGTTCTCGATGCGGCCCCTTCAATTGCACATTTGCAATAGAACATGGTATTCCCAATACCCTTCCACATTATACCAAAACTTCCTTATAACCCATATAGGCTTAAGCTCCACTATTTACGGTCCAAATTGGTGTAGTGCCAACTTAATCTATCACATAGTCAAAATAACTAAGTGCATTTTGAAGTAAACTTAACGTAGGGAAACATCTGCATAGGTTAATCTATTTTTTCTATTCAGGATAAAATAGCGCACTATGAAGTATTAACCCCACCATGACAAGGGAGATACTCAGTTCGGACTAGATATGTATTCATATGACACGTCTTGGGTAGCTAATCCAAAAGTGACAAAAAAAACATAATCACATCCCCCATTCTCGTGTATCTTAATATGGCTATATAACCCGCACAACAAATTAACCCAAGCCATTCCAAAGATCTTGGTGCCAACCATCACTAGCAGAATGTTCGATGGTGTAATCCCTGCCAAATACTTAACTTCCTTCTATGGCTTGTCATCAACTAACATCCTTTCAATGTCGCACAAACCGGTCCGAGAGCACAATTATATGGCAACAATCTCAAGGTCCTTATCCTATTAAATGTGAAACTTCACATCGTTATATCATTTGATTCCACCTTAGCTTTGATCGTGTCTGGTCTTACTGCAATGGCTGCTCCCTACCGTGGAGTATGTTCCTATTCTAATCAGCATTTACAACATAGCCGACGACATTTGTTTTTGTGTTAATACAAAATTTGCAACTACCATCATGCCATCCGGAAGCGTAAATATGTCAAATACAATCCAAGTATACTTAACCTCAGTCAAAGCTTGGCTCACAACTGCTTTGTTGTGACTTTTAGATCCAAATGTAGCCCATCTGAAATCATCTCAAGAGATATAATTGGCCCAACAACAAGAAACTGTATATCAATATCACATAATTTTGCTTCCATTGTCCATGTAAGAACCTCTTCTTGGCAATTACACACCTTTCACACGGTCTATTTTAAAGTAACATGGCAACGTGGTCCACTATTAAACAATCTACCAGTTATAGAAATTTGTAAGAACGTACCTTCACAACGTGAAAACATCCTTCTTAACATTTCATCCTATTTTCGGTAACTTTTGACCAAACTTAGCTCCTTGATGAACTGCATTCTTATTAACTTTTCTACCTTACATAGCATAGACCCTTAGATCTATGCTCATTTCTTGTTCCTTTTAACTACATCTTAGTTGGTGCATTTACCAATCACCAAATCATTCTACTTCATAGTAGAACCTCTTTAGCTCTTAGCCCCTAATTCCCATGGCCCGAAGGTGTCGGAACTTTCGGCTCTGATACCACTGAAACAGACCTAGCCCCTTGGCCTAGGCCGTTGCACCAACACGTTTAACATCTAAGTTAAACATACATGAGACTTATATACATGCTCAATAAAGTATAGTCCCATTGATCAGATAATTACATACAAGACCAAACTCCTCTGAGTCTTGGCATACTACAACTCCTTTAGCTCAACAAGTCCTTCTTATAAGTCACTGAAGACGACTCTGGAAAACGCTCCTGCTGTCGCACCCCCATCCCTAGACTCTCCATCCGAATACTGCATTCTCAGCTCAGGACGTACCATCTTAAACATACACAAACAACACCAGGGGGTTAGTCCACAAGGACTAAGTGGGGAGGAACATTTCGGGAGCATCCACAACATCAACCACCAGGTAATCTACCATAACCATCAAAGATAAGAACAACAACAATTTTACCTGCTCCACTACGCCCCTGCATTAGTTAGAACTCAGGCTACAAGCATGTTTACATTCACATCAATCTTCTGTATGTATGCACATATGCCAAGCGTAATCCTTGGGTTGCGACCCCAAGGAGACCACTCTCTCCATCTGTACGTACAGGCTAAACTCATCCAACAGGCCATCAGGCCGGATGCGGAGTCTACACGGCCACCCCACCCCTCCGAAGGTGGGCCGCAAATGCAACATGCCATCCGTCTAGCCATCTAGAACGGATGCGGAGTCTCACGGCCATTCCACCCCTCCGAAGATGGTCCGTTTGCAATGCAAGATGCAACATCATCCATCATGACCTTACAAGATAGAATATCACCAATAACCTTACAGGTTGATACAATACGAGATATCATAGAATCCTCATGCATCTTACTTCCAAGAACAACCATAGAGCAATGCAACACAATAAGGTTCATACCAAGATATTTCATATCCAAGTGACAACACATCATCGCATATCTCAAAGCAAGAACAGGAACTCCCTTAACATCTAAGCAGCCATAACGTTCATGTAATATCTTAGTCAAACTAACATCTAGAGATAATGACATTCATTCTAAGTCATCATGACATCTAATACCACAAGATGGTCCTTACCATATCCATAGCAAAAGAGATCACAACATGCGCCATCTATTCTAGCATCATAGAATCCACATGCTACTCTAACAAGGTATACTTTCTATGGTATGGTTATCAAACTCTTCCTTATTCTTTAAAGGTCCCAATAAATAGGCCACATACCAGTTTATGAAGTTATGGTCCCAACTTATAATCATACTATTTAAGAGGTTCACGATATGCAACTCCAATACTAGCCATCTAGGCTCACTATAATGCACATGGACACACATGACCCCATGGCGAACTATGTCCAGAGTACCTATAACGCAAAAGCTCTTCTCCTCCTTCAAACATTACACACTTGATGTTTTATCATTTATACCCCTAACTATTGACTCCATATTGTGATCTAAACTAAGGATTGGCACAGTCTAATCATGACCCACTCTAGAAGATCATATTTCTTATGCATGGTTTTATAACTTCCGCCACCAACAAGTATAGGTCAATACTTTGGACTCATATATATATTCAAGCATGGCCTTAGATTCTGTCCCTAGCAGGGCATGCAAGACTAAATCTCTTAAAAATGGACTCTATTGTCCTAGTGAAGCATTGTCAGTATTCTAAGACCTGAAGATATGTTATTGTATGGTTGAAACCTTAGATAATAGCTAATATCAATAATATCAATGCATGGGGATACCGGACCACGGTATCCCCATTAAAAGTCCAACAAAAGCCACGATTCAACGGATCGCGGCCCCTTTCAGATCCGGAGCTATCTTTGGGTTCGATACTCTGGCTTGCCAATACCGCTAGATTCTACCCGGAGAAATCATAGAGACAAAATTCAAAGCAAGAATCGATTCATCCAATGCCGAGAGGATCACAAAATCGTGAATCGGATTAGATCATGACGGCTGGGCTTCAAGGGATATCAAAAATTGGGCTTGGCCTCTACAATAAAATACAAGGATGAACACGTAAAGCCAAATACTATAAACCACGGGTTCCTCTTCATAAGGCCCAAGGCATAAACACAAGAAATCCCCAAGCACGCATCGGATCCCCATGCACGAATTAGATCCCCACCTTAGTTTTTCGGGATGGCTTACGCACAATCAATTTGATCATCATCTCCTTGCTTCAAGCTTCCTTCTCGACCTTTCGCTTCAAATCCATCTATGCCGCTTTGCATCCGGCTTCGATTCTCTTCTCTATTCCTCCCGCAATTCGCCACTCTTCCTCCTCTTATATAAGATCAAATCTCCACGGCAACTATCTGCTTTGCCGAGCATCCCGCCAGATGCCCATTCGGCATGCTAGGGTGCGATTTTTACCGCGGCTTCCCTTAATCAGGCAAATTGGGATGTGCGGATATTACATAAAGACACATGTTATGATTTTGGTAGCCCCGCTTTTATGGTGCTCACCAAATTCGAAATGCTAATATAGGACTACAGAATATTTAGATAAGATAAGCTTGCTAAAAATCATACCCCCAAGGTCACTAGGTTCGTTACACGAGCCTGTGGAATGTGATGTTGATGTTATTTGGGGATATTATATTCTATAGTAGGTCTACTCCCTCCATGATTTTTCCAAGTAAGTCTGGTGCATTGCGCATGCCTTGTTGGTTTGCGTTGGAGAATTGAACTGCAAATTTTAGATTTTATGATTATTATTGTTAATGGATTGGATATGCATCTTGCTCATTCTATTGTTAATAGTCCTCACATCTGCTTAATGGACCAGAGCTTGCCAAGATGTTTCCTAGTGTTGAAGACTTTGCTACTTATAGAACTAGACATACTTTTGCCTCTACCTCCCCAATTGTTTCTACCCTATATCACATACCATCTATTTTAGTTGCCAGTCCTGTTATATCTTGTTCTACTTTGTCTACTTCTACACTAGTTAATTCACCATTACTACCAAATATTGTGTCTTCTTCTCAAGCTGTTTCTGCACCAGAACCTTCTTGTACTTCATTTTCCTTTCAATTTATGTCACCGGTTCCTCTTAGTGAGGAGAAACATTCTCGTCAGCACATTGCTTGCAAACAGAAATTATTGGAAGGAGGATGGTTTTCTTTGCGTCTGAAGAAAGCTGCATGTTGCAAGAATAGTTCAGCTCCTCGAGTTGCTATGAATCACTCCATAGCTCTGGCATCAACTACAATTGATATAATGGTGTCCCTCCATTTGATCCCATGGCATTGAGACACCAGAGGGCAGATTCAATTGCTAATAACTCTATGAATGTGGAACTTCGTCTTGATTAGCTTTATGCGGGTTAAGATATATGTATTGTTCTTCTCTTTGTTATGAGAAAAAAGGAATTTGATTTTCATTATATTGTCATGCATAGAGAGGAGGCTTTGTTCCGTTGGATCTATTTATCCATTGAGATTTTATTAATGTCTCTGCATTGTATCATGTATTACTATTGAGCGTTAAAACTGACATCCTAAAAAAAAAGGGGGGGGGGGGGGGAGGGGAACTTGTGAACAAGTTAGATACTCACGCCGTCGGCGAGAGGCAATCTTCACACTCCGCACCAAGAATCCTACAAAAGTTGAAGCAACACTAAGCAACAACAAAAAAAAATATAGAAACCATACATATGTGAATGCGGCATACCTAAAAATCAGAAAATAAGGCCAAGGGCCTCGCTAGGTAAAGAGATTGCCATAACCGAATCTCCAGACCTGTGCCATCGCCAAAGGAAAAGAGAAAGGGAAAAAAGTTGGCAAAGAAAAAAAGGAGATAATTTGCCACCACATCAATATAATTGCCATGACTTGGTGGCTTACGTTTGGTAGCCAGCCGGGTTTTGGGCTCCACAACAGTAAACTGGTAGGCGAAATTGCTGCTCATGACGATGCCGCCTGCCAGTCTACTGCCAAAAACCTCTCAAACCGGCAGTTACCTAATTCATTAAGCCAGCCAAGGCTTTATTCTTGACACTGAATTTTGTCAATAGACTTAGGGATATGGACAAAAGCAGGATGCCTATAATAGCAATGGATCAATCATCTGGTTGGTTCAACGAAGTGCATGAATGGGCTGGTCGGTGGGGAATTGTGGCAGAGAACTGGCCGGATTCAGAGATTAATATAAAGGAAAGGGTACAAGAAAACTTTATCAGAAAATTATGGGAGAAATGAGGCTCAAAGATGGCCTTTTATCAGGATGAGGTAAATCCGTTACTTTTTTATGCCAGTTCTGATTACTTGAATGCTCCCATCACAAAACAGCTGAAAAGAACAATTGCAAGATACAGAACTGGGTCACACTCATTAAAAATAGAGACAGGGCGATGGATGAAACAGGCTCGGGAGGAAAGGATTTGTGACATTTGTAAACCCAGTCAAGTGGAAGATGAAGAGCATGTTTTCTTGCATTGCCAGGAATATCAACACGTACGAGATCAATATGGCATATGTCAGCCAAATTTTCATTCTCTATTATCATTAAACCCTAGACAATTAGGATGTTTCATGAAATCAGTAGAATCTCATAGAGAGTTTTTGCTCAACCTAACAAAATAAGAGGCGCTCCTACTTCATTGTAACTGCTGCTTCATGCCCCTAAGAGTCGCCTCACATGTCACCGACAAGTTTTTGCCGGACGTCAAGCCGTTGAGACGCTCAGTTCCGGGATGAACGGCTCAGACGTCAAACCGACCGTCTCAGATGAACTACATGTGAATACTAAAAGATCTACATGTCAGGCGCCTCTTAGGGTCCAACGAAGCATGATAATGTACTAGGTAATTGCCCGGAGGAGGCTCATTCCGCCCTGTAAAGGGCTCCCAAATAGTTCAAATTTCCAAGAATAGCTTTGCTTGATCTGGCCCTGAGATCCTGCAGATTTTACTTCAAATCCTGCATATTGCTTCTACTTCTAGTTTCTGGCATAGGCCTTGCATACTGTTTCTGGCTTCCGGCACAAATAGATGAAAAAAAGCCTGCAAAAAATAGATGAAGCCTGCAAATGGATTTAGATGGAAGCAGAGGAAGCAAATGACGTCTGCAGGCATGGCGGCTATAGCTTTAATCCTCTCTGTTTTGGTTCTACCCTTCTAGACCCCTTTAATCCGTTTAAACCTCCTCAAATCACAGTAGCTCCGTGATGCTGATTTGGTGGATCCATGCCTTCTCGGTTGTTACTGCAAACTGCTACGCAAATAGCCGGGACCACGGAAAAAAAAGCTAGCATTGATTAGAGAGAAAAGAAGATGCGAAAGAAGATTCGCAAGAAGATCTTTGGAAGAAGATCTGGACGGCGGGGAATGCGGATGACGGAACAAAGGCTAGTCTTGGGATCTGGAACAAAGGCTAGTGGCGGTGGAGAAAACAGGGGCTAGTGGCGGGGAAAGGAGCTCGTGGCGGTGCCACTCCGAACTATTGCGTCTTATAATCTTAGGCAAATATTGCCATAATTTGAACCATTTGGTCATTACATCATCATTAACATCCGTTAAAGACACGCTAATCTAATAGTACGTTAACATTGTTCTATGAGTTGTAAAGACAATTAAAAAGAGACCAAGTGGAAAAAAAGAGACCCTTTGGTAACATGTGAGAGTGTTTAAAAATGGGACGACGGGCGGCAATGGGCCCATGACGGGCACCTGTCAGTGTAAAATCCAATTGAAGTTGTAAATGCCTTGCTGGGCCGTCAGTTTAAAGTAGAAAATTTCAGCTGCAGGGAGGAGCCCAATCCGACGCATCCACTCGCAGCTATGGAGGAATGAGAGTGGATCTGACGTGATTTCTTTCCTTCTGTGGAAGCTGAATACGGTTATAAATTTTGGGTTCTCAAATCTGTATGCGCGACATAAAATTTCATGTATATTTAGGCTGATGCTTGCTTGGGAGTAAAAGAATATTGAGTCATGTTTACTCCTCAGAGGAAATCTTCTGGAGCTTCAGGCACGGGAAAGTTAGTCTACACAGCTTCGACTGAAAGAAGAGAAACGAGGTTTGGCACGCCGGAGCTACGAGCTAGCGCACATGTTGGAACTCCAGGTGCCATAAGTCCCGTGCTTTCTATTGGCGGAAGAAGTAAGGCTGTCAGTCCGGATGAGATGGAGAAAAGCATAATACCCACTTTGGATAATGTAGCGGAAGAAACTGCAGTGGTTAGGCGCACTAGCTTGACGGAGCAGGATATCTGGAAGACTTTCAGAGAAGCCGGAGCTTTGGATGAGGAATCGCTCGAGAAGAAGGACCGTTCTGCTTTGTTAGAACATATTTCGAAGCTGGAATCGGAGGTCTGTAACAATTATTTTTACTGTCCCGAAGAGAAGAACTCATTTTTAGTCTCTTGGACTTTAATTTAGACAAAGTGGGCCTTATTTTCTGGACTCCTGGTTTTCCTTATTTTGCCAAACAACTGAATGGTCAACTAAAGCCGATGTTTTTTTTGCCAATTGACTACCGTAATAACAGGCAAGCCCGTTTCTTCTTAAAGAAATGGGTCAAGTGAGTATTAAGTAATAACAGACATAATTGTTTTTCCAACAGAGGAACCAGCAGTATACCTTCTTTGACAAGATAGATCTCTTGCCAGCAGATTAAAAACTTATGTCATTTTTTGGTGTTTTGTTCAGCTGTACCATTATCAATATCAGATGGGGTTCTTTTGTTACAATGTGATGATCGAAATAAAGATTGTAACAAGTTGAAAATAGCCGTCGAGGAGGAAAGAGAGTGTTTAAGGAGGGAAAAGGCTGCCCACATGCTTGCCGTTGCAGAAGCTGATAAGCGGGAAGATGCCCTGAAAAAGGCTTTGGCCACAGAGAAACAGTGCGTTGCTGATGTAAGTATGTTATACATAAAACTCTCTCTAGGATGTACAACTGTAAGATTTAACCTTATTCAATACGATAAATTTTTTGTTGTTCTAATCAGTTTGCTGTGGCTTTTACAGCTTGAGAAGGCCTTGAAGGATATGCAAGCAGAAATGGCAGCTGAAAAGGAGGTTGCTGAGAAAAGCGTGTCTGAAGCTAAAACAAAGACGAATGATGCAGAAGAGCATTGGTACTCTGCAGAATCAAAAATGCGTACAGCAGAAGCGTTGCGTGCAGAAGCAAGTCGAAAGCTGGCAGAGGTCGATAGGAAATTGCAGGAAATTGAATCTCGTGAGGATGCATTGCGGCGTCAAATCCAGAACTTTCAGGCAGAGTATGTCACTAGCTTTTTGTGAATTTGCAACACGGTAGCTTTCTACTTGAATCAATGCATGTCTACATGTTTATTATCATATAGGAATTACATACCAGTGAACTGATATGCTGGAATGCATAAAAACTTTTTGCAATCTGCTGGCTAACAAACTTGTTGCTTTTTATTGTTATAATTATCTTATGGAAGTGAATTTGCAACACGGTAGCATTTCTACTTGAATCAATGCATGTCTACATGTTTATTATTATATAGGAATTACATACCAGTCAACTGATATGCTGGAATGCATAAAACTCTTTTGCAATCTGCAGGCCAACAAACTTGTTGCTTTTTATTGTTATAATTATCTTATGGAATTTGTCTATTTTAAGTAATGTGTTAAGTATCTTGATTCTGACTCCCTGTGTTCATGAAGTAAATATGTATATCCCTGTTCTGATAGCTGGCACGGCTTGAACTTTTTATGCTTTAGGTCTGAGGCTCAGAAATCTGAAGTGGAGAGTGAAAGGAGGAATTTAGTGGAATGGGAAAAGAGGCTTCGTGAAGGCCAGGATCGGATGCAGCAGAGTGAACAGTTTTTGAATAAGCAAGAGGAGTATCTCAATAAGAAAGATGAGGCTTTGAAGAAACTGGAGAGTGATTTGCAAGAGGCTAAAAGATCTTTTGATAAAGAGCGGACAGCATTTCAAGCTGAGGAAGAATTCAAAGCTCAGATGTCCTCTGTATTTCTAAGAGAAGAGGTCAGTCCGTGTAATTTGAGTGTATGCTTTTATAGAGTCTGTTTATTTTTTAAAATGTCAGGTAGCTGATTCATAATGGCACTACAGGTAGGTATTGAGAGGGAGATTGCAACTGCCAAGAAGGAGCAAGAGCTCTTGCTATTGCAACAAGCTTCTGAGTAGAGACAGAGTAAGTTTGGTTTTTGTTCATCTGAGAAACGCTGAAGTTTTCTGACATAATGGCAGATATATAAAAATGCGAGGTCCATTAATTTGGACCCTATCAGCACATGCACCATTGTCAAGCATTTTATTTGCTATGGATATCTCTTCAGAGATTTTGACATCTATGTTGTTTTCTTTGATACTACCTGTTTCGTAGTGACTTGGCCTTTTTTTCCTTAACAGTTTTTGGACACAATATTTGTTCAGAAACTGAGGAAGACAGTTTTAATTTCGCCTTGCATCAGGAAGGCATTTTTTCAATCTGTATCTTAATTGAAGGTGTGTGCTTGTGGGAAATTTGCTGAACAATTGTGGGACATTTGCTGATCTGAGTATCTTGGTCATTTGTAAATGGCAAGTTCAAAAATAGCTTCGTGTCGATGTCTATTAAGGATAACTGCAAACAGTATCCTAGCTGTTGAAATCTAGGCAGGCGTTTGCAGAAAAGGAGGGTAGGTTTTGTGCAGGCATGTGATGTCCAGGTTGGATTATAAAGGTTTTAATAGTAGGAGGATTAGACCTTATGCAATAATCGTGTGATGGTGAAATTATTGAATGCAAGAATTTTGATAAGCAAGCTATGTGTGCATCAAGGTATCAGTCATTTACATGTGGGCTTGGAAAGACTAGATAAGTAGGGAACTAAAACAATAGATTTGTGTTCACGCATATTGCCTGATACTGGTGTGTTAAAGTGGTGTAACATTCTGAAACTATCTCTATGGACATTGCCTTCTTTCTTGGGCCAGATCGTTATTTCAGATATTGCCACTCTCCTTACTCCATTTGGTCTCATGCAGGTTTTCGATCAGCGTGAGCAGCTTGAAAGATATTGAGGCATCGAATATCCTTGCGAGAGGAACGTTTGGAAGCACTTGAAATCTGTCTGAAAGCAAATGAAGAGGCTCTTGCTGAGAAAACCTCATCAATTGTAAGTTTTATCCTGAAGACGAGATTATGTGGGCCATTGTAAAAGACCTCATCCTCTGTAGTGTTAAATGTAGGGGGCAACACTGAAGGACATTGAAGCACAGAAAGAGGAGCTGAAGAAGAGAGAGCAGGAAATTAAAGACAGAGCAATGGAGTAAGTTGGTTTAATTCATTTCGTCAGTTTGAAGTAATTTCATTTTTGTAAGCTTTCAAACTATAATCTGGAAGGTCCTTTAATTTTCATTGGCAACACTTCCCATGGAGCTGAATGATTGTCCGTACTTCTGTTACAGAATCAAAGGTGGAAGGGTTGGAGCTTGATCTTAAGAGGCAAAGCTTTGGGGACTGGGAGAAGAGAATGCTGGAGGAGCAGGAAAGATTCCAAAATCTTGAAACTGTGCTTAAAAGTCGAGAAGATTATCTAAACAGCAAGGATGAGGCTTTAAAGCAATTGGAGCTTGATATGCAGAAACAAAGGAACAATTTGGAGAAGGAGCAGCTAATGATCCAGAAAGCCAGAAAAGAGTTCCTTGCACAAACTGGTTCAATTTCTGAAAGAGAAAAGGTTTGTGTATGTTTGAAGTTATTTTTTCTTATTATGTATTCTGATCTGATCCATGTGGGCACTGTTAGATCGTCATTGAAAAGGAGGCTGCCATTGCTAAAAAGGAGCTGGAATTATCAGATTTGAAAGAACAACTCACCAGTGAGGACACAATTGTCCAGCAGGAAAGGGACAATCTCTTGCGAGTACAGACACAATTAAAAGATGAAATTGACGATTATAGAACTCAGAAGCAGGAAGTTAATAAACAGGTAGAGGAACTCAAGAAAGAGAGAGAGGCATTTGAGAAGCAGTGGGAACTCCTTGACAAGAGAAGAACAGAGACGGAAGGAGAAAGAACAATATGAACAAGAGAGTAAGAGATTTAGCAGGTGGTTGCAGAATGAAGAGGACAGGTTGAAGCAAGAGAAAAAGAGAGATGCAGGAGAAAAATTTAAGGGAGTCAGAGGCCCTTCAAGCGAAAAAGAATCATTCAATAGAAGCATGGAGGCACAGAAAACAGAACTCCTTAATAGAGCAGAGAGGGAAAGGGAAGAGTTAATTAGACATGGACTTGCGGCGAATAGAGCTTGAGGAGGAGCATCAAGAAGAAGGAAGAGGCAGTGAGCATGAAGCTCAAGAACAACGCCTTCAATTGACTGAAGAGATACATAAGGAGAAGCAAGAATACAAGCCATGCATGATGCTGTCCAGAGAGAGTTGGCTGAAATTAAGGCAGAGAGGGAAAAGCTTCAGCATGAGAGAGAGGAAATGTCAAGTAGAAAAGCACAAATCGAGTGGGAGGAGATTAAAAAGGATATAATAGAGCTGCAACTTCAGCGAAGGAGAAGTTGAAAGAGCAGAGAGAAGGCTTAAAACGGGAGAGGGAAGAGTTGTTACAACAGGCTGAAACATTAAAGAAGATGAAGGATGAGTTAAAGGCCCCTGAGGACAGTTTTAAGTTATCTGAGCAACGGGTTTCTAAGAGGAACATCAATGATATTGAAGTTGTTTCTCCTAGAAAGGCCACTGAGCCACCACAGAAAGAAAACAGGCCTAGTCCTTCAATGGTGTCTCCAGAACAAACTCCTGGCAAGGGTGGAGATGTCTCTTTAACTCCGCGTCTATCATGGCTGCAGAAGTGTGCCGCTAGAATCTTTAATTCACCATTGATCCGAGAAAAAAGTGGAACAGTATCGCCATTAAACCCGAAAAGGTTGTGGAGAGTGAAGCAATGCAAGTTGGCCCTGTGTTTAGAGATAACAAATTGCATCAAAGTAGCTGGGCACAAAAAGATCGATAGTAACTCAAATTTATCCAAGTCTACAGGGGGAAAAAGCGAAGTATTAAAAGAACTCTCGTTCTGTGAAAGCAGTTGTTGAGGATGCAAAGCGGATACTTGATCAAAAGTGTTGGATACTAGCGACACTCAAACTGGTCAAGACCAAGGGTCAAATGTGATAAGGGCATGTTCCCAGCTGTTGAAGCAGGTGAAAATGGTGCTAGAGGTGGTCACGAAATTGAACCTCCAAGGAGGTGAACAAGAAGTTGAATTGAAGGCAAGTATGGAAGGAAGCGGGGGGCGGCAGGCGGGCAGCTGCTGAACACTGACGGGGATGATGTAGAGATAAGCTCTCAACTCACAGGAGGAAGGAAGAAAAAGCGGCAACATGGGAGAGGCTGTCACATCAAATGGGGATGTGATGATAGAGCATTCTGCATCAAAGCGATACAACTTTAAGTACTACAATGTAAGTTCTTGTGTACCTTACTCAGGATTTGTACTTTAAAACATGCCATTGAAAGTGCAGCTGGAATGTTATGCATGTTTCTACTCTTTATTGCCATCTCATCAAATATTATATTATCACTGGCTGTGAACATGACAGTGATAGTATGAAAACAACTCAATCAGCAATGCTAGATCAAGCTGAAGATGCCATAGATAGAGGAATGGCAAGGATGATATGCCTGAGGTATTATCGGCGATCCCACTAAAAGTAAGTACTGTAGTAATAGTGCATTCTTTTCCTGCTTAGCTAAACATATGATCAAATATTCGTGGGAGAACCTTCTGAAGGCGGGAACCTATGTAATGAGCAAAGTTGGCATCCCCAGTTGAGGAAGTAAGTCATAGTTTGGGTAAGGAAAATCAGGAGTTGGAAAAAGAACATGGAACTGTGGGAGAACAACTAGAGTCCTGATGAGGCGTGGGGAATTGGTTTATGAGGAGCAAGAGGGAGGAAGAGGAAGAAGAAAGAATATGCTTATCAAGAACAGGTAACAGATGATCAAATGATGATCATGAAGAAAAAATGGGAAGAAGAGGAAGATGATCCGGATAGTGAGGGGTAGTGAGTCTTTTTGGGGAAAGTTCTGGGACTTCTTAATAACGTAATACATGGTTGGTTGCTTTGTATTTTTTAGAGATTCATTTGTGGCTTGGTTTAGCAAAACAAAGCTTATGAGTGTATATTATTAGCACAGGCACATTTGAGGGTGCTCATTAATGGGCCGCTCTTCTGGTTCCATCCAGTCTCATTGTATTTGTACATCTCAAATGCATGCACACAATTTTCTGGGGCAGCATAACAGTACTTACCGCTTGAGGTGTGAATGAGGTGGGAGTTTGTTATTTCACCCCAATTATTCTACCTCAATCGCATTTGTGCAGATATTTTAGGGACACTCACATCATCAGGTGAGGATTTAAACGTCATGTATCTGTTTTAAAGCAGATAATCATGCATGTGATACTATGTATCATTTTATATAGAAAAAGAGCCATTAGTTCAGGATCCGATTAAGAGGGAATTTTTTTCCTTCAGAGTATTTTTGCTGGCGTGCATGGTCATTTGCAAGTTTATTCATGGCAAATTAATATTGCAACGGGATTCAGTTGATATGTAGTGTCCAGTGTTGGGCAAAGTTTTTAAATCCAATCGGAAATTTTCCTACTCTTTCATCAAATAGCCGGCTATTTTCAGTTCCCAATCGGAAATTTGTATTACTCTTATACAAATATGCATAAAAATCTATCGGAATTTTTCCTGCAATGCACTAAGTCAAACGGAAATTCTTAGTTTCAACCGGAACAAACCTTCTCTACCCCGGAATTTGCCCAACAGTGGTAGTGTAGTATCCTGTGTAATTTGGCAAGAAAATATGAAGTACGTTACGATTTTGACTATCTAATTCTTATATGGCTGAACCTCTTTTAGTAGATTCGGGCATAAATGTATATTGGCTTGTTTGTGAAATGCCTTGTGTATAAATCATCTACCCTTTTCGACTGCCGGAATGGTCTACGTGCATCTTATTTCTTGTATTTCTTCACATGATTAAAAAGCGTTTTAAATCATTATTTTTTAGATTGAACAAAAATAAACTTACAATATTTTTTGTTTGGTATTCTTTGTGTTTTTGACATAGTTGGGCCTAGATTTGGTCTCTGTATTGTTTAAAAATTGTATGTGAGATGGTATGTTTACTGTAATTGAACATTTTGTTGTTGGTATCGAAGCTAGTGGTCAAAAAGATTACAATGTTTGCTCATTTTCGTTTGTGTTAGCATGGTGGGAATTTAAAGGAGATGGTTGTGAAAGGAATTTGTTAGGCCATAGATAAAGATAGCATGATGGTTTCTAATTTCGGGAGGCGAGGGGCGTACCTGCCGAGAGCTAGGCTGGCTGAGGAGAAAGCGAATCCCGGTTGCTTGTTTGCTGCGGAGTTCCCAAGTCCTATTCTTTCCACTTGTTTCTTCTTGCAAAGGGACTTTTGTGTGTGTTTACAGGCGGTTGTGTTCTTGGAGAAAGGTGGGCATGGCGGATGGTCGAAGTAGAGCTTTTGGCGATGGACGCTGCCGAATGCAAGGAAAATGGAAATGAAGATGTTTTGGGTTTATGGTGGCGATTGAGACACGGAGGTTGAGAGGTCTGGTTGCGGAGCAACTCTACAACATGGCTTCACCAGTTCCCTAGCGGTTTGCCGATTGCTTTAAGAGGATGTCCATCCTTATTAAAGACGCCCCAGAAGGTAGATCTGCGGATGCACAGCGTATGTATTGTATGTGCTTTACCGGCCAAAAGCGGGGATTCGGATGCTTGGACCCTACAACCTTTGGATTTGGCTAGGCTTGTGGCGTGTTTGGTGGTGGCGATGGCTTCGAGCTTGATGGTCTATTTTTCTTTTGGTTTGCAGGCCGGAAATATGAAGGCTGCGTCACGCACCATTGGAAATTAAGCGAGACATATTTTCAATGGAAAATATTGTGGTGGTTCATCGGCACAAATAAGGGCATGTCGCGGATCAATGGCGGTAAGAAATATGAACATAAAACCCATGAAACATAAATAAGAATTGGGCAATTTTAAATACACGTATTTTTTAAAATTGAACAAAAATAATAACAAAAATATTTGCCGAAAAATTTGGACAAGACCTTTGATGGGACTTAAAATGGATCAACTTCTGAAAGGATTTGGCAGTACAGATGTGGATGAAAGAAGCTTATGGAAAAACCTTAGTTTCAATAGGAAATAAATTTTAGGACTGCGGATTTATTTGAATTTAAGTGTGAGAGAGTGAATTTTGGTCGCCAAAATGTCTATCTAAAAATGCTCTTTTTTTTTTTTTTTTTTTTTCGGCGTCTCACTGCGTCTTGAAGCATGTATTTCTTCCCTATTATGTAACGTATTTTGTAACCTAGGCGTGCATATCAGAACCAATTATCAAGGCGTGCATGTCAATCCAATTACCATCTTATTCCTCAAAACAACCTTCTCGATTTCAAAACTATGAGTTCCCCATGGCCTAACTTGAAAAAGAACATACAAATTTTGTAAGCTTCAAAAGGCCAATCTTGTCCCATGGCGTGAGTTGAAAAGAAAATACAAATTCTTTAAGCTTCAAAAGACAATCTCATCGGACATGAAATGAAAAAGCGGGGAGCGGTGGTACTAGGTCCAAAAAGCATTAAAAAACACGGAGTTTTTACCAAGTAATATGTCTTGCCAGAAATACTCTTTGGATCTTATTGTGCCAAAAAGAACTATTGGGGCCGGGCATATGGATGAATTGGCAAATCATTGGAACATGGGTTGAAAGAGATTATTTTTGGAGTTCACAAGAACATATGTGAATTGTCTTTTTGAGTAAAAGCCTTTTAGGCATGATGGGAAAACATATGATTTCAATATTGGTGGCCGATTCTTAAGCTGAGACCCAGTGCTTGTAAAAAGAAAAGCCCGCGTGTTTTTGTGGAGATTGCTCAAAGTACACAAATCGACTTATTTGCAAATGAGATTACGGATTATCAAAGAAGTTTTCCATGATCCTTTGGGACTATGAAATAATAAGGGCCGGCCATTAGGTTGTCGTGCATACAAAGCTTGTCACGGGACAAGCAACACATATTATATCACGATCAAATTCCATTGAGCTTTGCTTTGTCATGATAAGCAGAACTACCTACCATATCTTCATACAAATTCTGAAAGCATATTAGACCATCTAGGCCTATACAATTTCTTAGCTTGAGAATGTGAAAACCACAAAGCGTTCTTGCTTGAGATGTGGAAGTCAGTTAATGGGTGATCACGAGAGGCGGGTTGGCGTGGAGGTCATCCATGTTAATATTTGACTTTGGAGGTCATCTATATTAATATTTGGCTTTATTTGCAGGTTTGCTTAGCATTAAGCATTGGGGAGAACTCACGGATAAGATCGCGAAATTTGGATTCGGAATCTCAAATGGCTTCATATTGTATGTGCTTATGGGTAAAGTTAAGTAAATTGAATTTCTTTACTTGGAATAAAGTGAAGAATTTAAATTTATTTTTGAGATGTGTATACCCATGGTAAATTAGTAACTTCTGGTTGCAGCGTAGTAGGCTTGAACATTGTATCTTTGGATGTGAAATGCTTCTTGGTAAACTAGTAATTGTTTGCAGCACAAGGCTTGAACAAGAGTGCATAAGATGTATACTTTTGAAGATTAATAAGTGTGATTGCAACACAATTGGTGTGTGACAAAATTTTGCATCTATATCTTGAAGATATGTATCATGGTGATACAATCAACTAGTACCTTAAGTGCGAAAGATGATAACATACTTTGGAAGTACAAGGGATATAAGCATTACTTTGGAAGTCAGCGGATATCCATAACCATTGGTGGATTATACGAGATTGTGAAATATCCGGGTTATCAATGGTGGAAGTGATGATCCATCTTGAGAAGGGATAGATTGGATGAGGGCGTATCTTAGGCGACCGCTGATGATCTATCTTGAGAAGAGATGGATTGTCACGGAACAAAGCGGGTGAGTGGTCCACGACGAATGGGTTATGAAAATATGGCAAAAGTATGACAAATAGTATGTGAGTGTTAGTCCTAATGTTTCTCCCAGTGCAAATGAAAGAAGGGGCATAAGATAGCATAGATAATTGAAAACATTTGGGCATAAAACTATTGTAATATTTATAGAAGGGTCGAGGCACTATCATTGGGGCCGGTCGTGATATTTAGTTGGGGTTAGAGCTTGAAGAAACGGATATTAGATAATATGCCATATATGATAAATCAAGTATTCTAATTAAAGACAAGCGAGCTATTTTAACATAAAACAATTGGCTCAAGGGTAGAAATCTGGTGATCTGCATCGTGGTAGGGCAAAGCCTTTTGGGGCGCGTGTGGAGATATGGTTCAAGACCGGTTGATAACTGGCCCCTGGAGAACTTCCCCTAAGCTTGATTCATCTTCTAAAAGCTTATGACCAAGTGTGGATGTACTTGACTCACGCCAACTCCATGAGCTGATGGATGGGAAAGTAGAAACATTAGTGGTTTATCAGCCTTAACAAGTACATCTTGAGTGAAAAGGTCGCCATGCTTTCCATGCATTAGTTGAAATGCTTTCGACTAAACGCCATTAGTGGATTACCAACCTTAATAAGTTCTATAATACATGAGAAACCATCCATAATCCTTAATAGTTTAGTCTAGTATTTTGAAATGCTTTAGACTACATAACATTATTGATTTATAAATGATAACCATGAACCTAATGCACTACAAAACCATGCATTTCTAATAATAACAATTACATCTAAGATTGATAAATATAATAATATTTTAATACAATAAACCTGAACACTTCCACCAATTAAATAATGGTGATTTCGCATATATATAACACATTGCGAGCGGCGTGCATTTTTACCATGAAAATTAGCCATGCTATTTTACCACAATAACAAACCATATTATAAAATCATATAAATAGAGACCTACATCAAACCACATCCACACCTATCATGTTATACCACATTGGGAAACCCTACCATTAAAAACATTATAATATACCACATCCATTTACCAACATATAATACCACTTTGATAAAAACTATAAACCTCTGCGGTTTTAGTTTGGTATTTGGGGAATCAGTGGTTAGGACTATGATTTTGATGTCATTATTGTATGAAAAAAGGGTATATTTTTGGCATGTTTGAGGCGGTTTGTTTGCACTTAGTGGTCTAGTTTCTAATTTTAATGTGTTTCAAGTTTCACTATTTGGCTATTTTTCATGCTAAATTGTAGAAGTGATGGATGGCGTTTCGCATCACTTGCACCAGAACGAACCCTCTGTTTTTGCAAGTCTTGGTAGACCGGAAGCGGCATAAACATCGTTGAAACCAAAACGCGACTGCTTTGTTGCTTTGCATCTTATTGAAATTATTTGGTATTTCATCTTTTCTAACATGTTTGTTCCTAGAGCATGGGCCCGGATGGGCGATTGAATGAGCATCACGGATGAAAGCTGGAAGTGGTGGGTGGAAAGCAGTCTGGTGCTTTCCAGGAAGAAAGGATGGACGGATACAAGGAGGTGAAGTGACACCAAAAGCGGAATCGGGCTTGATCTTCCGCCCGGCTACTCTGGCTCGTGCACCGTCGGCATCTGCATGATTTCTTTCGGTTGCATGATTATCTTCCATTACGACTCGAGAGATTGGTGCGGAGCTCTTTGTGTGCGGAATCGATCCGGCTTGCATGTGGCGGCGATTGAGGTCTTATAGCGAGCTTGAGCTGCGACCTTTTGTAAAAGCTTGAGATTATTTACGTTTCCCATCTTGATTGTTGGCTGTAGCTTGATTACATAGAGGAATTTAGAGAATTGGTTGTCTTTTTACGTTTTCTAATATATATTCTTACCCAAATTCTTAGGTGAAGCGTTTCTTAGGTATCTATTGGTTCTTGAGGGATGCTTTTACACGTCTTATTGATGTTTTGTGGTTGCAGTTACGTGCGGTTTATACTATGGGGATATGGGATATGCCCTGCGGCTATACCATGATTCCGGCGGACGCCCGGAGTGTATGAAGGCTGGGAGCTTGTTTTTAATTGTTTTGTTTCAACCATGGAGTGGAAGTGTCGCGCGTGATGGGCAAAGGTTCCAAATTTAATGGATGATGAAATTATATGTTGGCGTGTTTGAGATCGACCTTAGAAAGTGCCAAAGCATTTTTGTGAAAAAATGCCGGTACCCGATGTGGCATCATGCGGGATATGCTCAAGATCAGCGACCCATATTAAATCCTACGAAATAAACCCATAATCCTTGGAATAAACATTTGGTCCATTCATGAGAAATGGACCAATGGTATGACAAACACTATAAATGACCATTAGAATTATTGTGCCATAATACCACCCTAGCAAACCTTACAAAGAAAACCAAGTAGTATAGCCACATATGGTTTTAATGAAATTAACCACAAAAGACCCATCGGTTTTGTAGAATGATTCTCTAGTCATAACCATGGAAAAAATCATGTGGTGTGGTGCCATACGTCTATTACCATTATATTGGACCGGGATCCTAAGTTTGTTAGTGCCTTTTGGGCCCGGTTCTTTAGCATTAAGTTTTGCTGAGCACAACATCACCGCAGACGGATGGCCAAATATAAGGCATTATCAATTGCATAATTGAAGATATGCTACGTAACTATATGCGGAACAAGCAATCCCAATGGGCTGATTATATCCATTTGGTGGAGTTTGCCTATAATAGTACTAGGCCGAGGAGTCTTCAAGGATGTCTCCTTTTATGCTCAATTCGGCTATCAATGCCTTACTCGGTTACATGGCATAATCGGTTTCAAGGTAGAAGTGTCTCAACAATTGCTTCTGGATATGAAGGCCCTAAGTCGAAGAAGTTCGAGGGTATTTGTTATTTGCGAGCTTGGCAAAGCGAGTCTTGCGAAGGCATGCAGGAATTTCAAGTTGGTGACTCAGGTATGGCTAAAGATCAAGGTAAAACAAAGCCAAGCTCAAAATTGGCAGTGCAAAAGCTTGCACCTAAATGGGCGGGACCTTTGAGATAACGAAAGGATAGGTTCTCGGGCCTACGATTGAATCTACCAGCGCATCGAACATCCATAAAGTCTTCCATGTCAGCCTCTCAAAAGCATAACCTCGATCGAGAAGATTTTTTGACACGCCGACACTTAGCCACGGAGATGGCGGGAAGATCAATTGAGATTGTCCACTGAGGCTCTCCTTGATACGTGTATATAAGCAAATCATGAGAACTCAAATCTTTTCCAGTATTTGGTTAATTGGAAACACTACAAATAAGAGGATGCAACTTGGGTTCTTAAAATAGATTTGGACAAGACTTGCCCAGACTTCATACAAGAATGCCAAGAATGAATCATTCAGGATGCGATTAACTCCAACCCTAATGGTAAGCATTGTGTTATGGGTCCGACAGGGATCATATAAGAGTTGATCCGGCGGGGATCATTTCGGAGGTTGGGTTACATGCATCATAGATGGGAGTGGACATGTAGGCATTCATGATAGGATAAGGTCTCACGGGTTATAATGGGAATATGGCCATTCCTTATGCCGAGATGACATGCAAGCCTTAGGCATGATAGGATTTCCTTCATTCATGTTTACTTTTTCTTAAGGGGGGTGGTCCCCTCAACCACACTACTTGTGGCGTTCCCACGAAATAGATGCTATAAATCGTGTATTTACGGCCGCGTCCTTGTATAGAATCTACTTTAGCGACCTTGTACACCATAGTAGGTGGAAAGGGAGCATGACTAAGTTATTCATATAACTTAGCCAACCTTAGGCATATGGGGTCATTTTCATGGCCTCACCCTATTGGGCATACATGGAAGCACCCCATTGGAGCCATGTGGGGTGACATGGAACCCCAACCTATAAATGGCCAAACCCTAACCCTAGGCCATTTTCTTGGCTCCAACGACCTTGGAACCTTGTTAAGCTCTAAACTCCATTTCAAGAATGGTCTGCTGTGGCCTGACTGTAGCACTGCTTATTACAGGCGTGCAGCATCAGTGGGAGTGGGAGCTACTTGAACCCCTTGAAGGCGTGGAAGAGCCCAGGGAGGCAGGAGGGAGTTCCTCATGAAGCGGTATTTGGGTTAGAATCCTTTGTAGATCATCACGGAAGTTAGGATTCGGATGAATTGAACATTATTATCTCTAGTAGAGCCATTCTAGAATCCTCAGGTCTAGATCTTGAACCCTAATCAATGAACCCTAGCGTAAGTTAGATGCATGTGATTAGGTTTAGATGTTATTCTTATTATTTATCATGTTATGTGGATATGTGATGTTGGTTGATCATGCTTGTTCCTCTTGCATTGGGAAAGGGGTAGAGACCCTAGTAGCCATTATTTAGATGATGCTCCTAGTTTAGACCCCTTAGTTCTTATTAGTTGCGACACGTGAATAGGAACCCACCCGGTTCACGGGGGCTATGATGTGACTTAGCACCGCCTAGCGGGGCTAGTGGCAAAAGTGGAGGGAGGTCCCTGTGCCTCTTCACCGGGGACCCATAGGCTAGGCCTATAGTCGGGTCACCCAGTGGGCGGGTATGGGTGACACATCTGAGGGCAATGGTGTCATCATGCCTCTCCAAAGAGTTGCAGTGTCGGCTGGCTCTTGCTTTGGGGGGCCGATCGGGTGCAATGTGTGTGTACGATTCTCTAGCCACCCATGGAGCCACTAGACCTCGGGAAGGGGAGATGCAACCCTTCTGCCTCATCCAGAAAGGGGAAGATGCAGCCCGGGTAGTCACCGATGGGTGATGCCATGGTGTGTATCCGGCGGGGCTATAGTCCGCAGCTAGAGCCGATTTAGCCCATCTGCCACGGTATGCGGGGGAGGGGCAGATGGAATGGTCCCCTACTATAGCCCACCCTGCCATTGTTATACCTGGGTCTACTCTATCTTGAGGCCAGTAGGTCAGTCTACCTCCTTATAGTACGAGCTGGTAGGGCTATTCACTTTATGATGTATTATTGTCTATGATAGATCTATGGATGGATAGATGGTACAACCCTTGAGGTAAGCCGATTGTATTATTTATTACTGATCTTGATGTTTATGTTTATGCTTCTCTCTGTTATAGGAGCCCATAGGGAATGTACGCCAAAGACACTTTCGTGTCCCCTTCTGCACCATGGCCATCGGTGAAGGATAGGCCGGAGCTCATCGCAGTGTCTTTGGATAGGGATTTCAGCGAGATGTCTGAGGGGCATCATTATGTTGGTGGGGGCGTCACAATGGTATCGAGCAATGATCTTAATTGACCAAGATCCAACCTTGGTCATGACCACTGAATAGGTAGATTAAATGGCCTAGTTAAGGAATGGAATGAGAAATTCGGCCTTGAACCATGAAAAGTGGGAGGAATTTTTTCCCATTAGCGGGGTCATATAATTAGATTAGTATAGTCTAAGTGGTAGAAATAATATAGTCAAAAGAAACCTTCTAGTAAATTTGAGCTCAAGTTGTTCATGAACAGCCTTTCAAGCGAAAATTGAGAAATCATCAAAAAGAAAGCTTGAAAGAAAATGGCGCTTAAAATGACCAATATTTGGCCCAAAAGAAATAGGAAATTTCGTGAAATAGTTAAGTGATTAGGTAAAGTACTTTAACTAATAACCCATAGTTATGATAAATTTACTCTAAGAAAAGTATCCACTAAATCTATGGAAGCACCTCTGCTCATAGAAGTTCCCCAAATAGCTTGAACCTCCCTTTACCCTTGTAAAGGTGAATTATAAGCTAATCTCCAAAGTGCCATAAAGTGTACTGTGAGCGAGCGATCTACTTGAGATCGACCTAAAGGGCATGAGAGACATAGTCGACCATTGATAGAGAGGCAGAGCTCTCAAAGGCCACTATCAAGGGAAGTTAAGTTATTGGGAGGACCAAACAAAGTAGCTCGGAAGGTGGGAAGCCTCGGTTTGCACCCGATTGAAGCACTGGCGACCGCGTGGCCTAAGGCAGGGCGTGAACCCTAGTCACTCAAGCTCTTGGGGCGAATCATATCACTATTGGAGGCGGTGGCTTAGCACTTGGTGAATGATCCCAAGGCTCGGGGAGAAAGTGAGATGTGGCATCTACGGAGGTGAGGAGCAAACAACAAGAGCAACCTAAAACAGGAGGGCAACCCCAACACCAAGAAGAGTAGGGGAGGAGCATCGTTAGAGGTAACCTCGCCAATAGAACAAACCCAACACCAAAAGAGTGGGTGAACAAAAGCGGTGAGGGGAGCAACCTCGGCCTTGGGAGCAAACCCAACACCAAGAAGTAGGTGAGGAGCAGCGGTAGGAGCAACCCGGCCTTGAGGCAACCCAACACCAAGAAGGTAGGTGAGGAGCATGCGATGGGAGTGACCTCACGTACGATGGGAGCAACCCCAACAACAGGAACAACAATAAGGGGAGCCATCAATGCGAAGGAAAGGAAGAGACATAGGCAAGGAAGAAGCGAGCAAAGAGGTGTGTGAAGCTAGGGGCGTGGTTATCGAGAACCACAACCCCATCGATTTGGAGGGAGATGAGCTGAGAAGGAAGGACCCGGACCAACAAGAGGGGGAGAGTAAGAGGCTAAAGAAGAGGAGAGGAGGAGGCCCGAAGAGCAGAGGCCAGGCCTACACTGGCCAATTATATCCAATGCATTAAGCTACACACAAGAAGAGGGCCAAGGAGGGCAAGATCAATGAGAAGCCATTTAAGACGCAAGATATTGAATACGAGAAGAAGAAGGCAACATGCAAGATTTATCTCTTAGATGGATTCGACATAATTCAAAATCTTGTAAGTAGAGTCTTAGAGTAAAGTCAAAAGCGTAGACTAGGGGTCGAAAAGCAAGACTCCACCACCTCGACCCAGGATTCTCAGAAGAAAGGTATGCCATGGGCAAAATTAACATAGTAGAGCTTCTCGGCATATTTGGCATTGCCAGCGGTGCACCCAGTGGATGATTGAAAGCCTCTTTTGAGTGCCTACATCAAGGGTCTATCTTAAGGAGTTCAAGATGGACTACGACTCTTGAGAACCCCACATCAACGTGCGGGGTCTCGCCCGAAGCGGCGAAAGCAGTGAACTCAATTTTTTAGGCGGCCAAGATCTAGCGCCATTCATGCCAAGAGGATGACTATTATGCTCAAGAACATGAACTTGCACGGAAGGATTAGAAAAGATAAAATTTAGGAATCTTTGAATAAAATTTTGAGTTTGTATGTATATATGTTCCCTATTATTAATGGAGTAAAACGCGCAGTCAAAGGCTGGATTTCGGCGTGGCTCCTCCACTATAGATCATTTGATTCTGGTTGCGTCTATGATAGAAGAGGCGGATCTAAAGGAAAAACCATTGCTCTGCTGCTTCATTGATTTTGCCAAAGCATTTGACACGATTCAGCGTGAGAATTGTTAAATCGGCTAATCGGCTTAGTTGGTGTACCAAGTGAATGGGTCTTTGCTATTGGCTGGGTTATATGAATCAGTCGTGGCAAGGTAATCACACTACAAGAGAATACGTTGCGTCGAGAAAATGCGTCGAAGAAAATCCTCATGGGTGGTTACGGTTGGTCGATGATTTTGTAGCGAGTATCAGCGAAAAAGGCGGCGATAATTCACGGCGAAAACTCGGACGCACTAAGCGGCGTATAAATTCTGAAACCCGAATAATGTGGCCGTATAAGCCCGGCGATAAATCGGCGTAAAGGCAGGCACGAAAAAAAATGGCCGAAAAAATACGCCGCATATATTGGACGAAAACTTCGGCGATAATTCGGCGTAACATATGCCGAAAAGTCGGCGCATGGAACCCGGCGAAAAATGTGGCGTAATATATGGCGAAAATGATGACGAAAAATCGATGGATGGTTATTATGAAAATAAAACGGCCGAAAAATGTGGCGATAGTTTCTTGACGATTAAATTGACGAAAATTATGGCGAAAATTCGGACGATTGTTTTCGTCAGTTTATTCATCAAAATTTTCGTCACAAAGTCTGAAATGGCATTTTTTAGCTTTTGGTCAATATTCGAGTTCCACACTTATTTTAGAAGTTGCATGGCTTTGTATGTACCAAAAGGAAGGGACAGGGACATGTAGACATGAGACATCTTAACAATCTATTCAAAGATATCAAATAGTTAGGCGAAGGTAATTAGTATATGAAGTCGTGTTGGCTTTGGAAAGGAGAATTAAATTACAAGAAGGTTGGTACAACATTCATAAAACCAAACCATTATATGGGGGAATTCCATTATGATTTTTGCAAGAAAAGTTGTGTCAAATGCATATATGTTTGAACTCAACTTAAGATAACATGTTACTTCTATTCATTGGACATCAAACTCTCATCCAAAAGATCATTTTGAAGGTCCTCCCATTCATCATTATCTAGTGGTAAAGTAGCCTCCGTCAGCATGTTTGGATCTGAGGGCTCGATATTTTCTTCCTCTTCAACATAATCTTCATGTGCCATGGGCGAAAGCATTGGTGAGCTCAAACTTGTTCCCTCTTGACTTCATAGTTTTTCATTGCTTGTTCCCGTTTGAGTTTCATATTCTTCTCCAATGTGTGGCTCCACAATTTCTATTTCTTCCTCATATTCTACTACTTGCTCATGTTAGTCCCCTCCCTCTTGGATGATTGCATTGCAAATGTATCGGCGTGATGTTGGTTCGTAGGAATTACCATCCACCATCCATTGTTTTGAGGATTGGCATGGAAGAAAACTTGTTGAACTTGATGTGGATACACATATGGCTCGCGATATCTACTAAGACATGCGTGGAGTCAACTTCAAAAATCCGGATGGATGTGGTCTCATTGTTTGGTTTCTTCCACGGTATAGAGGTTTGAACCATTTGGCCTTTAGTATCGTTTGTGAAATGATGGAAGTCCACATCAATGATATCGATAATACCCCAACATATTGAATTTCTCCATCAATTGGATTCGCATCTCTAATACCTTGACTCTTTTGGTTAAATGAAGCAATGATTCGAATCAAAAGTAATGCGAGCTTTGTCAATGCCATCAACTCGAAAATGTTGACCATATGCCCACATTGAATTATGGAACCTAGCCTACAAATTCGATTAGAATATCAATAAGTTACACTTATGAACAAATGATAGACACATATTAGCAACAACATGTAGGAACTTACCGATTTATTACAACCAAATGCGATGTTGAAGTCATCTTGTTGAATTTTCTCTCCATTGTCTTCAGCTTCTCTAAGTTTTTTCATCAACCACCAATTGGGTGGAGAATTAGGTAGAGGCATTAATTCTGGAGGGTATTTAATGGCTCTCCTAAGTCCTCGACGATTCCTTGTTGCATATGCTTTCCTGTCGCTCTCCCTTTGTGCCTTCTCAACTTTATATAATTCCATCCACTTAATAAGGCTATCAGTGTTGTTCATAACAAATTTATTGATACCTTCAAACATATCATCACTTAACCTCCGTTGTTTACCTAAACCTTGCAAGACTTCACCTTCTAACCAATCGGGGGCCTCTTTCTTCCAAATCTTTGGTGCATTCGGATCTATTGAAGTAGTGGCATCTGTCAAAGAAAAATAGTGTCTCTTGAATGAGATGTCCCTCGCCATACATCAACCGGGCCTTGCCATTTGGCCGACAAAGCCTTTTAATACCTTCATGTATCTCTCTAAAAAAAACATCCATCTCGCAGGATTTGGTCCCACAAGCAATATTTCTTGCGGCAAATGTACCAATAAATGTACCTGATTATTAGCACATTTGTTAAATTGTGAGTGACATGGAATATATTCAAAAATAACTACAAACCTGAAAGATCAAATAAACTCAGTGGAAATAGGTCTTCTAGTTGGCATAATATCCCTGCAATCTCTACTTCCATGGCGGGAATATCACTTCTGACAATTTGTTTAGAAAGAGACCCACAGGAGAAGCTAGCAAGTCTATAGATAACCTTTGAATAGGTGGTGTAAGGCAATTCTCTAAAGCGCAAGGGAGATAATGCTATAATGAGAAGGAAACAAAATTAGGTGTTAAGAATATAATCATTAAAGCTTGAACGGATTAATGAAAGCATTATCTATTTGATCCATTTGGTCATGCTTCTCCCTTTATTCTACTTACACGTGCAGCAAAACTTGTGCCAATCATGCGACTTTAAGCCCGTGAGATCTCCATCTTTGGTAAATGCCCTTCTAAGGGGAGGATCCATAGCCGGTTGGAGTTCGCAAAGTCTTAATAGCGGTCTTTACTTGTTTGAGTTCATCTTTCTTCAAAACCCAAGGACCTTGGCGAAAGCGAGGAGCTCTACCTTCTTCTTCAATTGGCCACAATTCCGTTTGATGCATTTGTCCTTCAAATCATTCCTAGCTTTCAAGGTCTCCCAATCTCCCTGTAAGATGTAAAGCCAAAGTGAATGGCTCACATTTTTGAAAATGTGCATAGGGTCCAAGAGATGTGCAATCTTTAATTAGGACCAATATTCCAACTTGTATAATATAGATAGTCTTTTCATGCCAGGAGGAGCTTGAGAACTATTTAAGTCCACGATCATTCCATGTTTGCAACCAATCACGTGGAGTTCTTCTCATGGGCACATCGATATATCACCTTGGCGAAGATGATGGCCTAATGGCAAGTACTTTTGATGGCGATTGTATATCATCTTTGACAAGTCGCGGTGATTTATCGATGATAACTTCTGCGCCACATGATGGACATCCACATTTTTCCGCTAGTTTGCAATCCCGCAAAATATACTTTCAATCTTTAAATTATAGTAGAAAGCTTATTCAAAATATATGATGAATGAATGATAGCATAAATACCCGATGCAACACCCAATCGGGATAGTCATGAATTGTGAAGCATAGGATCCCATGGAACATGAAATTATGTGGTTGTCTAGAAATATCGTACATATTTATTCCCCTCCATAAAATCTCTAATTCCTCTACAAGCGGTTCAAGATACACGTCCATATTCTTCACTTGATATTTGCCTAAAGAAATCTCATTGCATTCTCAAATTAGAAAATACAACATACACAAAAATATATTACAAGGTATGTAGAAATAAATACCTGGAACTATTAGTGTTAGCATTAAATGGCCTACCTTAGTTGCCATCCAAAGGTGGTATGTTATAATTTATGACAACAATGGGCCAAACACTATGAGTAGATGACATAGTGCCAAAAGGACATACTCCATCCATGCCCAAAGCTAGACGAACATTCCTTGGTTCATCCTTAAAATGCTTCCATTTATCTTCTATATGCTTCAAGGCCTCGCCATCCAGGTGTTCGATTTACCTCAAGATTCCATCGTTGCTTGATTGTTTTGCATGAAAGTCCATGAATTGAGCTAGGGAAGGGGCACTTAAACATAATTTATGTCGAGGAATGATCGGCATGTGTCGCAAAACTTTTTTCGCTACTTTAGACTTTGCATTTTCATCATATCGTGATTCATTGCACTTGGGACATTTATCCATGCCACTATATTCATTGCGAAATAGTATACAATCATTTGGGCATGCGTGAATACAATTGTATTGTAACCCTAGTTCTTGCAATAGTTGTTTGACATCCCTTCGTGATTTTGGAAGACAATGATCACTCGGAAGTATATAGTCACCTAGCAAACTAGCAAAAACAAGGGCAAAGTATCAAGTAAGAAAGCGAAGAAAAGAGAAGGAATTTTATATTGTTTAAAATCTCAAATGCAACACCCACCCAAGAAGTTCATTCACACTGTTGTTGCTCCAACCCGATTTGTGTTGTAGGTTGAGGATGAGTATGCATGCAGCAAGGCGTGATATCTTTGCATTTGGATATAGTGGTTTGCAAGCCTCTCTCTCAAGAAGCGTGATAGGTCTCTCTTCTTCATCATCAATATTTACACCATTATTAGATGTGGTTGGGAAGTAATTTTGAATAGCTTCCATCAACCCACTCTCAGCCTGAAAACCATTTTGAGTAGAGGATACATCATCATCACTTAACTGCAAATGTACAACACGATTTGTTTATTGTTATATTTTCACACATTGTTAAAATAAAGATAGAGATAACAAAATATATTGCCTTAAGATGGTCACAACTAAAGCAACAATATATTCAACTTCAAAGTTCTACAAGTACAATAATGACATATAAATATGAACCTTAAGAAATTAAACATAAAGTATGAGGATAATAAATTGTCATTCGCCAATATGTGGCCGAGTACACATGACTATACAAGTGCACGGCGTTTCCTGCCATAGGGTACAACAATAGGTGCACCATTTTTTTGGCGTTGTACACGCCTTGGGGTACCTCTTTTGAAGGGATAGTCCACAAACAACTCGTCTCCAGGGCAGAGGGTGCGTATGGCACATACTCTCACATATGGTCCAACATATCCATTCATGTAACGTGCATCATAATCTGTAGTCTCCTCAAACTCAGCATTTGTTAATTCAGGGTGGCCGCGAGAGCTATTTATAAGCGCTGCAATATTGCCATGAACACTTGGCCGACCATCAACATATATAAGTGCACTTCGTGAGGTATGTTCTCCACGATCTCTTTGCTCACTCCAAGATGCTACATATTCTAAACGAGGTGCACCACGGACCACCACAAATCGTCGGATCTGTCAATCCACGCCCGGCCCATCGTATGTTGGAGCCCTCGGACACCTCTCGTTTGATTATGCTCAATTATGATTGGGGACACCTATGATTTTAAGATGTCGAATACGAAGTTTGCCTAAGGTTTTGATGGTATATCGAGCCTCTATACGGTTTCACTTAAGCTTTTAGAATATGGAATCGAGGGGATTGAACCTCTACCAAAATAACTCAATGTCGTAATAAGACTACTTTAACCAATCTAACCAGTGAGCTAATGTGACTATTTTTTATCTTAAATCTATGTTTTTTTTTTATAATAACCCATTGAATTGTTTTAGGGATATGGTCTATGGTTTCAAGAATTATATCTATATCAAATCCCCACGGAACCCCTGTTATTTTGCTACATATTCTAAACGAGGTGCACCACGGACCACCACGGTCGCCGGATCATCAATCGACGGCCCCGACTGTATGTTGGAGCCCTGGACACCTCTCGTTTCGATTATGCTCAATTATGATTGGGGACACCTATGATTTTAAGATGTCGAATCTGAGAGTTTGCCTAAGGTTTTGATGGTATATCGAGCCTCTATCACGGTTTCACTTAAGCTTTTAGAATATGGAATATGGGGATTCAACCTCTACCAAAATAACTCAATGTCCTAATAAGACTACTTTAACCAATCTAACCAGTGAGCTAATGTGACTATTTTTTATCTTAAATCTATGTTTTTTTTTATAATAACCCATTGAATTGTTTTAGGGATATGGTCTATGGTTTCAAGAATTATATCTATATCAAATCCCCCGAAACCCCAAGTTATTTTGCTACATATTCATGGCATAAGTAGACATACTAGGCATAAAAGAAGTAAGTTTATGCCATATCCCCAAGGGTATGTGGGGCCACAGTAAACCATCAACAGGTTGAGTGTCCGGATGGGACATGCACATGCTCCATTATATATAATCCTCTTCCGCTTCTGGTACTTTTTAAAGAAGGAGCTATCATGTACTTGTGGCCCCAATACATAAACTCTTCTAACATTGGAGGTAGTTCCCCTTCCCAACAACCTAAGGTAGATCGAACAAATGGAGTAATATAGGCCTTGAGATGACGAGGGAGTTCGTCGGCCAAGTCATTTTTTGTTTCACATGCATGAGCAAGATCATGTGAGCTACTTTTAAAATGGCTCTTTACTTTACTAGTCAATTTACTTCCCTAGTGAGATATCTCTTAACATCTTGAGTGTCACTTGAGCTAGAACTAGAATTGGAGCTAGGACTCAAGGGGAATATATGAAGTGATTCGGGTGAGGATGAACAAGGGAGAATATCTAATGTATCGCCATGATGGGGATTTTTATCAAGTATTTCCAAATACTACAACAATCATAAACAAGTATATTAGACGTGTTCCATGAAAAAAGTAAAAGAATGCGTACTTTTACCTCGTCTACTTCTTGCCGTGCTTTCAATTCATGCTCCAATGGAGGTGGAGCATTTGGCATCAAACCATGTCTCTTTTTATGTTGTTGTCTCGTGCTATACTTTCTTCTACTTGTGCCTTTGCATTGGTTACACCAACAATGGTCATATTGCCTTGCAAGCCGCTCCAATGGATCATCTCGGGGCCAATCTTTAGCTTTACTTCCACTACTCGATCGAGATAATGAAGTGGCCCTATTCGTAATGAGCAACTAAATATGCATGTAGTGATGATATAGATACAAAACAAATGAAAGAAAGAGCTCAAACCTTATTGGCGAGAAGTCGTTAATCATCGGCGTTGAAGATCGAGTATTTGATGACTCGGAGTCATGATCAGAGTCAGTGGAATCATCTGAATTAGTCATCCCAATTTGATTCTGCAATAGCTCACACAGCTGAAGACGAGCACTAGCAGACCCTAAAAACCCTAATAAGTAAGCCCAATCCAATTTTTTTTCCTAAATTTTCTGACGATTATTGAAAATGTGACGAAATTTCGTCAGTTTGTCCGTCACAATTTTCGTCAGAAATTTCTTCTATTTATTTATACGTGTTTTTCATTTTTTTATAACCATTTACACTTAACCATTTTCGGGAGATACTTTTAGGTAAAACCACGACCATTTTCGCGCCCACGACTTCTTTCTCATTTTGGCGACTTCAAACTCTCTTGGCGATCGGAACGGAAAATCGAAGCGATCAGTGGCGATCGGAAGGGCAAATCGAGGCGCCTCCTTGTGATTTTGGGAGGTAAATTCATTTGTTTTCAGCCTCCTAACATAATTTATAGCAGACGAAATTATTGTCTTTGCTTCAAGATTCATCTTTTCTTTTCTTTTCTAAACGAGGTGCACCCTGGACCACCACAGTCGTCGGATCTGTCAATCCGACGGCCCAGACTGTATGTTGGAGCCTCTGGACACCTCTCGTTTCGATTATGCTCAATTATGATTGGGGACACCTATGATTTTAAGATGTCGAATACGAGTTTGCCTAAGGTTTTGATGGTATATCGAGCCTCTATACGGTTTCACTTAAGCTTTTAGAATATGGAATATGGGGATTCGAACCTCTACCAAAATAACTCAATGTCCTAATAAGACTACTTTAACCAATCTAACCAGTGAGCTAATGTGACTATTTTTTATCTTAAATCTATGTTTTTTTTTATAATAACCCATTGAATTGTTTTAGGGATATGGTCTATGGTTTCAAGAATTATATCTATATCAAATCCCCCTGGAACCCCCTGTTATTTTGCTACATATTCATGGCATAAGTAGACATACTAGGCATAAAAGAAGTAAGTTTATGCCATATCCCCCAAGGGTATGTGGGGCCACCGTAAACCATCAACACAGTTGAGTGTCCAGATGGGACATGCACATGCTCCATTATATATAATCCTCTTCCAGCTTCTGGTACTTTTAAAGAAGGAGCTATCATGTACTTGTGGCCCCAATACATAAACTCTTCTAACATTGGAGGTAGTTCCCCTTCCCAACAACCTAAGGTAGATCGAACAAATGGAGTAATATAGGCCTTGAGATGACGAGGGAGTTCGTCGGCCAAGTCATTTTTTGTTTCACATGCATGAGCAAGATCATGTGAGCTACTTTTAAAATGGCTCTTTACTTTACTAGTCAATTTACTTCCCCTAGTGAGATATCTCTTAACATCTTGAGTGTCACTTGAGCTAGAACTAGAATTGGAGCTAGGACTCAAGGGGAATATATGAAGTGATTCGGGTGAGGATGAACAAGGGAGAATATCTAATGTATCGCCATGATCGGGATTTTTATCAAGTATTTCCAAATACTACAACAATCATAAACAAGTATATTAGACGTGTTCCATGAAAAAAGTAAAAGAATGCGTACTTTTACCTCGTCTACTTCTTGCCAGTGCTTTCAATTCATGCTCCAATGGAGGTGGAGCATTTGGCATCAAACCATGTCTCTTTTTATGTTGTTGTCTCGTGCTATACTTTCTTCTACTTGTGCCTTTGCATTGGTTACACCAACAATGGTCATATTGCCTTGCAAGCCGCTCCAATGGATCATCTCGGGGCCAATCTTTAGCTTTACTTCCACTACTCGATCGAGATAATGAAGTGGCCCTATTCGTAATGAGCAACTAAATATGCATGTAGTGATGATATAGATACAAAACAAATGAAAGAAAGAGCTCAAACCTTATTGGCGAGAAGTCGTTAATCATCGGCGTTGAAGATCGAGTATTTGATGACTCGGAGTCATGATCACAGTCAGTGGAATCATCTGAATTAGTCATCCCAATTTGATTCTGCAATAGCTCACACAGCTGAAGACGAGCACTAGCAGACCCTAAAAACCCTAATAAGTAAGCCCAATCCAATTTTTTTTCCTAAATTTTCTGACGATTATTGAAAATGTGACGAAATTTCGTCGGTTTGTAAAATCACAATTTTTTCGAGAGAAATTTCTTCTATTTATTTATACGTGTTTTTCATTTTTTTATAACCATTTACACTTAACCATTTTCGGGAGATACTTTTAGGTAAAACCACGACCATTTTCGCGCCCACGACTTCTTTCTCATTTTGGCGACTTCAAACTCTCTTGGCGATCGGAACGGAAAATCGAAGCGATCAGTGGCGATCGGAAGGGCAAATCGAGGCGCCTCCTTGTGATTTTGGGAGGTAAATTCATTTGTTTTCAGCCTCCTAACATAATTTATAGCAGACGAAATTATTGTCTTTGCTTCAAGATTCATCTTTTCTTTTCTTTTCTTCAAGATTCGTCATTCTTTTCTTTTCATCTTTTCTTTTCTTTTCTTCAAGATTCGTCATTCTTTTCTTTTCATCTTTTCTTTTCTTCTGCATCTATCTCCTTGGTCTTCTTCTGTAATCTTCCCAAAAAATGGTCGTCATTGCAGCCAAAGTGCAGGTTGCAGAATGCAATGCATTTGCTACACTATTTTTAGCTTTCTCAACCTAGCCATCTTTCCAACTTTCTCCTTTTAACGTGGCTGCCATGACTTGTGACTTACATTTTCTATTTACCTTTGACATCAAAATAACAATGGTGTTAAACAATTTATGTGGCATGTGTTTGGTAGAATAAAAAACCAAGGAGCATGTATTGTTGATTTATTTTTCTAATTTTTGAAGGTTAGAGACAAAGCGAGTCGCCTGTCTTCTTACAAGTAAGTTCTTTTCTTACAGCATATTCTTTAAGCTCCAAGTAGCATATGTGGTGCTTTTGTTTGATTCTTGATTTTTCTTTGTTCGCCAACCCGACTCTTTTATGTTCTTTAGTGGCCCCAAGCAAAAAAGTTCTAAGAAGGGAGGAGGTAGCTCAGGGGAGACTATCGAGCACCCGATGACCAAGATGCCTCCGCTAATTTGACACAAATGATTGGTGGATTGAAGCAAGATGAATTGGAGAAGTTCAAGTCTGCGATAGAGAAGCGACTTGACTCATTACACCAACAACAAAAGCTCTTCTAAGAGTGTGAGATCAAGGTATAGTATTGGCATGATTTGACTTATTGAATGATTTAAATCTGCTTCTATTAATGAAGAAACCGACTTGAGTGTTGCGATGTGAAATCCATCAATGATGTTGATGGGGATGAAGAAAATGAGATTATAAAGGATGACGAAGAATCGGGGAATGAGGAATCGGGGGATGAAGATGAAGATGTTACATTTGCAAGGCTTTCTAAAAAAAAAAAAAAGGTTGTCTAATTCATACATTACGTGTATATTTTTGTTTGATTTGTATAATGGGCTAATAATTATAATTTTCCTTTGTAGGGTCTACAACGGTTGTAGGAGGTAGTATCCACTTAGATCGTCATGGTCAAGAGTGGAGGACAGCCCTTGGCCTTCTTTGTAAAACAATGGTGTATGGATATTGACAAATTTGGAGACATATACCACAAATCTCTAAGAGAAAAGTTGTGGACCATATGGAAGCACGATATGGTAAAGGGGCAAAAGTGAGTGAAATGTTATTTTGGGCAGGGCGTATGTTCAATCACTGGAAGTAAGTATCACATGTGGAACCATTGTCTTGTACTATTGTTGTTGTGTACTTATTGATCACTTTATTTAGGGGAGCCTTGTACAAAAAGGATGCGGAAGATATTCCCTGCCATATTGAGCCTGAAGTTTGGGACAGATTTCAGGTTAACAAAAATAAGAATCATGACCAACAGAAACGAGCAGCCGCTGCAAGGAAAAACGAAAACGGGGAAAAGAAAAAACAAAGATGGGGACGACGTGGCTTTGCTGGTGTCGAGGCAGACTATGTAAGAATCTATTCTCATTTTAATTCATAAGTCTTTCGCTTATCTAACTATTTTTCAATCTTGGTGTATAGTATCGAGATTGGGGAAAGTATCCATCTGCAGATACTTTTAAGAAAATCTTGGAGAAAGGAACATATAAAGCCTTTCGAGAAGATCTGATTGCGGAAGGGAGAGTACCCGGAAATGTAAGTTTATTTTGCAGTGTCTTATTTATTCTATCTTATATTTACCTACTATGCATACATTAGATTAATGTCATTATGTAATGATGTCGTGTTAGGAGGTGTTATGTAATGATGCATAGGTTAGGAGGTGTTATGTATGGCAGTGCATGGCAGGTTGATCTTTTGCTGATGGTGGACTTGGTTCTTTTAACACATGGCTTGCATGTAGTTTAAGGCTTTAGATCACATTGGCAAAAAAGGTGCAAGGAAGAACCGGGAGCGTAAAAGGCAAATGAAGGTAGCTTACCATTTTAATTGAGTTCCTTGAGATATGCTTTTTGTTGTTTCTGTGAGTGTTTGTAAGATATAACATCTCCTTGGTAATTGATGCTAACAGTCTTTTACATTATGCCTGAAATTGTGTTCACAACAAACTTTAAAATGGGGCAAATATGTGCTTTGGGGTCTCGATCTGGCATGTATGTTAAACCTCATGAGCAGATATTGCTCTGCAGCTGTTTTGCATCATGCATCAGCTGTTGGCACAGGGGAATGAAAATTGCAATCCTGACCCAAGAACTACTGTAGCTCCTCATGCATGATCTGCAAGACTTCAAAATGCAAAGCTACTTACTGGGAAGTGACAAAGGGTGTGTCAACTGCCACGTAAGCGAGATGTAATTCATTAGAAGATTTTTTTGGCTTATATGAGCGGGACTCGGGACCAGATATACTTTAGCAGAAAGATTTTAACTGAGAAACACCCAAGACCAGATACTTGTTTTGTAAATGCCTGGCATCATAGTGAGTCAGTAATAAGATTCACAAATGCATACTTACAATAAGTTCATCATTCAAAACGTACAACTTTTCCAGTGTGGATAATGAGCTGAAATCTGGTATTGTTCCTGTCAGATTGTTTCCATTTAGTTGGCTGCCAAATGCTCCACTAACCGAGATCAGGTGCTTCCTAAACAAATAAGAAACAAATATATTTCCATCTTTCTATCAACATTAACTGGTGGAGTACAGGTAATGCACAAACTGCGGTTGCTAGTCTTCAAGGCACTTTGTCAAAACCAAGATTTCATTCAATCACGATGTTTACATTTCATTGCATTTCATTTTTGTTGACATTTCATTGCAATCATGATGTTTACATTCTTTGATGAGTGCTAATGATATTTTTCTCATTCGGGGAGAAAAATAAGGAAAAAAGAACATGGAAATGCATGAAACTATTCAAGATGACGTGGCGGTGGCGAGTGTGATGCTGATGTTAATCAATTTGTGCTTGAGGGAGATCACGGATGGTGCGGATGTCAATAATTTAGAGTTAGATGAGGTTGATTGTTTAGGATTGAATAAGTTTGGTCAAGAAGGTGATGATGGAGGCATGCATGATGGAGGAGGGGAGGAGGGAGATGAGCAGAATCACATTGAAGATGAAGTCAATAATGGTGGTAGTCCTGATTTGGCACAAGAAAAAATTGCACAGGAAGGATTAGAGAAAAAGAAACAGAAGAAGAAAAACATGATGCCAAAGAAGAAGTTCAAGAGGATCAGAGGGCGAAACTTGAGTCCGGTTTTTGGTGATGCTACTGCAACTGAAAATATTGCTCATTATAAATCACTTCAAAGGCGCAATGTCTACTGATTTGCGAAGCATTGATTGAAAAATATGTCCTTTTTTAAGACTTGGAATTGAGCAACATGACAAACTGGTGAAGTTTTTTGGCTATATGGCATGCCGGTAAGCGTTCTCTATCTATGTCTTAGTTAAGAAGGTTGTAACTTGTTGATACTTATAATACAAAATTTTCTCCTACTATTAACTGCATTCTCTTTTCTCTAAATGCTTTCTTTCTTTATCATGCTCTCTTTTTATAAATGTTGTTGCCCATACTGTTGTTTCATTTTGTTGTGCTGCTTTACATACTACTACACATACGGAAATAAAACAGAGGCCGCAAACCCATGTATTATATTACAATCAGAATATGCCAGAAAATGGCCTTTATCAGGAGTTTTAAGTTCTCCACCAGATGGAATCAGGACAGAGGCCGCCATCAATGGACCTGAAGATGGTTCAATAGTCAATGAACCTATTTGTTTAGTTGAAAAAGCAGATGTCTTAAGTCCTTCACCATGTAAGACCATGCAGGACATGCTTGTCCAGACCATCAGTGGACCCAAAGATATTTCAGTAGCTCACAACGTATTCAAAGCAATACTTCTTTCCTGGCAAATCATACCCTTATGTCAACAGACACGGGTGCAGAGGCCGCTGTCCAGATTGGTAGCTTGAGTATTGCAGACAAAGGAGTGAAACGATAATCTGATTGCTTTTAGATGAAACTATAGAATCTATAGGGGTGTCTTGGACACAAGCTAGCTTAATCTGAAAGTGGAAGCCCCAAAGATGTTGAAGTTGAGGAAGTTGACCTCTTTTTCGAAAAGGGGGCTGGAGAATTCAAAGAATGCTTGGGAGTGGGTCCTTTGGTGTTGTTTACGAGATCGTTACAAGGTATAATACATGGCATACATGCTAACATCGAACCTAACTTCTCTATTGTCATCTAACACTCTTGCTTCATTATACAAGAAGGGTCCTCTTTTTGAAAGGCAATTTACGGAATTACACGAGGCAGATTCTTCAAGGTCTCAAGTACTTGCACGACCACCAAATCTTTCCACGAGGTTTCTATACTTTTGGACCTCTCGTGGGATTTTTGATCCGTTTATGGAAATCACAAATTTGTCGACTATGCAAAAGGAGCTAATATCCTCTTTCTTTATGGCATTTTGTGCATGTCAAGGATATAAAATGTGCCAATATTCTTGTTGATGCCAGTAGTCGTCAAACTAGCTGATTTTGGAATGGCAAAAGCAGTGTGAGTTTCTTTACAAGTAAATGGAGTTTGTTGATTTTGCCATTTATGATTTTAAGGGTTTATTTCTTATGCGTAGCTAATAACATAAATGGCTCAAATATGTTCCCTCTAAGTCATCCCTTTCCCTCTTGTTTTGCGGTTGAGTTTGGCAAATGAAGTCGGTCTTGTAAAAGCGATATCTTGGATGGCCGGAGGTACTTATTTTCTGCGTTAGGAAATCTGTTATAGCCTTGGCGAATGGGGAAAGTTGCCATTATAAACTCATGGCTCATGCTTTCAGGTCATCAATCCAAGGAAGGCTCTTTGGGTTACCCTGGACATTTGGAGTTTGGGATGTCTTGTTCTAGAAATGTTCGCCATGATCCTCCATTTGGTGAATTGGAATGGGTAAGGGCTCTATATTAATCAAATAAAAGCGAGATTGTAAATGGATTGGTTTTCCATAGTGTAGTATGTTACCTTGATGTCTTTGCGGGAAGGACCCGGGGTCTACTTATTGCGGGAAGTCCTTTTTTATTGAATTTTTCATGAGATGCTAATTGTCAGCGAGGCATGGATGGTTGGTTTTAGCATGTAGCATTTTGGAAGATTGGAAGTGGGGAACTGCCACCTCTAGATCTGATTTGCTGATGATGCCAAAGATTTCCTAGCCACGGTGTTTGCGGCCGGATCCATCAAAGCGACCCGCTGCGGCAATCTTTGCTTGAGCATATTCTCTTGCGAGAGAAACATATGACATGAAAGGCATTTGATGTGCCATAACAGTTTTGTTTACTCTAATAGTAACATATGCACCAATATAGGGCATTTTGAGATCCATATATAATTTCTTTGCATTTCACAAATTACGCAAAACCCTGTTTGTTACTTGTATTCTCTTCATGGGAGTATAAAATTGTGGATATGCTAGGATATCAAGATGCATTACAATGTTGCATGCTTATTAACATGCATTGAATAATGGGCGAAGGATGTTAAGTGTCAATGGAAAGCGAGAACAAAACATCTCGTGATCATTCTTATATTTTCTTTGAGAGCGATTCAAATGGAATGTTTTCAACTAATCCTTTCCTTGGTAGGATCAATTAGTTTGTCAATTTCCGTAAACTTTTGAAGAAAGAGCATTTGTAACTAGCAAATTTTCTACTTGATTGGATAACATGTTAACTAGAACTGTTTATGCATGCTCTGACATCAAAGCGGAAGAAGTATTTTTATGGTTCTTTGGCTCTCCAAAGCATCCCTCTCTATTTTTAAGGTAATCTCAATATCAGTTTTCCAATCTAGTGTAAGAGTGCTTCATGTATTTGCCCACAGAGCTTTTAGGCTTCTTAGCACTTGTCCACATCATATATACGACAAGTGCTCTGTGAGTTTTACAACAAGAGCTAGAGGATATGACGATCCGGTCTGTCATATAATCTTGAGATGTCTTAGGATACCATGTAGTAAGTACCTTGGCACAAGTGTCATGCCAAAGACATTGTATAACACTTAATTTCAACGTGAAAAAGGCAAGTATAAGATGTTTTGTTTCAAGCTCCTCTAAGCTTAAATTTTTAAACATAGAAACTTAAATTTTTCAATAGGTAGTTTTGCATAAACATCTACATTACAACATTTACATTGTATAATAGTGGGAAATTGCCTTTTTCAGGATTAAGCTATGCTTTGGATGGGGATTGAAGTACCGTTAAAAATGCGTGAATGGTAGAATGATCTAGACAAGAAAGCCATGAGTATGGATTTTAGCTTGGATTCATATGCTGATCAATATTAAGAGCTACATCAAATCACTATTGAACATGGAGGAAAGCAAACTAAGTTGGCTGTAAAGATTTTATTTTTGAATGCCTAAGATTCATATATGTAACGAATCAAATTTTTGCATAATGCAAGAGAATAATAGTCGATGTTTACTTGCTCTTGCTGGAAGTTTGCAAAAGTATAATAGTCAATGTTTACTTGCTGGAAATTTGTGAACAGGTACCATTCCAAGCAACTCAAATGCATTACAAACCATTCCAAGCAACTCAAATGCATGTACTAAAGCACAAAAAACAAACTCAATTTGCATCTCATCTAATAATGGAATTATTAGACATGAAGAATCTTTTTGACGAAAAAGTGATGAATTCTTGACGATACATCCATAAAAAATCGGCGATAAATGTGACGAAGACCCGTGAAAATGTGACGTAAATTTTGGCGTAAGTTGACGAATTATCTGCGATGCATATTGGCCTGAATTATATGACCAAAATTCGACGCATATTGTGATTTAAACATGTGACGATAATTAGAACGATAATTCGACGATTATTGTGGCGAAAGTCGGCGATTTTACGTCGGACTTTACGACGAAAAATATGGCCCATAAAATCGACGAAATTTCGTCGAGAAAATGTCGTCGAACATCGTCGGCCGGTATGTCACGGGCTTGTCCACATCTGTGAAGGAATGGTAATTTTACGGCATAAAACATGCATTCTCTTGTAGTGTCACCGATGCGGTATGACTGATCGATCATTAGTGATGTGGGTGTTAAACAAGGGTGTACTTTCTCCAACTTTATTCGGGCTCTATATAGATCAATTGGAAGAGTTTCTCAAACAAGCCATTTCTTTGTTTTCCTCGCTTGTTCCATGAATTGGTAATTCTCCTTTTATTTGCTGATGATTTACTCCTTTGCTCCCACAAAGTAGAAGATTTACAAAAGCGACTAGAGGTGTTAAAAGCGAATTCTGCTCACAATTTGGTCGACAGTCAATTTGAGTAAGACTAAGATTCTAGGTTTTGGGATTGAGAACGCTACTCTAATGTACCGGGGAACACAATAGAACATGCCCAATCCTATAAATATTTAGGCCATGAAATATTTACGGGCGTAGACCACTGGACAAAGGGTGTTGATCTCGAAATTGCTGCGGCTTTGAAAGCATTTTACGCTATGGCAAACATGTGCCGTCCTCTCACATCACTTCTTGGCAGCGGAAGAGGCTTTTTGAAACATTAGTCATGCCGGTAATCACGTATGCCGGTGAAATGGGGCCCATCACTTTGCCGCTCTAAGTGGCAAGAAATTGAAGCAATTCGAGAAGACACAGGTTGCATATGGGCTTAAAAGTGAAAAGGGCATTTCCTTATGAATTCTTTGCTTTACGATTGTGGATCATATCCTTTAGAAGTACATTCCATGTGCAATACTCTTAGATATCTTGATCGAAACAACATGCAAGGGACGACTCCTTAATTCGACTTGCTCTTAAAGCCTCTGAGACACTCAAAGCGGATGGGCATAATTGTTGGTTCAAGGATGTACATGGGCATTTGGTTCTCCCGGTGGGGACTAGATATGATACCCAGCACAAGCAAATTTAAGGCCCAAGCCTTTCTTGCATCTTGTGGGCGCCTCTAAAAGAAGCTCCAATACTATATTAGAGATTTTAATCGAGCATAGCCATGTCATCTGGTAGTATTTGTGCCTTCCGCGGCATGTTTCGGGGGGCAAATCGAGGCGATGCACGCCTTTTCGCATGGGTTCTCATTGCTTAATGATTGAAAAAGGGAGATGGTTGAAACTTGAGGAGAGTCGGAGGATTTGTGCTTGTCGGGAGGACATAGAAGCGGAGAAACATGCTATATATTCTTGTCATAGACATGACACACGGCGCCAAATATTCTATGATTGATTTGGAAGCTACCCATGAATGAGTTGTTTCAACACACTCCCTCACTCCCTCACTTGGGAAACTTTCTTAGAGAGCTTTTTGAATAATGTTGAACATGGCTAGAGATATATCTCTACATGATTAGAACTCCACTACTTCATTGAGTGTACTAGATATGTATTTTCCTTGTCCCATAGCCCTCGGGCTTGAGAGGGCGTTAATATATTATTATTAATGGTAGGAAAAAAAAAAGAAGTCAAAGTCAACTCGATCGGCCGTAGCGAAAGCGGCTTCAGCGTTCTGAACATGAACCTTTGGTGCGGCATGACCGAGTCCCTTGATTTTTGGCGAAGTTGTTCAATTTTGTAATAAAAGTTGTTAGAATGCTTAGAATTTGTTAAAATTACGATTATAACACTTTAAATTTGTTAAAAATGTCAAAAATTAGTCAAAAATAGCCCACTTTCGGGCTTTGGCCATGCGTAATGGCCTCCGTGTTCTTGACAGCAGCAGCGCGTTTATTGTGATCGACACGGGTAACCCATATTTGTACTTTTACATATTAGTTTGATATAAAATAAGTTAGTAGATAGCTAGAACAACAAGAATAATGCGATCCTAGCATATTTTATTTCTCAAAAATTATTTGAGATGTTAGTTTGATATAAAATAAGTTAGTAGATAGCTAGAAGAGCAAGAATAATGCAGTCTAGCATATTTTATTTCTCAAAAGATTAAAAATTATCGAGATGACCCACTAGGGTCGGTAGTGCCATGGCTTGTGCGTTGAAGCGAGACATCATTGGCGCGATCCGACCGAGTCATATGATTTGTAGTATTGCAAATTTGCTTAGGAAAAGTTCTTAGTGCACATTTTAGCTATCTGCCATGCATTCTAGTGTCTTGTAGTACCCATTCTATCTTTTCAATCCATTTGAACCTCATCTTAAAAAATTCCCCCGATGGCGAGAATCGAACCTCCATACGGGGATGAACCCTCCCAAGCGCCCCGTTCCAACCTTTGAGGGGGGCATAGTTATATTTGAATTATAATCCTTAATTGAATTTAAGCTTTAATTACATTTTATAATATTAATGGCCAAGACCCTTAGAGTTAGAACCAAGAGCCTTAAGCTAGATAGAGACCGCCATCGCACTCATATTAGCTTAGTTGTCGCGCCTATCTTGCTAAGTGTCTTCTTGTCTACATATAGGTAGTACAATCAAACCTTTTTCTTAGAAACCCAACTAGTTGCCAAGGGCTTAGAAATTGTTGTCACACATTGGTATGTTACACCAACACACATTATAGATGCACTACCATCAAGTGTCTTCCGCCATGCCTTTGTATCATAGATAATTATCTAGGAATTCTTTCTATCTAGGTAATTTAGTCTAACACATCAAGTACACCCAGAAACCCAGTCTCCTTATACCACCCCATGACAGTAAATAAGTACCCTTCTCAGTGCCTAGTAAAGTGCCAAATGCCAAGTGGATCATTTGAGGTAGAGTGGATAAAGGTATAAAAATAGGGTTGTAGAGTAAGTAGACATAAATAATTGTTGTTGTGGTAGTATTAATGCCTTGTGCACTCGAGGCCGCGACATGGGAGCCACTTGACAACATCAATGAATTGAAAGCAAAAGACCACCTTATGGAGGAAACTTCAGCAAATCAAAGGCCAAGATGGTGTACAGGGAAGCTCGAACACAAATAATAAAGGGTAGCCTATCCCGCACTCAAGATACCCCTAGTGGGGAAGGGGGAGGTGCCTTGGCGCCCTTCCCTATGGGCTCCTATCTGGGAAGCATAACATAATGTCGGCACTAACAATAGCAATACATCTAACTACCTCGAAGGGTAGCACATCCACGATGCATAGATCCAACAAAGATATCAACATGCCATAAAACATGAGAGCTCCTACTTAGGCTCGGACTTGTAAGGAGGTAGATTGTGGCTGGGCTACAAGATAGAAGCAGGCCAAGAGATATAACAATGGCCGGAGGTGGCTATAGACTAGCTAGGGTTCACCACTCCATCGGCCCCTCACATGTGCATACTTTGCGGTGGCTAGATCAGGGCTCTGGCGTGACTATAACACCCGGATCACGTAGTCTCATGGTATCACCCATCGAGACTACTCGAGGGTTGCATCTCCCTCGGCCCGATGAGGTAGGAAGAGTTCCATCTCCCTTCACGAGGGTCTAGTGGTTCCATGGGCGGCTAGAGAATCATGGCGACACATAATTAGTCCCCCAAGCGAACTCCCCAAAACAAGAGCCCGAGGCCCAGTACGCAGCTCACGAGGGTCAAGCGCCACCATTGATCTAGGAAGTGTCCGGACCCATGCAGGCCCACCGAAGTGACCAGGCTATAGACCTAGCCCACTATGGGTCCCCGGTAACCACGTTGGTGGGGACCCCCATCCACTTTGCCACTACCCTCGTTGTGTAGTGCTAAGTCATTCCATAGCCCCGTGGCAGGGTGGGTTCATATGCAGGCAGCATAATAATAGGAGCTAAGGGTCTAAACTAGAAGCATCATGCGGATAATAGCCACTAGGTCTCTACCCCCTTCCCAATACACAAGAGGTGCAAACATAGATCAGCAGTTAGGGTTCATTGATTAGGGCTCCAAACCTAGGCCCGAGGGTTCGGGAAGGCTCTACTAACAAGATAAGATACTAGCTCATGCGGAATCCTAGGTTCGGATGATCTACCTATGAAGCTACTATGAATACCGCTCGGGACGAACTTCCTCCAACTCACGGGGTTTCCATGACTTGATGATTAGTGGTGATTCCTCCTCCCCTTTTGATGGCGTATTGCCTTGGGGCAATCGATCGAAGCTATCTTATAGCGAGCGATGTTGAAGCGGGGGTCCCAGCGAAGAAACGAGGTCACAAGGTAGGTGGAGCCAAAAAGTGGCCTAGGGTTAGGGTTAGGGTTAGGATACTTATAGGTTAGGGTTCCATGTCAGCGCATACGTAGCTCAATGGGATGCTTCCATGTGGCGGGTGCCCAATAGGTTGAGGCCATGTGGAAATGGCCTTAAGCCTAAGGTTGGCTAAGTTATGTAAATAACTTAGCTATGCTTTCCTTTCCACTTACTATGGTGTACAAGGCTATAGTGATAGGCACATGCGGTGACAAAACCTAGAAATATATGGGACAATCTTTGAGGATCTATGGGAATCTCGAGAGAATTTATGGAAACCTAAGGAATCTTCATAGAATATTTGAGAATCTAGGGGAACCTTGATAAGATCTTAGATAATCTAGGAGAAACTTCATAAAATCTTTGAGAATATAGAGGAATCTTAATAGAATCTTTTAGATTCTAGGCACATCTTGATGGAATTTTGGAGGACCTAAGGAATGTTCATAAGACCTAAGGGAATCTAAAGGAATCTTCATAAAATCTTTAGAAATCTAGGGGAATCTTTATGAAATCTTTGAGAACCTAGAGGAATCTTCATAGAATCTAAGCGAATCCAAGAGAATCTACATAGAATCATGGGGAATCTAGGTGAATCTTGGGGCAATCTTTAAAATCTAGCGGAATCTCGAATCTAAGGGAATCAAAGGGAATCTTCATAGAATATTTGAGAATCTAGGGGAATCTTCTTAGGATCTTATAGAATCTAGAAGAATCCACATAGAATCTTGGGGAATTTATGCAAATAGTGAGAGAATCTTTGAGAACCTAGAGGAATCTTGGTAAAATCTTTGAGAATCTAGGGTAATCTTGATGGAATCTTAAAGAATCTAAGAGAATCTTCGTAGGATCTAAAGGAATCTTCATAAAATTTTTAGTAATTGAGGGGAACCTTGATGGAGAACCTAAAGGAATCTTCATAGAATCTAACAAAATCAAAGAGAATCTACATAAAATCGTGGGGAATCTAGGTGAATCTTAAGACAATCTTTGGGAATCTAGGGGAATCTCAGGGGAACCTTGGGGAATCTATGGGAATCTCATGAAAATCTTTGAGAATCTTGAGGAATCCAAAGGAATCTTTATAAAATCTTTGAGAATATAGGGGAATCTAGGAGAACCTTTACATTTGAATGATTCTAGAAGAATCTACATAGAATCATGAGGAATTTATGAGCATCTTGGAATAGTCTTTGAGAATCTAGAGAAATCTTTGTAGAATCTTAAAAATCTAAAGGGCATAATCCACCATCCACTTTGTAGGGATTAGGCTCATGTAGTCCTTCATAGTACAAACACTTATGTAAAATATATTGAAATTTGGATTATGGGCCTATAATCCAAACAAAAAGAGTCTTTGATTGAAATACACATACAATATCGAAAGTGCACCGATACAATATCGTTTTCTTTGTTTATTTTAAGCATTGAAATTATATAATCTATACAAAATTTGGCCGTGGCGCTTTGTCTAAGAAGAGACCTGAAATAGGAAGAGCCTACGAATTTGAGTCAGGAGATATGTCTTTGAAATAAGCAGCGGGAAGAACAAACCATTTTTTTAAAGCGAGGGTTCACCACGGCTAATTTTGTTTTCGTCTTCAACTCTTTCTTCACATGCCATTCAAGGTCTGAGGCATCCTTGCCAATTTTTGGTTGAGGGGTGATGAAGACAAAGCTATGTATCTCTAGGAATGCTAGAGGTACTAACAATGGTCGCCCAATTCGGAGGCACCACTACCAATTTGCCTAATTCGGAGGCACCACTACCAATTCCCCAATTTCATCCATTATTCGTTCAATAGGCATTAATGGCTGCCGGAGTTTTCAATGCATACAGTATAATCAGTTACGGTTGAAGATTTTGGAAGGACATATCTTGAACAAATGGGTGACATGGGAAGAATGGGAAAAAACACCGACTAGTGTGTATTCTTTTTTGCCGTCTAGAGTCGAGAGAACTTATGAGCTTTTATGAAAATTTGATTTGTTTTTCAAACATTAGGCTTAGAGACATTGTAACTATTGCAGGATCCTAATCAGCTGCTAGTCTATATAGGCCTATCGATTGAAATGAAGTGTTAAGTGAATGCTTTCGGGAAGGTCAATTGGAACAACCACGGGTTTGCTTCTCTCTGCGAACACGGCAAGAAGGAAAGATCTTGAAAGAAACCATTCATATGTAATCTTTAATCTTGAGAATTTATATGCAAAATATAACCTTGAGATGGTGAATACTGTGGCACAGATAGATATTCAGAAGACGAGACAAATAGAGACTGAAAACATGCGTCTAGTTTTGCCATCATGGTGTATAGCAAACGATTTCCTTTCGGCATATAGAGCTAGTGTGCAAAGAGGGAGGATGAGGACCAAGTGCAAGTGTGTGGAAATGGTAAGATCCATAGGTGCACTCATGTAGTTAGGGAGTCCATGAAATGCTCTTGCACAGTTATCAGGACTAGAAATTTGTTATTGTCTTGAAGAACTATAGTTGTACATCATGCTTTGAGATTTAGAATGTAAACAATTGAGTTTAACATTCTTGACCTGCAACTATGGAATAGATCTCACTATGGGACATGTTTCATGTCTTAAGAGTCTAGATTGTTAAAATGTTAACTAAATTTGACATTCTTGTGCTCAACCATGAAATGAGCACAATGCTTCGTAGATTGGAGAGTTTACGGCACATCACCTAGCAGCGATTTAGAATGCCTACAATTGGATTGAGTTTGGCATTCTTGTCTTTTAACAATGTCAATTATTCAATGTTGGTATCAATTTGGCATTACAAAATAATGCAATCACATAGAATATGTTTAGAATATGTTGACATCTAAGAGACATCAGCTTGAGTGCAATGGCACATAATAATACATACACATATATGTTGTGGGCCAACAATGAGTTGGATAATTTGACAAATAATAATAGAGTGCAAGGGTATGAGGTGGCGGTTTAAAAGTGGCTCATGAAATCTCGTGTAAATAAAAATGAAAGGTTTGCGGTGTGCCGGACGAATAGGTTTTCCATGTCGGTTTTATTCCGAGTGTAAATGCAGACTCTGTGGCCCACTTTGTTTCTCTGCACTAGCTATGCATTTGGCCTCTTCTTACCAATTTCCCTTCCCATGTGTAAATCACGTTGTTATGCAAATACAAACTTCTCGAGCCATTTGTCTTTGGGTTTGGGCTGTGACGAATTTGGGCAAATTAGCATACATCGTGGAAAGTCGGACGGTACAAATCACGGATGCGGCTCTGGGAGGCTACAATTGAGAGCCATTTGTTCGGTGTCAATTTATGCATAGTTTTTTGTAAAATGTTTGCCACAAAATCTTTGGGAATGTTTTTGGGCCATTTCTTGATTTGGGTTACGTAGAATTAAAATTGTATGGTTTCTTAGTTGTGGGCTAACCATAATAGTTAGATCTGAGATAGCATTGGAATTATTGGCGTGTTTCCCTAGTGCTAAAGTAATGGTGCACCTTGGCCGGATCTTAGGTTAGGCATGAATTTGATTTGTACAAATAATAAATATAGTTGTTTTATTACTTGTTTGCATGAGGCATTGTAATAGCAACTAGAAAGCGTGTGCGGTGATCTTAGGGGCATTAATCCTGGACATCTTGCGGAATGGGTAGAGGTAGGTGGTGGAATAAAGAGTTATAAATGTAATAGAATGCAATTGTGAAAGGTTTAGCCTTGGGCATATCGGCCAGGATAGAAATAGCGGGATGCACGGGATGGATTGAATGCATAGAGATGATAGAGTGCATTATTCTAAGTGAGAAAAGTTGATGCTTTATATTAGTTCAATCATTTAAGGGGAAAAAACTTAATACAACTGATTTACAATTATCATTAGAACATGGCAACTTACACTTTGGAATTTGTTTCCATCTTTGGAAGCGATAGATATATCGATGCTTAACATGACATTCATCTTTTGTCTCCTTCATGACATTCATCTTTTGTCTCCTTACGGATCATTATACATTTCCATTCATGAGCTGCATGTTAATCCAGGCATTAGTAATTTTGATAAACCTTATATGCTTCATAAGTTGTATTTGAGTGTTGTAAGCAGGACATGAATATAATGTAATAAGCGTGTAAGAGCAATGCCATCCAATCATGGACTCTCCTCTCACTCTTGGACTTGGGCACCTCGCATACTATCGTTCTTCAGTTGTTTATCCTTCTTTACTGTAGTACATCTGAGGATATACATCAAACGTAAGAGTATACAAAGATATTATATTTCTTCCAAAAATTGCCAAATGGTATTCACAATATAGCCAGAGGAGTGATGAACATTGCTATCTTAATTGAGTAGGGCTCTGGTATATCTTGAAAACTTGCAAACAATGGAGCTGAAGAAATAAAGTGTCTTGGAAAAGTCGTTAACAAATGGCACATACCCCTCTAATAGAACTCTTTGCTCATGTGTCATGGAAAAATGGCATGCAACAATCCTTAACTAACTAAAGTGATGAATATGGTTTTGCTCTGCCAAATGAAAGCTTCTTTAACATACATCAAAATTCAAACTTTAACCTCCATCAACTAATGTCCATTTAATTCAACACATATCGCCATGGGCTTTCTATGCGTCGCCCACCTGAGATATCAAGGATCTTGGCGGATGGGCATGCTTACCTCGAAAGTTGAAGCAGGTCAAATATATGTGTACTTCCACATAATATTGAAAAACAAATTATTAAACAATAATCATGTCTTGCTTTAGAGTTTCTAACTGCCAGGTTTTTTCCATTTCTATTTTGTATAAGCCTCTAAGTCTTGGATAGGAATAACTACATCAGATGGATCCTTAAGAATATTTCAAATCTACAACAATGCAAACAATTGTCCTCCTCCAACTCTAGAATGTTAAAGTGGGTGACTCTGCCCTAACATAACTATACTCTCCAAATTAAATTATGTTTTATAACATGTAGTAGACACTGGTCAACATAATGAGAAAGGGTTTATTCTATACATCTCTTTCTTTGCCTTTAAAGCAAGAAAGCAAGCCTCTGTATAGAACCACCTAGTTGGACTTGTCAAAGATGGCCGCGAGAACTTGAAAATTTACAAAAAACATATTGTGACAATGTGCTCATCACTGGTGCCAACATCAATGCATCAAATGACATTTGAAAGCACATTGAATAGGATATACTTGATGCTTTGAAAACTTGCAAAACAATGCACCTGGTCTTTGAAAAGCCTTTAACAAATGGCAATACTTCTCCAACTGAATCATTTGCTCCTGTGTCATGGCCAGATGGTGTGCTACAATTCTTAATCAACTAAATTGATGATGATGGTTCTTCTTCAATTCTGCAAAACAGAAAGCTCCTTAAACATACAACAAAATTTGTCTATTTTTGCTCAAAGAGTCTTTGCAATTTTCTGACCTCTAATTTGTATCGGATCTTTATAGAGCCAGAAAGTTTCCCTTTGCTTTTCCTACGTTTTGCCAAGGTCTAACTGTGCTTATCAATTTTGCAAGGCCGCAACACCAAAAACCTGAAACAAATCTAGTCAAACCTCTACCTAAATACTTAAATCACAGCATAAATGAATCACATAGAAGAACCATGGTATTTGTATTCAGCAACTTCTTAAACAATCTCTTGGAGCTTCTACTCATCTTATGCAACATCTCTTGGCCCTTCAAGCATTGCAATTGCGGAAATCTATGAAACAAATAGAACGTCAAGCCTAAATTAAATAATCACAGATTTCAGAAGAAACAACCCATCTTGGAATACCTCCTCTCTCTAGAGCTACCATCTAGACCTCAGATCTCTGTGACATCATAAAAATGGCCCAAACATGACATAGTCGAATATAAGGTTGAAAAGGTGAGAGTAAGAATGCATGGCTGTTATCTTTGTACTAAGCTATACAGTGTGATGCTGCTCTCCAGGATGCCAAGTAAAGTTCAAATGCTCTGCATTTGTACAAAAACAAAAAGTGACAGAAAAAGCTATAAGAATGAGATAGGAAACTTATATTTCATGCCATATTTTGAAATTCATGGATCACTATGAGTAGGGTTTTACATAGAACAACATGCCAAGAGAGAAAAAGAAGAATAAAGCTTGTCCTAATGAATTACAAATGAACAAATGCGAAATATTGACATGTTTACTCCAGATCAAAATTCCATTCAGTGCACACCACTTTTAAAGATATATGGAGAGCTCAAGAACCTTTCCCTAAAGAGTTTAAAGACTTGCTTCAGAATGTTGTAAATCAACTTAAGTTTCAAGTGATGTGTAAGTCTAAGTTGTCCATGAAACATCAAATGTTGTGTGCATCTTTGCATCTGCAAAAGTAAGAAGCTATGATAAGAAAAGCGTGTTGAAATTATTATACTAGCTAATTTTATTTTCCTCGGTCTGTGTAGACCAAATCATTAATAAAAGCCATCAAGGCCTATTCTTGCTCAAATCATACATTGCCATGCGGCTAAAGTGCAAGGGATGAGTTTATTTCTTTGTGACAATGGGCCCTCCGCAATAAGACATAGCAAGTTTGAATTTATTTATGCAACATTCCATTGTTAGGTTTACGCAATAGCATTACAAAGCAGCTCCATTCATTTGTTATTAAGCACATAATCGAATCTTGCTTTGCAACAAACCTACTTGCAAATCTGTTTTGGTAGAAAGCAAAAAGCAACGTCTGCATAAAGGATGGCGGTTTAAAGTCTTGATAGGAATAGATATAGCGTGCAAACATTTCAATAGCAAGGTGCAAAGCTATATTGAAAATTTTCATACAAAGAACTACATAAGTAAGAAACTAATCTCAAGGGCTCACCGGAAAGGGCTTACTCGAAGGAATCATTTGAAGTTCTAGAGTGCGCGTCTTTGCTATGCTATAAAAGCTAAAAGCAGGCCTTATACGCAATACAAAATGGAGTCTTTGTCATGAATACATAATGCAAATAAATCTTTGAACCCAGGACATTTTAAAGATTTGATAGGAATAGGCGTAATGTGCAAATGAATCTTTTGAAGTTAAGGTTAGCAGGTTGAATAGCAAAGTTTGCTAAGTTATATTGAAAAGCGTTTATATCAAAGAGCTATAGAGATAAGAAACTAAATTCTAGGGCTCACGGGGGAAAGAATCATTTAAAGGCGTGGATCTTTGGAGTGTTCCTATTTGCTATTCAATAGAAGCCAAAACATGCCTCTGGCAATACAAAATTGGACCTTTGCCATGAATAGGTAACATGCAAATAAATGCTAAACTTAGGGATATTTTAAATATTTAATAGAATAGGCGTCTTGAAAGTGTGAGTAGAAATTTGATTGCCATAGCATTGGTTGGGGCTGGTGGAAAATACTTTGAACGATTCCATTAAAATGCTTTTGAATTGAGCAAATTCCCAAAACCCCTTGACTTTTCAAGAAAAAGAGTGTCATAAGCGCATAAAAAGCAAAGGTCGAGAATATAATCGAATATGAAGAAGCCCAAAAGAGAAAATCGATGCATAACTTTTAATTCTTCTATATCCATTGAATAAGTTAAGGATTGAATCCAATATTGCAAAGAGAAGAGCGGCAAAGGAAATAATTGAAGCACAAACAGATAAAGAAGAGAGCTTGGGTGCATCAGAAAGCTAAATGGCGAAGGGGGCACAGAAATCTGCAGTATATGCTATGCATGCGAAATGAATGCTCTGTTCTGCCCTCCATTGCCCAGACCTGCGAGAAAGAAGAAGGAAAAAAAAAAATTCTGCCCTGCCCATGATCCTGCCGACTGCTTATTCAGTGAGGATGCCTCTTCCTAATTCAGAAAAAATAACTTGTTGTGGGGTTGGTAATCCTAGAAAAATGCATCAAATAGTCAATAGGCTGATCTCCTTCCAAAGTCTGGGCCATTCTAGCTTCTTTTGATCTCAAAATAATCTGAGACTGAGATGTTTTGGTTCAAAATAACTAACACGGTTGTCTGGATAGTATACCTTGCTCATTGAATTCAACGAAAACACTTTTTCCATATTCCATGTATAGAGCTCGTGGTTCCAATTCAAAAATAGCGAATCCCTTGGTTACACGAAGGATCCATTTCCTTTCAAAGATTTCTTGAAGAACTAACTCTTGCCTGCAAGAATGAGACGAAATTTAGCTTGATAATCTTGCTTTTGTAAAGGAATGCCAGAATAACATACCCTGTGGTAGGAAGCTACGAATCGGGATGGAAGACAATTTCAAATGTAGGTTCTCTTAAAGCATCCGTTTCCCATTTAGGTGAAGGTATTCATAAGCGCCTGCTGCGAGGAACAAGCGCTATCGGCCGGTGGAAGCTGCTACATGTGGCCGAACCTAGTACTTCCGAGGATTGCCCTACTTTGGGGCGTGCACGGCCTTGAATATCGTGAGAGGAGAAATTTCATCTTTGTTCTATCAAATATGGATGGAAAAAACTCCAAAAACATGGTAATAGCCTCCTTTGCGGACTTTTTCCTTTTCTGAATGTTGCCGACGCCATAGCTACAACTTTCGTCCAGTGTGATTCAATAGCTCTGCAATGGATCCATCAGACGAAATTCAAATAGTCTCGCAGGGGAGCCGCAAGAAGATAGAAGCGGATAGGGAACGCCGCATGCGGCGTAAGATGTGGCGTTCTCTGGCACGTTCTGAACCCCATCCCAAAATAAAAAAGAAGATGTATTTTAATTGGTTTTAATTGGTTAAGGGTTAATTGGTAGGTGAGCACCCCTTAATCGGGGGCAGCTCGTGAGTCGTGGCTCAGCCGACAGCAAGGAGCTGCTGATTGGGCCGTTTTCCGGCAGTCTCGCCTGACTGATAGGATCTCGTCACGTCGCAATGCAGGGCCATCAAGCTGCAGACAGACAGACGGTGGAAAAAGGAAGATACAGAGAAAAGAATTTCCGGTGGGCCCTGGGAGCAAATCGATTGGGCCCTGGGAGCAAATCGATTGGGTTCCTGGGTGGAATCTGGAGTATTCGACACAAGAACGCCGTTCTAGCCAGATTTTGGACCTGAATGTTGCCAGCAATCCAGATCGTTTGAATCGATTTTGTCCGCTGCCGCCCTTTTATAACAGAAGTCGAACACCTTTTCTTGAAGCTCCGATTCAACAGATATTTACTTCCACTCTGTTGTGTTTGGCAATTTCTTGCATCAAAGGACTAAGATGAAGGCCCTCCACATATTTCCAAATCGAAGCCCAGGAAAGGAACATCCAGACTAGAAGAAGGGCACGAAACAAAGAGGTATCAATATGATTTCATGGGCTTAACCAAGCATTTGACACATCTCGAAATAGGGCAAATCAAATTTGCTTGGAAGAATTTCTTTGAAACGGCAAGGCAAAGCTCTAGATCATCTGGATAGAGGCAAAACAACTAAAGCATGTCCACGAGCAGCAGACCAATTCGTTATTTGAAAATTGAGGGATCTTTTAGACCACAAAACTTCCAGGCTTCCGACCCCCTCCAATTTTTTCACAGATACAATTTTATGCTTCCTGTGTATTCTAGCAGCAGAAATTGAACGGAACTGGCTCCAAATTCAGGTATGGAGATCTTCGCAAACGGGTTTGTGATTAAAGCATTATCCTGGCTCTGCATAATGAAGTTTTTACTGGAAAGGCTTTGATATTGTAGGTGACAGAGGTGCTCTATAATTCCAGACTTGCCATAGCCAGATTCTGTGCCTAAACCCCTATACTTGATTAAGCTGTCCTTTTTTATTACCCCTCAGAAATGTAACGAATCTTTGGGTGCAGGGTAGAAATTCATAGATTTGAACAGTTTCTTGCTAATATGGGTGCGGATTTGCTACAGCGGCATATGCCATTGGTCGAATTGCTGAAAAGAGGGACATTGCTATAGTAATCTGTGCAAGAACCAGTGAAAGAACCTTAACCGGCAGTTCCTCGACTACTTTAGATCTTAGCCGTTAGATTAAGATTAATTATTAGCCGTAACAGCTCATATTCAGCCTGTTTATCTTGATAAACCATCTGCTTGCCTGTTTATCTTGATAAACCGTCCACGAAGCATCTCAGCTCTCAAAAACTCAGCGAAGACAAAGCTTTGGCAGGCCGTCTTGAAGGCTTTGCTTAAATCGGAGCTCTCGAGCTCTGGCCGGCCGTCTTGGAGCTCTAGCCTTGCAATCTTGAAGGCTTCTTAAATCAGAGCTTAAATCGTGCTTGAATCGCTGCTTTAATCTTAAATCGCTGCTTGAATCGCGCTTAAATCGCTGCTTAAATCTTAAATCGCACCCAAATCGGAGCTCCGGGATAGCATTGGAAAAGGCATCCAGCGATAGCCGATACAGATTTTCTTTGTTGCTTGCTGCTAAAGCAGTCTCGGACCCTGCCGGTTAAAGGGGTCAAACCCCCTTTCTCGCCCATTACGGCAAAAATAAATGGGCTCGCCCCTCCGGGCTCGCCCATTTATTTGCCGTAATGGGCTCTAAAGGGGGTTTAACCCCTTCATAACCGCCCTCAACTACTAAGAGATCTGGGTGCCGAAATCTTCACAGAATTAGGCTTAAGGCATTTCAATTTATGTGCCAAAATTGCCTTTGGCCCCTTAAGTTGATTGCTTTGAGATTAGATTCGGAGAGGAGGAGGATGCAATACATCAAATCGCGAATTGTGAGAAGATGAGCAAGCGGTTTCGTTTCTATTCAAAGATGCAAACAGACAACGAGATGCTCATAGGCCAGGCTTTGGCGTAAGAACAAAAGGAAAGACCGGAATATTTGGCTATTCAGCCGGATGTCCAAAACCCAAGTGGTGGAGAATGCGGCTTTGGTGCATATGAAAAAACTGAATCAATCATCTGGTGACGGGCAGAGCCTGAGCTAAGGGATCTCTCCGAGGATGAAGCACGAAAGCCCCTCTAAAGGCGACAGTCTGAGAAATGCATGTGGTACGTATCCCCTGTCAAATTACTATGAGACAAATTGAGGGTTGTCAGCGATACACTGCTAGACAGTCATGCTAAACTCAACCGGAGGTTCCGGCCAGGCGTAGTCACACCATGTGTAGTCTCCAGGAGTAGATCAGAGGGTAACTGATGAAAGCCATAACCCCAAACCTGCGCGCGTGTTGCCGGAAGGGGAAAAATCACAAAATTTCAAAAACACAAGTTTGCTCTATTCTATAAGCAAAAGTGCCAAGAACCGTCCAGAGTTAACCGTCCATAGCTTGCTGTGTACAGCATAGCTACCCGCATGGGTTGCCCGGAAAAAGGCTGCCAGAAAACTATACATATTCCAAAAACACACACAATTACTGATTTTACTTTAAATACTGATTTTACAGATTTTTTTTAGCACGTTTGCACAAACACAAGTTGACACTTTAAATCAATTTGAAGCTGTCCACGTTGCTGCCAGCTAAGATTTTTGTCCACCTGGAGTGCCTTAAAATCGTTGGATTTAATCTACGGTGAGAGAAATTCATCGAAATTCCACCTGTTCAGGGCCTGTTCATAGCTAGCGTTGGGAAGTTATGATCGCTTGAGGAAGATTTGTAATCAAATTATTCCAAGTCTTAAAGTCGGGGCAGTGCGATGGCGATGGCGATGGCTTCATCTTCTTCTTGAAGGCCGGCGTGGAGCTCTATATTCCGATTTTAGGGCGTGGAATTATGAGAACGAGGTTGAATTTGAAGCGTCACAGTTGCTGCTTTTATCTATTTCCATTATTCTTATCCTATATCTCGCCGGGAGCCATAGCCATAGCCATGAGAAGCTCCTGAATTTTGACTCCCAGATTTGAAGTTAAGAGGCTTGGCAAAGCTCGCTTCTGCGGAAGAAGCTCCTTGGGTTTGTTTTGCTCCTACCTCATAAGCCACAGCCAAGTCTTTTTGCAGTAGCCAAGTTTTGTAGTCCATCTATTACAGTAGGAGACCAGCGGCACGTTATCCGGGCGAGCTTCGACCCAAGTTAAGTCAGCCGCATCATGTATCCTCCCTGCCCTGCCATGCCATTCCCTGCCCTTGCCAGTTTGCATGGCCGACTAGAGTTTTAAGCGCTTTGATCTCCAAGACAGATTAGCACATAATGGTATTCGTTAAAAACGGAGGATGGATTGGCTGGGTATCAGACTCCCGCCCTCCAATATATATTTTCCAACAACAATCTCTGAGTCCACTCTTCTTGCATCAGATAAGCATCTTGCATTTATGAAATGCACATTTCTGCTTGAAAGACTAGGCCTTGTAATGTGGAATCTGCTTTGATAGATTGAGTTTTTAGCTGAAACTTCTGTAATGTTGTGTTTTCAGATTGAGGCAATGTTGAAAAAGAGATTAGAATTGGGACGATGAAAAACCACTAAAATACGCGAATTACAGATGTGGTTAAGGATGCAAGGAGTTTATGGTAAATTGGCTTTTCGTGATAGTTCTTATACTTTGCTTACAGGCAATACTCAAGGGTGAAGGAATGGACACTAAATTTAGCTGGTGATAAAGACCAAATTGTTGTCCTGAGAGCAGTCAGAGGGATAAGTCATACACGTGGTGGAATTAGTCTTCCTGGAGATGGCATTGTTGCCAATGCGTTCATCAAAAAACTTCGAGAAGTACGAGGTCTTTCATTTCAGCCTAACCTTTGTAGCTCTTCTTAATTGTATTAATATTTAGCTTTTAAGTATAGAAGAAGTGCAGAAAAGATGGAAATCCAGATCCACAATGAATCTCATTCAACCTTAAAAGTTGGAGCTTATATGTTTTTTCAGAAGCAAAGAAATTCAAAGTTGTTGTTATTATGGAGCTATGAAGAAAAGGAGGAGTTGGACCTGAATCTGAAATGGGCCCTTTAGAAAAATCAGTTAAGTGATTGTTGGTTTTTGCCCTGCCTTCATTTCGGCCTTGACTCATATACAATTCATAACGAAGTGACCGTAATTTTTGAGCGTCATCGAATTATCCAGGTAAATGGGGTGCTCCAAAAGCAATTGTAGTTCCTAGAAAATCATCAAAATTAAAGATGCAGTTACGGATATGGTACTGTTCATCCATTGCACATGTTACTATTTTAGCTCTTAGTGCATTCTGGTTTCTCAGGCCTCAAGACTTGAGAAGCACTATACCATTTGATCATGCCGAAAGAGCTTTCTTGCAGTACTCCGATGAATGATAATATATTGCTCCATTGATATACCAGATTTAATGCTGCAGTATCTTTCCATCACTAATTTTACAGATGTGGTTTCTAGAAGATATGAATCATTGAATTGAAACTCGTTGCAGCATACGATCTTTTTCAAAGAAATACGAGCAACAGAATGACATAGAGAATTATGGGCATTGTTGGATATTTGGTTTCTGGAAGTCGGCATGTAGCAGGTATATGCAATGTGAGTAGACAAGAAATTGGTATAAATTTTGACAGAAACTAGTATAAATCTTGGCGATGCTTGCTTGTTATTTAATCTCTAACATTCTCATCTCTAGAAGATTTTAGAACAGCTTGTTACTCTTTCCCATTCTGTGGGGATTTCTCTTTGCATGGTCCTTGCCATTCCATGCCGTGCCATGCCACACAACATTTACATGCATTGTGTGCCTCCTTACCATCGAACTTGGATGAAACTACCCAGCTTTCATAAAGCTGATAGAAAGAAATTGAGAAGAACGTAGGCAAAAGGGCTACGCAGAAGAAGAAGACATAGATAAGCTGCCATACTTGCAAGCACTATTAAAGGAGACTCTGAGAAGGCATCCTTCTGGAGAAGATACTCTATATTCTGTACCATGTAAACTTGCAGGTTATGATATTTCTACAAATGCCCTCATTATGGTTCACAAGCCCCTCATTATGGTTCACAAGCTTGTAATACGAATCAAATATATGATTAGACCAGATATTTGTAGCGAGAACTCATTTATGCATATAGACATCTCATACATGAATGAGAAATGTAGTCCATATGCATATACTTGCATAGTTTTAGCTTGATTTGTTGTCTTTGCTCCTTATTTCTAGTTTCTTAAAGCTTCTGTCTTCTGTAATACTTGATGATTCTCTATGCCATCTAGAAATTCTTGATTAATATATAAACAACTCCATATGAGTACAACGGTGAAATCATTCTTGTTCTTCTTCTCCTTTTCTCAACAATGATTTTTCAAGCTTAACCAAGTCTAGCCGTTGAGGCCTTTTCAAGCTTAACTCGGTCTAGCCATTAGCGTCAGGGTTCGGGTCTTCGCATTTGCGATGCTTTATTTTTTTCTATAACTTTCGTATGGTCTCATCAACATTTGCTTTTGAATTAGATTTGTCATGCATTTGCCTCATGTCCCATTGTTTGGTTGAAAAGGTTGCTTGATCGAGATCCTTCATAGTACAACCTTGCAAAGCCAAAGCACATACAATGGGAAAACAACTAATTCAAAAGCACCAAACCATCCAAACTGGCCACAACAACCTCAAGTACTCGGCAAGTCCAAGAATTAATTCTCTTGCGAAGGGATAAATCTAATATGTTAAATAACATTGTAACTTTTGCCATTAAAACAATGCATTGTTTTACTACCACGAGCTTACTAAGCCATTAAACACAAAGGAAAAAGATTAAGCAACCGGTCAGCGGTCCTAATGACACCAATTATTTTTAAATTGTAGAAAAACAAAACGTAAACATTAAATATAAATATCCATACGTTGCTTCAGTCCAGTTCGAAGCAGGTACACCCCTCCAATTGCAAATCGTTTCTTATTTTGGGAAATGGCTTACCAAAAAGAACATCTTTTGTCTATCATAGTGGAAGATCAGATTCTCAGATCATTCTGCCGGAGGATTATGGTGCCAGGCTATATCGAACTTCTTTCATGAACATCTCCAAGACATAGATCTCAAGACATTTAAAAGTTAGGTGCTTGGGTCTAGAAAGCGGCGATGCAAATCTTTGTTCTTACAAAGTCAACGCTTATTCTTTGAAAATGGTTCATTATATTATGCATCAAACGGTCATGTAAAGGTTCCCATGGGACGGTGCATGCCCGCACCTAGGAAAACTCATGGAATGGGAAGGTCATATTCTGTTCTAAAGCAAAGATGATCCACTGTTAAGATACATTGTTCCATAAACTACTCTGCATGAGCATGTGCATTGTGCTGACAGAGATGGCTTTTCAATTTATACCTTTCTAATGGCTGATTCTGATGATGCACTTGTGGTAAATGCATGGAGGCCAAGTTCAACGAGTCAAGTTGGTAGTGATTATGGATATTTGTTCTATAGTTATAAGCAGAATGGAAAATATAAAAATGATAGGAGGAATTGGGTACGAAAGGAGAAACCAGCTTCCAGTTTTGTTGGGAAGATGATGGTCAACAGCTCCTCTTTTACTGATGGGGAATCTTACAGAGCTCCAATTTGCACTATTGGATGGAGAATCAGATGACCAAAGCTCCTCTGCAGCATGCAGTCCAAGATTAAGCAACATTGGATATGATGCCTTCTCGGTCTCCCCAACTTCATATGATTGGATTGCCATGCCCGTCAATTTATGGATTGCTTTCACCCACAAAAGCTTTGTCAGGTATGGCCTCGCAAGAACTCCTAGGTATGGCCTCGTTGCAGTGGTTTCCCATTCCTTTATTGTGGAATTTGAAAGAGCATTCATCAAAGGTAAACTTCGCTTACCATTCTTGTATAGATTGCGCTCTAGCTTTGAGGCATTTTTTAAATCTGAAGATTGCAACTCCATCTACAATTATGTTCTCTTCTTGAAGGATTCTAAGACCATGGTAATGGATGTCTCTATAAGGGTGAAAAATGGGCTGCAGGATGTACATAGTGGATTTAACTTAATATGTTGTAGGATCAGTGGTTAGGTTGATCATTCTGGTGGATTTTGTCAAATTAAATGTGAGACATTGTTTTCTTCGAGGCATAACCCTCCCTTTCATATTCATCTTCGTAAGTGTTTTCATATATGGATCAGGTGGACCACAACCCTTAATTGAAATATAGCAGTCTGGTGGTTGTTGTGATTGTAGAATTTGGGACTTGGGTTGTGGTCTCACAATTCTTGGGGAACCAGCCACTGAAGGGACAATGTCATTAGATCATGAAAATGGAAGTCCCTACTTGCAGGTATGCATATTATTCTAGACGGGCTTTATTTTGTTGTAGCATTTGAAAGTGCAGCTTTCTGATTGGACTTTAGTCTATTAGAGGTATGCGAGAACTAACATTTCCAGTTCTAATGATTCTAAATATAGCAGAAATCCAAAGCTCAAGAAACTATGGAGATGGTTTTGCAGGAGCTTGGCAACATTCCAGCAAGCACAAATTCCAGCATATGCATACCTAATGGCAATCACATCCTCGCAGAGGATAATGGTGAGAATCCTGTCACATTCACTAGGAAGCCATTTCTGTTAGTTTCTTCGGCAGATTTTATTGAGTTAGATAATCTCTATTACCTTTAAAAAAAAAATACATCCATGAGAATAAGATTGGCTTTTGTCAGATGGGGCTTATGATTTGCTCGGAGACTCGATGTCTATCGATTAGTTTTTCCAGCATTTCCTTCTAAATTAGAGGAGCTTCTTTGCCTTTAGAAAATGAGAATAACATTGAATCTGAAAGATCCCTGTTGCATGTGTGTCCGGACCTTGCACTTTTCTTTAAACAATATGCATTTATAATCATGAGCTTATGCATGCATAGAGTTCAGCAGATATTTGGAGAGGCAGCAATATATGTCGTGTTTTCTTGCAATTTTTCTTACTCTTTCTTCTTATTTCTTGTTCATAATATTACATGTAAAGATATATGGCACTCTGATGTATTATTGATGTTTAATTGTAATGCTTGGAGCATTCTTCATGCTGCTTCTTTCATGCACATCTTTCTCTAGAATTTCCTACAATACTTATGACAGATAGACTGCAAATACCCTTTGAATTCCATTGCATATTTAGCATAGAATCACAGATTTGTATTTTGAAATATCTTGTTCACAGGTTTCGCCTCGCAAAAGGATCCGAAAGGTAGCGTTTTTGAATTCTATACCCAAGTCACCAGCGGGAAAGATACAACGTTAAGGAGTTGAAAGAGCTTGCACACTCTAAGCATTAGACGTCTCTCCTCATCAAATGCTGGGTCTGGACTACCATAATATTGGCAGATGCAACCAAAAAGTTTTAAAGGAAATAGATATAAGGCTTGCATAGGGTATAAATTATCAAAGAGTCCCACGAGAACATGTAGGATATGTAAATCTGGATACACATAATGAGGACCTCTACAATTTTATGTGGACCCTGCGCCTGATGCAAAGAAGTCTGGTGCAAACAATCTTTCTGGCTAATTAACTTAAAAAATTAGGATCTTTATACCATAATAGAAGTTCTTAATCTTGAAACTCTATATTTTGTGATGGACTACTAGTATGTTTAAACTTGATAGTTGCTGGAAACTTCGCAAGCGCTCTCAATTTCAAAACTATATTATGCTCCAAAATATATTGGGGAATTTACATACGAGGTTGTCTAACAACCTGATCAGAAGGCTTTGAACAAATGCATTAGCCAACATAAAATAATAGACTTTTTTGGACGCAGAATGAACTTCTTGCATGGTCCCCATAAAGAGTTTTGTACAGAATTCATCGACTGCCATGTGCAATGAGTCCACAGAACATGTAGGATATGTAACACAGATACACATAATGAGACCTCTACAAATTTATGTGGACCCTGCGCCTGATGCAAAGAAGTCTGGTGCAAACAATCTTTCTGGCTAATTAACTTAAAAAATTAGGATCTTTATACCATAATAGAAGTTCTTAATCTTGAAACTCTATATTTTGTGATGGACTACTAGTATGTTTAAACTTGATAGTTGCTGGAAACTTCGCAAGCGCTCTCAATTTCAAAACTATATTATGCTCCAAAATATATTGGGGAATTTACATACGAGGTTGTCTAACAACCTGATCAGAAGGCTTTGAACAAATGCATTAGCCAACATAAAATAATAGACTTTTTGGGCCTTAAAATGAACTTCTTGCATGGTCCCCATAAAGAGTTTTGTCTGAAATTCATCGAATCGCCATGTGCAATGAGTTTGGCATAACGAACCCTTTTCCTACCATTAATGTCCTTGCCAAGCATTTGGAAGATGAAAACTATATTTTTTTATTTTGTAACTAAAAATTAGCGTTGCATTTGATGACATTGATATAGGGAGCTTCATATTACAAATTATGGAGGCAAAAGAACGTTATCAAAACATGTAATTTATGTAAAAAGTAATCAAACGTGCTTTTGACTAGTTTTAATAATTATCACTTCATATATAATTCAGTTTGTTATTTTCCTTTGTTTTTGTCCATCCCTAATATTTCTGCGCCGCAATCTAATCTCTTATTTATATGCCACGTTTTTTTTCCCTCGACAATCTTCTTCCTCAACTTCGACGCCTGGCTACTGGCGATGGCCGGCACGCTCAAGCCTCCGAAGTCTGACGATGTTGCCACGTTTTTCTTAAAGACCTCCGAAGTCCGACGATGTTGTAGATTCGTTCTAGAGCATCTGTGCTTTTTTTTGGATCTTAGGTTTTTTTCCGGCAACATCGGCTTTTTTCTGAAGCATCTGTGTTTTTTGTTGCATTCTTTAGGGATGTTGAAGATCTGTGGGCTCTTTGGCGTAACAACTGGTGATCATTCCTGGCAGCAACATATTTGATATTTTCTTATTTCATTTTGTTCTCTACATTCATTTAGCCATTACTGTACATGCAAGAGCAACAAATCTTATCTTGGCATCATGAACATCTTATCTTGGCATCCTTTTGCAAATAGGAACATCACCATGAATTTGGCCTTAAAATTGAAGCTTTATATGATGTTCATTATGGAAGGTGATCCTAAAACTCATCAAGGTAAAACTCATTTAGGTTCGTTTTAGAAATATGATGTTTTTATATTCGTCAAGTTAGAGGAAGTAGAGGTCCCTGCTATGGTGTTTATCTTTTTCACATGTCTGCAGTAATTACGTGATCGCAAGTTGTGAGACTATAGGCATTCCTCATGGCCTTCCATGTAGCTAGACGTTATAATTCAAATTTGTGGTACGGATACTGGATTAATACATTATATGATCATGTTCATCACCATTTCTCTAATATCTTTGTTGGAATAGCTGCATATTGCCCCAAATCCAACAGCTTGAGTTACATTGGCTTGCCTTCAAATGTCGAAGGGGATCAATATTAAAAGAATGTCCTCAATAGTTTTCCATGTCCATGCTTGCCATTTGATTTGGTTCAAAAATAAGAGCTAACTGTGGAGCATTTGATTATGAACCAACAAGTTTATTCACTTGCAGATGTCTTCTTTTTATCAAGCATAACTATCTTCCATTACGATGTACACGTTGCATGTCCGAATGAATTTTGTGCACTGTATTATGTTCTTTGGCATGCCTTTGAAGATCCTTTCTCGAACTTAACTTCGATTATTACTTCTGACAACCTTTACTTTGCAGTTGTTTTGTCGTGGCACAAGTAGCTTCAGTTGTTTTGTCGTGGCACAAGTAGCTTCGGAAAACCACTTTGGAGGACTCCATTTCTAGGTAACATCTATAATTATTGTACAGAGAGTAGGAGACCCAATTTTAGCCCATTGCATTTCCTTTTCGGGATGTCTATCTACTCATGATATTTTGAAGTCACATTCTGCAAATGATATTTGCTCTGTAACTTCCAGATGACCCTTTGATTCTCATTTCCAATTATTGTTGTGGAAGTAGCCATCATTTCATACCTAGGATGTGTAAAGTCATTCCATGTCTAGCCCCATTCCATATTGTTATCTCTCATATCTTTAGAATTCTAAGTCATGGGTATACTCAAAGTGGCACCTTGATCACATGCACTAGGAATTGGATTCTTTATTATTCTTGGACCCTTTAACCAAATCATCTTTGATTTTTTCACGGGACCACTAAGTTTATTCTTGATCAGACCATGTCTACTAGCTAACAATGATCGTCATTTTCTAATTTCTTGAAAAGTTGGATGTATTCTCTCGCAACTCTAGGAGTAACGAAATTGTTCGTATGAAAATAGTGTGGAAGAAGCCCTTTATGTCAAAGGTTCATATTGTTCCACGTAGCTAGATGATGAGGTATGGTTCGTCAGAGGTTTGGCCCCTTGATCCCGAAGTTTAGAATCTTAATGTATATTGAATGTTGTAATATATGGATTGACATATGCATGCCACGTCAAATTATGAACAGGAAATTATTGGTGATTTATTAAATAAATCACTACATGTAAAGCTTAAAAAAAAGGAACATCTATGGTGTTGTTCCTCAACTCTTTTTGCCCTTTCTAGCTTTGAGTAAATCTGTTGAGTATTGTGGGCAGCCCTCTTGATAGCGTTTGTGACATAATCAAAAGATTGTGAAATGTGGCACTCAAATTCAGTATCCCATGTGGACAGACTTGTGGATTTTGCTGCAATGGTTGCCAAGTCTACAACACACACAATTCAACAAATGCAGAGGAATGATTGAACGAAAAGAAAATCCTAAATGTCATAAACAATAAACAGGGAAAGAATGGATGATCATTAAATTTCAAATGGAAAAGATGGGGATTGTTATAGATTTGGCATGCGTCCATTTCCATTACCACTACTCTATGTCGAGCTTTTTTTTTGGAATACAAATAGGCTATAGTTACGCCTGCCAATAAGCTCGATCATCCGATGTCATGAATAACTACTTTCGACGATTTCTTTGGCCACAAGTCGCATGAGTTGTGAACTTGGCCATTGGATATTCACATAACTAAGTTCAATCATGATCCCTCCAAATTTTGTTGAAAATTTATAAGCAGAAGGAAAATTGCATTCTTCAGTTTAATGCTTTAGATATTGCTAGTTTTACAGGCGTTTTTCTCTTCTGAGCCTAGTTACTTGTTGGGCAAGCATTGCCTTCAGTGTTGGAGTACGTTTCATTTCCTTAAACGTGGTCAATATTCTTGCCTTAAAGGTGATCAAGTTTTAGCATTTGTAGAAAGAAATGGGTTTAGCTTACTTATCTTCCAAAACAAATATTGAATTTAATGTGTGAAAATGAAATGTTAAAAAATGTGTGACCAGGTTTGTATCTATGGGATCTTTTGTCATTAGGATCCATTGTGGGATCTTTTGTCATTAGGATCAGCAACTTTCTATCTATTATTCAAGCGGTAGAACACAGGGTCATAAAGTGCCTTTCGCATGTTCAATCTTGATGCAATATACATGAGACGATAAAGATTAATATAGAAAGGGCGATTTGATTCACTAGATATAGGGTGTGAAAAAAGAGAAATGTTCGCGGCGGCCTTGGCCGCCGCGATAAATTTCTTGTATATATAATCTATATAAGTTTCTTCTATATAGATTTTTTAGTTATTTTAAGCATTAAAATAATATACAATAATTTATTATAAGTTTTTTTCTTGGGATCAAGCCCTAAGTTTGAAATGTTCGGTACTATTAGGTGTGCTGGCCATTCAGAGAACGGCAAAAAAGATTTACATATATTCGTAATAAGAATTGGCTGAGGCAAAAATTTGTTTGGAATAGAATGACAGGCAAAAATTTTACATGTAGTTGTGGTGCTAGTTATAAACCTGCCCTTTAAATTAATTTTAGAGGTGCCATTCAAATTTAAGGTTTGCTTAAGATTCTGGGCATCGAATATGATGGGGAAGGTGTTGATGCACTCAATGTCTCACATGTGTGGGTGGGTATGTGTGTGCAAAAGGAAGCTGCAAGTGTACGGCAAGGACCTTCGAAAGTTTGTGCTACAATTTTTTCTTTTCCATGTGGATTAGGGCCAAATTCCCCGTGGATTGTAGGCTTGGAATCCCCATGCCGATGGGTGAACCCTTAATGTATAGGGAAATCTGCCATTCTGGGCCACGGGATCGGCCGTAGCCGGGAGCGGATCTCCTGTGTTACCGGAATGGCAGACAAATTGTCGTTGCCCTACAAAATAGAAATAGGGAAGTAGTTTGTATCTGAGGGTTTTTTGCTGTGTTTGTTGAATACCTGCAAACTTGGAGCTGTGTGTGCTCCAGATTTCGAGCTCTGTTTGCTGAAGACCTGGAGATTTCAAGTATGTTGCTATTTCAAGCTGTGTTTGCTATAGATTGCTTCCTTGAATTGCATTTAGTCTGACCTGCATTTTCTCCCACTGGCGTGCTGCATTTGAACGAATCTGTGAGTTGCTCAATCTGCAGATCTACGTTTGCTTGGTCCTCTTCGGCGGTTAACCCTAAACCTTAATTTAGAACCCTAAAATTTGACCTGAAGAATGGGTAGTGCAGAATGGGAGCACCCTATTTCCATTCCGCAGTATTGAGGTTGCCACATGTCGCCACAGAAATGCACCCCAGGCAAAAAATACGACCCTATTTCCATTTTGCAATATAGAATCTCCACGACTTGCCATGACACTAGATTAAGGGTAAATTTAATTGGGAAATTTACCAAAATAGCCTTAATTGTTGACTTGATTCCCAAAAGGCCCTTCCTATTTTTGAAATTCCCAAAATGCCCTTAAACCTTAAGTATTTTCCCAAATAGCCCTTTGAATTTTAGAAATCACCAAAAAATACATTTTCAGAATAGATAGTCATTCTTTACACCGTTGAGCATTTTTTGTAGATCACAACAATTTGGAAACCAATCCAGGTAACTTGTTGAGCTCATTTTGTTATTCATATGCTAGAGCTACTTATCCACCAAATATTGAACTTCTTGAAAATAATGAAATGCTAACTTCTACAACACGTCGTCCACCTAGCAGGCCTAAAAGGAAATAGGATAGGACATAAGACAGGGATAGAGAAAAGCATGTGTACAAATGCACATGTTATGGTAATGGTGGCCATAATGAATGTTGCATAAATCCTATTTGATATTTTCATTGCATATTTTGTCCGGTGTCAGATTTTCATGTGCTTGGGCTTGTTGGAAAGCTGGTTCAGAGAGCTTTCCAACGATGTATGATACCTGCATGCTTGTCTTTGCTTTAGTGCTCAAATCTGCTGTTTTCCGGGCTGTGTGCTAGGGTTTTTGTGGCAGCCCTTCTTCTTCCTTCTTTGAGAAGTATAGCCCTCGCCTGATGCCGTTGTTGGCCTTGGCCATGCGGTGTTGAAAGGTGTGTGTTGTACTCTTATTGAAGATTACGAGAATATTTTACTAATTCATACCCTAGTTCCTGATGGTGTTGTTGATGAAAGTCTGACACCAATATAGGGATTGGCGTATGTTTTAGTAAGTATTCGATTGGTCTCGTCTTGTGGCAGAATTTTGATCGGTCATATCTCTCGCATCTGGTGTCAGATTTTCATGTGCTTGGGCTTGTTGGAAAGCTGGTTCAGAGATCTTTCTAACGGTGTATGGTACCTGCATGCTTGGCTTTGTTTCTGTGCTCAAATTGGCACTTTTCCGGGCTGTGTGCTAGGGTTTCTGTGGCAATCGGTAGACACTTCAGCAATTTGTATCTCTCGCATCCGGTGTCAGATTTTCATGTGCTTGGGCTTGTTGGAAAGCTGGTTCAGAGAGCTTTCCAACGGTGTATGATACCTGCATGCTTGTCTTTGTTTCTATGCTCAAATCTGCACTTTTCCGGGCTGTGTGCTAGGGTTTTGTGGCAGCGGTACACACCGAGATATCCGTGAGTCGTCGCCCAAGTCATACCCCAAGTCATGGCCACGGACACAGTCCGTGTGTGGACCCACACTTGGTTGGTGAGCTACCTCAGACCACACCAACCCATCCCAGGAAGGCCCAAACACACCAACCACCCGGTTGACCCCACGCAGTGCGAGCCCTCTAGGGAAGACCATGAAGCGGGGCCACCAAGGAAGAGGCCTCGCAGAGGGAGGGAGACGTCTTCCATGAAGAGGGAGGCCCGAGCCAAGGCCCGGGCCGACCCGGCAGGCGGGCCATCTGTGGCAATCCGCCCGGTCGAACCTTGGAGCCGCATCCGAGGTGAGGGTTGAGGCCAACAGCAGACGCCTTTGCGGGCCTCCCGGCGAGAGGTGGAGAACATAACATCTCGGATGTTGCGGGCAGTTGGTGCCGGAAAAGCGGCCGAATCACGAGGGTGGAGGATCGCGTGACGACAGGCGGATGATAGCATCCACTTGCTACAATTTTGACGTGACAGCAATACCGGCCAGGAGCTTGCGATATGAGGGGGGTAGACGGTGTATTGGCGGTTGGCGTGTATGGAAGCCGGGACGCCTTTGTAGAACCGGGTTCAGAGCAGAGACACTTTTCCTCGCCCCCTGATCCGTGCCGAGGTTGAGGAGGCTAAGGCCACCACACGAGGGAGCACAAAAGGCCGCCCTCTGGCCGAGGTTGCGAGGCCGCCATCGGTGAGACAAGGATTCCATGCCCGAAGCTAGCTTGGTGTAACCGAACCAACTTCAGAGTAAGGATTTAGCCCGAGATTATGATAGCTGTGAGCTTCGGGCTGCCTTTGCTCAAAGAAGGCAAGGGCCTCCATGCGAGGGCACATGAGCAACTCCCGCCATTGCACGCCGGAGATGGCAAGACATGACAACGTCACGTAAGAGCCGAAGCTCCGTGAGTCAGGAGAATGTAAACCGGCAAAGAAAGAACATACCAACCCCGCGAACCCACCAACCTTGGGGCGTCAACACGAACACATCTCTGCCGGACACATCAGATTCGCCGGGCCGCCACCACCCGCGCCCGGCCACGACCTATGCCTCACCCACCTCAACCAACACACAGTGCGGCATTTGCCGAACTCGAGGCAGGGTATTTTTTTAGTGGCCCGTGATCGGTTAGCCACACATTCACATATTTAAGTAAAATAGTCGGGCCACCACGCTGGCGGGGATGCATTCTCACCATGACCAAAGGGTGGTGGCCAGTTCAAAGTACCATTTAATTAAATTTACTTCATAGGTGGCCAATTTGATATTTGCCAAATCTTCAAACCCCTATGGCATTGGCCATTCCAAAATGTTATGTGCACTAGCAACTTGTTGTGGTGGCCATTTAAACCATGGAATAATTTTATATTTTAAGGGCTATGGCCAAGCTCTATATTGGCCAAGTATAGGGACTTAATTTTGCCACTTGTAGGGGTTGAAATCTATTTGAGTTTGGCCCTAAAATTCTAAAAGCATATCTAATAATATAGTGTTTCGTTCTTCTTGGGTTTCTTCCCCTTTTTTGGGCGATTTGCAATTTGCATCCCAAATTTGTTCTTAATCATCTAGCAGAATATGCTCTTCATCACCCCAATTCAAATCAAGGTTAGTTTCCATTTACCAAGTACCTGCATTATGGCTTTGGGTGAGATCTGTCCTACCAAATCCATTTGCATCTGCCTAAATTCAACATGTTTAGAACATTCAAATGATCTTATAGTAATCTTAGTTAGAGAAGTGTAGCAATCTTAATTAGAGAAGTGTAGCATGTATTTGTATAGAGCGTCATAGAAACTAGATATCATCTTAGTGGCGTGGCTATCATCTTTACATTTTTGATGTATGGATGTGGCCAATTCAAATTCTTGAAAAAAAAAATAGTTTCATGATTTCGCCATTTAAGTTACAACCTTTTGCTATAATGATTTGGAAAAGGGCCAGGCCAAACTACGCTTAGCAAATTATTTAAGGTAAGTAGTGGCCAATATTTTACGCCCCGTCAAATATGTAAGGAGGTTAAAAATACTGTCCGAGGAGCGAGCTTCAGGAGCCGCAATGTGGTAGTGCGAGGCGGCGGAGGAGTCGGGAGAACATCTCACTTCAGACTCGGAACCGCAATCTTGGATGGATGATGTTCCCGGCACACTGTGACCATTGGAAAGGCGCGTCGTCATGGAATTCGCCGCCGGGTGGTCATCTTCACGGTTGAGGCGTGCAGGCGGGTGGCCATCTAGCGTCAGGCGGAGGAGGTTGAAGGGGCGGCTGCAATGCGTTGGCCAGGGACTTGACCCGACAAAGAAGAGCGTGAAATTTGGCCAAAGTCAGGGGCTGCCCTTGACATGGAGGGCTTGGCCGGGGCTAGTCCAGGAAAGGATCGGGAATTCAGGCAACCAAACAGGGGATCACGAGGCACCGGCCCCTCGAGTCCCCCTCGAGGGGCCCCAGCCTGAGCAGCCCACATCTTCCGCTCTCCCTCGGACCACCACTACCCCTGGGACTGAAGTGGCGATGCATGCCACTAAATAGGGATCGTGCCTCGGCGTGGTATCACGGAATTGCCGTGGCTTTCCATGGCGAGAAGGGGACGATCTCAATTGAGTAGCCATGGACATGGACCTTATCTTCCTCATGGAAACATGGGAACATCTTTGCAGTCCACGAGGCTACGATTTGCGGGATACCCGGCTACTCGAGTCTTCAATGAGTGCACCGGGGAAGCGAGGACCGCGGAGGAGTGCGTGTTACTACCCGGGCGACCTTGGCCCAATCGGTCTCCCTGTAGGCCAAAGGCGAGGGCTGCTTGAATACACAGTAGTGCGGGTACGCGGAAACGATGATGGCCCTCTCTTTGTGGCGGCTTGCTACTTCCCACATCTTGAGAGCAACTTTTACCACGCGCTTGGATGTGGGCCGAGGCGGGGAGCCCTATGTCGATCTATATGATGACATCTGGTGATCTGAACAATTGGGCAAGGTCATGTTGCTTGGAGACTTCAATGCGGCGCCGCGAGGGGCGAAGCGAGATCCCAAAATTAGCACCTCTAGCCCGAGGATGTGTTGCAAATGGACCCCTTGAGAGATGGTTTGGCCAAAAGGCGTCGGATGGTGGCGGGTGACCGCGGTATGGCGGCATTTGCTAACATTCTTTGGGCGATATCTTTGACACGGTCATTTGCAATGGGTGGACGCGGTGGCCGATCCTCCGGCCACTTCACTTGTAAACGGGAGAACGAGGCGGCACCGGTGTGGTGGATTACGTGCTAGCGAGGCGAGCAATGCCTACACTTGATCACTCGCTTGATTGTCGGGGACGGTGGTAAGGCGAGGAAGTAGACTCGAACCATCAGCCCCCGTTTTGCGGATACATTGGCGGAGCCAGAGCACCCATTGCCCCAACACCCCATGTACCGCGGTTTGCGACGGACTATGATCATCGGCGGTCTATGCGAGGATGCTTGAGCATGGGGGAGTCTTTTGCAACTCCCCCACTTCAACGGTGAGGCGGCCCGGTGAACCCGGCTCGCCGAGGGTAGGGGCGGATGCTTTGGGAGAGCGGCTCTCGGCGATCCACGGGGGCTGCAATCACCTTCCCTGCGCAATCAGCGGTTCGATGGCGAATGTCGGGAGCTGAAAGCGATGGCTCCGCCAAGTCTTTGGACCCCACCATTAAGCCCCATGAGCCGTCCGTCAATACCGCTCCTTCCTCAAGACCAAAGCCGGGTACCTTGCGAGCACCAGCCAGATGTTTGGTCTTCTGGGCCGCCACCCTAGGGCCTTACGGAGAAAGGTCTTGAGTAAGCACTGCCGCGACCCACGGGAAATATTACCGGAACAATGGGTGAGATACTTGCGGCGGTTTGTATGACCCAATGGGAAGCGGGCACCGGTACCTCATGCGAACCAGGCCCTAGCGGTCATTCTTGAAGGGATGTCATAATGGGCACACTGCGCCCGCTAACGGGAAGGCGGCAGATTTGGATGGTATCGCGCAGAGCTTCTCAAGTGGGTAGGGCCCCAATGGTGCGGTTCTCACGGCACTCTTCAACGGGGCATTGCAAGAAGGCTTCCCCGCCTTTGGACTACCGGTAGAGTTGTGCCCATATACAAGCGGGGGACCCCGGCCCAGCCAACTATCGTACCATTATGGTGATTTGTCTTTGCCAAGTTGCTTGCGGGATTCTTGGCGGCGATTGACACTTTGGGCGGAGGATGGGAAGCGCGGGCTCTCGCAGGCGGGCTTCCGCCCCGGCATTCTACTATTGACCATATCTTCACTCTGCGAACACTCATAGAGGATAGCGGAATCGGCCTTGAGAATCATGTCTTGTTGCTTTGTAGATTTCGCAAAAGGCTTTTGACCGCGGTGCCTCGGGATAAGTTGTGGGATAGATTGGGGCTGACTAGGGACCCCGTCGACTTGCGAGAATGCTATATACAGACTATCTGAGGCTTGCTCCGATTAGATCTCCTTATTTGTCGGGGGAGCCGTTGTTAGTAGCATTGGGGTGCGCCCGGGGCTGCCCTCTATCCCGTTGCTCACCCGGCTTGTACATTGACCAGCTAGAAGAATGGCTAGGTGAGCCGCGGGGGTTGGCTTCGGTTGATGCACCACATAATCCGGCAACTCATCTATTGATGATGTTGACCTGCTGCTTATATACCCGGAAGGACATGCAGCGCCACACGGATGCTTTGGACACTTTACGCCAATTCAGCGACATGAGAGTTAACTTGGCCAAGACAAAGTCTTCTTGGTCCCCATCATCCGGCACCCCGCCTTCCCTCATTCACTTACCGGGGCAGGTAGTGGAGGTGGCTCGATCTTATAAGTATTTGGGCATTGAGTTTTCTACTACCACTGCTGGGATGCATCCATCCCGGGTTCTGCGGGTCCGCTGCGGTGGAAAGCCACGTATGCAATGCAAAACAACAGTCAAAGCATTTTGTATGCATGGGGTCACCGGGCACACTTGTTCGGGGCCTTGGTTGAACCGGTCCTCCTCTATGGGGGGCAGAAGTGTGGGGGGCGGTGATATCCCTCACCACTTGGAGCGATCTAGAGCAGTCTGAAGGCCTTCTTGGCAGAACCTTTGGGAGTGAAATCCGCGGTCCCATGTCGAGATCTTGCTCGGAGCGAGGGCTTCCTTCCATTCTGAGAGGCTGCTTTTGGAGCGTCACATTATTTACTTCCGAGGAAGGTGGTGGCTATGGATGAAGCCCGGCTGCCCAACCTTGCTTTGGGCGTGGCGATGGGCCCTTGGCGACTCAAAGCTTCTTTGGAAAGACAAAGCAAGCCCGGTGGTTCGCTATGGAATGTGCGGGCACCACGGATGTGGACCGGTGCATACAGAAGCTCATTTTGCCTTGAAGCGGTACTTGGATGCTTGCTTCATGGCCAAGCTTTGGGATCGCGAGAGGTAATCCCATGCTCACGAGGGGCCCACACCACTACACGCACCCATCTACCCATGAAAAAGCGGGGTGATTGCTTCCATTACACGGGTGCACACCACCTCGCATTGAGGCGGGGAGATGGATTGGGGGCAGCGTGAGGGCGAGAATCTGTCAATCTTTGTCAGCAGCGCCATTGAGGATGAAAGTCCGCCCTCCGGGCCTGTCCGTCGTCTGAGCATATCGGGGCTCGGTATGCTTTCGGTTAGTTAATGCCCCATCGGGCCTTGCATGAGCTCGCGAGCCGCGGCCTCTGTAGGCTTGTTGGGATCATTACCTCCGGGGAGGTAATGGATGCGGACTCGGTTATGCCCCCTGTCCAGGCGGTAACCTCGGATGTACTTGTGATTATGTATATAAGCGTGCGGTATGTCGACATCCTTATTGCTACTAAGGTTTTCCCGAAAACCCTTGTGGGGGTTTTTAATCACGGTAGTATCTCGCTTCTTTGCTCTCTCTTTGTACTTGGGTCCCATAGGCCAGTTGGTCTCCGTGGACGATAAAATCATATTCTATTCTATTCTATTCTTAACATGATGTTCTAAAATTTATTTTCAAATTGTTGTGATCTGTAAGAAACACTTCCTTGTAAACGATGCATCTATTGTGATTTTTAAAATACGAAGGGCTATTTGGAAAATACTTAACAATTATAAGAAATTTATCGCGGTGGCCAAGGCCGCCGCGAATATTTCTTTCGTTCCGAACCTGTTCAATTAGATCCACTATAATGTCTAACGGTCATAAATTCCCAGCTGGGCAAGTAACGTTTGGACCACATGTTGACCCTGTGCTAGAAGGCTAAGAGCTATATTGAAATACGTTGAAAATAACTTGGCTCCTCGGCCGCGAACATTTCTCTTGGTTCCTTGATTGCGAACATTTCTCTTTTCCAATCCTCGTGTCCTTACTCAAATAAAGGGTGAAGATTGTGCTTGGATCATGTGTCAGTCTGAACGTGCGAGATTCGAAGCCGCACTATTGCCTTGCGTTCCTGAGCCCATATGATACATGGATGTTGTGGTTGGCGACAACAATAAAGCTTCAAACTGAACTAACCTCACGTGAGAAAAGTAGAGCATTCTAAGATCTACATGGCAGTACAAAATTATAAGACTATGGAGTCCTACACATGAAATGTGCACTAGAGAAAACCCACTATATAAAAAACAATGTTTACCAAAAAGACTTGATAGTGATGCACAACAAATCCCCAAATATAGATAGTAGATGCAGATAGGGTTCTTTTCTCTTCAAAAAACAATTCTCTTGTATAGAAGCCATGTGTTAGCTCGTGAAGAACGAAACTATAAATACAGTAGAGAAAATTTGTCCCTATCCCTTTTAAGCAAGCTCATAGCCATCCAAAGTCATTGTCAATGTAATAGATGTCTACATTTCTCTATAACAACAATGTGTTGGACTCTAATTTTTCACAAATAATAAAAGTTTGGATGCCAAATACCATTCTCAACTCTCTTCTCTAGACAAATGCAGCTCCAAATGTGTGTTGTTGGTATGCCAAAATGCATTTCGCTAGCTGCAATATAATCAGGATTATCCCACATAAAAGTAGCTTCATTCAATCTAAGAAAATTAAAGACCGAGTACCTAAGGGGCAGAAAATGTATATCTGTGTTCATGTTCAAGATATGTTCAAGATATGTACCTGCTTTACTTCAAGATCAGACTCCTATTTTGTGCTTATCAATTCAATTCGTAACTTTTGGCATTTGACCTACACTTAAGACCAGATTTATAATTAGGCATATATATCCATTTCGAACACAACAATCCAACAATCCAACAATCTGAAGCTGCATGCCAGTACATTCTATATTCACATGGTTGCTTTGTTTATGGCTGAACAAACTTATGCAACATAAAATGCTCTGCCTCCTAGGAATACTGAACATTCTGAGTCGCATCCTCAGCAACTTGATGCTTTTATTCGTGTAGAATGCGGGATTTTGCTGATTGCAGCTCTTGATTGAGCGTGGCACATTCTATGTGGAAAGGTAACACTTCAAACAAAGACGCCTCATTATATTAAATTTATAAGGCATTTGCACCTCAAGTACTGTGATCTTTTGCTCCAACTCCACAGTTTTCTGAAAGCGTTCATCCGCTGCATTTCTGTAAAAGGGGTTCAGAAATACAATAATAGAAGCACACATTAAATGTACATTACAATGGTCTAACATCTTTCTTCAGGCAATTTTCTACAATGATAGAGACTTTACATACCTGTGTTCGTATCATCGTTGTAGTTGCATCATGAACACACTGCTCTAATTCTGTTTCTCTACTGACTGCCAATTATATTCAGCAAAAGGTTAAACATTAACTACTGCTTAACCAACCTAATTTCCAAAGGCTGATGGGTTAGGGAAATACCATCCATGTGGAATTATGAGCAGCATGCTCTTCCTCGGCCCTTCTTTCTGCAACTGCCTGTTCCTCGCGTAAGGTGGCCGACATTTACAGATTTCAGCAGAGGTTCAGCACTATGGCAACAATATAGCACAAATTGACAAAGATAAAGCTACTGCTCAACTAGAAGAATAAAATGCCTACACATACACCAGTTTAGCAGTCAGATGCAAGTCATCCTTGTGCCATAATCAATAGCACAATGAAGGAAGGACCTGGCAATTAACAGAAAATATTTAACTGTTTAGAGACACACAATAGCACGGCTATTTATCTGAAATCAGTAATGAGTAACTTCTGCAGACAGGCACCAAATGCTATACCATTGTGCATTTCTGTGGCCTTGAAAAGGCATCTACGATCACTGTGAAAATTACCCATAATGGACTTTGCAGGAAATTAAAAAAACATGCAACCTTGTATCCAAATAGATGTTAACAAAACCATTACCAGAGCCATGAAAATAAAATAGATGGAAGAAAATCAATCAACAAAACTAGAAGCAAGAAAAAGAAAACCTTAGGTTTACTGATGATAATGCTTTTAAGCCAGATTAGCCTGTATCAAATGGATGGCAAGTTGGAAAATGAAATACTTTTGGCCTTCTTCTTAGCACAAATAAGCCACAAAAAATCATGTAGAGCATGTAAGAGGAAGCAATAATACATACCAAAAAAAGCACGCCTAGTCTGTGGATACCAAGGCAAAATCAGAGAGGGAAAAAGAATCGATTTAGGTATATGAAAGTTTACACAATTGGCTCAAGAATGGCCATTTCGGTCCAAGGAGAAGCTCAAGCAGGGAGAGAGGGCGGATTAGGGGCCAAGGCGGCGAGGAGGCGGCCTCTTGAATGGCCGGAGTAGAAGTGGGGTAAGGAATGGGAAGCTGGTAAAGAAAATCAGGGAAGTTAAGCTTAGCATTGAGGCCTTTGAGGCAGAGGGAGGCAGCATCATGGGCGCGGGCAGCCATCTCTGGAGTAGAAAAAGAACCGAGCCAAATGCGTCTTTTCTTCTTGGGCTCCCGAATTTCTGAAACCCACTTGCTCGTGCTACGGACGCCTCAGTATTCGATCCTCGGGTTCCTCTTTCGCCATAGCCATAGCTTCGCCCTTCTAATCCCGCCATCGACCAAACGCTAGACCACCAGAGGAAGAGAGGAAGAGCGCAGATGCCGCAGTGTCGATGCCATGGCCATCAAATTTTTTCCTTTACCTACTAATGCAACGTGTCAAAAAAATTTCAATAGAAGTGTTGCGCACGAAAACAGCTAACGTGTCGTGATTATAAAGAAGAATCTTAAAGTAATATGCTAAAAGAATCGCCCTCCAATAATAATTATATATGTTAAGAAAGGCATTTTGAGAATTTCAAAAATACAAAGTGGTTTTTGGAATTAATTAACGTTATTTTGGTAAATTTCCCAATTTAATTTCACTCCGACGAACTGTGGCACGACTCTGACCAGAATCCCCAGAATCAATTATGGGTCCGGAATGCCTGGATTCTGCCGCTTTTCCTTCGGGAGCCGATTGAAGCACGTCCACTTCTTTTAATCCTCATTTTGAAAAGGATACGGAAGAAAAATTGCACGATGTTGGCACTGATAGGGGCAGCTCTTCTTATTTGTTTCTTAGTGGGGCTCACGTAAGTAATCGTATCTTGAAGTAAATAGGGCGATTTAAATGCGTTCTTAGAAATTCTTAAGTAAGGAAGGGCACTAGACATTTTCTCTATTGTATGGCAGACATTGGCAAATGCTTTTTTTCCCAGGAAAGAATGTTTAAAATCTTTATCACCATCGCGTGTTTAACAGGTTGGTTATGCAACCTACTCCTGCTATCAAGTGGCTGCAAGCTCGCATGCCAAACATCTTATTCTTCAAACCAACTGAAGGTACTGGTTCTGCATTTGATATTAACTTAAGTAATCATCATACGTTAAATATCACATGTCTGTTTTTAAAACATGGTCTTGCATACAGAGCTCGTTGTTGCTCTAACCCTTGATGATGGACCACATAAAAATATCACGCCAGAGGTACATTTGCTTTTGAATTAGGTAGAGCTTCAGAAAAGTTCTTTTCAGCAAACTTGAATTTATTTTTCCAGATTCTTGATATATTAAAGGAGAATGAGTGCAAAGCGACATGGTTTATTATAGGAAGCAATATGGACTGTTGTCCAGATCTTGTAACTCGCATGCATATGGAAGGTACCTGCTATCTCATGACTGCAGCTTCTAAGTTACTTAGTGTTTACCGCTTTAGCAATCTGAATCTCTTCTTTGATGTCATTAGGTCACGAGGTTGCGAACCATACTATGTATGATGTGGCAAGCTGGCGTCTCTCTGTGGTGTGCATGATTTCAGCTTATTTTATTTATTAGGTTGGCAGTATGGAATAACTACTCAATGGTACATGATAGGAGACACTTCAGGAACAACTTCTTGCAGTGGACAGAAGATTGAAGGATCTCTTCCGCATAAGTACAGATGGGAGACGTATCAAGTGGTTTCGACCTGTAAATTTTTGAAAGGAACTCATTTGTTGCACCAAACTACAGCTAACTACTATCTTTAATATAGGGACATGGACTCTGCACCAGGCAAATGCTCTCCCTTATCAAATCCCATGGCTATATGTTGGCTTTGGGATCTTTGTTTCCTGTAGATACCTGGTTTACCAATCAAGGCAACCTAATTGCGAAGTATTTGTTATGGAGGGTAAGTACAGTCATAATGGCCAATTATGGATTGTGATGATTGAGCACAAGTATTTTTCCAGATATATCCTGGAGCCATCATTATCCTACATGACAGAGAGCCGCAAAAACATCAAACTATACAGGTACTTCATTTTAATGGTTGTTAAAGCATAGTATCTTTGCATTACTAACAAAGTGGTGTTTGTAGATCCTTAAAAAACTTTTGCCAGGGCTAAAGCAAAGAGGTTATTCTGTGGTGACACTCTCATCCTTAGTAGGCTTTTGCAAGCAGAGTTGAGGAGGTGCCTCGTTGAAGTCGCGTTAAAAAATGTTTTAGAGTTACAGTATTGTACCAAGAAGCCTAGTCTCTATGTGTCTGCAGATACGTTCAATTTCAGCAAGATAACCCATGCCTGGACCTTCATAAAGTTTCTGACCTCTACAGATGTGAATAGAGCAAGGTTTTGAGGAGATAAGAGGAGAAGAAGTAAGAATATGGATATTTAGCCATGACGTAAAAAATAAATGAATGAAAGAAAGAAAGTGGAAGCCAAGAAGTACATAGACAGAAAAAAAAGAAGGAACATCATCTGGGTTTAATGCCGGAAAGTCTCTATGTGTAAAGTAAGTTGGAACTCTTGAATAGTAGCTGGAGATATGGCAGCAGGGAAACCTCTGGATTCAGGGCTTGTTTGCGTTAATATCACTCCCATTTACTACAAAATATAGACCTCGTACTACGGGTTCATCACTCACACCAACTTCAGACTAATGTTACGTTTGCTTGCCACCAACACAAGACAAGGTCCACATTAGATTAGGTTTTATTCAAATATCATGCTGGCCGAACCTTGTGTTGTAGCAAGGATTGTACGAGCAAGAAATAATTCATCCCTCTAACTTCAATCTCTAAGATAATGCCTTTTGGCCGACGGTGGGAAGCGTTTATCGCCATCGGAAGCGTTCACAACAGAGCGCTCCAGGTTTGTTCCATTTTTCTTTAAAGCATTAAGTAATCTGCTCTCGATGCATCATGCACGGGCCGTAACTTTATTAGCACTTTCTGGAGCTGCAATTGTGAAATACTATGAGCATAAATCATGGGATAAAGCAAAATAATGTTGAACATGTACCTGTACCTGCTGAAAAGGGAATTTGATGTGCTATAATTGTCTTCTTTGCACTAAACCGAAACTTTTGCACTGACTATCTTATACAAATGGTGGATTTTTCACTAAGTCTCAACTATTCGAAGTTGTTATCATGTCTTTGGATGTTAATACTGGTTTCTTTCTTGGTATGAAGGCAAACGAAATGATTTGTGATTTATGTGCGAACTTGGAAATCATATATCAGAAGCTTTTCAGAACCCACCTCTGAATCTATTTTCATCCATTCGTATTTTGTCACGTCTGCGTGACATTGAAAACCACCTTGGGTCTGGAAGGCAAGAAGATGCACATGAGTTCATGAGGTATGAGAGTCTGGGCAAATTTGTGAACTTGGTCCTTTGTGTGATTTGTGTCTCTATAATGCTCGTTGTTCTTGCTTTTCTAGATTTGCCATTGACTCGATGCAGTCAATCTGCTTAGATGAGGCTGAGGGCGAGAAGGTTGTAGATCCACGTTCACAGTTAACAACTTTAGTTCAATATATATTTGGTGGACTTCTGCAATCTCAAGTAATGAAACCTCCTTGGAGAGAATTAAGGAATTGGATCATCACTTAGAAAATGCAGTATGAAGACAAAATGTTTTGCTCCTGTGTGCAGGTGAAATGTTTCCACACAATGCCATATATAAGACATTGGAAATAAGTATAAAACAAACTCTTCAGATGTAAAAGATGTATTTGGCAATAGTATTTGTTTTTTTTTTGTATCACATGTTTATCATTATTCTGGAAAATATGGAAACTTCCAAGCTTAGATTCATTTAGTTCAATCAATTTCGCAGGTTCAGAACTGTGATCGTTTCGGCTTAATATCAAACCTTATTTAAGAAGAGTTGGACAAAAGAAATGTTCGCGGCGGCCATGGCCGCCGCGATAATTTTCTTGTATTATAATTTAAAAGCCAATCAAGAACTTTCTAAAAATACTTACATACCTTAAGTATATATTAGGGATATAAATATAAAAAATAACTTCCAATTCCTCTAACAATAAATGGTGTTGAGGAAAATTGCACAGTGCAATATCAAGTCCTCCATGTTCGGTGAGTATATACGGTGTTGTTGAGGTCAATTTCTCAAGTCCTGCATGTTCTCACATCAAGTATCGCTTGCACCATTCCAATTCCAACTAGTAAGTAAATTAGTAAAAAGAAAGCTTTGTGCGACCGAGGACTTCTTAAATTAGCATAGATGAGACCATCAGATTATTTTATTCGCATGCTTGTATGCCTTCAAGCCCAAAAATGTATGTGTTATATGTGTTAACATTAATGATGACAAAGATTTATTACGATAATGTTGTTTTATTTATCTTGTAAACTTACTTGCTAATCGTTCCCTTTATCAGCTAGTCATTCTAGCACTTTACTTACTTCCTCTAGATAAAATAGAATGAATTATATGCCCAACTCTTTGATACGCATGCCTTCAATGTTACTTCATTGTGTTCCAAGTATTATTATAGACATAAATGGTCAATCCTTTGTTTTCTAAAGATTGTAATGAGAGGTTTCCCTTCTTATGTTTTATAAAATGCAGGTGGCATGTTCATATAACTCTTCTTTGAAATGTATCCTGCAAATGCCTATGACGAACATTCAAAGCACATTTGGGGATTGGAATGGAATAGTATTCAAGATCTCACGTCTCATCAAGATATCCTGACTGATTAATAATCAATTACACAAGCATAGAGTTTTATTGTTGGTGTAATGCCATAATCTTGACTCAAATGGATGAAGTAGTGACAACCTTCAACATCCAAAGATGTATAGCAATATACCTGAAGAATAGAGACAAATGTTGCAGCCGCCACATTGCATGTTACACAACATTCTATGCACTGCTCCAGAATCCCCATGGTGTGAGTAACCTGCAATCATTGCATTCCATGTCACAACACTGTATTGCGACATGTCATTGAAGACCTCTAATGCATCTAGTATAGACGCACCTCGTATACTGCCACATCTAGCATAGATATGAATGAATAAAGCACTGCCAACAAAAAAATTAGACTTATTTTCCGTTGTTCCAGTGAGACAGCACTTGCATACGCATTCAGACCATCTACAAATGTGATGTCATTTAGTCTCACATTTACAAAAGCAGAGGGTTTTAGACTACAAAACAGAAGAGATTAGTACCATTCAGGAGCCCCATCACATGCATGATATGGAGCTACAGATTTATAACTCAAAATACAAAAGCAGAGGCTTGTAGACTACAAAACAGAAAAGATTACTACCATCCAGGAGCCCCATCACATGCATGATTTGAAAGCTTTTGGTAGAATGAACTGGTTGCAACATCTGCCCTTAGTGTAGGATAAGTTATATCCTGAAAGCAGGCACATGCATAACTTCCCCTAAGAAAAATCTGTGAAATCAAAGAAAACCCAGAGAAATGTCAATTGAGACACTTTCTAAGAAACGCAAATTCTGAATGTATACAAGTCAAACACATTTACCAGCTCCATGCCTCCATGATCTCCAAAAGCTCATAAATATTTCCTCAAAGGTGCTCTTTCTTGCAAACCATAATCACTGTACTGTAGAAGGAAACATTATATCTATTTTCACCAACCTTATGGAACAACTACATCATAATCAAGCTGCTAATTTTCAAGTGTACACAACCAGAATGCAGGAAAAGGTTGATAAAAGGATTATTCCATCCTGAGTGTTGGATATCCTCAGAGGGGATATAGATATCCTTAATGTTGGATATGGCCTCAAAGGGTTCCAATTTACCGCCAGGCTTATCCTGCTTATCTGAGGGATGCACAAGCAAAGGAATGACAACCAAGTTCATTTCACTGCTGGTTTTGATCTCAGGAAACATAGCATGGATTGGATACTTCTTCGATTTTGAATTAGATTCTGGCTCATTTTCCACTTAGCAGTTACAACAACACCTAGCCATTTCATAATGGAACAAATGAAAAGAACTAAGGAAAAAAGGCCACAGTCATCCAGCGACACCTCATGGCGACATCTCTCACGGTCTTTTCCTGGAGAAGAGCTGCAATTTTTATCTACTTCCACAAATTCACCTCATTTGCATGTCTAAGAAAATAAGAAAAAATATCAAGTATCATAACAGGAACAATGATTTTTAAATACAAAAATGATACAAAAATACAAAGAATCCATGCGATGCTCCAAATGATACGAAGAATCCACTGTCGACTAGAATATTTTGTTCTTCACTGCTCAATTCTGCAGAAAGACTTGGATTATGAAGTAGTTGTACCTGCAGCTGCAGCTGCAGCAGCCCAGTTGACTGATTGGTATTGTTGGGGCTTAAACCAGAGTGGCTCCTAATTGAGCTCCGACTCTTAGTACAGTTTTGCCTTGTTTGATGTTAGAGCCTTGCAGTTAGGCAAGGAGATATCCATGTTGCATCTCTCAAAAGACCTGGGCAGTACACATCTACACTGACTTTACCAGGTTTTTTTAATCATTCGCTTGCAAATTAAACATATGACTGGTGCAATATTTTAATAACTTGGTAAATTTGATGCGGATTATAAAATGTTTATCATTGCAAGTTCAGCTCATTCCAATGCATGCACTGTGCTAGCCCCAGTTGTTTACACATTAAATGCAACAGGGTTTTTATAATGTACATGCTTTCTCTACCGACATTGTCAAAGACATGGAATAATTTAAGGGCTAAACTTAGCTATTTGGCGATTTTTTAGCACATTTTTAAAAAACATTGGCTAAAGTAAATGGAAAAAATTGGGAAAAAAATAATAATTTTAGCTTAACTTTTTTCGGGACTGCACCAACCCTGGAGGTCTTTAGCCAAACGCTAGAAAGTAAGAGAGTGAAATTTTGTATTGTTTAGCTAAACCATAGAAACTTTTAGAATGAATTTCGGGCTAGTTTAGCTAATATCATTCTATTGTATATGAAATGTATGATTAGTAGTTTAGTTTCTAGCATTATGAATTAATTTGAGTCCTATACTTTGCTAGTTAGCATTAGTTTAGAATGTTTTCATAAAGAAAATGACTAAAATAAGTGGAGTATATTGAAAAAAAGTATAGTAATTTGGTATAATGTTTTCTGTTGGCCACGCCATAGAAATTTTTGGGATGATGTTTGGGTTAGTTTAGCTAAACGGTAGAAAGTATGAGAGGAAAATTGTGTAGAGTTTAGCTAAACCACAGAAAGTTTTGGGATCAATATCGAGCAAGTTTAGCTAAAGTCATTCTGGCTAATAAGAAATATGCGATTAGTAATTTATTCCCTGGTCAAAGAGTTGTTCATTTATGTATAACTGTCCCCGTTTACTCCAATAACAAGAAACCAGATATAGGAATTGAGGTCCCAGATCATCTTAGCCATTGAATTAAAAACAAACCTCTCTATATTTCTTTACTGTTTAACATACTGCAGGACGAATATTCTGGCCTAGAATTGATTCTTCCAAGATTTTGGATCTTTCTTTGTCCATTAGTCTGATCACCAACTGGCAATGTCATCTCTACTTGTACTACAACATCAGCACCTTCAGGCAACGGTCCTGAAGCATTCTTGTTATGAAACAATCCATCAAGGGAGTTCAAATAAGAGCTGGGAAAAGACCAACCTCTTGTAGTTATGTATGCTATATGACCGGCATTTACCACCACATCTTTTGCATCACCTCTAGCTCTTGTTTCTGCAATAACTGGATAAATTCCCGGTCCATCTAATGATACAACTGCATAGCCATCCCTCTGAGAAAGTTATTGTTATGCCCTCCCAAGTTCAAGTATGGCCTCCCAAGTTAAAGAAAGAAAAGCGATGTGCAAGAAATGCAAAATGAACAACAATACATTAAATATAAAATGACTTAGACTGCACAATTTTTATTTCAAAAGACAGAAAACTATTAATAATCAGCAAGCCTACCGTGGTTAGAAGCAGGAAATGGAGGCAAAGGATCTGATGCAGCATGTCTTCAGCTAGAACAAAATTGAGTGCATCAAGCAGCTTAACTACAATGGGAGATTTTTGAGGTTTTCGGACAAGCGCGAAGCCGCGAGCGAAGAATAGCTTCATGTGCCACCTTGAAAGCCCGCCTTCAATCATGCGGCGGAATATTTGCTCAGAAGCATTACATAGCGGGACCAGGCCATAGCCTAATGCTCTGTCTGTCTTGCCAGTTGTCTGGTTCAAACGTCTGCGCCCCACAACGCAGGTGACAGCTAGTTTGCAGGGAACAATAGGTTTGGAGCAGTTTTCGACATATCCTCATAATTGTATTTTGCACGTACAAAATCAACACTATATTGTATTCCGCTTGAAATCTTATAGTATTTTGCGAATCTTGTTATCTGATATAGCAAATTTTGTACTTGCATACCCACAAGCGAGGAACTTTCGTGCGGTGTAGATTAAGGAATAAAGGGGTGAATATGCCTATCCAAGCGGCTCTCGTTGGTAGGAGTCACCCCGTGTGAATATGCACCCAAACCAAAGGGGGTTTTAAGGGGATTTTAATTTAAATGTGTTGGACCCAATGGTTGTGTTAATTAATGTCAATGGTAGTTATGTGGGTAAAAGCATGCTAGGGTGTACCATCTAAAGTTCTTTTTAGGGAGTGCAAAACTACCAAGAAAAGTACCCAACACTGGGTACTTGGAACTTGCATAAATGTCTCAATAAACAATAAGTTTCGAAGTTGATTCATTTATTTTAGTCTCTAATAGTATTGTTATCCTTTAATACAATGGATTGACATGTTATTGACCTTCAATTCAAAAATTTTGGATTGATTTTAATGGAAAGAAAAAACAGAAAGTACCAGTTTTAAAAGTACCCAGTGTAGGTACTTTTGAGGGTTCCAAAAGTGGTACACCGTAGCATGCTTTCACCCATGTGTTGGTTGTTAATGTCAATGGTTGTTATGTGTTGGTTGTTATGTGTTGGGGGATTTAATTTTTATATGTTGGATGTTAATGGTTTGTGTTGCAAAAATTTTTTTTTGGCCCCTTCGGGGCCTTAACCAGAAAAAAACTAGAATTCATTTGAGGCTTTCATCACCTGTAGCTTTTGAATTTCATCACAATAAAACAAATAGAACATAAGTAAAAGTTACCATAAAGATAGAGCAGATTGATCCCATTATTCTGAAAGTCATAAAGTTTGCAACACCCATACACAAACATTTTTCAACTGGAATTTAACAAGACCTTTGGCCTCCATGGATTCTTGTGGTGAGAAACCAAAGTGGGAAACTTTTACGCTTGTTAGCACAAGGATCTAGAAGCCTTGGAATTTGCTTAATAAGCGCCTCAAAATCTAAAATGCATGGTAATTTTTGCAAGCTTCATTGAATGAGCCATAAAACAATATCCAATAAGCGCAATCCACATTAATCATTTGGTAGGTTGTGAAAGCCTACCAAACCCGGATGAAAAATTGCTGTTTTAGCATAGATAGCAACCAAACATATCCATATGATACACTATCAAAAGATCTCAGGAGAGCTTTCCAGCATAATAAAAATCATCTCAAACAAGAGCTCACGGATCAAAAGTTATTATAAGAAATGTGTTGCCGGGGAAGCTGCACTACATGCGCCCTTCAAGCCTTTCATGTGCCCATTATGCACCACACACACAAAAAGAGGGCTTTTATTGTGAGCCATTGGTTGTTGACCATTATGCACCACCGCGCGCAAAAAAAGGGCTTTTGTTGTGAGCCATTGGTTGTTGCCCATTATGCACCCACACACACAAAAAGAGGGCTTTTGTTGTGAGCCATTGGTTGTTGACCATTATGCACCACATGCACAAAAAAAGGGCTTTTGTTGTGAGCCATTGGTTGTTGACCATTGGAAAAAAAAAAAGGCTAAAATCAATGGCTCGAGAAATGGTGCACTCTAGATGCAAATATTAGTACATCCATTTGAATACATCACGAAATCATAGGAAAACCTTAGTAAAAAGCGTACAAAAACACAAAGAAAACCCCCTGTTATTATGCTACATATTCCAGCATATACTTAGAATATGCCAGAAATACACATGAGCGAAGGTTTACCTCCCTAGGGGCAACCTAAAAACCTGGCATAATACAACCAATACAATATGAAAATGAACAGATGAGGCTTACCGCATGCAATGGCATTGTAAAATGCATTTGCCTTTTTCGTTTGCTTATATTCACTAAATTATTCACTCCTTGGCAGGCCCTTGTTTTCATTTGAATAAAACTTCGAGTCCTTACTCCCTTCTTCTTAGATATCATTGGGGAGCATTGCTTTAGACTGTCCACAGAAGTATCCATGGAAACATTCAAACTAATTGTTGACGCCTTGTCTTGCTCATATGGTTGACAACTGCCAAGATCCATACAAGCCTGCCTTTGATCATCACAATGGCTCTCCTGAGAAGCCACATTATTCTTGCTAGAGTCAGAGCAACTGCTTTCACCTGATAACTTTATAGAAGCAAGGTTGTGCAGATCCCCATCATGATCAGTAGAGGTATATGACAATGTACTTATAGATGCCTGTGGGGAATTGGCGCTAATCTGTTTTCTCTCCATAACAATTCCCTTGATTCCCTTTGGTTGTTCACCAGCGTTTGGACAAATTCTTGGTTTTGTCTGCTTCCTCTGGTGTTTCTCAGGAGTAGAATAACCACAAATCCATTGTTCAAAATCTGGAAGCACATCCACAACCCCATGATTCGAAGGGCCCTTCTCACCATTCTCTGCGGTATCACTTCCATAACCTCGGGAACTATGGCCGGTTAGGCGGTAGCATCGACGAGAAATGTGGGTGACCGCCAGTTTACTGGCGACAGCCAGTTTGGAGTAGTTTTCAGCATATTATCAAAAATTACAAAATCTAACTAAATTCTTGGCACTCTTCTTCGAATTCACGAATTCATGCCATATTCAAAATAGCACATTTGTCTCATTCCATTGCAACAACCGTGGATCATTCTATTTTTCATTATATCAAGAAGTTTTGATTCATCTAGTAATTAGAGTTCTGCAATTGTTTTTGCATGTCTGGTCTAAATTTTGGAATTCCAAAAAAAGCGTGGCCGTCCATTTTTTGCAATGGCTCTCTTCTGGTTTTTTCCTAGCTCTATAGTTGTTAACGGCCTAGTTCTTAGGCGACAGAAGCATGCTCGTTGTGTGGTCGGCCAGCGCGTAGTGATATGCAGCGGATCTGCACATGGTTTCTGGATTTGGCAAGTTTGGATGGCAAGTTTGGATTTGCGGGTGGGTGTTTCTATATTTTCTACTTCTAGAAGAGGAGGGCAGCGATGGCAGAGAGCGCCTCATCAACACGCCTCCTGTAGGTAAGTTTTCATTGTTTTGAAGGGTTTAGCTAGGATGTCTGCTTTAGATTTTTGCATATACGCCTGAGATTTTTGCTTGGGCGAGGGCGGGATGCACTTTGAGTAGCTTCGTTCTTTGCATCAGTGTATATCGGGGATTGATTAAGGCTAGGCTGTGGCACAAATTTTCCGCGAAGCGGCTTTGTTGAGGTGCCATCCCGAGCCCTTTGTCGCTTTGAAAATTCGAGAGCAGGATGAGAAGGCGGAGAACGGTGTTCTTTCAACAGGCACTCTTGTGGAGGTGCCCTTACAAATATGCCAGGGCAGTCTACATCTTCTTGCAGATGCATGCGATGCTAGTGCACATGGTGCAGGGGAAAGAGATGCGGGCTTGAGGCGGATCTTTGCTCGAAGATTTTGGGCGGGATGAGAGGCAAAAAAAAAAAAAAGGCAAAAGCGAACAGAAATGAAGAATTGTGTTGCCGACCCGGCAAAACATCCTTCTTCATGCATGCCGCTTTCATCATGGTAGGAAACAGAGGATTGCTACCTTGGGCTATACGTTTACAAGCTCTCCACTCGTCTTTACACTATCAATTGCATCTAAATTATGAATAGGCTGCTTTATATCTAAGAAGCTATAACGAAGATTCCGCAGAAGCTATGTACATATTGCAGAATGGATGTTGCAGATGTTGCTTCGGTGTTGCTTGTTGGTTGAGCAGTGTTTATGTATATATTGTCTATTGAATGTAGTGTTTATGTATATATTGTCTATTGAATCTTCTTTTTTATTTTTGGATTGTGTTGGGAAATGTACCCGGAACGCCGCATGTAACGCCGCATGCGGCGTTCCCTTCATCTTGCGTCTCCCCCTGCGGGATCAAAGTTCCCTCTCTGCCTGATTTTAGTTGACGAAATTAAATGGGGAATTTGAATCGGCTGTGCAGCATTCAATGAAAAAATTTTGAGCAAAGGAAAAAAGTATGATGGATGGGTAGTTCTCCACGAATTTTGCTCAGGTTTCTCCTCTGTATGATCACTGGCCCATTTCATTCGCACACTCGGTGGGTCGGATTGGTAGAAAGAGGAAGTAGAGCGACATCAAATCGTAGGTAAACTAAAATCGGCATCGAATCACGGAAACTTTGGTGATGGCATCATCCTAAAACATATTTTTTTTTCTCGGTATTTTCTATTCTTCTCTTGCTTTTGGGCTGGTCTGGAAGGTTTCTCATTGCTCTCCTTTGTTCATTTGTGGTTCTCTGAAAATTTTAAGCTCATGTTTCTCCTCCGTCTCACTTGGGCCCATTTCATTCGGCACTTTCGGTTGGGTCGGATTGGTGGAAAGCGGGGAGTAGATAACATCGAATCTGGGTAAATAAAAATAACGGACATTAAATCTAGAGACTGTGATGATGGCATCGTGCTAAAAAGTATTTTTTTCGGGATTTTCTCATTTCTTCTCTTGCTTACGGAGCCAATCACGGAAGGTTTATCATTGCTCTCTTTCGTTCATTTGTGCTTGAAATTTGGGTAGGATCGTCCTAAAAAAGTAACGATGACATTTTTTTTACAACCTTCTTTAGGATTCAAAGCTTCGGAATCTTCTTCTCTTGCTTACGGAGCTGATCACGGAAGGTTTGTCATTACTCTCCTTTGCTAGGCGACTTGCTTTCCCGAGGTTTGAATAAATTTGGAGTTAGGCTCCATCCCGACGACCTACTAACGGGGCATCTGCGAGAGATAGCACTATTATTTCCATTACCACCTAATCATGATACAAATCACTAGCAATAGTACATCTTTGCGATGCGTGCAAGGTCTCTTGCTTGGTGTTATCAGAGTTCCCTTTGTTATCAGAGCGTCAAAATGTAGATATAGATGCTTGCTGTTATGTTATAGTTTCTGCATTAACTCTCCTTCTGCGTTTGCATTTGTCACTGTTTGCATTTGTTGGTTACCTTGCATTTAGGGAAGTTGTACTTATATCTGTAATTCTTTTAGGGCGGCTTCCCATTTTTAAGGGTAGGCTTCCAATAAAGGGATTTCTGACACAAATCTGAGGATCTTAGTGAGAATTTTGGGTTGATTTGTTTGTACCTGGTGGATAAATAAAACGTGTTCTCTTGCATGCAGCAGATGTCTAGCCAGTTTGGAACAATTGCTGTTGGCAGATAGCTATAGCCATAACATCCTGATATATTGTATATCATATTAAAGGTAATGAACAATTTGTTTGACCCATGTTTTCTAATTACAGATTCCATTGATGGAGGAATGGTTGCATGTTCTTGCCTGCAAGGCTTTGAGCATTAGGCTCTACCATGGCAATTCTGTTTATTGTGCTTACTAATCATCTTTCTTCTTTGTTGTAGGTATTAGGGATGTATGTCATCTTCTATGCATCAGCTTCTTTAGTTGTGGAGGTCTTTGAAGTAGGTAAGATAATAATGTTTGAGAATGACATTGCCAATTATTTAGTTAATGGATGATCTCTTTTCCATATTCCTCTCAGAAAGAATTTGCCATGCAAGGTATGAAAGCCAGAAGCAGATGATAAACATAATCACAGATGTTCTTTCATGATGATGCCATGTAATGTGCAAGTTTTCAAAAGCTACTGGCAAGTTCTAACAAGATCAATCAGCTTCTGGCACTATAACATGGTAGCAAAATAAGAAAGATTGAGAAAGAGAAGCTTACAGTTAATTTTAGTGTAATTTTGGTGTGGCACAAGGACACTAAAATTCGTTGGGTTTGGTTCAATATTACAGTCAATTTTAAATGGTTTCAAAAGTACACCTATATTCTGTTTCAAGAAAGCCTTGAGCATGAGGTTATTAAGTTTGTTGTGCTAGAAATTGTCAGGCACATGAAACTTGCACAAGAACAAGTGTCTTGCAAATGCTGTATTTTATAAGAGTATTTTGAAATCCAAGTTAGTTCAGTGCTTCTTATCTGTGGATTATGAAGGGAACAGATATAGTCACTCACTATGCTGGCAGATTGTATGTAGTTTAACAGTTCTTATTTAGAAGTTTTCTCAAGTTCTGTAGGATTTGTTGGAACGGGGTAATGCTCTGAGTACTTTGATGCCAATGTTTCAATTCCTGGAGTGGAATTTTACAGTTTCTATGTAGGTGGAAGAAAAGTAATAATCCACTAGCATGTAGAAACCAAACAGGCAGTTTCTGATTTGTGTACAATCCATAGATGTGTCATCATTTTGTAGCATTCAAGAAAAAATATTAGGCCTACGTAGAAATACATCTCACTTCAAATATTCGATGTTTCATCATTTTGTAGCATTCAAGAAAAAATATTAGGCCTACGTAGAAATACATCTCACTTCAAATATTCGCTAAACAAGAAATGAACAATTATTTTTGGCCTTAAAACTTTACTTGGACTTGGTGCGAAACCAAACAGGCAGTTTCTGATTTGTGTACAATCCATAGATGTTCCATCATTTTGTAGCATTCAAGAAAAAATATTAGGCCTACGTAGAAATACATCTCACTTCAAATATTCGATGTTTCATCATTTTGTAGCATTCAAGAAAAAATATTAGGCCTACGTAGAAATACATCTCACTTCAAATATTCGCTAAACAAGAAATGAACAATTATTTTTGGCCTTAAAACTTCATTTGGACTTGGTGCGATGATGGAAATGTGAATAAGTTTATAAGAGTCAAGGATATATCTCCCTAAGATTCTTTCTGAGAATACTTTCTCATGGACGTGTAGGAGTTGAATAAAAAGAGAAGCGTAATGGTCCAATTAAATGTAGATAACTGATTAAACCAGAATAATGTAATCTTTGTGTGCACATGCCCCTTAACCAAACCCTAAGGGACTGACATGTCCTTGCCCCAGGAAATATGGTTCTATAAAGATTGGGCGCTTTGATTTAAGTTTCACATCTCTCTATCAATGCGATGTCCTTGACCATAGAGAACAAAATACATGCAGTATTTCTTTCTCGAGCTTGAGAGAAGTGTGGCGATGCATCCCAAGATCTCTTATTTGATTCTTTCCTTTTCTTTTCTAAACTAAAAACCATATATTCTTCTCCTGTCACAACACAATTTAATCTACCCTACAATGCTTGGTTGTAGACGTATATCCTCTTATTTAAATTTGGATTTTCCGGTTTGGTAAGAAACTTTTTGGAATTTTTGTGAAGCTATTTCCCTAAGGTTTTAGGGATTTTTAGGCGCCGGATAAATTTGCCGATTAGCCAAAAATCGAAAAGAGTGATTTGGTTTCAATTTGGCACTTTCCGACCTTCAGCATGTCAATTTGCCCCTTTCGGTTTTCGGCATGCAGATACCACGATTGCAGGCCAAAGGCCCTTCTAATCCGAATGCGTATGGCGAGGAGGAGCATGCCATGCAAATCGCGATTCCGGTGAGAAAGGGAATGGATGATTTCTGAAATGTTTAGATTGGCTCTAGATACATCGGTAGTGAGATTTTATTTGAGTTCTAGAGTTCTATAGATAGAGCTATGTATTCTTCTCCAACTTGCTTGCAGATCTGAGAAATGTCCATGGCTGCAGGAATTATGGTTCATTTTAATTGCTTCGAATCCCCTGCACTTCGATTAATCATTAACAGAGAATGTTGGATGCTATATTTGAGGAAAAAGTATTCGGCTATCATCTTTCAGCTCCATTCATGCTGTCAAATTTCTGGTAATGTTCATATCCATTTTTTGGCCCTTCCCAGCTTTAACTAGCTGAATGGTATTTCCTACCTCTACCTCTACTTCTGAATTAGTTTTATGGTATTTCTTTTCTTCCTTACTTATTTTCTCACGTAGGTTTGATAAGATGGAATATTTGAAGGCTCTATTATTGCATATATGGACATTAGAGCAATCATATACAATACAAGAATGAGAATTAAAACTGAGTTTTTGTTGTTGTCAGGATGTCCAGCTACTAAGAAAGATGTTGAAGATGTTGTACCCAGAGTTAACTTCAGACCTACAAGAAACCCAGATGTTGTACATGCGCTTTATATTATAGCAAGAACTTCTTATAGAGAAGGTATAGGACCTTTACTGACTGAAGAAGAGTTCTATAGGTGAGAATGCAAATAGTTATGAAGGTGCACATGTTCATATTAGTATTTTTCCAGTTGCATCCTCACTATTTGGGTCAGTCTTTACATTTCTCATGGAACATCTGCCAATCTTTGTAGTTTAGACTGGTCAAAGCATAACTTTATTTCTGTCACTGCATTGTTTTCTCATATTAAAAATATTCTCCTAATTGTTTTGTTCATTGTTTGTTGTTCTCTGCTTGGATCATAAGACATGCAGCTAGATGCGTTTGTATCTGCGATTTCTATTGCTTTTAAGGGAGATTTAATGGTAGCTTACGTTTGGAGTAAATTCTATGTTATTCTTGACGTGCAATGCACTACAAACTACTTGCCATGTTCTTATTTTTCTAACAGAATGAGAATGAGAAGAGCATAGAGCTTATATATTCTCTTGCAAGAATATATTTTTTGGTCTCAAACATTGTGTTGTCAGAGGACAATGTGCAAAGGACCATGTGCAGCATGTAAAGGAATATATCTCTTGGTGTCAAACATCCTGTTGTCAGAGGACCACATGCAGAATGTAGTGAGCCCCACACCCTGTTGTCACAGGACCATGTGCAGAATGTAATGAGCTTTACTTATTGATCATTTTACATCTCCATTCTCTAGGAAACCTCTACTAGATACCCTGATAGAATTTGTAATAGAAAGTTCCAGTTGTGTTGATTTGGAGCAATTGCCTTGATTTGGAGCTACTTCTGTGTCTAAGAAATTCATTCTTGGGACAAACAGATAAGTTAGTACAGCAGTTCCTCATGCTCCTGCCATTGGTTAGCAAGCATCAATTGCATGTCCCACTTGGGTTTTGATGTGGAATGACAATCTGTGTATCAATGATCTCCACAAGTATTACCAGACCATTGTCTTTCTGAAACTGTAAAAGACCAATAACTGACTGAGACTGTAAGAATTAGATCCTATTATAAACAGGATGACAAAGTTTGATACTTAGGGAAGCGCAAAACAATAGACATTATCGCTGCCATTGCATGCAGTTGAGCAGAAGAGTTTGATATCTATCTAAAATCTCTTTCAATCACAATAAATTAATGTCGGACTGGACTCCTTTTTGTTCCAAAAAAGAAACATGAGAATAATTTGATGCATTCCTTGGAGGTTCATAATATGTTTTACTGAATTTTCAAAGTTGAGTTGAAGTCTTATCCATTGCTGTTGATCTTATCTATCTAGCAATTCCTCCTCTATTGTTGTTCATCTTATCTGTTCAGGAAAATCTTACATTATGATATGCTGGAAATGCATAAACACAAGAATAATGTTGTGTTTAAGAGCATTTATGCTGCAAAGCATTGCCGCACTCATGCAAAATAATAAGAACTCATGAGATGATCATGCTTTAGAAGTTGTTGCCTTTATTAGGTAGCTATAACTATTTGATGGCATATTTACCAAGTGCATAGCTTAATCTTTACTTATATCTAGGACTACATCTCCAGTGCTACAGGGACCACTGCTGCAGGTTCTAGCTTTAGCTTTGGGCGAGCTTGATATCTTATGTCCATCTGAAAGCGACAAGCTGCACAACTATTTTGTGCATTATTAGCTCTGGCATCATTCTGCAATTCGACGATGGATAAGCATATTGTGTAGCTTATAATTTCTGATTTAAATCATGCAATGCATTGACATTCATGTTTTTTTGCATTTTCTTGGGCTACAGATTGTTTATTGCTGGTGGTTACTATCTTGGGAGTTCTAATATTAGTTGCTATGAGTTATTCCCACATACTGATTTCTTTTTTTTTACGTTTGCAGTATCATAATGGGAAACTCTTGCTTATTATGCTGTCCTTGAACTGCCCTCAACTGTAGAAGGATCGGTATTGCATAAGGATTGGTATAAAGACAATCGTTAGGTTCTTGAAGCCTGGATGGAGATAAGTGGCGTTCCTATGCCTACTTAAATTAATATTTTCAGCTAACAGTTGTAGTAGAACATTACTACTCTGCATCTTACAAGACAACTATCTTCTACAAACTTATAATTGGCAGTGACATGCTTATCAAATTTCTTAGCTTGGTAAGGTTTTAAATTTTCTGATTGTAAGAAATGGCCGTTGAAACAGATATCTTGCCATTGCTTCATTGGTTCATGCCTTTCAAGCAGCATGCAGCTTCTAAATGGGTATTTATTTGATATTACCCCAGATATCTTTGATGCTTTTGTTGAGGCTATATCAAAGCAGGTTCTCACATTGTCTATTCAATTCAATTGAATTATATCCATCTAAGATCTTTTTCTTTTTCACATAATCTAAAAGTATGATTTTGGCATGACGATGACATGGGAAACAATACCCTTAATTACATGATTCAGAGGTCTTGAACGTTCTTTTGATGTCGTTGCATCTCTGTATCTTTTTTATTTTTATGCAAACACATGAAACGAAATTAGCTTTAAAATTGTTATATGCTTTGCTTCATGCCTTTGCCTCCTTTTCTACTCTTCTGTTTTCCTGCTCTCATGTTTAATATCATTCTTTCTCAATAATACCAAAATAATTATATGATTTAATAAGCTTCAATCGGTATCTGCCACTAAGCGACATGCTTTATATAAATAGTATGCATAACAACTACCGAAATAGTATGCATACAAACGATGAAATTACATACAAAACAAATGATCCAATTTTATGACACTCTTTCACAATAAGCACACAACCATTTTTCCTCAATGGCCCATTAGCATCAAACCATTTATGTCTACTTATAAAACAAGGAAGGCAACTATCGTTTAGTTATGTGGTGCAGAAACCCTCATCAAATGAGGCTGCAATATAACCAGTATAGCTAATGCAATCTTAACTAACCAAGCTCAACCACATCTTATGACTCATGAACATTTACCCTATGCCCTCATCAAATGAGGCTGCAATATAACCAGTATAGCTAATGCAATCTTAACTAACCAAGCTCAACCACATCTTATGACTCATGAACATTTACCCTATGCCCATATTGCCACGTTGCATTGAATAAACCTAACGATATTTCCATGTGGGAATAACAACAAATTACATAAACACTTTCTATGGTATTTACACACCATGCTCTTCATAACATGTAGCTAAAGCCCGGCAACGCCGGGCTTCATTACTAGTTTTTCTTGGTTTGCCAGTGGTATGCTTTTAGAAATGGGCATGAAGTGATAATGCAGAAGTCTTGGATATACATTACCATACTTTATTAAAGTAGTACTCAAAAGTGAGAATCTAGCATGTTCTACATCACAAGTTCATATAAATATATGCTCCTGCTAATGTTCGACAATGCCACGCACAAATTTACTAGATTGTTAGAACATTCTAGACTATATATATTAACATCCCATAGGCACATCCTACGTGTACATGAAAAAACAAATAATTCACATCTCAACTCTTATTGCCATTGTCGTTTGCCCGATTAAAAAAAGAAGGGGGGGGGGGTGTGTTTGAAAAACCTTCTTTCAGTTTGAACGCATGCAATTTTTGCTTCACAAATTTGGCTTACCCTCACTGTTTATTCCATGAATCAGTCAATACAATATTTTTTCCATATAATTGACAGCATAAAGAAGAAGAAGAATACATGATTATGCTTTATATCTTTCACAGATGGAGATAATTCCAAAGGTTTGGTTTAGGGTTTAGAAGTTACAACTTTATGATATCCGTCTACCCCACTCTCTACTGTCTATCTCACTCTGCACTCCATGATTCAATTATATTATTCATGCCTATTACATGTGCCCATGACTAATATGTGACCTTCCTAAATCCTTTTACATCTATTACCCCGAGTGGAGTTTCCTTCTACACTGTGTTGGGACACATCCATCCTTCCTTCAAAGGTTCACAAGGAATGTGGTATACAGAGATGCTTTGTGATGTTCAATATAACATTGTTGTTGGTAGACCTGAGTTGCACGTGTGGAATATGGTATCAGAGCATGTTTGCACATCCACGCTTTGCAACTTCTATACCTATCGACCGCAATTAAGCTTCACATCGAACGCGGATGTTCTTAGAGTTCTTTGGGACGAGTTCTTCATGGTGTGTTTGTTCTAGAGCTATAGAGACAAGGTAGACAAAATGGCCTTATTGGGCATCTTCATAAACAGAGAACATGCAGAGTAGATTATGAAATAGGACAAAATGGCCTTACTATGCATCTCCATAAATAGAAAACATGCTATCTCTAAGAAGGAAGCTTATCCCCGGAATGAAAACCTCACCATTTCGGGTTTTTGAGGAAACCCTAAAGATAAACAACTGCCTAAGAGATACTATACACAACTGAAAAGTAAAAAGGACCCTCATGCCTACAGGTCTTTTTGAGTTTATAGATAAGTTGTAGAAGGAAATCCACGTGCAGGTGTGTGCTGCTAGCTATGAAGGAATATGTTGAAAAGCAGCACCTTCACCAACCAAAATTGCAAACATGATCGCGTCATCCTGCAAAAAAAAAGCAAGAGTAACTTTCAATAGCCGACCAGGCTTCGATGCCACCAACACAATAAAATCATGCCAAACCAAGCATGAACCTAAGCCAACAAGGCCCTAAAACCATTAAACAGCCACCAAGGCTTAAAACTGTAAACAAGCCACCAAGGCTCTAAAACCATAAACCAACAATCCTAAATCAATATAAGCCATCCAGGCTCCATAATCATAAACCAATCAATATAGCAATAACCAAAGCAAGTCATACTAGCAAGATGTAATAAGAAAACAGGAGTGACCGGCCCTTTGTATCAGCAGAAAAGAGGAAGAGAGAGGGGGGTGGGAAAAAAAGTAAGCTCAGCGAAAATTTCCAAAATAGAAGAAGAAGAAGAAGAGATTTTAACGTCACGCCACAAGGCAGCGTCCTATCGGACATGTGACACTTTACAACACACCCAGATGGGTCCTGCCCCCACCACTTTACATTGCTGAAGTGGGTCCTCCCCCCACCAACTTTACATTGCATGGCCACTTTCACAACGAGGCGTTGAACCCGTGACCTTGGGTATGGCAGTTTAACGTCTTACCGGAGAAGAAGCACGTAACCGCGAGCGATGAGAAAAATGTACATGCCAATCTACAAATAGGGCGAGAGCTTGGCAATAGCTAACCGCTAGGGACACGTGTCCTCTAGCTCTAGAAGTTCATTTACCATCTATTCGTTGAAAACAAAGGTAAATGTGACTTCACTATCTATATGTGTCTATTGCACCTACACTTATATTGCCTTGGATGCATTGCGCACATTCACAATACAACCACAACTAATGCACATAAATGCCTTCACACGTCCACGACTAATGCCCGGCATCGCCGGGCACACGTTTCTAGTATGGATTATAATTGCATCTTGGAAATGTTGCTTTTGTTGGCAACTTGCATGTGCACAACACACGTTGCTCTTTGATTTCATTAAATGACACGTGTCGGCTCACAATTTAATTGCGAGGCCTATGGCTTGTTGTGTGGCTCGCATTTTTTTAGATTTTTTTTATGAACCCATTATAGTTACGAACTCTTTTGTTTTTTTGGCAACCGATTATTTACAAAAGAAAAATGGTCATGGGAGCTATGGTACCTCTGTACCCTTGTGCAGTCGTGAATGGAAAGCTATGCAGAAGATTTTTTTGGGTTGCGAGGTTGCCTAAGGGATTATGCACACTCGATCATATTCAACCCAGCACGCAAACACCTTAATTTTGAAAGATCGGACATAAATGCTCTTAGGCTGATTGAGATGCATTTCTAGCATCTAGCTTTGGCTTGCATTAAAATCTGTTGATACCAATGCTTCCAAATTATTCAAAAAGGCCTCCTGCCATAGATCATACCATTGTAAATCTGGACCTTTCTTGCTAGTAAGAAAGAGCGGTTGGAAGGAAATATGGGGCGGAAATAGCCAACGATTCTCATACTCATATAAATACAAGAACTGCAAGATTTAACAAGGCTAACTAAGAAACCTCTTTGTCATTAATTTAATCACATAAGCTAGATGATGTATGTCGTAGTTTGTTCATATGGAAGCTTTCTTTACTCTAAGAAAGGTATGAAATTGTATTTTCATCTTAGCTCGATTTCTTGTAAGAGAAGCACTAAATTGTATTTTCATCTTAGCTTTTCTTCTCTCTATATTTGAAGTTGCAGACGCGCATCTTAGCTTTTTCTCTTGCTATATTTGAAGTTGCAGACGCGAGACACACCAAGATATAAATTGTATCTTCATCTTAGCTTACATTCTTCAGTTTTACAATTGGGGTTGCAAACTCGAGTCACACCAAGATATTCTAGTGGAGTATGCTCCATCAAACATTCCCCACGTGAAGGCTGTGTTTAGAGTATTGGAAACAGAAACTGTCATTTATTTGAATATCCTAAACATGTGCCAGTAGGATATTTAGAACAGCCTAGAGTGCTTTATAAACTGATAGTTGTGGATGAGCACTACTATTTGGTACAAAACTTGTTCATATGTATTCAAAATTGGAAGTATTGAAGAGGCAAGTCTTCTAAACAATCTTGATGAATATTTCGATTTGGCCATTTCTAAGTCGAACATGAACACGTTATCACGTACTATTGTAACATGCATGTTTTTATTGGTCATAGAACTGGAAGGCCCTATAAATTAAATTTGCTATAAGCTTTAGATTATCTAATAGTAAAACATGTTTGTACAGCTAAAGAAAGTTTTGCCTAATCCTCTGAAATTGCACTCAACTCATCCGGAAATCGTACTCCACAATAAGGCCTAGATTATCTACCAGCTTATGATAGACCTGCATAACCTGCACACTGTCCAGACATATCACCTTAGAGAGCATCAAATAGCATCAGATATAGTCACTTCCATAAGAACATACAAGCCTGAGGCCAAAACAATCTAAAAAATTGGTTGTAGGTGTAAACAGAAAGAAACAAGTTCAAGGATATAAGGGAAGGTGATCTGATAATACTTGTTTGTGTCCTAAAACATGTCCCCATTGTCTGAAGGAACACCAAATAGTCCTCAACCACAGTTTAGAATCAAATGGTACCTGCACAAATACAGTTCCACCAGCTTTGCGCAGTGGGGTTAATCAGCCTTTCTGTTCTTATACCACATGCATTACATGTGAATTTTGCCAATAGCCGCCTTCTTGGTAGGTTCAAATCTAGTTTAGTTTCCTAAAAATACAATTCAAGGTAATTAAAAGTGGCATTAACTAGAGACTGTCTATCTTCTAAAACAGCAACAAAGTACTAAACTGAATTCATACAGTACTATACCTCTTGGCTCACCAACTGCTCATCCTCTTCAGAAGGTGCCGTGCCTGACAATGAGTTACATGAGGCTGCAACATGGACCTGCTTAAGTATAGTTGAGCAGTTTAATAACATGAAGAAACATGAGAATAGAAAGGACTGCTTTATGCTCTCGTAGAGATGTAGAGAATAACTGTAATCATAGTAATATTCTATATTTCTGAAACTAGCTGACAAACCCTTGCTCCCAATTTCATTTGCAACTTATACAGAGGTATTATGCATAGGAAACGTTTTGTAAATACTAAATGAACAGATAAAAGTAATGTCCAGTCTCCATTGAGCTGTGTTTGAGACCATCCTAGTAAAAAAATACAATGAACATGGGGAAAATCAAGATGCAAGAGAAATCTAGTCAATTTGTACAAGATAAGTATAACACATGGGAAAAAGAACGCCTAAATCCAGCTTCTTTTGTCTGAAAATTCTTGCTTCCTCAATTTTAGGCAGGTCTGGGGCATATATAGTTACAAATTAGCACATAGATCGATATCTGGTATTCAGATGGAGCTAAAACACAGAAAATATACCATAAATGCTCAAATGAACCTATAAAACAAACCCAAAACTGCATAAGAAATTGCTGCTTCAGGGAAATTCAAATATTGGCATCTATTTACAACACTTACTGCAGAAATGCATCATGCTAGGCGTATGAAATGAGCATGCAGTACCTTTTGTCTGTGCAGTTCAGCAACATGTGGAGCCCCCAAATATAATTTAGGGACCTGCTTAGGACTCTGCATAATCCCCAGTAAAAAAATCACTATCACCATTGTTCACCTGAAGCAGCGACAAATTCTAACATCTTACCTGATAGGCATGAAGACATCAAACCATGCATTCTTGTCCAAGAATGCATGTCTTGAGGTTTGAAATAATAAGTTTACAGACACCAAGAAAGGGAATACATGAGTGGTCCAGAAATATGTTCGGCAACCGCACATTACAGCATCACTGCAAGACTTGGAGAAAAGTTTGCTGTAGGAATATGGTCTGCATCAATGGACAAATATCAAGCAAAATTTCTAGATTAAAACTGCGAAAGAAAAAAAAAAGTAATAGAAAGAGAAGAAAACGATGAAAGTGCAACAGGAGCACCTGGCTAATTTAGAAATGAAAATAGGAATATACTGTACTCTTTTGGGGCCAATAATTTCGTTTCGAGTTTATTATAGAAAAGACTCTTAATATCTCCAAATCTGAATCTGACATCCTTAGCAACTGTTTGGACCTTATCCAGTTGGACCTTATCCAGCAGACATAAGCCCTCCCATAACGTTCTTAGCGACATATTTAAGGAGACAAATAATCAAGAGCCATGCTTCCAAGTTGTCTATTTCCTGTAAGTTTTAGAATGATTATAATTATTATAGAGTGCATCATCAGCTCAATGTCAGAACTCCTTTTCACTGCAAAGATGCCTAAACATATTATCATTTAGCATGCAGAGCGACATCTGTTGCCCACCAGAGTATTCCGTGAAAGCATCTTGATGCATCCTTCTCAGTTCCTGCCTGATTTCGAAATTAACATCACCTATAATCTCTTTGTAATGGAAACAATCACAACAATTTCCTTTGTTTTCTGTCATGGCCTTCTGTGAAACACATGCATCTTGACAAAAGTAAGTGAACACTAAAATTGGGCAGGCAGAGAATCAGACTTAACTGGTGGCTAGAAGCAAGAGCATATGCATTGCTAGAAATGATGACGTATATAGCCTTTTCTATGGCTGAAGCTAGGTACCTGTAGGAATATGAAAAATCTAATATTATAAGAGGGGACTTGTTTACAACTACCTATGCAGGCTTTTCTCTAGCATTCAGGAGTTTGCACAGCCCTGAATTGCAGCAAATGGGGAATAATATTCTTCACAATATAAGAAACCAATAAAGCCAATGAGCAACCATGCCAGAGTGACCAAAGTTACCACAATTATAGCATGAGCTATCTTATTTGAAGTTTAGAATGTTTTGATGTAGATTCATCCAAAAGGTTTTGCCTAACTTCTTTATCGTCTCAATGTGCTGCTGGTCCAGCTCCTACACCTCTCCCAGCTGGTTCAGTCGATTGAGTTTCTCTTAATCTATTAAACAGATGACTCATCTAGGCTCGTGATGGAATGGATTGCCTAAAATAGTGATGGATATACACCTTATATTACATTTGCCATATGAATGACTAGCATATATCAGCCATAAACGCATATTTTCAGAAAAGGCAAGTAGAGGAAAAACATTATATGCCTTGAAAATGTGCATGATCTTTCAATGGAGCTTCTTGGTATGAGGCTTTCAGGTCTGTAAAGTAAAAGCAGACAAGGCAACCTTCAGGACCCTTATGAAAGAACTGAAGGAAGCCTTGGAGAAGAACAGATGACTCCAGTAGAGTTACCTCTAACATATTTTACTGCTTAGGGATGGTAATTTTAAGGCCTTGTCAGAGGGAAAAAGATGTTTTCGTGAGAGGAATTGGCTTGCAGAAAATGGGAAGCAGCATCATCTTGCCATGGAGATCTAGAGATGTGTTAAGGTCAAGTTAATGACGTGTAGTTAACGTTTGTCGAACCTCAATATAAGAAAATGCCTATATGTACACTCTAGAATATACAGATGCTTGCATTTGCCTGCATTTTCTAGCAGTCTCTCATATGCTTTATTTGCTCCCTATTTCTGCACCAAGACTTCCGCTTTGTGTGTGTCGAACCTCGATATAAGAACCATGCTATATGTACCCACTCTAGAATATGCACATGCTTGCATTTTCCTGCATTTTTTAGCAGTCTAACCTATGTTTTTCTGCTCCTGGTTCTTTATCATATATATACCATCACACATGAAGCTAAGAAGCATATCGGGCTTCTTCTTTGGTCACTCAAGAACCGAACAGAGATGCAATATATCATTCTCTTTATATGCCGAAGCTAATGCCAACATTCAAACGATAAAAATGGGTGGACACAACTATCTGTAACACGCATGCTAAACTTGTCCACACCATTCAGAGTTGTTATTCTTCCACATTTTTGGATTCTTCTACGCCTTCTAAAGTGCTAAAGTGCTGGCAATTCTTTATAGCAGCTCTACTTTGCGTTTCAACACCCATAATAATACGGAGAACATAACTTGTAAGTTTGGCAATACCTTTCAGAACTGTGTAGTCACTCTCGTTCCATTCCAAAATTCTGTAATGTTTGTTGAAGCAATTAAAAGTTGCAATGCATGATTAGGGGAAAACAGGAAGAAGAACGAAGCAACAAGAAGGAAAACTAGCAGAACTGCAGGGTTGGGAAGAAGGCTAGGCAGTCGGCCCGCGTCGGGCTTTCGTCCGTGGTAATTCGAAGATCGGCGGAAGGCTCTTCCAGAAAGCTAAGGCCCTTTTTCCACAGCAGTCACAAAATATGGCTGTCATATACCATATAAGACACCATTTGTGACTCAATTTAAAATGAATGACACAAATCTAAACTTGTTTTTCCTGCGTAGTAGTCATAAAATATGACGCCTTTAAAACGTCAAGTGGAAAGCGAAAAAAATAAGACACGTCTTATTTTTAGTTATTTTAGTTATATATTCAAATGGTAGGTGTGTCTTATTTTCGTGAAATCCCAGGAATAAAATAAGGCTCCATTTGTATCCAAACCTATTAGAACTAAATAAGACATGTCTTATTTTATAGTGGAAAAGTGATTTACTTTTAAGACAATAGGTGGCCAAACATGATTGGATAAATATCTTGACTTTTAGAGATAAACTACCGTGGAAAAGGGCCCAATACATGCTTGAATCCAATTTTATTCTCAATAAAATACAATGCATCGTATGGGTTTGGACAATATATATTCACTAGTAATGGTGCCCAGCGTTGCTGGGCATAAGTTGAGAGCCTGTAAATGCTTTGGCATGCAGTGAGAAAAGCCCTATCTCTTTCCCTTTCCTTTTTGCTCTATCCCCAGTTTAGGTTTTTCTTATTTTTCTTTTTTTTTTCCGTCTTTCTCACGTGTTTCCTTGTTTTTCCCATCCCTTTCCTTCCCTTTAATATTTTTCCTTCCCTTTTGCTCCTTTCTCCACCTTTTCCTCTTTCTTTTTCTTTTGCCCTTCCTTCCCCTTTTCTCTTTTTTATGCCTTCTCTTTTTCCCCACCCTTTTTCCATATCTTCCTTTTTCTTAACCTTTTTCTCTTTAAGCCTTTCCATGCCTATTTTCCTTCTCTTTTTTCCGCCCTATTTTCCTTCTCTTTCCTCCTTTTCCCTCTTTCCCTCTTTTTTTTGTGTAACCTTTTCCCTTCCATTTTTTTTCTTTTCTCCTTCCGTTTTCATGCCCTTTTTACCTTCCTTTTTCCATCTCCTCACCCTTTTCCCTCTTTCCCTTTTTTCCATGTTCCTTTGTCTCTTCCCTTTTCCATTTTCCTCATTTCCTTTTCGTGCCTCTCTCTCTTTCCCCTTTTCCATTCTTTTTCTTTTTTTCCCTTTTCTCATGCCTTTTTCCCATCCTTTTCCTTTTTCCCCATGCCTTTTTGCCCTTCATTCTCTCTTTCCACTTCCTTTTCTTTTCCTTTTTTCCCTTTTCCTTTCCCTTTTTCCTTTTACCCCTTTTCCCTTTTCCTTATGCCTTTTTGCCTTCACATTCTCTCTTTCCACTTCTTTTTCCTTTTCCCTTTTTTCCTTTTTCCCTTTTTTTCTTTTTTACCTTTTCCTTTTTCCTTTTCCTTTTTCCCATGCCCTTTACCCTTTTCCCTTTTCCCTTTTTCCCCATGCCTTTTCCTTTTCACCACCCTTTCTTTTTTTCCTTTTCTTTTCTCTTTTCCTTTTTCCCTTTTCCTTTTACCCTTTCCCTTTTCCCCATATGTTTTTGCCCTTCACATTCTCTCTTTTCACTTCCCTTTTCTTTTTTTTCCTTTTCCTATTTTCCTTTTTCTTTCCCTTTTTTCCTTTTCCTTTTCCCTTTTCCCCATGCCTTTTGCCCTTACATTCTCTCTTTCCACTTCCTTTTCCTTTTTCCCTTTTCCTTTTTCCCCCTTTTTTTTTCCCTTTTCCTTTTGCCTTTTTCCTTTTCCATGTCTTTTTTTTCCCCCACCCTTTCTCTTTTCCTTTTTCTTTCCCTTTTTCTTTTTTCCCTTTTCCTTTTTACCCTTTTCCTTTTTCCCCATGCCTTTTTGCCCTCACGTTCCTCTCTTTCCACTTCCCTTTTCCTTTTCCCCTTTTCATTTTACCCCTTTCTTACAAGAGATCGGGACGATGACCAATCCACGGTGTTGGTAAGTCGATGCAGTAAATCTAGGCCTTCAAATGCATTGGATAATCTACATTTACCATTCAAATTAGGGCTCGATACACTTCACGACTTACTGGTATAACATTAATAATATAAGATTGTTAGTCGAGTCATTGGAATGGTTTGAAGGTGCGACGTGGTAAATGGCACACCTAATTTTAAATATGTGAGCATAATGCTTGGATAGTCTTTAAAAGACTCAATTTGGAGATGAAGGGAAAACATGCTACATATGGTGAGTTAGGAATGTGTGCATAGGCACCTTAGTCTGTGTGAGTTTATTATAGTTGCCTAAGACATTGCAAAGGTCAAAGATGGTATTATGTTATATTATGAGGTGAATAAGAAGAAAAAAAAAAATATATATGATTAAAATGTGTACTTTTGTTCAATTCTTTGAGAGAGAAGATTTATGGCCATTGGGGAGAATGTTTGGTGTTAAGCTTGGGGAGGATTAGGCGTTCCCATTTGTTTTCCATTTTTATTAGCTTAAGCTTTCCCTTACTTTTTTTATCTTTATTTTCTGGGAGGAAAAATATTTTTTAGTATGCTCTTGCTTATATATTGCTTTGTCTTGAGTTCATTGCTGAACTAGTAACCTATACAATAGCCTTAATCTACAACTTCTTGTTAGTGCATAGCCAAAAAGAATTTACAACTAGAAAGACTAAGCATATCTTACTAACACTTCATACGGTTTGAGAACGTCATTCCAAAATATTCTATGTAGGTTAGCGAATTGGAGTATGGGAACATTAATGGTTTCTAACTATGTGTCACGCATACTTGTAGCCATTTGAAGATAACTAAGTTGGTAAATGATAATTGTTGGTTTCTTTCTCTTGGATTTAAATTTCTTAAAAATAATCGTAGTAAGACACATTACATATCATTGGTTACTTGCATTTATATAAAATTCTCTGAACATCAAATCAAAGCCCTTGCAAATGAAGTTGTTAAAGCAAAAAGCTATCAAAGCTATAAAGATGTTAAACTTTTGGCTAAAAAAGACTCACCCCGAAAATTTACGGAAGGCGGCAGAAGTAGTATCAGGGCATATCCGTAATATCGGGCATATGTAACCTACATTATGAAATATTTAGAATCATGCCCTAACTTGTTAGAACAATTTACAATGTGGAATTCGAGGAGCGCAACATCCTTGATCTTTAAACGAGTTGTAGACCATGATTTCATCTTTGTTAGAACATATGTCCACCTTCATTTGAAGGAATGGGTTGGTAGCAAATCGTGTCTGTGTTGCTAATTGTTTGATGCACATGGGCAAATGTGTCCAAAAGCTAACGTATAATATTTAACCTTTCGGTGCAAGAATCAAATCATTGCGTAGATTTCAGGCAATCACATCACATAATCAAACAAATAAAGCATGGAATTCATAGGAGTTGTATACGTTTCGCAAAATGTGAGAGCCTAGCCGGAAATCACATCACAAAGTAATCGGCACTTTACATTAACCCCAAATCCATTGAATCCAACCCTAAGAAAAGGTATTGGCAAAACTGGAAACACTAAACCGAATGATGCGCAACTAATATTTGAAGATGTATCTACGCATATTGTATAATCACGTGAAGAACTCAAAACCTTAGCATCTTTGTATAAAAATGAAATATCCCCAGTCACCCGGTTGTTAAACTCATGAAAGCCTGAGTACATGTGGAATGTTGAGGCATCAACTTGGTGATCTTTTCTCCATTCCATGAATGATATTGCATACTCACTTTACATCCATATTGATAAGGCCGAGAACAACGGTTAAAGCAAGATGGGGGTGTATCCAAATTTCAACCATTTCTAGATGCTTTCCTTATGGTCCTGTCTATTCGATGACAAGAATCGACCCTAGATTAACATGTATAATGACTTTTATATACCACATGTATCTTCTAGACATACTATTTTAGAAATGGAAAAAAAAGTTATACCATTCCAACTAAGAAGTTAGGTAGTTGTTTCAGCACTCTCAGTATATGCTGGTCATAGACCATGGCATAAGACAAGAATCGAACATTTAACTAATCGAGAAGAACATGAATAACAAGAAATCCTTTACAGAGAATGATGGTTATATGCTGGTTAATACATTTCTAGTGGGGGACTATACACAAACTAATATATAATCTAAGAGAGTGGCTAAAACTCAAGGATAGGTTTACAACAATTTCCATCAATATAGATTTCAAGACTATACACCATATAATGCCAATGGTGCTCCACTAGAGAATTCTATCAAACAACTAGTAAATCGTTGGAAATGTAAGCCCACGCTTCTCCTACGAGGTTGAAACCGATTTAATTCTTAGCCAACTCTACTTCACTTATGAAGTTGCAATCCCTTTTATTCAGCCTCTTTGCAATATATAATGAACACTTGGATCACTAAAAATTTACTCTCTCGCAGGCTTCTTTTTAATGACTACTAAAATGGCCCTTGTAACCCACATTCCAGGATAACATTACCCCGATGCATTTGTTGAAAGAGCTCATGGGTCATCTAAACATCCCCCGCCGACATAATTTTGCGAATCATGGTATTCCATGCGGACTATAAACCCATACAGAGGCTGCCTTAAAAACTGAGGTTTCTTTACTCCGACTTCCACTGGCAAGAGCAAATGAAACCATCATATTCGAATGTGACAATGATTAAAAGAAAAAAATATTGTCCGTAAATACATATGTCAATATGTCCCTATTTTATGCATTTTGCAATTTGTCATAATAACGGTGCATCAATCTGATGCTAATGCACCGCCTACTTAAAGTAGCCATCTATTCTTTAATGCTGCTTTTTCAACATAGCAAATTGCATTGCGCAGCAACTAATTTTAGGAAAAAAGTGAATTTAAATCCTCTGAAACATGGAAAAATCTTTTGACCTACTACATGGATAGACAACAAATAAATGGTTTTGTCAAGTGGGAGGAAATGCAAGATAATGGAAGATGGCAAAATCAGCAATCATGGAAGGAAATAGATTTTTCCATGCCTTATTCATATGCCCCTACCTTTTGAATGGAATAAAGCTTCCATGACTCTCCTTTATGCGGATCATGCAATAATTCCAAAGTAGGTTCACAAGATGCATGCATATAACATGCCTTAAGCGTAACGTTTTTATTTAAAACACAAACTCTATATGTCAAAACAATGAAAATGTGTTAACAATCGAACATACCAACCTTTTCAAGAACCAAATAAGCAGTAGAACCCAACACAAAGCTGCCTAATCATATGCAACATTGACCGATTTATCTTTCTCACTGAACCCTAGCGATTTGGAGAGCTCCAATGGCATCAAAACAGCATAGAAAATGAATGAAGGCCATAAAAAATGAAAGGCCATAAGAAAAAGGTTTGAAAGAGAGACGTATACATTGAAGGGAGAAAGAGGAAGAGAATGGAAGTCAAGATGCATGCTGCATAGGAGAAGAGGAGAAGTGATTTTTCAAGGACTTTCTAATTTTCATGGTCAGATCGATCGAAATTAAGAAATCTAATGGTTGAGATTAAAAAGCGACGTGGCACCCACGCGGGTATAACTAGGAATCACCGTGAACGGGCGGGGGTTAGGCAACCACCGCTTAATAAAACTGGACAAAGTTTTCTTATAAAATAATAAAATTATTATTAGTAAAAACATTATATAATTTAAACCCATGACTCCTTTGATCACGCATGTGAGATGGCATGGAAACAAATGGATCTAGTTGACGGGCTTCAAAAGTTGTGTTTGAGCAACCTGGAATGTAAAGTTATGAAGGGAATAAATTAAAATTCTTGGGCAAATGTGTTGGAAATTTGTTTGGCATAAGTTCTCAATTGCTTGAACAGCATCAACATTACTCATCGTTCCCGACATGTTATGTTGGTATGAGAGACTTGGTCACACACGCTTTAAGAATATTGAGTATCTAATAAACAAAGGATGGATACAAAGCTCGACTGCAAAGTTATCAATCATGAAAGGATGCATGTTAGGAAAACAATGCAGTTGCCTTTTTCAAGATCAAAGGGAATTTTGGAACTCGTGGTAATACCGCACTCTCTGTGGACCACACAATATAACAGAATTTCGGTAAGAAATATTTCATTACATTCATTGATGATTACGCGTAGGAGAGCAAAGGTTTATTGTTTGAAAAAACAAGAACTTAGCTTATGAGCCCGTTAGAGTATTTTGCAGAGGTATAGAATGTTCTACAGGGAAAAGAATTAAGTGTGTCAGTCGAAGGAGGAGGGGAATATATGTCAACAAAAAGTTCATAAACTTGCGCATAAAAGAAAGGGATAAGAAGGCAATACCGCAGCTATACTCCTAAGAAAATGGCATAGCTAAAAAAAAAAAAACAAAAGCATAGTAAATGCGTAAGGGCAATGCTTAAGCACCTCGTGACTCCCAACTATCTTTGGGAAGATGCAATATGCCAAGGACATGGCCTTTAGTCCAAAAGGGGCTTTATGGTCCAAAGAGGGCTTTTAGTCCAAAAAGGGGCTTTATGGTCCAAAAGAGGCTTTGGTCCAAAGAAGGGCCAAAGAGGGCGTGCATGCTTTATAGTAGCTCTGGGGGAGAGCCTGGGGCAGTCAGGTCTTACCGAGGGCTCGTGGTTGGGTGGTGAGATAGCGGTACCGCCAAGAGTCCATTTTAGTGGTATCGAAAGCAACAAGTTTCATGGCCGCTTCTCCCGCCAATGTTAACGTTGAGGATGAAGAGCTCAAGGAAAACTTTTCGAAAGTTAGAGCATGACAACGGCCATGAGAGAAAAGCTTGTACCGCCGAGGCTCGAATTGCGGAGCCGCAAGAATCGGATTCTCTCATGGAAAGTGGCAGGTGCAGCAAAGCTGGCTCGCTGCGTCACCCACGAGTGGCATCAAAACGGGTGCCAATGTCAAAATTGAATTCAAAAGTATTCCGGCCGCTACTAGTGATTGGATGAACTTTTCGCATGGCTCCGGATTTGAATTCATATTTTGCTAAGACAAAAGATGATTTAAGACACTCGCTATATTTTATCGAAGGCCATTCCGATGGGGTCGATATCCGTAAGAACCAAACCGATCAACCTATTGTTACCTTTTATGGAATTTGAAAGGTAAAATCAAAAATCGCTTTTTGGGTCATAATTGGGAGCGTAGATCTTATCACGAATGGAATAAGTTGACCCAACAAAACATGGAACTGTCGAGTTTTGTCGCAGACGAAGCGAAAAGAAAGGACTTCAGCTTAGTAAAAATGATAATCTAGAAGTCCGAAAAACTCATGGGTGGAGTTCATCGCTGGGTAAGCTCGACTCCGCAAGTTGCCAATCTTTCTTTGGTGAGCTCAGAAGATGGCAGAAAGTAGAGGAGGAAGGTTTGGCCCTCACTAAGCCATTAATGCTCAACGTGGCCTCAAAGTTTCTATGAGAGAGGCGAAAGTGGTTTTCGGACAAATCACCGGGATCTGCCCGGTTCCGGGCCATTCAAACGGGCCGCATGCGTACGCTGGGTAAATAATGAACCCGTTGGGGCCAAAGAGCCAAAGGAATCGATCAAGCACGCAAGAAGTTTATGCGAGAAAATAAGTGTTTTGTTTGTTATTCAACCGATCATAAGTTTTATGAATGCCCTACTTATTTGGAAAAGAAGAAAGGGGAACGAAAAGGAAGCTACACCTACTCTAAGTCCGGGACTAAGAAAGAGGATAAAAGTAAGAAAGTAGCTTCTGCTCAAGGGAGATGGAAAAGGGGAAGAAGGTGGCTACAGTCCGGGAAAATCGGATATGGATTCATGCTTGAGAATAGTAATCTCTTACGATTTTGGGCTACTATTCAAGATCAAACAGTACATGTCTTATTGATCCGGATAGTGAGTTTCATTTTATTTCTGCTTCGCTTGGTCAAAGAACTAAAATTAACTTCTATTCCTTTATCAAGTGATGTAGAATTATCTTCTTTTTTGAATGTTGCCCCTCCGCCTTCTTCATTTATGGTCAAGGATGTTGAATTTCAATTGCAGGGATATATCCTGTAAACGTTTCTTTCATGGTTTCCGACCTTGGAGGTATGGATATTATTCTAGGCATGCCATGGCATAAGGCTATTAATCCTCTTATAGATTGGAAAGAGGGTATTGTTATGTTATCCTTGAAGGGGGGTAAAAAAGACCTTCAAGTTTGTGAAGGATGATATTGTGTCCCCTATTCCAAGGCCTGCAGGCCAGCTTTAAACGCTTTGGCAATGAAAAACTCATTTTGTGTATTTGGTGGTTTTGCATTCTAAGTTAGATGTATCCCCATTAAATGAGCTGCCAAACAATCTTTGATGTCTTTTCAATGAAATTCCACAAACTTTTGCCACCCCAACGCTTTGAGGACCACAAGATTGATCTTCTTCTGGGAAAGAACCTCCTAATCAAGCTCCTTATCGAGAATGCATGGCCAACAAGTTGAGATTAGGCGCCAGCTTGATGAGTTACTTCAAGCTGGATTGATCCGCCATAGTTCTTCACCTTTTGGTGCTCCTGTCTTGTTGGTTAAGAAAAAAGATAATTCCTGGCGCATGTGTATCGATTATCGCGCTTTGAATAAGATCACTATAAAGAATCGGTTTCCTATACCAAGGGCGGATGATTTGTTTGATCAACCCAAGGTGCCACAGCTTTTAGCCGCCTTGATCTTAAGTCGGATATTGGCAACTTAAGGTTGGCGCTCAAGATGTTCATAAGATGCGTTTAGGACAACCTTGGACATTATGAGTTTTTGGTCATGCCATTTGGACTTACAAATGCGAAGCTTCGGCGAAGGCTAATGGGGCTAATATTTGAAGATGTGCATGGTGTTTATGTTGTCGTGTTCTTTGATGACATATTAGTTTTTAGTAAGTCCGAGGGAAGATCATTACTTGCATTTATGGAGGTTTTTCCGGTTAAGGGAGGAGTCTATTACTCTTAATCCTAAGAAAGTATATTTTTCCAATCAAAAAATTGAATATTTGGGTCATATTGTTTGCGCTTGAGGGTCTTAAAGTTGATCCCAATGAAGGTACAAGCAATTGTGGATTGGCCTCGCCTACTTCGCTGTCGCATTGCGTTCTTTTCTGGGTTTATGCAGTTACTATAGGAAGTTTGTACAGAATTTTGCTCGTTTAGCTTCAGATTTATATTTGTTGCTATGAAAAGATGTTCCTTTCCCATGGAATCATAATCATCAGTTTGCTTTCCAGGTTTTAAAGGATGCGATGGTTAATCCTCCCGTTGCTCGTTTGCCAAAGTTTGGTCTACCTTTCTTGTTATGTGTTGATGCAAGTGGTGTGGCTTTGGGTGCGGTTTTGATGCAGGATGGTCATCCTATTGCTTATGAAAGTCGGAAGTTTTCTGATACGGAAAGTAGATATAGTGTTTATGATAAGGAATTTCTGGTCATTATTCATGCTTTGAAAGTGTATTACACTATCTTATAGGGTCAACAGCTCATATTTTGACCGACCACCAAAGCATTAGTCACATTGTTTCACGTAAAACATTATCGGAAAGGCAAGTTGAAATGGGTTGCTTTTATGCAAAGAATATGATTTCTTAGTGGATTATCGTCCGGTAAAGAGAATGTTGTACCGATGCTTTAAGACGTTATGCGCTTTGTTCTCTTTCTATAGCACAATCCAACCATTTGGAGGAAATGAAGCCATTGTATGCCATTGACCCCGATTATCGATATTTGGTTGTTAGCTCAAAGTGGCAATGCATATGGATATAAGATCGTTAATGGGTTCTTGTATAAAGGTCCAAAGCTATGCATATCAAGCGAACTTTGGTCACTTATTCTTAGAGAAGTCCATGATGCACCCCACTTGGGTCATCGTGGGCGTGGGGCAACTTTGGCAAAGCTTGAACCATACTTTATTTGGCCCGGATTATGGAGAGATGTTTTGGTTCATATTCAAGATTGTGTTACTTGTCAACGGATAAAGAAAGTTTAACAAGAAACCTCATGGTGTTCCTTTATCCTCTATTCCAGGCAAAGTGGGAACAGATCACTATGGATTTTATTGTTGGTCTTCCTCCCGCTTTCGCAAGAAGAATACCGCCATTTGGACAATTGTTGATTGTTTAACTAAGCACGCCATTTTATTCCTTGTTCGGATAAGTTGATGGCTTATGGTGCGGCTACGCCTTTATCCTGATCGTGATACAAAGTTTACTAGTAAATTTCGAAGGCATTGTTTATGCAATTGGGAATGAAGTTAAGGTTCTCCAATCGCCATCCATAAACCGATGGACAATCCGAGGTGGTGAATAAAGTTATTTGTGCCATCTTAAGGGGTTTGTCAATGAGCATCAAGGTCATTGGGAAGAGTATTTGCCTATTGCTGAATTTGTGTATAATAATACCTATCGGCCTACCATAAAGATGACCCCTTTTAAAGGGTCTATGGTCACCAGACGGAGCCACTCTTTCGAGTGTGTGAGGATGTTCCAGCTGCTGATGATGTGGTTATTGAGCATAAGGATCTCATAGACTTGCTACAAGCTCTTATTCGAGATGCTCAAGCATCCTTTGCAAATAAATCATCTAAGTTGCGGCAACCAATGGTTTTTAAGGAAGGAGATTGGGTATGGATGAGGATCCATAAAGGCCACTTTAAGAAAGATGCGCCAAGTAAAGAAGGATCTTAAGTTGGCACCCCGTTTCCATGGACCATTTCAAGTTATTAAAGTGGTCAATGAGAATGCATATCAATTAAGATTGCCTCAAGGTTGGAAAATGCATGATGTAGTGAATGTGTCATTCCTAAAGGCTTATCATGGTAAGGAGTTACCTCAACTTGGGAGGTTAACCGAGTTTTAACTGATTGATGATTCCAAGTTCTAGAGCCGGAACAATTTTGGCGGATAAATCCACTAGTGGTTCAAGACAATACTTGGTTAAGTTCGCTAACAAACCTTTGAGGACGCTTCATGGGTGCGTGGCAATGTTTTAGAAGCTTATCCGATATTCTTAGGGAATATAAAGATCGGAAAGCAAAGGAAGCCGAGAGACAAGAGGGAAGTCCAAGCACGTGCTTCTACTAGCCGCCCAAGCGAGGGCCAAGGAAGGATTATGCTCGGATGGCTAAAGGTATTTAGATTTTTTGCAGCAGAGGACTGCTGCAATGTCAAGAGGGGGGAATGCAATATGCCAAGGACGTGGCCTTTAGTCCAAAAGGGGCTTTATGGTCCAAAGAGGGCTTTTAGTCCAAAAGGGGCTTTATGGTCCAAAGAGGGCCTTTGGTCCAAAGAAGGACCAAAGAGGGCGTGCATGCTATATAGTAGCTCTGGGAGAGCTCGGGGCAGTCAGGTGGTCTTAGCCGAGGGCTCGTGGTTGGGTGATGAGATACGCGGCCACGCCAAGAGTCCATTTTAGAAGAGGCGTTAAGACCGGCTGTTATGATACAAAATGTGTTGCCAACAAGTTGTTTGGAAAAGCCCGTAAGAATTATGGACAGGAAAATCTGCAAGCTATGATAAATATAAAGTATTTGGTTGTCTAACTTATACTCAGCGTGCATTAGAAGAGAAGAGGCTCAAACTTGATGACAGATCATTAATAACATACTTAGTAGGGTATGATGAACACTCAAAAGTGTATAGGGTATATGACCCTGCAAGTAGGAAAGTTCTAGTCAGCAGAGGTGTTGAGTTTGTTGAAAAAGAGCTTTATAAGCCAACGGGAATAAATGCAGAACCTAAACAACAGGATATGACAAAATTCATGGTAGAAGAAGAGCAAAAGGAGACCGAGGGTTTAAGAGGACCATCAAAACTTGATGATGTTGAAAGTGATAATGAGGATGAAGAGGAAAAAGGGGAAATTGAAAACAACCAGAGTCTAGAGAATAGACAAGAAAATTTACGCACTCCAAATGCAAAAGACAAAAAAGGAAAAAAAAATGAAGGGAAGAGACTAAAGGATAACTTAAACATAAATATTGAAAATTATGGAAGAGAGAATGATGGTAGAAGTAGCAGACTGCACTCACACAGAGAAAATATAACTGAAGCACTAATGGTCTTAGAAAGTGGAGTTCCAGAGACCCTTGAAGATGCCATGAATGCCTTTAAATGCAAAGAAATGGAAAGAGGCAATGAAAGATGAAATAAATTCATTTGACAGGACTTCAACCTATGAATTGGTTGACATGCCTAAGAACAAAGACATTGTTGGAAATAAACATGTTTACAAGCTAGAGTTGAATGCAGATGGAAGCACTTAATATAAGGCAAGACTTGCAGCTCAAGGATACTCTTAGAAAAGGGGAGTAGACTATGATGAGACCTACTCTCCAGTGGTAAAATTAACAAGCATTAGAATGCGAATTGCCATAGCAAATGCTTGTGATTTAGAGCTACATCATATGGATGTTAACACAACATTCTTAAATGCTGATTTGGAGGAAGAAATTTTTATGAAACAAGCACCTGATTATGAGGAGGGTTAAAATGGAGACTAAAGAAAGCAGTATATGGTTTGAAACAATCACCCAGACAGTGGTGCAAATGCATAGATAATTACTTGAAAGGACAGGGATTTGAGGCACTAAACTATGATGGAAATGTGTATATGTTTAGAGATGGGAAAGACTACTGTGTAATGGGACTATATGTGGATGATTGTGTTATGGTTGCCAACAATACAATGATTCTAAACAGATGTAAAAACATGCTGAAGGATAAGTTTAAAATGTTTTATTTAGGAGAACTGAGACATTTCTTAGGAATTGAAGTTGCACATGACAGGAAAAGTAAAAGGATCACACTCTCTCAGGAGAAATACATTAATACTGTGATTGACAAATTCAATAGGCATGAAGATCTCAAAGAAACTATGTCCACAGACAAACAAGGAGAGAGATGAAATGTCAGGAATTCCTTATGCACTTTGGTGGGAAGTTTGTTGTATATAGCAAACAATACTAGGCCCGATATCTACTTTGTTAATTTGGAAATTTCCCAGATGGTCCAAAAACTTTTTGGAATTTTTCTAACACAATTTCCTAAGGTTTTAAGGAGTTTTAGACGCCGGAAAAAACTCCGGCTATCCAAAAATTAAAAAGAATTAATCCTCCTATATTATAACGTTATAGGGTGTTGTATCCAGCCCTAACTTGGACGGCCGTGATTTGGCCTGGCAATCGGATGGTTAGGATTTTAGCGTGTTGGGGTTAAGCCATCTTCAGGCATCGGATTTGTTTGGTGTTGCCGTGTTTCTACCTATGGCGGCGCCTTTCGGCCGCGTAATTGCACTCAACACCATCAAGAGGTTGGGTATGGCATTTTTTTCCTTTTATCACCTGTGGCACATAAGAAGCCATCGCCTTCCAAGACGATTTTGCATCTCCTCTTCGCTATCGGGTGATGGCTTCAAGGGCTATGGCTTGTGTGGAAGCTTTAGAAACAGCAAAGGCCCATACTCGCTTTTAGAAAAAAAGGGCAACTAAGAGCTTTTCCTTCAGAGTATGGCGCAAGCTTCGGATCGATAAGGATGATTTATTCACCGAGATAAGTTTAATTTGCTCTTCAATCTCAACTCAAAGACGCTTTTAGTGCTAATAAGGTGTCCGGGATTTAACTAGAAGTAGAGGAAGGAGCGAGAAAATGGATTTGCACATCAAAGATCTTGCAAGAACTTGGATCTTTAGGATTCATTATTTTTTTGCTATGGCCGTGATCGACACGCTTAGAAACTCCATTTCTTCCCTTTTTTATTTCAATTATGGTTACCGCAATTTATGCGAAGTCTGCGGCAACTTCCAATGATGAACTCCGTGCTAGGTCATCCATCTCAAGCCATGATTCCGATTAAATATTCACCGCCGCTATGCATAAGGTTCTAAGGCGACTTCTTGAAGCAGAAAGTTAGGATCAAAAGCGTAACATTATTTGCCTCTTGATTTTTTTTTTGTCGTAGTTTAAAATGGTAAGAGGAGATGGATGTGGTATTTTCTTAGAAACATTATCTCGGCTTTTCGGTGCTTTTGTTGTGTCGTAGTTACCGATGATTTCTTTATGTTTTATGCTACGTGTTTTCTTCAAGACATTTTGCGCTCGTGTATTGAAGGGCACCAAGAGGAACAAGGTAAAACCTAAAAGGTCTAAGGCATTTGATAATCTATAAATTTGATTTTATTTTCATAGGATGTCACATGAAGGCATTTGATGAAATCTAACATAAATTTGAATTTTATTTTTAAATAGGATAAGGTATCACATGATCTTGATCTTGACGCATCCCTGTCCCTTTGCATTTCTTATTACCTATTGGATGGGCATATATGTCCATAGAACTGTGCAAGAAGAACATATCATCACAGAGGTATGAGTCAAAACATTGTGCATTGTTTATTTTGGTATAAAACCAATTCTCATTGTTGCTGGCATTTAGGAAACAGTAACAACATATACTCTTCTTTTCATTAATGGCTATATTTGCCGGAGTTTTGGGTCGTAGTGCTGGCCATTGAGGTGACATGATTGTTAACCCTAAATTGAAATACACCCCTCGTAAGTATAATAGGCCAATAGTTTTTTTTAAAGGTGGGAACTTGAGAATTTTTCTAATTCCATCAATAAATTAGGTAACTCTTGCAACTACCGCCTTCATGGTCTTCTCTTCACATCAAGCTAAGGTTAACGAGCTTATGTCTTCAAAAGATCTACCGAAGTTATATTACAAAAATATTTATTCTAATTCAACAAACAATCTCTTGGTTTCAACATAGAATCTCTATTTGCTATTTTCTTTGATTTGGCAGAGATTGAGATGTTTTTCAAATGCAGAATAGTTGGGAGCAAAGTATTTTATTATTTCATGCACACGCTAGCCAGACTCCATGTGTACAAGAAAAAAGAACCTTATTTCACTATCCCCATGATCCTACATGCAAAAGACCATTCTATTTATGTCGAGAATCATGTGAGATAGCAAACAAAGCTTGAGATAGTTTGTAGACTAAAAACTTCACTTTCTAACATATAGAACCTTTATTAAAGCACATATGCTATTTACCTTTTAAGACAAAGAACAAAATACGATATGCGGCCCATGAGTCATTTGCAAGAACTGATGTGCCTAAACTATGATGTCTAGATGTATGTCAAATTCTCGCAAATGACATTGCCCAATCGGATGTGGCATGCGGAAGAAACATAGAACTAAGATCTAGACCCAAAGTCCGTGGTGTCAATTTGATGTAGTGTATAAAGGTTCCAAAACTACAAGCCAAAGATGACCAATGATGTGCTAAACTTGGAATGTATTTGTCTATATCTACATGTACTTCATAACAAAAGCAAATTATAATTTCCTTACAGAGTAAATATATCAAAGATTGTCCCCGCTTCAAACCCAAATTCATATTTTTTTAGCATTTTCAATGATGTGTTGAATTGTTGAATTTATTTTCAAAAATACCATCTTTTGAGTCAGTATCAAGAATTGGAATCACTGAAGTGCTAACTAATAAGTAAATTTATATTGTCGATAAAATTAAAAAGACATGCAAAACAGCTAGGTGGAAAATTCCCCGCTAAATAAGCTTAGAAAAATAAGCTCCCCAAAATAAATAAGCTCAAGAATAAGCCAAGCAAGGCAACATAACTATGATCCCAACAAGTTTTGTTGATTGTACAAGTTCAACATTTACATGTTACTAAATTGAAATATGCTCCCAACAAGTTTCTGTCGTTGGATTGTACAAGTTCCAAACATTTACATGTTACTAAATTGAAATATGCTCCCAACAAGTTTCATTGATTGTATGTGTCCAACATTTACATGTTACTAAATTGTTTCTCCATGATTTTTAGGGTGGGCTTTGTCCTCCGTGAAAATTTATATTCGGATAAGATAAAGGTAAAGATACGGACTTCCAATTTTCAAGGTCGATATGGCACCTATACACCTACCATCGCCGCTTCATCGCCGACCGGATGCTCTACAAACCGCCGACGCCAATGTATTTTTGGAGCAAGCATGGTCGCTTCCTACGGATAACTAAATACACTTCTAGATGCTACAAAATACACTTATAAATATCTTAAATGTTGCATGTGCACTCCTCCATTTGAGTATATCCATCATCAACATCTATCCTTCCAAAAATGATAGGAGGATGTATAGCAAGTACATGCATTAAAAACTCATTGATTACCATGTAGGTAACCACATAAAGGCACAATAACTCATCAATCAAAAGTAGATCACATTCATATATGCTCTCAAATTTCACTATTAATTCATCTCAATGTACATTCAAGTTCAATGTTATGTCAGTGGAGTATTTTTACTTGGTCCAACATAATATAATCAATTTTAAGCCCTAAATACCACATACACAAAATCCATATAATGACCTTTATGTCAATGACCCTTTAAAAGTTCCTCTATTTACCCTTGCCCTCCAAGCCACGTTACTTTTATTCTAGCTAGCAATTAAACAATCACCACATCAAATTAGTTACTAGGAACGCCGCACCGCACCATAACTAGTTGCCTTTATTATTAATGTTCTTACGAGTGTACAATAATGACCCCGAAAGGGACATTGGCTAGCAACCAAGATAGTTTTGAGATATTTAAAGGGAACAAAAGGTCTTGGAATAATTTTTATTCAGAGGATTTGATCTTCAAAGCATATTGTGATGATGATTGGTGTGGGGATCAAGATGAACAAAAATCAACGTACCTTTATTTATTAATGCTTGAGGTGGGCCGGTTAATTTGGAGAAGTAAAAAAAACAACCATCAATTGCCTTATCTATACCGAATGGAATATGCAAAGAACAACTCTTGCAGCCAAAGAAATAGTGTGGTGTAGAAGATTTTGAAGAGCTTGGAAGTCGATTTAATTAAAGTGGGACAAATCTTGAATTTTGGGACTTGATGAAAATGGGACTCACACACCATAAAAGAAATTTCTGAATTGATTGCTTGAATAGAATTACACATGACACACACATAGAATTGGGTTACTTGTTTTCCTCATAAATTTTATAAAACCACTAGTTGAGAAAGTTTTCAAACTTTCAATATTATGCACCCTCATACAATGATATAGCATGGAGGTTGCTCATGGCCCTGTCCATCTCCTTTCTTGGGATCTTGTGTGTGTTGTCTTTTGCAATGTGAGAACTTGATATGACCATACCACACACTCCACCAATTCCCTCCTTTGAGGGTCAAGATAATTTGGCCTCCACTTCTTCTCCGCCAGCCGCTGTATTGCTCCTTCAAGTTGCCCTTCTTGGCCTCCCAATGGGCTCCCAATATTGAATTTGGAATCCAGATTTAACCCTCTCCATCGTGCATAGTGGTGGTCACATCGTAGAGTGCCACCCCTAACCATATTGGACACCCCTCATCATCGCCTTACTAGCACAAAGTATCCTTCCTTGATGTCCTCAAAAGGGTTCCCACTCGTGAAGATCAAACCACTTCTGGCTTTGAGGCCTTACTTCCCCACAAACCACTTGGGACCCAAGTGAGCATTCTTAGACGCGTGCTTGCACCTTGAGAACCCTCCCATCTTGACTCCGCAAGAACCCGTCTCTTAGCTCCTCCCACATGGTCGCTTTCTAAGCATGTTACAACTTTCTCCCAAAGATTTGATTAGGGAGTCCATTTGATTTTTCTTAAGAGTGGAGGTGTGCTTTCCATTTCAACATCATCCCAGTATGCTATGTAATCCTTGATGCCCTTCACGGGTTGGCTAGAGTCTTTGACTATCTTGAAGGGAGGTAGTGGTTTGGCTGCCCTTTTAGAATGAGAACTTCACCAAAGAAAGCACCCCTTTGCCACAACTCGATACCTTGCATGCATCCACAACTTGTCACACCGGTTCCACTTATATTGCATGATTGGTATTCCATCCCTAACCCAAAACTTGAATTGAAGTGGCTTTGTGTGTCATCATTAACCGGTCTTGCCATCTAGCAAGTATCCTTCTAAAATGATTTCCAACCGCAACCCTCATCCATCAAGAAAGCCATTGGGTTGGGGTCAATGCAGCTCTCAAACACATCCATTAGTTAGGGAGAGTGGTCACGTTTTTTCTCTTGAGCTTGGTGGAGAAAGTTCCAAAGAATCCATCAATATCATCATGCGATGCCCAACCATCATGAATCCCACTTTCACAACTTTGAATACTCCCATCATGCCAAGTATGACATTGCCCCAAACATCCATCTATTCTTGTTTTTTTCCAACAGTTGTCCAACTGAACACATAGCTCCTCAAAGTGATTTTCTAGTAAGGGGAAATCATCCCAAGTCCTCCTTGATTCACTAGACACCTTGGATGTGAGCTTTTTTTATCCGCCTTTGGTAACAAAGCGGTTGATCATCCATCAAACCTCAAAAATGGGTGTCAAGGGGGAATACCTCCTCCCTTCTATCGATCCTTTCTCTAGTGTTCTCAAGCAATTTGAAAATAGAGCTCACATGGAAGTTTGGATCATCTCTCCATAGATCAAGCACAAAATGACCATATGTTCCAGTTCCATGACCATGTGTTAATACACCCGCCGGACTTACTTTCATCTAAAAATGCGTTTTGACAACGCTTGGGTAAAGGATCTAGCTTTGGCAAGAAAGTCTTCAGGTTGGTCCATCTTATCATGAATTATACACAAAAAATTGTCCCACTGCATCTCGAGTAAAATGTTCTCCACCGCCAATACAACCGTCTTACATGATATTTGGTCCCTTTGGTGATCGCAAATTGCTCCCTAATTGCCATTCTTTTTTTTCTCTATTGCAGTTGATGCAAGTGTATCCTTGAGTTGAATGCAAGTGTTGCACTTTGAGAATGGCATGTGTTGTGGGACACCACGCCCCAGAAGTGAGTGCTCCATAACTTGCTGAAATGTGATTGAGAAAGAGGCCTACCTCCAAGAGTTTCTAGGATGGAGTTGACCTCCTTAAGGCACTCCTTTTTTGGATATAGTGTTGTGGCAACACTTGCACCACCTGCACACCGGCTTCGCTCACCTTCGACTTGTGGGGCATAGATTGAGACATGTATCTCACAAAGCTCAAGACCCAGAATGGCCTTTAGAGTATTTGCTCTAGGTTTCAAAGTGAGTGCATTACCATGTTGGAACAAAGTGTGCCCTTTTCTAACCTCGCCTCCCAAAGATTCTTAAAATGAAGACTTGCTCACCCCAAGAATCCATCTCAATGCTCTCATACATACCTTCATTCCCCTCAATTGATATAGCAGCCGCCCCGTGTTTTCATCATAGCTGGAATTCCTACACAAGGAGTAAATGAAATTAATCCTATCTTTTTGAAGTTGCCCAATGTATTGGGACCTTATCTGCATCGAGGTCATCCACATTGTAATGCACTGCAATCTAGGTTGCAACACGCTTTGTCCCCTAAATTGCCTCGGTGTTGCTTTTGGTTGGTGCCATACTTTCCATCCTTTCTAAATATTTGTCACTTCTAGGCCTCTTGGGCACCTTTGGCTGCCTTTTTTATGAAAAGACATAGCCGTCTCTTCCTTGTGATCAAAGGATGCTCATCGACCACCAAATCTTCCACATGGCCTTGGGTGGGCCTTTGGGGTGTGTAGTTCAAGAGGGCATTCTAGAGTATCACCATTCTGTGTGTAATAAATCTAATTGGCCATCTCAATCGAAGCTTGGGACTCAAAGAGCCTCGAAAGCACACAATGCAATCACTAGAGCTTCCCCGGGACATGATAGTATCAACTTCGATAAGAAGCTTCACAATGCCAACTCCAAGATGTTCATCTCCCAGCCTCTCATCATTCACACTATCAAATGGATCAACTGCAGCTATTATGCCCTCTCGCAATACTGGCCCCTGCAGTTGCAAGGGTGCAACAAAAGGCAACCCATCCTCCTCCATTGGAGCCTAGGGCAATGGCCTCCTTTGGACTTCCCCTGGCTCCATTTTACTCATCTCACATGCTCCCCTCGAATGAAAAAAGCTCACATTAAAACCATATAGCCCCAAACACCACAAATATGACCATATGAACCATATAAAACCATACAAACATATTAAATATAACCATATTAAATCATACAACCATATTGACTAAATTTATATAACCATATTAAAGCATACAACCACACTCATTCTAAACCATATGTGAACATTGTAACCATATATACCATTGATACTATTCAACCATTGAAACCTTTATTAAATACATAAGATAACATATATAAACATATAACCAACCCCTTTCATATCTTCTTGCATGGCCACTGGCGCCTCTTCGTGAGGTCAAACCGCGGGCTACGCCAAGAATCCGCACTGCACGTCATGGAGGGCATGGCCCACACGCGGATGTAGTATATTATTGCACTTTTACGAGGTTCGAGGGTGCAGCTTGCACTAATCGCGACCCTCTTCCCCACCATTCTTCCTCCTCGCTTTCTCCGATCACTCGAGCTCCTGTTTCTTTAGGGCGCTTCTGCGATCAAGCATCGATCGAATCGAAGCGATTCCTGGGCCGCCATCTTATGATGCATTATTTGGTCGACCGATCAGACGCTTCCAACAACAAGTTCTCAAGTTCAGCAGTTCATTGTTCGAGCGGGCATATCACCGAGAAGAAAGTGTGAGGCCCTTTAGTGCCGCTTTAGTTTTACGTAAGTCTTTTTAGTGCATTTTTCTTATATTACATTTGTTAGAGGCTCTTATTAATCCCCGACATATTCCCATTTACCGACAAATCCTTATTCACGCTTTGTCAACGACTATACCCACATGGAATCAAGTCGGAAGCCTCCTCCTCATCAAAGAAATCTTCCGTGTATGTTTTGTAATATCATACCTTTTTAATCTCATTTTTCCTCAGATTCTCCACTTTTTCCTCCGCATCGTTCTCCACTTTTTCTCTGCTTTTCTCATTAATCTTAATAATCTTTTGTATTGTTTTCTGTTTTGTTATCTTTTCTTGCTTGTGGTTGAATTGAATACATTGTACATGCACAAGTGAGAATAGTGGTTATAGTAGCAAGCAAACCGAAAGGGAGAAATCATCGTAGATCGGTGTTAGAAGTAAGATATTGCAGAGCATTAACAAAAATAACTAGGAATGTCTTTCTCCCAAAGAAGAATTTAATAGGAATTGCTTCACGTAATCTCCATTTCTAACTCACAAAGAAATCCACCGCAGAGACATGCGAGATGGGAGGGCGAGTTGAGAATACTTCAGCTTTGCCAATAGTCAAGGAAATGCAGGCCTTCTTCACCATTTCGCGAAGCCGAAGAACTCGACCGCTTGGTATGGCGAGAAGAGGGAGGTACACTCACGAACATTGAGTTGGATTCTCGACTATGTGCTGAGGGATATCTTCACTTCTTTAGAACTCTTGCCTTCTGATTGAGGAATGTCCCTGCCAATGGCTCTCACCCAATGCGAGCCACTCTCGCTCAACCATGCTCATCGAACATGCGAAGAGGATCGCTCCTGACCGGGTGGAGGCCTCTACGACCAACCAACCACCGAGGTGTTGGCCGCCTCGACTCGCGAGTCGAGAATGATAATACCGCCAATGGCTCTTTGTGCAACAAGTAGTGCCTTCCACCCAGCCCGGCCACTCTCCTTCAACCATGCTCATCAATAAGTAAGAGGATCGGGTTCCCGACCGGGTGTGGAGGCCTCTACGACTAACCACGAGGTGTGCCGGGCCGCCGACTCCTCGCGGAGTCGAGAAAAGAAAGTTTGGTGCATGAGCTTCCAAGCAGTACGCCTCAACCACTCTCCTTCTATCTTCTCTCCTGGACATTGGGCGGTGAAGTGGTTTTGATCATTCTGTGCCAACTCTAGCAACCTACTCCTCTCTGGTAGTCGCGTAGCGGGCCTCTACCTAACAAAGACCGCCTCTCGAACCATCTTCGCCGGTATTGCTAAGGATGGCCTTCGACGGTGGAGGCCTCTGCCACTAACCACGTAGAGTTGCTGGCTGCTTCTTCACTCGTGAGTCGCAGGAAAAACGCAGGCTCTAGTGTAGACCGAAGCTGGCCTGCAGACAAATTTTGAAACACTCTCCTATCTTCCTGACACAAGGGAAGTGTTTTACCGCCTCTGTGCCAACTCTTAGCAACCTACCCTCCCTGCAGGTGGTCGCAGTGATGCATGCATTCCACGTAGCTTGTCAGAGTATTCTCGCTCAAGAATGAATGCCTTTTACCCAACCGGCACTCCATGTGTACTAACCGGAGTTCTGGATGGCCAAGGCATTCGACTAAGTAGGTCGAGAATGTAGACAGAAGCCAAGCATTCTCGACTCGGGCAAGTCGAGAATCCCTTAGCCAGCCAATTCTCCCCAGGTTCCGGGTAGCAAAGTGGCCTCTCGACCGGTCGAGTCACTCTCCCCTTCAACCATCTTCGGCCGAATAGTGCTAAGGGGAGGGGCTTCCTCGGGTGGAGGCCTCCTACAACCAACCACAGTGGAAACCATGAGGAAGCCAAGGCTTGCATTCTCTACAAGTACTGCACTTTCTATTCTCCTTTTTTAGTCCCAAGTGCCTCTAGCTCATGCCAGCCACTCTCCTTGAACCATCTTCCCCGAATATTGCGAAGAGGAGTGGTTGGGACATTGGAGGAGGCCCCCGACTAACTACAAGAGGATGCATTTGAACCGCATCTCACGGGCCTTAGTCCTAGCCTGATCTATGTACAACATTCCAAGTAAACAGTCCATGGAAAAACACACCTAAACGGAACTCGTTTACCTCGATCCAATGTTTCCTTGCCGGGCATCTCTCAACCTAGAGGTAAATCATCTCTCAAAGTTGAGAAATCTTTGGACAAAGGAAACACTGAATCCGTCGAGCTTATCGGTAGTTCCATTATTTAAACACATACGGCATGTTCTACGTTTAAATAACATAGGCATCTCCAAACTCACCTCTTCACTTGATAATTCCTTGGGCCTTTGTATCACGGATCCCGCAGGCCTCACCCGAGTCTTTGCTTCCGGCCGGTCTCTTCAAGAGTGTATTCGGCAGATCTATTACTCGTATCACTGCGCGATTCTGGCGTATCCCCCTTTCCATGGCCAGCAGTTGTAGAGTTCCGGTGAAACCGCAGCTCCTCTCCGCTTCCTACCTTAGAAGGCCTTGCTCTCATCGATCAAAATCAATCGCTTGCACAGGGGACGCGCTGGCCGGAAAAAACACACATATGCAAAGGCGCCATAGCTTAGCGACTTTCAAAGGGGCGCCATTAGGAAGTCGCTATTGTCGATGATCCTCCGACCTCGAGTTCCCAATGTCAGCAGTGGAAGATAAACTACGACGCTCCACTCACTTAGTCCCCTTGATGTGATTCAATTTCGAAATAGTGTTTGGGCGGGCTAAATCAAATGCTTTGTACCCTTAGCCCGCTTTTTCATAAATGATTGCATGTCTAACTTCAAATTAAAAGAACACGCCGGTCTTTTTACATGCAGTCCTAAAACTCACAATGTGCCGGAGGAAACTTAATTTCTGAGTCGTCCGAAGAGGATGAGAGGGCATATAGAAATGACTCCGGCCCAAAGGAGGCGCCGGAGGGATGCTTCGCCGCCGCAAAGAAGAAGAAGAAGACAAACACCCGGGTGAGCTCTGAGGTTTTTCTTTTGTCGGAATACCTTAATCGATCCATCCTTTCTTCTTGCAAAGATTCACCTCGGACTCTCGGGTGATCAGCGGTCAACTCCATTCGCCATCGAGGGATTTGGAGATGAGAGCTTCTTGAAACAATTGTGTAGATTCTTGGTGGTATGTCGAGGTATCGGCGGGAAGGAGAAAGATCTGTTTCTACACCAAAGGGACAAGAAGAGCTCAGGAGACAAGTACAAGAAAATCGGTGTTGTGCTCTCGCCTCTGCGCGATTCAAGCATTTAACACTACATGTCGAGGACCGCGGGAAGAGTAAGTTCTATCGCACCAAAAAATTAGCAGATTTCAAATTATTCTCACTCTTCCATGAGCAAGGCTAGGGCACCGAAAAAAGGCCGGCGCTTTTAAATTGTCGTAACCTTGGGTGGAAGGATGGAAGGGATGAAGGAGGCGGGAACCCTAACATCCGGGGAGCTTGGTATGGAGATTTCGTGAGTGGGAAAAACTGTTCAATACGGGAGTTTCACTTCTCTTCTCGGTCAAGACTCTACAACACTCTGCAGAAGGGGGAATGTTGTGGTTCATACACAAAAAAAGTCCACCAAAAAACAAAGATGGGGATGATGACACCACACGGAGGTAGGGATGACGAAGGAGGCGGAAGATATGGTCGACTCCCAAACCTCGATCCGGATGATCAGATCAGGATTTCTGGGAGAGGGGCACAGAAAATGGAGGCGTTTAGCTCAAGATATCCGTTGGGAATATCACACAAGCCGCCACTGACATTAGACGGCCAAGGTTTGCACGGAGATGCCGCCTTGTTCAACCACATAGAATTTAATCCAAAGACACATGCTGGAGATTCTGAACCTGATGGTGCGACATCCCTGGCTGCATCCAATGCGCGCGGATGTCATACCTTTAGCGCATCGGCTGGTGAGTTGTTCAGCTGGAAGTGGAGGAAGATCTGAAGGGAAAAGACGCCAGGCTTCGGGTTGTAGACGGTCACATTGATTAGGGGCGGCTCAAGTATTGCAGACGGAGAAGGAGGTGCGCAGCGATCAAGGATAGATATGCCAAGCGAGAGGAGAGTTCTTTGTTGGAGACGCCAAAGAACCGAACCGCCAAAGATAGCTAACGCTGCAACACAATAGCAGCGAAAAGCCAGACACGAAGGTAAATAACTCTGATCTTTCCATTCTCGACTCATGAAGTCGAGAAAAGCCCTCGCCATCCTAACATTTGCCGATTATCAGTTTCGACCGCTGAAGTCGAGAAAGCCCTGCAACAATGTAAAATCAAAGGATGTGGGCTTTCGCGAAGTCGAAAAGCCCCGCCATCCTAACATTTGCCGATTATCATCATCACAGTCGACCGAGTCGAAAGAGAAAGGGTAATGCAGAAAATCAAAGGATGTAGAGCTTTCGACTTCATGAGTCGAGAAAACCCGTAGAAGTAAAAAGAAAATTAGATATTCAGGGACTTTCGGACTCGCCCGAGTCGAGAAAACCCGGCTACTATTTTCATCGCTTATTCTCGGGTGTTTGTAGATACTTTCATGCTCGACATTGGTACATTATCCGAATGCAGCCCTTATCCTGACCAGATCATACACGCTTAGGCAACATGTGGAAAGCATTGGGTTGTCTCGCCATTCTAAAGGAAACAGGGCTCCCTCGGATAAGTGGGAAGACCTTTGAGAAACTATGCAGATATGTTCACTGAGGGACAAGGAAGATGACGAGGGAGAGGAAGAAGAGGAGAAGAAGAAGAGAACACCAAGGAAAGGCAGGGGAGTCTCTCTCGCACTAATATGACCTCATTCTTAGCAATCGCAGGCCCGGGGAGAAATGGACTCCATATATGGGCTCAATGGACAAGAGGCAAGTCAAGGACAAGAATGGAGAATTTCCAAGCAGGGCCGACCCAAGTTGTTTGACAAGCAGTTCATGAAGAGGATCTGAGGGCCTCACAGGACAAAGAAACGCTTTGACCTATAAGGCAAAATCTTGAGGGAACAATCTGTTGAGGAAGACGGGAGTTCTAAATTGCAGGATTAAAGGATTATGCCACAGTCCTAAAAGCGGCAAGTGTATTAGAAGAAGGCATCACGGAGTTCTCGCAGAACGTTGCATCTAATGAATACCATGATTTTGATTATTACAAGGGAAAAGGCTGCCCTTGATGAGGAAGACATGAAGGAATTGAACCGTCTATGTCAACCCTACATCAACACCAAGCTGAAGCGTAACGTTAAAACCCTTCCTTTCGAACGTGCTATGGCAATTCAAAAGGAAGCTTGGATTCGGGTGGTCCCATTTAAAATGACGATAGCTCCCCCCATTTCGGGTTACTTTTTGGGACACAAGGGATTTGGTGGTGGGAATGGCTTTGGACCCGTGGCACTATTTGCCATCAATATGATCAAGACCCCACCCTTTTTTATGACAAAGCCGACATAGGCGATTGGTACAAGGCGTGTACGGACGACCGTGAGGCACGGATACTTTCGGGTTTTCCTTGTCTTTTGCATGCGGGCAATCAAACAAGCTTTGTCTCCCAATGGGCAGCTGATATTAACTTCACCAACAAGATCATGCACTCCATACTCTGAACTTGATCAGTCTGTAGACTTGGCTTGTCGAAGGCACCAAGCTTTGCCAACATAGTTTTGGTTTTGATTTCAAGATCGGGTCGACCTGGATAAGTGGTGGTCTAGCGAGCATCATTATCTCGACAAGTTCATGATCTCAAGAGCGAGATGGAACCTCGAAGGGGGCAGGTTTATGGAGGATGTTCCATCGATGGACAAGGTCAGCAAGGATGGTGCGACGGTCCTATACATAGAATTCCCTATCCGCCAAGAGTTATCAAGTACTTCATAACAAAGCTTGGTCGAGGAAGATCAAATTGTATGCGAGTGGTACATGAATGGCCTGTTCTCTCGGGGCTATTTGTTTGGAATAAAACCTATATCCGTGGTTGGAAATAAGGACATGGTTGAAACCATTGATCATAATCGGATGCTTCATGAGCATTTCAAGGGAGGAAGACAAATGGAAGCGATAAAGAAAGACGGGGCCGAGGGAGACAAACCCGACGAGACGAGGGATGTCGAAGGTTTGGACCGAATCTTGCCGAAAACATTATTGAAAACCCGAGATTGAGGTGAGTTTATTTTGTTTATCGGTGTTCGACTCGACTAGTCGAGAAAACTCGTTCCTTTCAATACCTTTTCTTGTCATTCTCGACTCGCGAGTCGAGAAAACTCGCTTCGTTTCCTTCGGCGGATGTCATCATTTCAGGGAATTCCAGCTCAACGAGTCCGGATCATTGTCAATGGATTCCAGCGGTTCATGTCGCGAGGAGAATGAGAATGAAAATCGAGCAAGACAAGACACTCCAGCATGAAAAGAACTGAAAAGATAATGATCCCGCATTTGGATCGATGAACCGGAAATATGGTCGAGCCAAACTCCAAGCGGGATCAGCTGGTCCCACCAAGCTTGTAATATTTGGCGTCAATGGAGTATTAGCTGCGTGTATACCACGACAAAGGCGTCCCGAGATTAACACCTCGCAGATCGATCGAAAAGCGAGCATAAAATAGTGTATCCGGGGCCTAGAGCTAAGGAAATTATTGACTGAATTAGCCCGCACGGGATTGAAGTGGGCATATGGTCTTGTATGGCAAAGAAAATATTGTCAATGTTCTTGGTGTTCTCGGCATTTCAGTTTTGAAGTTCAAGTTCATTTTGGGGAAACGAAAGGGTCGAAAGCATGTGAAGGACCTCGATCCAGCCATCACAAAGGGAAGCCTATAATGGTGAAAAAAGGCTGGGCCGGGGGTTTATGAGCTATTCCAGGACTATGGCAAACACAACACGCTGATCATAGGCGACTCGCCTACAAGTGCTATCATAGCATAAAAATACAATCATTGCTAAGCCATATCGACACTGAAGAATATGAGGCGGATAGGTGGTTGTCCTTGGGACTCATCTGTCTTGGCGCGGAATCCTCTTCGCCATTCTTGTCGCCGATGTGCTTACTTAACTATCCGAGAGCCTCACCGGAACCCGATCCGAGAGTGCAAGCCGATCATGAAAGCTATGGACGACAAAATACTTTGGTGAACAAGAAGAGTGACCCCGCTTTCCAGGATAGTCAAATTGTGTGAATATTGTGTCGAACGTGAACACATGTATTGACCATTTTGTAATGAATATACTTGTATATTGAGTTGATGCCTTTCTCGACTCACCAGTCGAGAAAGGCATGCTTGTCGATGTTGATGAAATGCTTGTACAATCTATTATGATAATGCTTGTACATTGGGTTTCAGCCCTTTCTCGACTCGCGAAGTCGAGAAAGGCATCTTGGTTTTCTCGTTGAAGAAAGCATTTGTATGCTTCCGGGTGTGTGATTGGATGCAACCATATTCTAATGAGTATGGTTGTACTTTGATTTTTACGGGCCTTTCTCGACTCATGGTCGAAAGACACTACTTCCCACGTCATTGGATGCGGTTGTATGGAATGAATGTTCTCCGTTGTAATTTGATTTCAACGTTCTTTTCTTCGTTTTGACTAATGACACCGTAATTGTTAATCATACTCTCCTTGCTCCAGTGTGGTTCGTGCCTGCATCCGACACCGGCCATCATCCCTCGGGCATCACGCATAATCGCTCAAGGCGGAAGAAATACCGTGCGGCACGAGATCCCGGTCCACGCTACACTCTTGCCCCGGCCTTTGGGACAAGGTTGCTCATGAATTCAGAGGTTGCTCGCTACACCCTAGGGATAAAGAAACGGCTTAAGAACAAAGAGATAGTCCGGGAAGCTCAAGGCATCTTGCAAGCATTGCATAACATCCACGGAGGTTGGGGATGGAGCATATTCGATGAAAGGCGGGAGGCGAGTGGAGAAGTCGGGTGGACAGGTCGGCCGGTAGCTCCGAGGCACCTCCCGTGAGGCATTCCACACTCTTCAAGTTGCCCCAAGGCTTACAGGACTGCATGAAGAAGCCACAAGTTAATCCCCTAAGGTGGACCACCTACCAAGATGATGTAATCAGTAGTGATTACAAGACCGGGCCATGGTCTCAAGCGTCCGATGTAAAAATACATTGTATCACTGTTCAATTTATTAATAAAAAATTCTTTTTCAACTAGATCTTTGGTTTCAATCTTTAATGAATTTCCTTTGTTTCAGCTTGCATTGTTTTTGTTCTCGACTTCTTGAACACTGGGAAAACTGGAGCAAAGCTCTGATTCGAGTTTTATTCAAAATTCAATTTAGTATAGTTTTGCTCGGGGTGCTACTTTTTATGTAAATTAACCGGGTTCCGAAAAAAAATGGGAATGGAATGAGTCCCACTTTAATTAAATACGACTTTTGGAGTAATCCAAAAGGAAGGTACAAAGTTGTTTTGTGATAATCAGGAGTATAAACCGACATAAAAAACAAACCATCTTAATCAACAAAAAATGTCTTCATTTGTCCTCCAAATGCTATATACCTACAGAATCAAAGGAAGTGTTGCACTAGAGGGAGGCGGAATCAATTGGACTATCTGCACGGGAATCAATGGTGGGAATTTGATAGTCATTAAAGTGAACAAACCAAAAACATTTCTTGGTTCCATGAAATTGTCAGCAATCCCTCAAAAATAAAAATCCTATGTTTACATATTATCTCCAGTCAATCTTGAGTAGTCTATTTTGCCATCAATATGCATCAGCTAGCATTATATGTATCTAAACGAGATCCATGTATCCTTTAAACTGTCTTTCTGTGAAGCTAAAGTCATTTACAGTCTCCCATACCACTAGCAATTCTCTAAGAAATGGGGACGCATTAGGGTATGCGGTCAGTGGATAAAACAGAGCCCAGGGGAAAAGTAGCCTAAGAGATCGAGACCAAAAGGAATGCACATTTGCAAAGACTGGTAAACAAGACGGGAACCCAGAGACTCATCCACATTATTCAAAATTCTCCAAATAAACTTAGAAATCATCACCTTGCTCTGCAAAAGAAAATTGATCATTCCAAGGCCGCCAAAATGCTTTGGCAGCATGCACTTTTTCCAACTGACTTTGACAGCAGCACCCTCCCCCCCAGAAAGAATCCAATACTACATGAAAGGACAAAACATATAGAAATGGAGTTGCATTTCATCAGGGATATGGTAAATAAATCTATGATACAGGTTGAATATGTCAGGTCTGAAGAACAACTTGCAGACGTGTTGACAAAGGGACTGAGTAATATTAGATTTCAAAGGCTGATTACAAAGTTGAATTGCGAGTTCAAAGTTGTGATCTGAAAAGGGAAATGTTAGAAAAATGTTCAGTTCACAACTTTGTTATCTAAGGATAAATTCTCAGCAGTTAAAATACAAAGAAAGCAACAAAGAATGACAGTGAAAGATTAAATTGGAGTTGAGCAACATTGTAGCAAAGGAACTTGGCATTCTGTGGAGGTCAAAGAGAAAAATGATTATTCCTTATAATCTCATATGGTGAAGAGAGAAAGCATGCAAGTTATCTAGGTTTATGCAAGGGTTATGCATATGGTTGTTGATAAGTCATAACCTTAGTATTAAATGGTAAAATAGTTGAAAAATATTATTGAAGATATTATATCAGAAATTATTTGCTCGGTCGAATGGATTAGAGCCAAAAGACTATTTGAAAGGGGAAACTCCAGGGAATCCGGCAGCAGTAGAGGATCTAGGCGGCTCCACAGAGCTGGGCGGTTCCACCACTGTCGGAACTGCCCTATATAAATATACAAAGTAGAAATGATCGATTTAGTGTGTATGCTTTGGAGCAGTCTCATCTAAGGCCAAGTCGAGGAGGTAATGATAATTTCCTGAAGGATTATTTGCAATGCTGAATAAACAGTGATCTGCATTGATTTAATTTTAATGGTTAGAAGTTCAATGGTTAAAGAATACCATTGAATAACAATAACTTAAGATTATTATGGTCTTTAGTTCTTTACTTAATTGCTGATATGTTTGTAGTATTGTTAACTACAATCATTACTATAAGTTTATACTTGAAAGTTGTTGCAATGGAGTCATAGAAGTATAAAACATCTTAATGATCTAGACATTTTATATTTCTTATGAACATTGTTTGATAACTTCTTACACAGATCTCTTTGTTAGGGCGGCTCTTCTGCCCTGAGCATCTAGGCAATCCATGAACTACGAAGATTTTTTTTTGCGCGCTTTCTTTGCTTCTTTGATTGAGCTTCTGGATTTGAAAAGCTTAAAAGTTTGTCTTCGTAGCGGCGAAATTTTTGTTCTTCGCAGAGGATGCAGACATCAGGAAGAGTTTTTTTGTCGATTCATACCTTCTATATGTTACTGGTTTTTTGCATAAATCAAAGAGTATAATAGGCTTGATTATCTTCTGTTGTGTTCCTTCAAGCTCAGTTATCCGGACCTGGATGGGCCTTTTCTAGACTAAAAAGGTCAGATTTGGAAGTAGAGGAGAATGTCAGGTGCCCGCATTAGATGAAAATCTTCGCTTCCAAGGAAATTTTGCAGTGCGGTTTCTGCAGAGCAAAGGGCTGAGTCTTGGAGGCGATTCTGCTTCTGCGGCCATTCTTCTATGCCAGATTCTTAGCAATGTCGTGAATCTTTAAGGGGCTTTGATAATCACTCCGGGACAAAATGTAAGGTTTTGTTCATGCATTTTCACTATTCGGCTTTTGCATGTCTTGTGATTGATACTCATTTTCATATGGAATGTGCTCGGTTGTTTAGGTTTTTATGAGTATGGCGAATGGTTCTTTCTAGTTCAAACTCTGTTGTCATAGCTTCTTTTGGCGTCAGCGAGCTAACAAAGCATTTCCAACGGCAGTTGTGGCAATCACGTAACTATTTTTTATTTTCCTAATAATTTCAAACGGAATAGATCAGGGTTTGCATGCTTCAATTCACATACGATGTTACTCTAGAGCACAAATCTACAAAGATATGCCCGGAACGAATGAAGAGGCGAAGGTAGAAACTGGAGATGGTGCCTTATTTTTCATGCAATGTTGGAGAAATCCTCCCAGATGCAACTGGAGGATCCAGTAGTTGAATTGAATAGCTCACTTAATCTGTCAGACTGAGTAACACAAAATGTGGCATCAAAGTGTGAAGTTCAGAGAGTATAACTCTAGTCTAGTCTTAGTCTGGGCCTGGGCCTGCAGCTTGGACCTTGATCGGATATTCTGCTCCTTTGATTCATGAGAAAGGAGATCTTACTTCTTTGTCGTTTTGATTTTCAAATTTGAAGCTTTTATATAGAGGCTGGCTCAATTTTTACATCTAAGGCATAGGGCCATATGCCCCAAAGCTACTCGGGCCTTACAGATGATGCCAGAGTGTAGAAGCATGGCGCAATTATCCGTAACATGTGGTGCCATCATTGCATCATGGCAAGTAGCTGCTATTTATTCTATTATATTTTCAAGAGATGAAATTAGAAGGTATGAACGAAATGAGGCAATATTTACTAGTTTTCTTGTTGCATGCAACCATGAAGGATTAGTGAATGAAGGTCACTGATATCCTCTATTTAGATGCGCGTTGTAGATGTTGGATGAAGCGATAATTTTTTTTAGTTAGTCCTTCTATTTGTCTCATAAGCTATTAGTGTCTCTCTTACTATTTTTGCAAAAAATATTCAATCAACAACTTTGGTGGTGTTCCGCATGGGTACACATTGTTATGGGTATTAAATTTTTGGATCTGATTAAGGATGCACATTCCTTACTTTCTCTCTTTTTGATGAATCACTAAAGAAGAGGCCTATTCATTTTAATCTTTTCGATTGATAGTTTGGGAATTTGTCATTGGCTCGAAATTGTTGATGGTTGTAATTCTCAAGGAATATGGAATGTTTATTTTAAGGAAGTTTGCCTCATTCAGATTGAACTGAATTGAATATCGACAATCCACCAGATTATACCAAAACAAACATTGTAATTCATTTACTAGGTGAGTTTCAATAATGTGGCAATTTATAGGTGTGAATATGCCAAACTATGGATATGGTTGTTTTGTGCTATATGCAAAATTAATTTTGAGACATTTTAAAAGTGTCTTGGATATCTTTATATCCAAGACAAGATTGATATTGGAAATTTTAGAGACTTAGGTAGACTATTAGATATCCACAGAAATTAAGATCCGGATTTTTGACAAATTTTGTTGCTTAAACGTTTGACAAATTTCTTTTGCTAAAACATTTCTCTTGCTAAGACATGCACGTGTCTGTATCAAGCTTCTCACATAAGCATTGGGAATAGAATATGGTATTACAAACCCGTGGAAGGAAAAAGAAGATAAAATAACAATAAATAGCTCTAGACAATTCATACCCTTTGCTTCCTTTATTTTAGGGTTGGGATTAAGTTACAATCAATGGGCATCTATGCCCTTATGCCAACCTTCAGTCATGTCTTCGAGGCATCCATTTCATGGAGAAATAATGAGTTGTCTAAGATTTATCGTTCCTTACGGTTTAATACCCTTTATGGAACCTCTCAAACTTACCTAATGTTGAGTGTATGTTTTGGACCAAATAGATAAAAGAAACAAAAATGACACCCCAACATCTACAACCTTCTTTTACAAAATTGACAGCATAGAAGAAGCAACTCAAATAGATACAACCGGACTTTACACCAAGAAAATAGAGAAATAATTGAGGTGGCCTTGGCCGCCGCGATAAATCTTCTTTTTTATTTTGTGAGTGCTTTGAGTTCCGTGCCAAGGGAACGCCGCATGCGGCGTTCCCTTCGATTTTTCGTTCCCCCTAGCGGGACACTGGCTGGCCAAATTTAATGCCGAATGCCACCGATGATTTCGATTCTAACCCGAACCGCCAAAGATTCAGCGATTTTGAATTTGAAATGGGAAAATCGGGAAGGAAAAAAATGCTCTCTACTTAAAATCGAACTCCTTTTCCATCTCATTGGGGACTCCCTCGAACTCCTCTTCCGCGTCTCATTTTGGCGCCTCGGATCTCATTTTCGGCGCCAATGTGGTTTCGATTCGCGGCAAAGGTGAGCTCAACTCGGTCGGATCTTCCGCATTTTCGCATTTTCACGAAACTAATGACCTTAACTTATTATTCTTTTTTCAGGATTGAAAGTGTTGTGAGCAGATTTTTCAACCGCATCAGATACAGCAGACCTTCAAAATCCGAACTCTGGAGTTGTTCTTTTACTTATGGAGCTTATATAAGAAGTAAGATTCGCACCAACTCTTATCTCTGTGAGTTTTTGATCCTGAATAAAGATACAAATTCAGCCTTAAACAATTAGGCTCAGATTTTATTGAAGTATGAAGACAAATATTCTTGGGATTTTCATTAAATATGCTTACTAAATCGAAGATGCTCTACACCCGTGCTTAATGTGAAAATTGTTTTTTAATATCGATCGTGTTTGTATGGTTTTGATCAAGATTCTGCGGCGGGTTGTTGGTCGTTGAAGGATGTGCGACTCTTGGAAAGTTACTTGAGCCCGAGGACTGTGTTGCCCATATTCTTCCATTGATTGTCAATTTTTCCTGTGTGAATGCAATTTTCTTTCCTGAATTAGCTACAATAATGATTAGGTCGGCTCACATGTGTAGTGTTCCGGGACAAATCATGGCGAAGTAAGATATATGGTCGCCAACCATATTCCATCATATTAAATCTTTTCCCATTTCCCGATATCTTTCTTCAAGCAATGTCCTTTTCATCATATTCTCGTCTTTCCCCGTTTCCTCATAACTTTCTCCAAAGAAAGTAACAATCCATGTTTGGAGCGAGCAATGACTAGGCGTATGGATTCACAAAAACATATGGTTTTGATCCATGTGGTAAGGCACATGTCTTCCCCTTTTTACTTTAGAGTTCAGATTAGTTAGCATGTCTCCACATGAAAACAACAATTGGGGTTGTGTTTTGCATGTGCCCTATCTTTTATCACTTTCCTCTTTCCAGATTCAAGACTATTCGGCCTCGCAATGCATCCTCAGATAGGAAAGTCAGAGCTCCAGCTATTGAATAGCTTCATCCGAGGATTAACATTTATGTATTCTTTAAACACAAGTGTCATGATTTATCTATTTGCTATGACCTTAACTCGTATTTTTTTCAGGTTTAACGGCCAACAATAAACATGTCATAGTGGGGGAATGAGGCATATGGGAAGGTGAGTTGCTCTTGGGCTGTTTTTTTCTCCCGTTGTATATTTGTTTTCCAATATTTAGTTCTCTTCATTTTCTTGCGGCAGAATCTAGATGTCTATAGGCATAGCATGCAAAGGCTTGAATTCTTACTCTAGACATTTAACCAAAGGTCTTTGCCTAACACACATCATAGTACACATGCATTGCATTCTTTTGCTTCATTTATGCCTACAAATCTGGAAGAAATCAGATTTTAGATGCATACCTTTGTGAAAACTGTATTTTGTATCTTTGGTTGACTGGTTGCGAAAATTATAAGGAACTATGGTGGGTTGCAATCGTTAACATCATTACAAGGAGTTGTGAGTAGTATGGCTATTGTTTCTTTTGCTTCAACTATAATGCCTTATGCTGACATCTCTAATTTATATGTTCCATGTGCAGAATGCTTCAGAAGGCAGACCCCAAGACCCACATATGAACAAAGTAATTTCACTTTATGTGTCGTTAACGACTCAATGAATTGGAAAGGACAAGCTTGCAGTTTTTCATGCTCAAGTACTGCAATAATATAACATTGTGTTGAAATTCCAACTTTGTCCATCAAGTGGATGCCAAGTTTTGCAGGTTGTCTAGCATGTAAGTTGGCAATTTGACAATTTTCATTTAAAGCTTTGCTGATCCTTTGTAACTCTCAGTAACTCTCAGTAACTTCTGATCAAAGATGGTAAGAAGGCTTCATCCTGGTTTGAGTGGAGCTTTCCATTTGGAGCTACAAGTTTGAGATCCTTTTCTTATGCGGGTTTAGCATCACTTACAGGATGGACATATACTTTGTTGTTCTTTTCAATACCTGCTATCAATATTGCAGTCCTTTTCAATCCCTGATATCAATATTGCTGTCAAATTCTCTGGTCCAACTTTTGTTGATTATCGTTTGCATTATATATCATGAAGGATGCAATTGAAACTGCTAAAGAAAAGTGCCCAGATGTTGCTCTTCTTTTGATTGCCAGTTTAGCAAGGCATCGCGCAATCATCTTCCTAGGACTAGCAAGGTATCATCCGAGTATGAGAGCTGCCAATCATCAGGTCTTATGGTTGCAATCGGTAATGAAGTCTATAACCAGCTAAATGGCTTGCTTACGTCAGTGAATAACATACATTTGCAGCTAGCATGTCGTACATCAAAGGATGAAGCCATGCCAATCAAGAGACCAACAAAATGTAGGACTTGATGGACCCTATGCTTCAAGCAGATTCAAATTGGCCATCTAAACCGGAGCAAATTGACAAGATAAATTTTCAATTTTGGAAATTGAAAGTTTAAAGATGGTTTAATCTCAAAATGGATGTTAATGGATGTTGTGTGTCTAGACTGATTAAATGCCTCCCGGAGTTTGTATAGAAGTTAAAAAAATGATTGAAATGTCATCGTACCAAAGGGATGTAAAATTAGTACATGATTTGAGCTAATAAAAAACATTCTTAATTCTTTGACGTCTTTTGAGGCTGATTATATAAGTCTGACGATGTTCCAATTTCGTCCATTCAAAACTAAAATTGAAAATATGTTGTTCAATGTGGCATTTTGCCTTTGTATCCAGAATTCCATTGTGACACCCAAAGAGTTGTTTGTATAGGGCTCAAACTAACAACTACGGGAAATTAACTTAGAACACCTAGCTCCTTTTGTTGTCAAGCAATTAGGGAAATGAAAAACTTCTAGCTCCTCCTATTGTAATCTATTTGTCAATTTTTCAAAATGAACTTAATGAGATGTGCTTCGGTTTTGCACATTTAGATTTTGGAAATAAGCAAGTTAGCAAGAATCATCTATTTCTGTTAGGAGAATGTTTGTTCATGATAAACATAAAGATGTGGACTTAGGTATTTCCCTTATAATAATTGGAACAATGTTATAGAAATACCAACCTTAACAAATTAGTCAATGAAGAATGCTTACACAAATGTTAGAATCGCAAATCTCACATTTAACATAGTTGCAATATTTTTATCATGAAACACTGGTAATAAAATTTCATTGTAGCTATCTATCTATTCTATTATTGACGTCATATAAAGGAGATTGTACAAATAAGTGCAACTTCAGGAGAAAAAAGGAAAAAAAGTATAGCATTGGGCATGATGAGTGCATTTGATGAATCACTTGCAACAAGTGTCCATTGTACAGGCTAATGATATCTTTATTTTGCTTGATTTCCACCAGGGAAGAAGAAGATAATTAGAAGAGTGCGAGTGTTTGATCACTTGAGCAGAGTGAAATGCATAATTCTTTGCCTATTGTTGAGGCTAAGAATCTTTCAACATGTGGTCAAATATTTCTTGCAAGTACCTGCAACGATGATCTGAAATTAAAGCAGAAAGCCATAAGGTCAATTATACTATATTCCTGCTTTTGTACTATCTGTATATTTCTTCGTATCTATATTTGTCAACTTATGTATATTAGTTCCTGTGAAACTCAACAACCACAGGAGCTACTGAGGACCTTCATCCCATCTCATTTGGCTCAACCCATTCTATTCATCTACCCATTTCATGCATCCATAACTAATGCTCAGCATGACCATGAACCAATTCCCATTCCTCCTATACATCTATCTATCCTATACATTGCATCCCATTTCACCCTACCCCATCCCATGCCCTCTCAGATACATTGTCTCAGCTATTCCATACATCTAGACTAATGCCCGACATCGTCGGGCATACGTTTCTAGTTTCTTGTAATGCATTATGCTTATTTGCATTTTGTCTCATATCTTACATCTGAAATGCTCAACTATTTCTTGCTAATAAGGTGTCACACTACCATATGCGAAGTGATAATCTCGATGTTCAACTTCTGTTTTGTAATTTTTACAACTTTTTCCATGTAAAAGAGGCAGTTTGTCCAAATTTTCTATATCAATGCAGCTATTTTTTAATGCCCACCAAAACAATTTCCATCGTTGAGACATAGAGCCCAAATGGACAACATTATGCTTATGTCTATAGCTTGCATCTATACTTTATAAAAGAAAAGATTCTACTCCAATCATTTAGGCATTTAACCACATCAACAGACTTGAGGGACATCAATTGCTAAACTATGTTTTATGTGGTAAGACTCTAAATTGCTATGTCCAAGGTCACAAGTTCAACGCTTCATTTGTGAAAGTGGTCATAATCATTGTAAAGGTGGTGGGGGGAAAACCCACTTTAGTCATGTACAGTGGTGGGGTACCACATAAATAGTCTCCAATTATTTGAGATAAAACCTTTGCATAATGTCATGCACGAATCTATGTCATTTATTCTCATAATTTCCATGCTTACATTCCAAATTCATTATGATGCTCTCACACCTCTTATAAAGCCCCAACTTATTCTCAAACCATATAAAGTCCCTCTTTTTAAAATATCTTATTGGTAATACCCCTATGTTAGCTCGATTACCAATTTCCATTCCAAGTACACATAAGCGCTTTGCATTTTGATGCAAGTCAATATTTTTGCATTTTAATGTAAGGCGATATTATTTGGTGAGTCTTTCACTCTATTTACAAAAATCACACTACGATATTATTTGGTGAGTCTTTCACTCCATTTACTAAAATCACACTACGAGCACAGCATCCCCACCCCAACATAACATACTAAAGCCCGACAACGCCAGGCAATATTACTAGTACTAGTTTAAATTATAATCCTTAATTATATTTAGGGGTAGATTTGAAAACCAGGTCCCCCTTTGTACACTTCAAATTGTACTTAGTAGGCTAGCACCAAATCTACTTGCCATTGTAAAATGACAATGAATTTATCTCAGATACCAAGTGTTGAATTAATACTCTTCAATCTATCACCACTAGAAATATTTGAATAGTCACACTAAATCAAACAACATTCAATGGATCTATGTTCAATGTCCACTACATTCAATGGATAACTAGAAGTTATTCAAATACAACTTGACTATTGAAAAAATATCCTGAAAGCCATTGTAGCCTTCGTATTGACCAAATTGTTGTAGCTGGTTGATTCTGCTTCAGTTTATTTGTAGATCCGTCTCACAAGGAGTTAGATCTGCATTGCTCCCTTTTAATAAATCACGAGTCCATCGGTTAAACAATCGAGATTAGCGAATCTGATATCTCAGCCTTAACCGACCTTTTCAAAGTTAGATGTGGCTCAAAATAGTTTGACTGTATGTCAACCCTGAATAGAAAACAAGATATTTCCTATGAATACTTCAACCATCGACTGTTAATGTGAACCATTAACCTTAATCTAGTAACCATTCATGCAGGGCACCATGATCTTCAATGTAGGAATTACTCATCTGATTCTTACAACAAGATGAACTAAAGGAATGGTTATCACGAGAAGGTGGTGCTGGTGTGGAAATGACATGATATGTGATTCATAATATATGTTTAAATCATGTATAAATCACATACTCTTGTATGCAGGCGATATTATATTAACCTCTCTAACCTCGGTTGGACTCCAAAGGCACTTAAATGTATTGAACATGCTTGACCAAAGTATTGATATGGCAAGAAGCTCAATTTCATTTGGAAGGTGAGAACTGGAACATACCCATGAGTACAAATATTTAAGTATTGAGTGGATATATCATTATAAATGGATTGTGCAGGTGCGAAAAGAATCTCGGGGAAGCGGGAGGGGGGGGGGGGTGAGCTATGATATATGGCACTGGAAGTAGCACCATATGATATTTATAACTATGGTCAGAACGGTAGTGCTATATGGTCGCCCCGACATAGTAACTGGGATTGTCATAGTTTGATGAGAGATAGAAAGATAGAAAATGTTCAAAATAGATTTCTAGTTTAGAAACTTGCCATCATGATACAAGCTCCATACACGATGATATTGGCCGAAGCTGGATTCCTTCCCCTTGGCAAAAGCATTATATCAGATATATAATTAATTATGTTAACAAAATCAAGAGCCTAGCTATAGATTGATTGTCATATCAAGCAATGTTGCAAAGAAAAGAAGCATGATATGGTATAAACATGTGATAATTGGTGAGAGTTTTGGGGTATCGATAAAGAAGAATGGTTAGACACACCATATGGAGTACTAAACTATGTGTGTGTTGCAGAAGGTACTAGACAAACTATGGGCTGGTTGTGAAGGCACAGAAGGTACTAGACAAAGGTTGATTGTGAAGGCACGCATACTTTCTACAAGAATGAAATTAACCCAATATTGGTTCTTTTAAAGATTGGATGAAATAAGGGACAAGATTATTTTTTCGAACATTGGACGAAATAAGAGGCACATGATATCACAAGCTCAGTTATCTTCTCACCAGAGAATCAAGACATTATTCTTGCTGCACTAAAGGGAACGTGGAAACAAAATTGCATGCTTTTATAGTGTCCTGCCTACTTGCAAATTAAGAAGCAATTCAATATATCGGCAACAAGTTTAGCAAGTTGTCTGAGATCCACCTGCATAATCTTAGAACCTACTTAAACTCATGGTGAGATGATCACACAGACCAAATTCTACGTTATGAACATCTTGAAGGTATGATAAACAATTGATGAGCTATGTAAATCCTATTGTCTTATGGACATGAAGGTCCCTACAAAGATGTGAATCACATATACATTACCTCCAAATTATGACAACTTGTGCGCAAAGTGATATGACAATTATTTGCCTTACACTCCATTGAAAGGAAGGGCAACAAGACAAAACATGTCGAACTATATTGGCCTCTGCTTGAAGGGAAATTGAACTACTAAATTAGAACTCACAAAATCATGCAACCCTTTATATATGGCCTACCAATGGAGCAATCATAGATGATTGATAGAGTAAGATTTGTTCATCATAACTATATTCCATTGAACCTCTCAAATATGCCAAGGAGAAATCCTCATATGGTAATGCTAAAAACAATTTCAAATGTCAAAGACAATTGGTGTCAAAAACCCAAAACCAAACAAAAACAAGAAGCTGCTGTGCTCATGGCACACAAAACGCCATATCTGGCTTATCCCAACTACCATGATACGAACCTTTGAAGTCTGGGACGATTTGGCATGGCTCTTGTGCAGGATAAAAACAAACCAAAAAATGTGATACGATCCTTGAAAACCATGATATGGAGCATTATCCAAAATTAGAATGGACAGCAGCTGTAAAGGCCACACGATGGGAGCATGGGATGAAAAAAATCTGGGCAGCCAATGAGAAAGTAATTGCTCAAAGGCCTATCCAAAATGATGTGGCATAAGTGAAATTACTGCAGCCAACCACCCCAAGTGGACATATTTCCCACTTGCATCCCTCGGTCCCACCTTGATGGACAGCGCATTCCAAAAAATAATATTATCCCACCTTTCCACAATTATATGTTGCCCTCTTGCTTTCCTCAATCCACCACAGCAGCAACATGTGTCGAGGAGTTTTTTCTTCTTCTTCAATCCAGCAGCAGCAGCTGCATCATGATCCTCCCCCCTTTGATCTTGATGATTGGGATCTAGATTGCTTAGATTATTGGGACAATGAAAATGAGCTTCAATCTCATTCTGATGGATCCCTCGACTCTCTACTCAAGGAAGATGCTGCTTCTCAACAAGCCGTCGAGCAGTGGGCCGCTTGGGAAGCTTCAATCCTTCCAAGTGTTGAAGCAGTAGTCAAAGTAGAGGCAGAGCCTGTAAGAGCTTCAGATTTGGAAGATAACAGCAGTGATGACTATACTTCTTCTTGTGACTCTTTTTTAAATAATAGTAAAAGAAAGAGATGCTCTTACAGAGGTGTTCGACAGCGCCCTTCAGGCAAATGGGCTGCTGAAATAAGAGATCCGCATCAGAAGAGTCGTCTGTGGCTAGGTACTTTTGAGACTGCCCAAGAAGCCGCTGTTGCATATGATACTGCAGCCAAGAAGATCAAAGGAAAGAAAGCTAAGCTTAACTTTCAGAATGAAAATGAGTACCAGAATCTGCAGGCCAAATTTTCGTCGACTCCCCCACCATATAAAAAGAAAAATCTGTCTCCAAATGCCCCTCATGACAAGTTTCAGGCCTTGAGTGAGGTCTTAGACTTCACTCAGATTCGTCAAAAGCTGGATATGACCAAGTTACAAGGTAGAGTAGACATGAAGGGTCTTCAAGAGAAATTGTTAACCTTTCTGGTTAGTGAATTGCTGCAGCAGACCGGCCAATGTTAACTCTTTCTATGTTAGATCCTGTGTCCTGCCTTAGCTATTATGAACCAGATTTTGATCATAATTGTACAGTTTGTGTTTTAAACAATTAATATATGTACAAGAGTTCTTCTCAATCATGCTTGGTTCCTCTCATGTGCAGTTCTCGACTTTTCAATCAACATTTGTCATGAGTTCTTCTCAATCATGCTTGGTTCCTCTCATGTGCAGTTCTCGACTTTTTAATAAAAATTTCCCGTTCTTTTAGTCATATCCATATGAATACTTGGTTCTTAAGATTTAGATCCTGTTTCCTGCCTTAGTTATGTGAACCATATTTTGATCATAATTGTACATTTTGTGTATTAATCGATTAATATATGTATTAGTTCTTCTCAATTATGCTCGGTTCCTCTCATCTGCTGCTTTTCTCGATTTTTAATGAACATTTCCACTTTTTTTTTGTCATGAGTTCTTCTCAATCATGCTTGGTTCCTCTCATGTGCAGTTCTCGACTTATTAATAAAAGTTTCACTTTCATTAATCACGTCCATATGATTACGGTTCTTAAGATTTATTCATGACCAGTGAGTTTATATACTCCCAACAGAGCAATTTTGTTTATTTTCTATTCATCTGCTAGGACTCAAGTCCCTAGATGAATAGAAGAAACGATGTAAGGAAGAAAGAAAGAAAGAAAAAGACACTCGAGCCATTAAGACAAGACATTATAATTTACAGTCCCCTGCCCTATATACTTGTGCCAATCCTAATTTCATGTGACAACTTTATCCCCAAGTGGCTGTTAAAATATGCCATCACTATTTTACATAATAACTTGGCTGTCAATGATCACAAGACAGATATATTCTACTTCTTATCTAATGACTCAATGCGTAGGTGTTTGGTGTAGATCTGTTGGCCTTTCTATTCTCATGAAGTCCATTTTAAGATTTTTTAAGTCAGTCAAGGAAGTGAACAGGACAAGAAAACAAAGGGGTTTGGAATAAAAGTTGAGTATAGATAGAGCCCACCTGTGAAGAAGACGGTTCATCTTTACTCTTGTAAATAGTAGAGGAAAAGCACTTTCACATGATTATAGGTCTAAATTATATCCACGAATTTATCGCTGTACAACAAAGCACTAGCATGCAACGCTCACCTCGTCATATTCCACATGGACGGACACGTTATCTCAACATATTAAATACCTTCAGCTTGTGCACGAAATAAATTAAATTGTGAGATGTTAGAACTGGTGGATCTCTAACAAATTAATACTTTCAACTTCTGCACCAAAAACATGGAATCGTACGATTTTACTCGGATAGAACATATAGTCCTAAAAGATTTTGGACCAACGTTTGTAAGAACTTCTAAGCTCGTTGAAGCATATGATGTAGGTACGTATATGTGTCTAAATCTACATGATCTGATATTGTCGTTAAAAATGTTCTTCCTCTTTTTCTAACTCTGGTACTGATGATCGTCTTTTAGTCTTATAAAAAAGAGAGAGACATATGTTATGTGCCTAAGCCTAGCCTCACGATCTGGTATAATTGTTAAAAATGGTTTCCTTTTCTTCTGACTCTGGTATGGATGATGGTATTCTAGTTTTCTAAAAGAGAGAGACATATTTTATGTGCCTCACACTGTATGATGTGGTTGTTATGGTTAAATATGATCTTCTAACTTTATATGATCTGGGTTGTTATGGTTAAATATGTTCTTCTAACTTTATATGATCTGGTATATACGATCCTAGAGAGAGAGAGAGAGGGAGAGAGAGATGGTAAAAAAAAAAAGGGGGAGAAGAAAAAAGAACCTGATATAATTTGTTGTAATCAAATTGCTGCAGACTCTCGACTTCGACTTCGATATTCAATGTCAGTTGCTGGAATGGAAAGGACAGAGTCCAGTGTAAGACTATGGTACCTGACGAATAAGACTGAGATTGCAAGATGTTTGGAATCCTTAAGCTATAAGCTTGATCATAACAGAAATAGAAGCCATTAACTTATTCTTTACAAGATCGATGCTTTCAGGCCATTATTCTTTAGAGCATCTGCACTCCATAGTTCAGAAATGCGATCTTGCTTTACTCATTTGGATTGGGTATTAAGTAGCCTGCATGGAAGTAGATCTTACCTGCATGGAAGGAGAATGAATAAACGTGGGAACGCTTGTTGTAAGTAGTCGCCAACGGAGAAGCATAGGCTCCATTCTGCAGATGATGCAATGCAATGCAATGATGTTGGGCCTTTGCATTGCAAACTCGCATCTGAAATACGACGGAAGAAGAAGATGCGTTTCCTCTGGACGATAAAATAAGCTAGTTGTTGTGGCTAGAGTAGAAATAGGCGGCTGGCGGCCGGCGGCTGGCAATTTGTTCTGCCCAACGTGGCAATTCCATGGCTCATACTTTCCAATGTCCTTGTACCACTTGTTCTTATCAATGCCGCATCACTATTATTTTTTATTTTATTTTTTCCTTTCCTCGAAGCATCATTATTATCTTGTGTGCATTGCCTACATGAAGTTACCATTGGATGTTTGTGAACTAAACTTCCTTGTCTCTTAAATCATGGTTGTCACATTATTATGATCCAACTGCTCGCAACCATATGATTAAAACGTCTTATATTCAAGAGATCAACTATCAATAGAAGGTATATCTTGATGGGTCAAGATAATTATACCCCGGCTTGGTGGATTCCAGAGCAAAAAAAATCATCTTTCGGGATCCCTCGCCTGTTCTCCACGGGGTTCATTTGCATCAGTCCGTCGGGGGCAATCCTGACCGCTGTCAAGTCGTACCAGAGGATCCGAGCCGTCGTTTGCTATGGCGGATCTCAGCCGTCGGTTTGCCTCACGCTCGTAATCACACCGAGGCATTCCCGCTTTTGGGAGCTCATACCAGGAGGCCTCCCGCCGAGATACCGCTAATAGGGATTCCAGATCCTTGGCTGCTTTGTTACCAAATTAGATGGCGTGGCACCGGTTGTCGATCCATACGGACATCGGATCGGGCATCACCTGACCGGATCTCGGGCGCCAATGCGCTCCGAGCATCTCCGCCATCCATATGGTCCCCATGATTCAGGATCTCGCCACGACTTTCTGGGGGCATGGTATCCGGGGCATGGTATCTCAGCCCCACGTCACCTCCCACTGGGATCCCACCCTGGTGGATTCCGGCGTGGAGCACCAGTAAGCAATCATGGTCATCGAATATCCGGCCTTGCATCTCGGCCATCAACCCTACAGGGAAATGCGACCTGTAATTCAGCAGCCCGGATCCGCGTAAAGTTTGTGGGGATTCATGCGGATGGCAGGATCAGACGATGATCCCTGCTTAGGGAATCCATGTCGCGATCCTGGCCATTGGCATCAAGTTCCAGAATCACGTATGGGTGATACCGACGGGCAGCCCAATCGGTGATCCCGGCGTCTGCGACCCATGTGGCGATCGGACGGTGATCCTTGCTTACGGGACGCATGTCGCGATCCTAGCCATTGGCGATCCTTGCCGCCATTGATCTTGTCCCTCAAACCCGTTAGAGTGCATCCACGCCATCCATCCAGCACGGCTGCCTGATATGGTGCAGTGATTGGTCTGAGTGAATAGTGACATAAAAGTCGAACCATGGCGCCGAAACGGGGAAGAGACCTCGCGGGAAAGATGCGCCTGTTTGGAGATGCGCTTATAGTGGAATGGTGGATGAAAAGTATGGATGTGCTGGTAATCTACTTTCCCTGCTCCATTTATCGTAAGCAGCACCAGTGCTAAGAATTTCAATTCCATGTAGCGTCAAGAAATTATCAGGTTGTAGCAGCCTGTTGTCGGTTACTTTGATCACATCCAACTCCTATGGACGCAGAGGAGCATCCCTACCATCCAGTGTCCTGATGATCGTCATGGTTTTTGCATTCCCACCGGCGAAGTTTTTACGACGTTGTTGCCGGTGAGCAAGTACTTGGAGATTCCCCTTGTAATTTTTACCTGAGAAGCAGTGCATCTCAGCGACATCTAAACTCCAACTAAGGACTCATATCTATCAATAAAAAGGTATGGCATGTAGGCTTATTTAATATGCAATATGATACGTCGTTTGAGACTAATCCTAGGAAATCAGCCAGGTATTGGTGTACTTACAGGCCTTAGGACTACTCAACAAACACTCACTTTGTTGAAAGCGTTAGATCCCGTGTCCGGATAGACGCCGAAGAAGGGTTGAAAGAGGAGAAGGTGTTTGTAGCGGCTGTCGATGCCACTTCACAGTTCGTCAGTTGTATCTCATGCCTGAATGCTCTAAGATCACGTATTATTAGTTCGATCATGTAAACCTGCGCGATGGGGTGGCTTACGGTAGGGCACTTGACCCACAAAAGGGCATGAGGTTCAGGTTTGCACCATGGATCTCCAAGGAGAAGAAGGAATGGATTCATCAAAAACTTGTGCGGTACCACACCCCCAACAAGCAGTGTTGAATATGCACAGGAGAGCTGAAATTTGAAATATGCCGGTGAAAGGAAAAAGAAAGCTTGAACAGAGATGATATGTTGTACATATTAGATATCTACAACGAGACAAGTCTATCGCTCGTGACACTTTGAAAATTACACGAGGATCCGCCTACTAGCATGTGACTTTCCACGTATTTATATGCCTTTTGGGTATAAGTACATGACACGTCGCTATGAATAATTAATGATGTATTAATTATTCATAAGCTAAGGGTAGCTATGTTAATCATTAATTATTAAGGTGGAAACCTAACCCTAAACCCTAACTCGAATTTAGGGCTAAACCTAATATTGAAAGGGGTTAAAATATTAAATTAGTTAATAATAACGAATCTAGAGTTGCCACTGGCCCAAATCAATGGCATTGGCAAAGCAGATTGCCAATTTGGGACACTCAAATTAGGCTTCCATCCCAATTTGCCCCAATTTGAATTGGGAGAGATTGGTGGAGGACGAAATGTTGTTCAACCCTGCTCCGGCCGAGGGAAGGATGGAGAACCAGGAGAGATAGTGGATCTAGCTATGATTCCCAAGTAGTATGTAGATAGCTTGTATTCCTAGATAGTCATAGGATTAACCCTTGTATGCTTAGAATATAGCTAGAATTAACCCTTGTATGAATAGATGTATGGTTAATCTCTATTTTATGTTCTATTCGAAGCTATGGATAGATGGATATATAATGATAGTTTTCTTTTCGCTCCTCCCCGTGGTTTTAGCAGGGGATTAAGGGGGTAGAGATCTAAAGGCTATGTAGAAGTAGAGATGCTCCTAGCTAGAATCCCTTAAATCCCAATAAATGTGGCTTGTGAACAAGAGCCCACCAGTGCTCGAATTTGACGGTTCGCCCTTAATTTTCCAAGGACGGGCAAAATAATTTTACACCTTTCGCATGACAAAAAGTTCCTAATTTCAAGCCTTTCAAATGTAATTGCAAAATTTAAGATGACAGAAACTAGGTTTTTTCCTCAAAAACATAGATAGATACATAGAACAAGGCATATTTCCATTATAGTTCATGAAATACATAATGAAGTTCTTACATAGATATTACTGAAATAAAATAATAGTTTAAAGTTTAAAATCAATCACAAACTTATTCAAGTGGCATTCGTCTCCTTTGCTTCGCTTCATACCAGCCTTGTAACATGCTTGCCAATCTATACTTTCAAATTGTTAATTCCACAATGATACATGCATCGTGGATCTAGCCATGTCTACTTTTGAAGCAAACTTGGCAAACAATTTTTCCCGCTGGGTAAAAGCATGAAAGGGTGTTTATAAATGTATCCCTTTTGGTACATGTGGCTATATTACACAAATCACCCAAAGTACCCAAAAAGTACATGCATAGCCAAAACATATCCGAAATTTAGCTTAAATGTATATGCAAAGTACATAAAATAAAAAAGTGTATGTTTATACAAATAAAAAATAACCAAAATGTACGTGAAAAGTATCCATATTTGTACATCAATTCAGTACAATGTACGTACACCCTTTCATGCTTTTACCCCGCTATTCCTTAGTCTCATCATCCCTTACAACATATCCACAGCATATGCAGACGGATTGAAGAATTTCATGGTATTTGGTTGGTTGTTTGGTACTTGTAATACAAATGCAATCCTATATTATAATGTTATATCGTAATTCCTGGATTTGGATCCAGCCCTACATCAGACGGTTTAGATCTAGGGTTGCAGATCAACGGCCGTGGCACCAATAATAATAGGCCAATTTCGTCCACCCTCTCTCCTTCTCATCGCTCATTGTTGTTGCCATAGCCATCTTTATCATTCCTTCCCTGCCCTTGCCCATCGTGTTTTCATGGCCGACCGGAGTTTTCAGTGCCTTAATCTCCAAGACAGTGTAGCATATAATGGTAGCATTAAAACAAGGGGAAAAGAGAATGATATTGGCAGATGAGAGAAATTGGAGAGTAAATGGGATCATTCTTTTACTAAGGAGCTTCCGCCATATGTAAGAGCAGAGCTTTCCAGCCTTTTGTTTCTGGATGGCTCGGAATCTGGTTCAAAGTCTTGAAGAATAGTTACAGTATGGCATACCGAGCAAGCTTACATCTATTTTTCTCAAGGGGGGTTCATATAGTTTTGGTCGTACAAACCACGTGAGTGACCCAAAAGGGTTTGTTTTCCCTTTAAACCATACATATACTCGTACCTAGGGGTAGTTTTTTGGGGTTTTAGGGCTGATTTTGGTAATCAGACGGGTCGAAAAGGGGTTTTGAAAAAAATTCAAACACGTATACAAGGGGGTTTTTGCCAACCCCTTGCACGCAGGTGGCATACCCCCTATATAATAGGTGCATCCCCCGGGATTTTTCTTTTGAGCTTCACTGGATCAAAAGCCCTTCTGGAGCAGATAATATCTCAAAAGCTGGCATGGCAGATCTTTTCTTTCAGATTCCAGAGCAAGCTACACAATAGGTATGCTTCTCCATGATCTAGATCTTTGCAAGAACTTTTTTGTGGACCCAACTCGCTAGATGGTCATCCCGTAAACCGTAGTAATTCCAGCTTCTCGTTGGTGTTATGCATCATTTTGAGATTTGCCAGCCCGAGAGGCGGATCTGCGTTATGGGCACTCTAGCCATTCTACTCGTTATCTAGAGGCAAGCTTGAGATCTCAACAAAGTTCAAATCATCCGACAATATATAAACAATGGGGTTTTTGTGCCCTCTCATATGCATCGTGGAGTGATCTTTGGAGTCCGGGGTTTATGGCATCTCGCAAAATACACTTAGATCTTTTGTGAAGGTGCCTAGGCTTTTCAATTATGGCACACGGTTTTCTGTAAGATTGCCATGGACTTTTTGGTGTCTGGAGCTATAGACTTTGCTGTTAATCAACTGGTCCATGCACAGGGAGATTTTGCAGCAGTGATCGCCACAATATATCTCAGAAGGTTTCAACATGCATCCTTTTCCCTGTGATATTTACACAGATGGAGGACAAAATGACATTATGCTTTTGGCATTTATTGGGACTGTATGGCTTTTTTGTTTTTACAGGACACATGTGTACTCTCAAAATTTTTATTGAGAGCATCATGCAATGTTCTGCAATGTTCAACAACATTATAACAATATTCTTTTGCCCGGATATACCAAAAGTAAATCACGAGGTATTTGTTTCATTGTGGCTTGATTTTCTAGATCAAAAAGACCCTATTTATATTTGTCAATAGATGTTTATATCTCATTAGTAAGTGCGTGATGATAGATGTTCTGCGGATTGGACCGCCCAAACCCGGTGCATATCTCCTAAGAATAATATATGTCATGCATTGGTTGTTCAGAGTGATGGTTAATTCAAATATTGCAAGGATCTCACACCGAACCGAAGCTATTTCGATGTTGAGTCGACAAAACGACATCAAATCATTAGCAAGTCAGATGGCATATACAAAGGGGAGATCTAGTTCAAGGTATCCAAGGTATCCAGTTCAAGGTCATTGACAAATGCAGTGTTGGCAAAATGAAAGTGTTGCAGCAGAAAGCATCAACAAGAAAGTAAGGTTCTCTGTTTCATACGCTATGTGTTTTATTTGAGAAAAAAACACTTTAAGTTCTGCTATATAAGCATTCAAGTCATGAAGGCTGCAGATGGGTCTTTCACCAGGATGCCTGATTAACCAAAAAATGTAAGGTATGCATGCTATTATACTTTGCTCCCTTCATTTTTGAACCCAACTTGAAACCAGTCGTAACAGATGCAGGCACTGAAGAAGTTTATGGAGTTTTAGATACCATGGACAGCATGAGCGTTCTACCTGTTTATGCCATTACAAATGTTGGGCACTATGAGTCAATCCCTAGCATACCTTCACATGAGCGTTCTACCTGTTTATACTATTACAAATGTTGGGCAATATGAGTCAATTCCTAGAATATCTTCACAACGATATGTTTTAGGGATAAAAAAGTTGAAATAAAAAGTGGACGTTCACAAAGTATACATTTGAGCTTGGAGCACTTGAAAATGTCTAGCAAATCTGTATATTGAAGACAGCACAATAGAAGTGCCAATACCAGGGCTTCTAAGACTAATGGATATGAGCCAGACCTTTAAGAAAAATTTGCAGAAGGAAGAGAGAAGTAGCCATCAATGGAAGCATACACCAGATAGTTAAAGGCAAGAGGAATATTGCAAAGCCCAGAGATTTTAAAAATACAAAATAGATAAAAATTTTATGATGCAAATTTAAGAGAGTCAAGTGGTTATTGAGAAGGATTCTGAGAATTTTAATACTGTCAGAAACCCCATAGCATCTAATGCCAGCACACTAAATGGTGGAGGAATGATATAAGTAGCCTGCCAACTGTGTTATGTTGGGAAGATGTGAAAGCCATGAATAGCCAGAAGCGGGATAGTAAGATAGTGCAATTAATTCCAAGCGTGGGGTGAGAGCATTTTAGGGTGTGCCAAAAAAAGTATCTAAAAGGTAGTTTTAGAGTACTTTTTCTGCAGGTACCTAATTGATATTAAAAGTACCTAAATCAAAGCTAATAGTCAATATTTTTACTTCATGGTTGAGAGTAATAGAAGAATGATGTGTTAGAGCACTTTTCATATCATCCATTATCATGACCATGAAGCCATATCACCGTATGTAAGTACCCAGTGGATATTTTAGGTAGGTTCCAAAAGTGGTACACCCTCATGCTTTAACCCAGTGGGAAAATGTAACAGTGACAAAGTTGATGAGCATTATTATGTTAATGCCCAGTTTCTCTCACCTTTGTTATTGTGTTGATCGCAATTTAGATGGCACCAACAAGTTTTAAGCAAATGACAATGTTTTACTTGAAATATAGAATGTACCATACAAACCATGCCATACAAACACGTCAAAATAAAAAGGGCTAAAAAGTGGCGCCCAAAAAAAAAAAAAAAAAAAAAAAACCCTAAAAAAAGGGGTTTTTTGGTGTGGCTATGGGTGTGACTATCACCATCGATCAGGCACATTGTCATACAATCTACTATAGATGCCTCATTAAATGACTATTCGATTGTATAGACTCGGTGAGGTATTTGGTCCTGAGGGCATATATGTAATAGTAGGCTTACATTCCTTTGCTATATTCCTAAGAGACCTAAGAGACATTTGAATCTTTCTTTGCATGAATGGGCATCTAAGTTAGAACTAACGAGGGCATTTGCATAATCGTTTTTAGTACATCGTCCTCCTAGAAATGGCTACATGTAGAGTGCAATCAATCGCCATTGCCATCGGCGTTGCTCAATGCAATTTTGGAGTAAGAAGAACCTCAATGCAAATTTGAGTGTTAGGTGAGGGCTTCACATTCTAACAGTAAGTACTTTTCTGAGTGAAATTTGCGTTTCTTTGGGACATTGGGGAGGAAAGAGAACCTTTTGTTTGAAATTTGACAGGCACAGAAAGGACCATAGTTGCCACTTGCATGCACATTTTTTGGTCGAATATGTCTGCAAGCTACAGTTTCAGCCCTAGCCCGAAAGCATTGAGGTTCTAGCATTGTGGGCGAAAGAAGGCATATGAGAATGGTCCATTGCACGCTCGCATGTATTCTACATGTTCCTTTAGTAATTTCACATTCAAAACGGCAATTCCTTCCCTGAGGACTGAGAAATAACAAGCAGCGATCATGTTCTCTGATCTTCCTTGTTCTGTTGTATTTGGTTATGAGAAAATAATCATTGTTATTTACATCTTGCGATATCTTTTGAGGTGCTTTTAGAAGTGCTATTGGAATAATAGAAAATTGTGGAACTAAAACTACATTAGCGAATGATAGAAAGCCACTGCCTTTGTATCAGAATGTATGGTAATTGTAATGGCTGAACAAATATATTGGTCTTGGTCTTTTAGGAATAGCAGCTGCACACGATATGATTATATTAACTCTCATTGGCATCAGCAATGACAAGAGCATAAATGTCTATATTGTCGGCCTTTTACGTGGTTTATTTAGAACATTCTAATTTGCACCAATTAACCTAGCCGATGGTCGATTCTGCACCTTCCGAAATGTAGACATTGGATCTCTTTAAATGTTTCATCATGTGTACTTAACCATGCAAATACAGCAAACGATGATCAATTATCTCCTCCTTGCATCAACTTTTGCCTTCGTGTTTGAAATGGCAAGATTTAAGTGGAAAAATGATTTAAGTGGCAAGATTTAAGAAATGGTATTGATGTCAATGTAAAATCGCAAGGTTGTAAATTTTGTTTACAATAGATCAAACGTAGAATACATACATAACCCTTATGGGTCAGGAATGTTCCAAGGGGTCACTAAAGTACAAGTACATGGATTGCCCAATGTTCCAAGGGCTTTCACCAAAGTACAAGGTACATGGATTGCCCCAATCGAAGGTGGGCAATTTTTACCGCTTGGAATGAAATAATAAGAAATAGAAGATTTATAATGTTTAATGGTTCGTTGGTATCTATAATGTATATTTTAAGTCCAGGTTAAAAATGGAATGCATAGAGATATTATAATCAATAATAATATAAATGTTTAAAACTTATAAAGATATATAGCAAGAAAAACAACGGGCATTCCTCTATTCCTAGCCTTTCAAATGGCCAGTATGTCTTGAAGTTGCCCTTCTCTATGATGGGCAATTGCCCAAGTGCTACCCCTTTCGCTTGTAATACAAAAAGAAATTTTCACCCCGCTTTGACGGGCAAAAATCCCAAAACGACTGATTCAAAGACCGGATAACGAAAGCATGATGGTGAAAAGGAGGTGGAATCTCGCTGGTTTGATTACAAAATTCCTATAGTGTGTTAGACTTATAGTTGGTTACCATGTAGGACCGGGTATGGGTCCGACACCTCGATCGCAAGATACGCACCTAAAGTGGATGTCTTTGGCTCGATGGGCACGCCGGGCGCCTATGGATTTTGGGGATTAAAGCCGGGTAGGGATGCATTGTTGCTGAAGGAACCATGATCCTCTAGCTACCCATGGAACCATCATGTTGGGAGTGAATTCATTTCCTCCCCGCTTTGTCTGAGTAGTCTCATAGGGTGAATCCAACTCTGAGTAGTCTCATAGGGTGAATCCATGAGATTGCATTCTAAGGCTATGACCACGCCATAGCATGATTCAACCTATCTCGCAAAAGTATGCACGGGGAGGGGCGGATGGACTACCCTAGCTATTGTTCTATGCCATCCAACGCCATTGCCATGATTCCGCCTGTTGTCATTGGGAGGCCCTAATCGCCAGTTGATCCCCATGAGTCGGAGCCGTGGTAGAATCCTCATTCATGGTGCATTTTCTATGTTATGTTGGCATTATATGTTGTTGCATTGATCTTTGGATGGACCACCCTATTTATTTGCTTTGTTCTTGGGGTGCTAACATGTATGTACGCTTCCACTATATAGGATTCCCATAGAAGGCGTGGGACGAATGACACCTCAGGTGTCCTTCACCCTAGGACACTTGCCCATCACAAGTGGTCTCGAAAGTCGACCGGAGGGCCTTTCTGCGGGTGATGGAGTCGCCATGGGAGGGAATTTCCCATATTTATATGATGGGAGCATCAGATAGGTTCGGGGAGGGTCACATAGCATCCATATGTGGGCTCGCTTTGAATGCAAATAGTGTCTTCGCCCACCAACAAGGAGCCTTATTCCAACGAGGCATGATGACGCAGCTCCGCAGACAGGTAAGCCTCCACTTTCAAGGCAAATGACAAAAGGTAAGCCCGAGGCGTGTTCATGAAATTACCCCGGCTCTTAGTAATTACGTCGTTGGAGCCCCTACCCATTACTTTGCAAGATATTATCTCTTCACCCTAATCGCACTTGGATGACCATTGCAATGGGATGGGTTGTCCGGGTTATTACCAACAACCAAATTGAAAGTGCAATATCACAAAGATGGCTCATAGGATTGAGGGATGTCCACCTCACCGGGTGGATCTAGCTTGGCTTACTTTCATGCTTCATTACGACGATGCCCATGCAAAAATCAAAGCTTGTGAGATCGGTGAGAAACCACCTCATTGATTCAAGAGGATAATTTTATAAATTGTGTTTGATGTTTGTTTTGTTGGATGTTGTAGGTAGGTGTTTCCCGTAGTGCCTATTCAAATTTGCATTTGGCACATGAGGAGAGCCTGGTTTAAGTGGTTGTCGAGAAACGTGAGGGAGAAGAAGGTTAGAAACAAGATGTTCACCGAGGGGCGATTATGTATGGGATAGGCAAAGTCAGCATCTTACATGTAGGTGAGGAGGAAGGAGTTTCCGGTGGTGTAGAAGGTGGAAAGCCGGGGGACAATCATTATGGGGATGTGTACAGAGAAGCCTGTAGAATTGAAGCTACACAGGATGCATTCAAAACTAAGTATGGCATGAGGTTTCCTAAATTGAAGGGTTATATGTAGCATAATAACAGGGGGTTTTCTTTTGTGTTTTTGCACGCTTTTCACCAAGATTTTCCTATGATTTCGTGATGTATTCAAATGGATGTACTAATGCGCACATCTAGAGTGCACCATTTCTGAGCCATTGATTTTAGCCTTTTTTTTGCAATGGTCAACAACCAATGGCACAACAAAAGCCCTTTTTTTGTGCGTGTGGTGCATAATGGTCAACAACCAATGGCTCACAACAAAAGCCCTCTTTTTATGTGTGTGGTGCATAATGGGCACATGAAGGGCTTGAAGGGCGCATGAAGGGCTTGAAGGGCGCATGTAGTGCGTTTTCGCCAAGCAACACATTTCTTATTATAACTTTTGATCCGAGCTCGTTTTTGAGATGATTTTTATTAGCGTTGGAAAGCTCTCTCCGAGATCTTTTGATAGTGTATGATATGGATATGTTTGGTTAAGTTATATATGCTAAAACAGCAATTTTTCGGCCGGGTTGGGCACATGAAGGGCTTGAAGGGCTTATGTAGTGCAGTTTCACGGGCAACACATTTCTTATCATAACTTTTGATCCGAGCTCTGTTTTAGATGATTTTTTATTGCGTTGGAAAGCTCCGGTGTTTTTAGAAGTGCTATTGGAATAATAGAAAATTGTGGAACTAAAACTACATTAGCTTAATGATAGAAAGCCAATCACTTTGATCGTAATGTATGGTAATTGTAATAATTTGAACAAATATATTGGTCTTGGTCTTTTAGGAATAGCGGTGCACACGATATGATTATATTAACTCTCATTGGCATCAGCAATGACAAGAGCATACATGTCTATATTGTCGGCCTTTTCATTGGTTTATTTAGAACATTCTAATTTGCACCAATTAACCTAATCACCGGGTCGATTCTCAAGACCTTATTTAAATGTAGACATTGGATCTCTTTAAATGTTTCATCATGTGTACTTAACCATGCAAATACAAACAAACGATGATCAATTATCTCCTCCTTGCATCAACTTTTGCCTTCGTGTTTGAAATGGCAAGATTTAAGTGGAAAAATGATTTAAGTGGCAAGATTTAAGAAATGATATTGATGTCAATGTAAAATCGCAAGGTTGTAAATTTTGTTTACAATAGATCAAACGTAGAATGGGTCAGGAATGTTCCAAGGGGTCACTAAAGTACAAGTACATGTATTGCCCAATGTTCCAAGGGCTTTCACCAAAGTACAAGTATATGGATTGCTCCCACCGAAGGTGGGCAATTTACTAGTGCTTGAATGAAATAATAAGAAATAGAAGATTTCTAATGTTTAATGGTTCGTTGGTATCTATAATGTATATTTTAAGTCCCGGTTAAAAAATGGAATGCATAGAGATATTATAATCAATAATAATATAAATGTTTAAAACTTATAAAGATATATAGCAAGAAAAACGGCCCGGGCATTCCTCTATTCCTAGCCTTTCAAATGACGAGTATGTCTTGTAGTTGCCCTTCTCTATGATGGGCAATTGCCCAAGTGCTACCCTTCGCTTGCAATACAAAAGAAATTTTCACTGTTTTGACTCCGCAAAATCCCAAAACGACACGATTCGATTCAAGACCGGATAATGAGCATGATGGTGAAAAGGAGGTGGAATCCTCACCGGTTTTGATTACAAAATTCCTATAGTGTGTTAGACTTATAGTTGGTTACCATGTAGGACCGGGTATGGGTCTGACACCTCCTGGATCGCAAGATACGTACCTAAAAGTGGATGTCTTTGGCTCGATGGGCACGCCGGGGCGGCCTATGGATTTTGGGGGATTAAAGACGGGTAGGGATGCATTGTTGCCTGAAGGAACCATGATCCTCTAGCTACCCATGGAACCATCATGTTCTGGGAGTGAATTCATTTCCTCCCTGCCTTGTCGGAGTAGTCTCATAGGGTGAATCCAACTCGGAGTAGTCTCATAGGGTGAATCCATGAGATTGCATCTCCGGAAGGCTATGACCACGTCATAGCATGATTCAACCTATCTGCAAAGTATGCACAGGAGGGGCGGATGGACTACCCTAGCTATTGTTCTATGCCATCCAATGCCATTGCCATGATTCCGCCTGTTGTCATTGGGAGGCCCTAATCGCTTGACCCCCCATGAGTCGAGCCGGGGTAGAATCCTCATTCATGGTGCATTTTCTATGTTATGTTGGCATTATATGTTGTTGCATTGATGATGGATGGACCACCCTATTTATTTGCTTTGTTGCCAGGTGCTAACATGTATGTACGCTTCCACTATATAGGATTCCCATAGAAGGCGGGGATCTAATGACACCTCAGGTGTCCTTCACTGGGACACTTGCCCATCACAAAGTGGTGCGGAGTCGACGGAGGGCCTTTCTGTGGTGATGGAGTCGCCATGGGAGGGGAATTTCCCATATTTATATGATGGGAGCATCGTATAGGTTCGGGGAGGGTCACATAGCATCCATATGTGGGCTCGCTTGAATGCAAATAGTGTCTTCGTCCACCAACAAGGAGCCTTATTCCAACGAGGCATGATGACGCAGCTCCAGAGACAGGTAAGCCTCCACTTTCAAGGCAAATGACAAAAGGTAAGCCTCAGGCAGTGTTCATGAAATTACCCCGGCTCTTAGTAATTCTGTGTTGGAGCCCCTACCCATTACTTTGCAAGATATTATCTCTTCACCCTAATCGCACTTGATGACCATTGCAATGGGATGCCGGTTGTCTGGGTTATTACCAACAACCAAATCGAAAGTGCAATATCACAGTGCCTCATAGGATTGAGGGATGCAGTCCACCTCTGTGATCTAGCTTGGCGACTTTCATGCTTCATTACAGACGATGCCCATGCAAAAATCAAAGCTTGTGAGACGGTGAGAAACCACCTCATTGATTCAAGAGGATAATTTTATAAATTGTGTTTGATGTTTGTTTTGTTGGATGTTGCAGTGTAGGTGTTTCCCGTAGTGCCTATTCAAATTTGCATTTGGCACATGAGGAGAGCCTGGTTTAAGTGGTTGTCGAGAAACGTGAGGGAGAAGAAGGTTAGAAACAAGATGTTCACCGAGGGGCGATTATGTATGGGATAGGCAGTCCGCACATCTTACATGTAGGTGAGGACGAAGGAGTTTCCGGTGGTGTAGAAGGTGGAAAGCCGGGGGACAATCATTATGGGGACGTGTACAGAGAAGCCTGTAGAATTGAAGCTACACAGGATGCATTCAAAACTAAGTATGGCATGAGGTTTCCTAAATTGAAGGGTTATATGTAGCATAATAACAGGGGTTTTCTTTGTTTTTGACGCTTTTCACTAAAGGTTTTCCTATGATTTCGCGGATGTATTCAAATGGATGTACTAATGCGCATATCTAGAGTGCACCATTTCGAGCCATTGATTTTAGCCTTTTTTTGCAGAATGGTCAACAACCAATGGCACAACAAAAGCCCTTTTGTGCGTGTGGTGCATAATGGTCAACAACCAATGGGCTCACAACAAAAGCCCTCTTTTTATGTGTGTGGTGCATAATGGGCACATGAAGGGCTTGAAGGGCGCATGAAGGGTTTGAAGGGCGCATGTAGTGCGTTTCCATGCACGGCAACACATTTCTTATTATAACTTTGATCCGTGAGCTCGCTTTCGATGATTTTTTATGATATGGAAAGCTCTCCGGTCCCAGATCTTTTGATAGTGTATGATATGGATATGTTTGGTTGTTATATATGCTAAAACAACAATTTTTCGGCCGGGTTGGGCACATGAAGGGCCCCAAGGCATGTAGTAGTGCGCTCACGCAAGCAACATATTTCTTATCATAACTTTTGATCCGAGCTCGTTTTTAGATGATTTTTATTGCGTTGGAAAGCTCCAAAGGTTTTTAGAATGCTATTGGAATAATAGAAAATTGTGGAACTAAAACTACATTAGCTTAATGATAGAAAGCCACCGCCTTTGCATCGTAATGTATGGTAATTGTAATGGCTGAACAAATATATTGGTCTTGGTCTTTTAGGAATAGCAAAATTTATCAACGATATGATTATATTAACTCTCATTGGCATCAAGAATGACAAGAGCATACATGTCTATATTGTCTACCTTTTACGTGGGTTTATTTAGAACATTCTAATTTGCACCAATTAACCTAGCCACGGGTCGATTCTCAAGACCTTCCAAAATGTAGACATTGGATCTCTTTAAATGTTTCATCATGTACTTAACCATGCAAATACAGCAAACGATGATCAATTATCTCCTCCTTGCATCAACTTTTGCCTTCGTGTTTGAAATGGCAAGATTTAAGTGGAAAAATGATTTAAGTGGCAAGATTTAAGAAATGGTATTTGTAAATTTTGTTTACAATAGATCAAACGAATACATACATAACCCTTATGGGTCGAATGTTCCAAGGGGTCACTAAAGTACAAGTACATGTATTGCCCAATGTTCCAAGGGCTTTCACCAAAGTACAAGGATGGATGGATCCCCACCAAGGTGGGCAATTTACTAGTGCTTGGAATGAAATAATAAGAAATAGAAGATTTCTAATGTTTAATGGTTCGTTGGTATCTATAATGTATATTTTAAGTCGGTTAAAAATGGAATGCATAGAGATATTATAATCAATAATAATATAAATGTTTAAAACTTATAAAGATATATAGCAAGAAAAACGACGGGCATTCCTCTATTCCTAGCCTTTCAAATGACGACGAGTATGTCTTGTAGAAGTTGCCCTTCTCTATGATGGGCAATTGCCCAAATGCTACCCTTCGCTTGCAATACAAAAGAAATTTTCACCGCTTTGACCCGCAAAATCCCAAAAACGACCGATTCAAAGACACTGGATAATGAGCATGATGGTGAAAAGGAGGTGGAATCCCTGCGGGTTTGATTACAAAATTCCTATAGTGTGTTAGACTTATAGTTGGTTACCATGTAGGACCAGGGTATGGGTCCGACACCTCCCGGATCGCAAAGATGCATTACCTAAAGTGGATGTCTTTGGCTCGATGGGCGGCAGCGGCACTTATGGATTTTGGGGATTAAAAAGGGTAGGGATGCATTGTTGCCCCGAAGGAACCATGATCCTCTAGCTACCCATGGAACCATCATGTTCTGGGAGTGAATTCATTTCCTCCCCGCCTTGTCGGAGTAGTCTCATAGGGTGAATCCAACTCGGAGTAGTCTCATAGGGTGAATCCATGAGATTGCATCTCCGTAAGGCTATGACCACGTCATAGCATGATTCAACCTATCTGCAAAGTATGCACCGTGAGGGGCGGATGGACTACCCTAGCTATTGTTCTATGCCATCCAATGCCATTGCCATGATTCCGTCTTTGTCATTCGGAGGCCCTAATCGGGTTGACCCCCATGAGTCAGAGCCCAGGGTAGAATCCTCATTCATGGTGCATTTTCTATGTTATGTTGGCATTATATGTTGTTGCATTGATGATGGATGGACCACCCTATTTATTTGCTTTGTTGCCGTGCTAACATGTATGTACGCCCACTATATAGGATTCCCATAGAAGGCGCGGGGACGAATGACACCTCCGTGTCCTTCCCTAGGACACTTGCCCATCACAAGTGGTCCGGAGTCGATTGGGAGGCCTTTTCGCGTGGTGATGGAGTCGCCATGGGAGGGGAATTTCCATATTTATATGATGGGAGCATCGATAGGTTCGGGAGGGTCACATAGCATCCATATGTGGGCTCGGCTTGAATGCAAAAATAGTGTCTTCGCCCACCAACAAGGAGCCTTATTCCAACGAGGCATGATGACGCCAGCCCGCAGATGTGTAAGCCTCCACTTTCAAGGCAAATGACAAAAGGTAAGCCTCGCAAGAGCTGGTTCATGAAATTACCCCGCCTAGTAATTCCGGTAAGTTGGAGCCCCTACCATTACTTTGCAAGATATTATCTCTTCACCCTAATCGCACTTGATGACCATTGCATGGGATGCCTGGGTTTGTCAAGGTTATTACCAACAACCAAATCGAAGTGCAATATCACGCTGGTGGCTCATAGGATTGAGGGATGCAGTCCACCGGTGGATCTAGCTTGGCGACTTTCATGCTTCATTACGCACGATGCCCATGCAAAAATCAAAGCTTGTGAGATCGGAGAAACCACCTCATTGATTCAAGAGGATAATTTTATAAATTGTGTTTGATGTTTGTTTTGTTGGATGTTGCGTTGTAGGTGTTTCCCCAGAGTGCCTATTCAAATTTGCATTTGGCACATGAGGAGAGCCTGGTTTAAGTGGTTGTCGAAACGTGAGGGAGAAGAAGGTTAGAAACAAGATGTTCACCGAGGGCTTATTATGTATGGATAGGTACCGTGACATCTTACATGTAGGTGAGGACTAAGGAGTTTCCTGTGGTGTAGAAGGTGGAAAGCCAGGGGACAATCATTATGGGGACGTGGTACAGAGAAGCCCTGGGGAATTGAAGCTACACAGGATGCATTCAAAACTAAGTATGGCATGAGGTTTCCTAAATTGAAGGGTTATATGTAGCATAATAACAAGGGGTTTTCTTTGTGTTTTTGTACGCTTTTCACTAAGGTTTTCCTATGATTTCGTGATGTATTCAAATGGATGTACTAATGCGTACATCTAGAGTGCACCATTTCTGAGCCATTGATTTTAGCCTTTTTTTTGCAATGGTCAACAACCAATGGCACAACAAAAGCCCTTTTTTTGTGCGTGTGGTGCATAATGGTCAACAACCAATGGCTCACAACAAAAGCCCTCTTTTTATGTGTGTGGTGCATAATGGGCACATGAAGGGCTTGAAGGGCGCATGAAGGGCTTGAAGGGCGCATGTAGTGCAGTTTCCCCGCCGGCAACACATTTCTTATTATAACTTTTGATCCAGCTCGCTTTGTGATGATTTTTATTATGTTGGAAAGCTCTCTCCGAGATCTTTTTGATAGTGTATGATATGGATATGTTTGGTTAAGTTATATATGCTAAAACAATAATTTTTCGGCCGGGTTGGGCACATGAAGGGCCTGAAGGGCGCATGTAGTGCAGTTTCCCCGCCGGCAACACATTTCTTATTATAACTTTTGATCCAGAGCTCTGTTTTAGATGATTTTTATTGCGTTGGAAAGCTCCAGTGCTTTTAGAATGCTATTGGAATAATAGAAAATTGTGGAACTAAAACTACATTAGCGAATGATAGAAAGCCACCGCCTTTGTATCAGAATGTATGGTAATTGTAATGGCTGAACAAATATATTGGTCTTGGTCTTTTAGGAATAGCAAAATGCGATATGATTATATTAACTCTCATTGGCATCGTGAATGACAAGAGCATACATGTCTATATTGTCGGCTTTTACGTGGTTTATTTAGAACATTCTAATTTGCACCAATTAACCTAGCCATTTGGGTCGATTACGCACCTTCCAAATGTAGACATTGGATCTCTTTAAATGTTTCATCATGTGTACTTAACCATGCAAATACAGCAAACGATGATCAATTATCTCCTCCTTGCATCAACTTTTGCCTTCGTGTTTGAAATGGCAAGATTTAAGTGGAAAAATGATTTAAGTGGCAAGATTTAAGAAATGGTATTTGTAAATTTTGTTTACAATAGATCAAACGTAGAATACATACATAACCCTTATGGGTCAGGAATGTTCCAAGGGGTCACTAAAGTACAAGTACATGTATTGCCCAATGTTCCAAGGGCTTTCACCAAAGTACAAGTACATGGATTGCCCCACCGAAGGTGGGCAATTTACTAGTGCTTGGAATGAAATAATAAGAAATAGAAGATTTCTAATGTTTAATGGTTCGTTGGTATCTATAATGTATATTTTTAAGTCCGGTTAAAAAATGGAATGCATAGAGATATTATAATCAATAATAATATAAATGTTTAAAACTTATAAAGATATATAGCAAGAAAAACGACGGGCATTCCTCTATTCCTAGCCTTTCAAATGACGAGTATGTCTTGTAGTTGCCCTTCTCTATGATGGGCAATTGCCCAAGTGCTACCCTTCGTTTGCAATACAAAAGAAATTTTCACCTGTTTTGACGGGCAAAAATCCCAAAAACGACCTGATTCAGCACCAGATAACGAGCATGATGGTGAAAAGGAGGTGGAATCCTGCCTGGTTTGATTACAAAATTCCTATAGTGTGTTAGACTTATAGTTGGTTACCATGTAGGGGAGGGTATGGGTCCGACACCTCCCTGGATCGCAAGATACGCGTACCTAAAAGTGGATGTCTTTGGCTCGATGGGCACGGCTTGGCCTATGGATTTTGGGGATTAAAGACGGGTAGGGATGCATTGTTGCCCTGAAGGAACCATGATCCTCTAGCTACCCATGGAACCATCATGTTCTGGGAGTGAATTCATTTCCTCCCTGCCTTGTCGGAGTAGTCTCATAGGGTGAATCCAACTCGGAGTAGTCTCATAGGGTGAATCCATGAGATTGCATCTCCGGAAGGCTATGACCACGTCATAGCATGATTCAACCTATCTGCAAAGTATGCACAGGAGGGGCGGATGGACTACCCTAGCTATTGTTCTATGCCATCCAATGCCATTGCCATGATTCCGTCTGTTGTCATTCGGAGGCCCTAACTGCCGGGTTGACCCCCATGAGTGAGCCTGGGGTAGAATCCTCATTCATGGTGCATTTTCTATGTTATGTTGGCATTATATGTTGTTGCATTGATGATGGATGGACCACCCTATTTATTTGCTTTGTTGCCAGGTGCTAACATGTATGTACGCTTCCACTATATAGGATTCCCATAGAAGGCGTGGGACGAATGACACCTCCGTGTCCTTCACCCGGACACTTGCCCATCACAAGTGGTCTGAGTCGACCGGAGGGCCTTCGTGGTGATGGAGTCGCCATGGGGGGAATTTCCCATATTTATATGATGGGAGCATCAGATAGGTTGGGGAGGGTCACATAGCATCCATATGTGGGCTCGCTTGAATGCAAATAGTGTCTTCGTCCACCAACAAGGAGCCTTATTCCAACGAGGCATGATGACGCAGCTCCAGAGACAGGTAAGCCTCCACTTTCAAGGCAAATGACAAAAGGTAAGCCTCAGGCAGTGTTCATGAAATACCCCCGGCTCTTAGTAATTACGTGTTGGAGCCCCTACCCATTACTTTGCAAGATATTATCTCTTCACCCTAATCGCACTTGATGACCATTGCAATGGGATGCCGGTTGTCTGGGTTATTACCAACAACCAAATCGAAAGTGCAATATCACAGTGGCTCATAGGATTGAGGGATGCAGTCCACCTCGTGATCTAGCTTGGCGACTTTCATGCTTCATTCTGACGATGCCCATGCAAAAATCAAAGCTTGTGAGACGGTGAGAAACCACCTCATTGATTCAAGAGGATAATGTGATGTTTGTTTTGTTGGATGTTGCGTTGTAGGTGTTTCCGTAGTGCGTATTCAAATTTGCATTTGGCACATGAGGAGAGCCTGGTTTAAGTGGTTGTCGTCGAAACGGAGGGAGAAGAAGGTTAGAAACAAGATGTTCACCGAGGGCGATTATGTATGGGATAACCGGTCACATCTTACATGTAGGTGAGGACGAAGGAGTTTCCTGGTGGTGTAGAAGGTGGAAAGCCGGGGGACAATCATTATGGGGCGTGTACAGAGAAGCTTCAGAGAATTGAAGCTACAGGATGCATTCAAAACTAAGTATGGCATGAGGTTTCCTAAATTGAAGGGTTATATGTAGCATAATAACAAGGGTTTTCTTTGTGTTTTTGCACGCTTTTCACTAAGGTTTTCCTATGATTTCGTGGATGTATTCAAATGGATGTACTAACGCGCACATCTAGAGTGCACCATTTGAGCCATTGATTTTAGCCTTTTTTGCAATGGTCAACAACCAATGGCACAACAAAAGCCCTTTTTTTGTGCGTGTGGTGCATAATGGTCAACAACCAATGGCTCACAACAAAAGCCCTCTTTTTATGTGTGTGGTGCATAATGGGCACATGAAGGGCTTGAAGGGCGCATGAAGGGCTTGAAGGGCGCATGTAGTGCAGTTTCCCCGCCGGCAACACATTTCTTATTATAACTTTTGATCCAGAGCTCTGTTTGAGATGATTTTTATTGCGTTGGAAAGCTCTCTCCGAGATCTTTTTGATAGTGTATGATATGGATATGTTTGGTTAAGTTATATATGCTAAAACAATAATTTTTCGGCCGGGTTGGGCACATGAAGGGCCTGAAGGGCGATGTGTATTTCCCACCAAGAACACATTTCTTATCATAACTTTTGATCCGAGCTCTGTTTTAGATGATTTTACGCGTTGGAAAGCTCCAGTGCTTTTAGAATGCTATTGGAATAATAGAAAATTGTGGAACTAAAACTACATTAGCGAATGATAGAAAGCCACCGCCTTTGTATCAGAATGTATGGTAATTGTAATGGCTGAACAAATATATTGGTCTTGGTCTTTTAGGAATAGCAGCTGCACACGATATGATTATATTAACTCTCATTGGCATCAGCAATGACAAGAGCATACATGTCTATATTGTCGGCCTTTTACGTGGTTTATTTAGAACATTCTAATTTGCACCAATTAACCTAGCCGCTGGTCGATTCTGCACCTTCCGAAATGTAGACATTGGATCTCTTTAAATGTTTCATCATGTGTACTTAACCATGCAAATACAGCAAACGATGATCAATTATCTCCTCCTTGCATCAACTTTTGCCTTCGTGTTTGAAATGGCAAGATTTAAGTGGAAAAATGATTTAAGTGGCAAGATTTAAGAAATGGTATTTGTAAATTTTGTTTACAATAGATCAAACGTAGAATACATACATAACCCTTATGGGTCAGGAATGTTCCAAGGGGTCACTAAAGTACAAGTACATGTATTGCCCAATGTTCCAAGGGCTTTCACCAAAGTACAAGTACATGGATTGCCCCAGAAGAAGGTGGGCAATTTTACTAGTGCTTGGAATGAAATAATAAGAAATAGAAGATTTCTAATGTTTAATGGTTCGTTGGTATCTATAATGTATATTTTTAAGTCCGGTTAAAAAATGGAATGCATAGAGATATTATAATCAATAATAATATAAATGTTTAAAACTTATAAAGATATATAGCAAGAAAAACGACGGGCATTCCTCTATTCCTAGCCTTTCAAATGACGAGTATGTCTTGTAGTTGCCCTTCTCTATGATGGGCAATTGCCCAAGTGCTACCCTTCGTTTGCAATACAAAAGAAATTTTCACCTGTTTTGACGGGCAAAAATCCCAAAAACGACCTGATTCAGCACCAGATAATGAGCATGATGGTGAAAAGGAGGTGGAATCCTGCCTGGTTTGATTACAAAATTCCTATAGTGTGTTAGACTTATAGTTGGTTACCATGTAGGACCGGGTATGGGTCTGACACCTCCTGGATCGCAAGATACGTACCTAAAGTGGATGTCTTTGGCTCGATGGGCACGCCGGGGCGGCCTATGGATTTTGGGGGATTAAAGCCGGGTAGGGATGCATTGTTGCCTGAAGGAACCATGATCCTCTAGCTACCCATGGAACCATCATGTTCTGGGAGTGAATTCATTTCCTCCCTGCCTTGTCGGAGTAGTCTCATAGTGTGAATGCAACTCGGAGTAGTCTCATAGGGTGAATCCATGAGATTGCATCTCCGGAAGGCTATGACCACGTCATAGCATGATTCAACCTATCTGCAAAGTATGCACAGGAGGGGCGGATGGACTACCCTAGCTATTGTTCTATGCCATCCAACGCCATTGCCATGATTCCGTGCATTTGTCATTCGGAGGCCCTAATCGTCGGTTGATCCCCCATGAGTCGAGCCGGGGTAGAATCCTCATTCATGGTGCATTTTCTATGTTATGTTGGCATTATATGTTGTTGCATTGATCTTTGGATGGACCACCCTATTTATTTGCTTTGTTGCCGGTGCTAACATGTATGTACGCTTCCACTATATAGGATTCCCATAGAAGGCGTGGGACGAATGACACCTCCGTGTCCTTCACCCGGACACTTGCCCATCACAAGTGGTCTGAGTCAGACGGAGGGCCTTTCTGTGGTGATGGAGTCGCCATGGGAGGGGAATTTCCCATATTTATATGATGGGAGCATCGTATAGGTTCGGGGAGGGTCACATAGCATCCATATGTGGGCTCGCTTGAATGCAAATAGTGGCTTCGTCCACCAACAAGGAGCCTTATTCCAACTAGGCGTGATGACGCAGCTCCAGAGACAGGTAAGCCTCTACTTTCAAGGCAAATGACAAAAGGTAAGCCTCAGCAAGATTCATGAAATTACCAGGCTCTTAGTAATTCCATTGTTGGAGCCCCTACCCATTACTTTGCAAGATATTATCTCTTCACCCTAATCGCACTTGATGACCATTGCAATGGGATGTGGGTTTATGCGGGTTATTACCAACAACCAAATCGAAAAGTGCAATATCACAAAGGCCTCATAGGATTGAGGGATGCAGTCCACCTCTGTGATCTAGCTTGGCGACTTTCATGCTTCATTACAGACGATGCCCATGCAAAAATCAAAGCTTGTGAGACGGTGAGAAACCACCTCATTGATTCAAGAGGATAATTTTATAAATTGTGTTTGATGTTTGTTTTGTTGGATGTTGCGTTGTAGGTGTTTCCGTGAGTGCCTATTCAAATTTGCATTTGGCACATGAGGAGAGCCTGGTTTAAGTGGTTGTCGAGAAACGTGAGGGAGAAGAAGGTTAGAAACAAGATGTTCACCGAGGGGCGATTATGTATGGGATAGGCAGTCCGCACATCTTACATGTAGGTGAGGACGAAGGAGTTTCCGGTGGTGTAGAAGGTGGAAAGCCGGGGGACAATCATTATGGGGATGTGTACAGAGAAGCCTGTAGAATTGAAGCTACACAGGATGCATTCAAAACTAAGTATGGCATGAGGTTTCCTAAATTGAAGGGTTATATGTAGCATAATAACAGGGGGTTTTCTTTGTGTTTTTGTACGCTTTTCACTAAGATTTTCCTATGATTTCGTGATGTATTCAAATGGATGTACTAATGCGTACATCTAGAGTGCACCATTTCTGAGCCATTGATTTTAGCCTTTTTTTTGCAATGGTCAACAACCAATGGCACAACAAAAGCCCTTTTTTTGTGCGTGTGGTGCATAATGGTCAACAACCAATGGCTCACAACAAAAGCCCTCTTTTTATGTGTGTGGTGCATAATGGGCACATGAAGGGCTTGAAGGGCGCATGAAGGGCTTGAAGGGCGCATGTAGTGCGCTTTCCCGCCCGAACAACACATTTCTTATTATAACTTTTTGATCCGAGAGCTCTGTTTTGATGATTTTTTTATGCGTTGGAAAGCTCTCTCCGAGATCTTTTTGATAGTGTATGATATGGATATGTTTGGTTAAGTTATATATGCTAAAACAGCAATTTTTCGGCCGGGTTGGGCACATGAAGGGCTTGAAGGGCGCATGTAGTGCGATTTCGCCAGGAACACATTTCTTATCATAACTTTTGATCCGAGCTCGCTTTTTAGATGATTTTATTGCGTTGGAAAGCTCCAGTGTTTTTAGAAGTGCTATTGGAATAATAGAAAATTGTGGAACTAAAACTACATTAGCGAATGATAGAAAGCCACCGCCTTTGTACGTAATGTATGGTAATTGTAATGGGTGAACAAATATATTGGTCTTGGTCTTTTAGGAATAGCAACTGCATTACGCATATATGATTATATTAACTCTCATTGGCATCAGCAATGACAAGAGCATACATGTCTATATTGTCGGCCTTTTACATGGTTTATTTAGAACATTCTAATTTGCACCAATTAACCTAGTCATTTGGTCGATTCTCAAGACCTTAGAAATGTAGACATTGGATCTCTTTAAATGTTTCATCATGTGTACTTAACCATGCAAATACAGCAAACGATGATCAATTATCTCCTCCTTGCATCAACTTTTGCCTTCGTGTTTGAAATGGCAAGATTTAAGTGGAAAAATGATTTAAGTGGCAAGATTTAAGAAATGATATTGATGTCAATGTAAAATCGCAAGGTTGTAAATTTTGTTTACAATAGATCAAACGTAGAATACATACATAACCCTTATGGGTCAGGAATGTTCCAAGGGGTCACTAAAGTACAAGTACATGTATTGCCCAATGTTCCAAGGGCTTTCACCAAAGTACAAGTACATGGATTGCCCCACCGAAGGTGGGCAATTTACTAGTGCTTGGAATGAAATAATAAGAAATAGAAGATTTCTAATGTTTAATGGTTCGTTGGTATCTATAATGTATATTTTTAAGTCCGGTTAAAAAATGGAATGCATAGAGATATTATAATCAATAATAATATAAATGTTTAAAACTTATAAAGATATATAGCAAGAAAAAACGACGGGCATTCCTCTATTCCTAGCCTTTCAAATGGCTAGTATGTCTTGTAGTTGCCCTTCTCTATGATGGGCAATTGCCCAAGTGCTACCCCTTCGTTTGCAATACAAAAGAAATTTTCACCTGTTTTGACGGGCAAAAATCCCAAAAACGACCTGATTCAGCACCAGATAACGAGCATGATGGTGAAAAGGAGGTGGAATCCTGCCTGGTTTGATTACAAAATTCCTATAGTGTGTTAGACTTATAGTTGGTTACCATGTAGGACCGGGTATGGGTCTGACACCTCCTGGATCGCAAGATACGTACCTAAAAGTGGATGTCTTTGGCTCGATGGGCACGCCGGGGCGGCCTATGGATTTTGGGGGATTAAAGCCGGGTAGGGATGCATTGTTGCCTGAAGGAACCATGATCCTCTAGCTACCCATGGAACCATCATGTTCTGGGAGTGAATTCATTTCCTCCCTGCCTTGTCGGAGTAGTCTCATAGGGTGAATCCAACTCGGAGTAGTCTCATAGGGTGAATCCATGAGATTGCATCTCCGGAAGGCTATGACCACGTCATAGCATGATTCAACCTATCTGCAAAGTATGCACAGGAGGGGCGGATGGACTACCCTAGCTATTGTTCTATGCCATCCAACGCCATTGCCATGATTCCGCCTCATTTGTCATTCTGGAGGCCCTAAGCGTCAGTTGACCCCCATGAGTCGAGCCAGTGGTAGAATCCTCATTCATGGTGCATTTTCTATGTTATGTTGGCATTATATGTTGTTGCATTGATGATGGATGGACCACCCTATTTATTTGCTTTGTTGCCAGGTGCTAACATGTATGTACGCTTCCACTATATAGGATTCCCATAGAAGGCATGGGACGAATGACACCTCCGTGTCCTTCACCCGGACACTTGCCCATCACAAGTGGTGCGAGTCGGGGCCGGAGGGCCTTTTCGTGGTGATGGAGTCGCCATGGGATGGGGGAATTTCCCATATTTATACGATGGAAGCATCGATAGGTTCGGGAGGGTCACATAGCATCCATATGTGGGCTCGCTTGAATGCAAATAGTGTCTTCGCCCACCAACAAGGAGCCTTATTCCAACGAGGCATGATGACGCAGCTCGAGCAGGTAAGCCTCCACTTTCAAGGCAAATGACAAAAGGTAAGCCTCGTGCGGTGTTCATGAAATTACCGGCTCTTAGTAATTACGTGTTGGAGCCCCTACCCATTACTTTGCAAGATATTATCTCTTCACCCTAATCGCACTTGATGACCATTGCAATGGGATGGGTTGTGCGGGTTATTACCAACAACCAAATCGAAAAGTGCAATATCACAAATGGCTCATAGGATTGAGGGATGCAGTCCACCCTCGTGATCTAGCTTGGCGACTTTCATGCTTCATTACGAGACGATGCCCATGCAAAAATCAAAGCTTGTGAGGCGGTGAGAAACCACCTCATTGATTCAAGAGGATAATTTTATAAATTGTGTTTGATGTTTGTTTTGTTGGATGTTGCGGTGTAGGTGTTTCCGTGAGTGCCTATTCAAATTTGCATTTGGCACATGAGGAGAGCCTGGTTTAAGTGGTTGTCGAGAAACGTGAGGGAGAAGAAGGTTAGAAACAAGATGTTTCACCGAGGGGCTTATTATGTATGGGATAGGCAAAATCCATTACATAGGCTTACATGTAGGTGAGGAAGAAGGAGTTTCCGGTGGTGTAGAAGGTGGAAAGCCGGGGACAATCATTATGGGGGCGCGGTACAGAGAAGCCTCAGAGAATTGAAGCTACACGGGATGCATTCAAAACTAAGTATGGCATGAGGTTTCCTAAATTGAAGGGTTATATGTAGCATAATAACGGGGGTTTTCTTTGTATTTTTGCACGCTTTTCACTAAGGTTTTCTATGATTTAAGTGATGTATTCAAATGTATGTACTAATGCGCATATCTAGAGTGCACCATTTCGAGCCATTGATTTTAGCCTTTTTTTTTGCAATGGTCAACAACCAATGGCTCACAACAAAAGCCCTTTTTGTGCGTGTGGTGCATAATGGTCAACAACCAATGGCTCACAACAAAAGCCCTCTTTTTGTGTGTGTGGTGCATAATGGGCACATGAAGGGCTTGAAGGGCGCATGAAGGGCTTGAAGGGCGCATGAAGGGCTTGAAGGGCGCATGTAGTGCGGTTTCCCGCCCGGCAACACATTTCTTATCATAACTTTTTGATCCGCAGCTCGTTTCGGATGATTTTTATTGTGTTGGAAAGCTCTCTCCGAGATCTTTTGATAGTGTATGATATGGATATGTTTGGTTAAGTTATATATGCTAAAACAGCAATTTTTCGGCCGGGTTGGGCACATGAAGGGCTTGAAGGGCGCATGTAGTGCAGTTTCCCCGCCGGCAACACATTTCTAATCATAACTTTTGATCCAGAGCTCTGTTTTAGATGATTTTTATTGCGTTGGAAAGCTCTCTCCGAGATCCTGTTGATAGTGTATGATATGGATATATTTGGTTAAGTTATCTATGCTAAAACAGCAATTTTTTGGCCGGGTTTGGTAGGCTTTCACATCCTACTAGCTGATTAATACAGGATTGCGCTATTGGATATTGTTTTATGGCTCATTCCGAATGAAGCCTGCAAAAAATTACCATGCATTTTTAGATTTTGAGGCAGTTATTAAGCAAATTCCAAGGCTTCTAGATCCTTGTGCTAGCAAGCAGAAAAGTTTTCCACTTTGGTTTCTCACCACAAGAATCCATGGAGGCCAAAGGCTGCTGTTAAATTCCAGTTGAAAAATGTTTGTGTATGGGTGTTGCAAACTTTATGACTTTCAGAATAATGGGATCAATCTGCTCTATCTTTATGGTAACTTTTACTTATGTTCTATTTGTTTTATTGTGATGAAATTCAAAAGCTACAGGTGATGAAAGCCTCAAATGAATTCTAGTTTTTTTCTGGTTTGAATTCTAAAATTTTTGTCACACCGGGGGGAGGGGGGGTGACGTCCCTAAGGCCCCGAAGGGGCCAAATTTTTTTTTTTTGCAATGCAAACCATTAAGATCCAACATATAAAAATTAAATCCCCCAACACATAACAACCAATACATAACAACCATTGACATTAACAACCAACACATAACTACCATTGACATTAATTAAGACAACCATTGGGTCCAACACATTTAAATTAAAATCCCCCTTAAACCCCCTTTGGTTTGGGGGCATATTCACACGGGGAGTGACGTAGGGCAGCGAGAGCCCTCATATTTGTATTTTGCACGTACGAAATCAACACTATATAGTATTTCGCTTGAAATCTTATAGTATTTTGCGAATCTTGTTATACAGTATAGCAAATTTTGTACTTGCATACCCCATAAACGAGGAACTTTACGTACGGTGTAGATTAAGGAATAAGGGGTGAATATAAGGGGTTATATAAGCAAGGAATGGACGAGAAATATATGTCAGTGTGTCTTGGCATTTAGAGTATACCATCACTCGAACCAGGAGACGAATATCACTATGTCATAAAAAGGCATCTAGACGTATCAAAGTCTCAGTTGAGGGGCAGAAGGATCGATTGGCTTCTTCACATTCTAGTGAAACGACGTGGAGACACACTTGGCCTACACAAGGTGATTCATTGTTTCTTGCTTCCAAGGTAAAATATCATAGGAAACCATAATGCTCATTAGGTACATGAAAGAGGCCGGTTTCGTGCCCGATACATCTCAAGAGCAGATCATAGAGTGTGCATTCGTGGGGCAAGAAACATCCCTAATGGGGCCGTCACATTCATTAACGTTGAGGAGGGCCAGGCTGAGGTACAAAGCCAGAAGACTTTGGGCCATGGTCCGTACTACGTGAATGGAGCACACAAGTACTGGGCTTGCTGTTATCGCACATGGGGTGCCAAAGAAAACCTATGCAAACACCAGGTGAAGGTGCTGCAATTGATGGATACATACAAGGAGCAAGACATTTTGCAGGTCTTGGGTACTTAATGCGGGACGATAGGGGATGGCCTAGACAACCTTAAGCCATGGGACAATCAAGTGCAGATGCCCTGTGTGCCATTGGACAAACCAGCATTGATGTACGCTGTTCTGAAAGAGGCTCTAAGGTTCCTAAACGATGGGTGCGTAAATGTGGGTGAGCCCAGAACAGACACCAAATTGGAGGTGGTCACCGCCTCGCTACATTCTGTTATTGCCAGGGTCATTTGCAGGGCCACCAAAGACCCGATATTTTGCTAGCCACCGACTTCATGATGAGAAAGTTTGACAACAAGCTAGAAAGATTGGACGAAGAAAAGACATCTCAGATAAAAAAAGTTTGCGCCCTACCTAACATGGTTGTGGAGGATGCCTACGGTAGCAGTTTGGCCAGGTTGAAGCCCTTGATAGAGCTCGGTAGAAGGAGAAGACCAAGAAGTAAAACAAGTTAGAAGTGGTTCGAGATGGACGAACCCTCCCAAATCGATTTCGGGCAAAATTGGGTGCCCTTTATTTCAGGACCACGTACTTGATGCCTCTATTTTTCAGCATATTGTACATTGTGTTCTTTTAGTGGAGACACTCAGATGGGGCTTTTCTTTTAGTTTTTCTCTTTTGCTTGATGGTTTTGAGGATTGAATGTATCTTTGTTCACGATAAGAAGATAAATGTAATTCTCGAAACATTGCTACCATTAGTTAGTTAGGCTCCCTTGCTAGTTAGGTTTTTCTCAAAGATATATACTCCATTTCTTCCCTTTTCATCTTCATCACTCATCTCTACGTGTTTCTCCACTAGTCGATTCTTTCTTCAAACTACTTTCCCACCACCCTCCTCTTTTACCTTCTTGTTCTCACAAATTTTGTAAGTTCTTAGCTTTTATTAGAGGGGCTCTTGCCATTTCAAAAAAATGACATAAGATCCTCATGTTTTGTAGCCTTCATACTAATACATTCTTTGCTTTGGGTTTTGGTTGTGATTTTGTGGCCCTCTTGCCTATGGATGGTTTGTATGGCAGCCCTCTTGCCGATGGTTGGTGTGTTAGATTGTGGTCACTTTGCTACTATAGTGGTTGTGATATTATAGCCCTTGAGACAGAGAGTTTATGGTCGTCGTGCCACACATTTGGTTGTGTAATTGTGGCCTTTTGTACGGTGTGATTGTTATAATACCCCACTCATGCGGGTTGACGATTGCAAAGTTGACAATTCATGAGCTTATGGTGTTTCTTCATGATTTCTAGTTAGCTAGGTTTCCTCCCTCCATAATACCCCTTTTCCATTCTTCTCGCTTCATCAACACATCTACGCCTTCTTGTTCATCCGCTTGTGCAAACCTTGGTCTTTCCTACCTACCACCCACACTAATATGCTTAATTATGAAAGGCCTTCATGTCTCTTGTGCCAAGTATTGGTTATGATCTTGTGACCTTTTGGCGATAGATAGTTTGTGTATGGTGGCCCTTGTGCCGCTGGAGGGTTGTGTGTTTGTGGCCCCTCGGTCGTTGGTTGGTTGTGAGATTGAAGGCACTCGTGCCTAGGTTATTAGTTGTGAAAGGATCTCGTGGCTACTTTAGTTGGGTGTGAGATTGTAGCTCTTGAGTCGTGGAGGGCATGATTGTGAGCTCCATGCTAGGCTATGTGGTTGATGTAATAGTCTCATTTCACGCAAGGTGCTGATAGTTCGTGAGCTCGGTATGGCTTTGATTTGTGGTTGCAAGCTTTCTCTATCACTTTGTTGTAGGAGAATCAAATCTCGTTCTTGCTCTATCATTGGAGACCCACTTGATTTCCTCGATCGAGCTGGTCCAAGTGGCCTCACCTCACTGGTCGAATTACACTAATTAATAATAATTAGCTAGGCACTCTAATTAGCTTAATTAGTTGACATCTTAGCATAGGTAGCTTAAACCCTTTTAGTTTAATCTATAATGGTCCCAAAATACCCATGGTGACATATCATGGTATTTATACGTATACCGTATAAATATGTGGAACGTCACACTTATGAGATTGGATGATCCTTATCTTACAATTAAGATTGGATGCTCTTAATCTTAAAATTTCTTTAGTTTTTAACACAGTATGGTTTTATTGTTTGCTATCTAGAAGCAATACCATAATTAATTTCATTGCTTTTTCCAGTCAGCGATATATTTTTAATTTCATTGCTTTTTCGTAGTTGTTTAGAAGAAGTAAATGCATAAATATTAATGAAACATTTTCGAAATGGTACATGTTTGGACCATTGGACAAGGTGGTATATAACATTTTCATAGACATTTTTTCAAGTTTTCTTTCATCGTTGGGACCATAAGGACATGGATTACTATTAGCATAAAAAATACCTACAAGTCAAAAGCCAATGCTATTACCAAGTCATTTATTGCTAAAAAAGTGAAAGCCAATGCATCTTGATTACATGCAATGCTTTGAATGATAAAGGACTTCTTCAATGAAAAATTTGCGCACAACAGTGCTCTCCAGGTATCATGCATGCAATGGTTAAGTCGCAAACACAACTGGGAAGGAAATAATCTTAGATCATTTTTTTTTTATAATATGTATAGTTTGCACTCCTCAAGTTTGAAACCAATGAAATACTCACCTATCAAAGAAATACTCGTCTATCTACGCGCAAGGGGGAAAGAGGCCCCTGCCATAATTTTTTTTACATACAATCATATTTTCTACACATATATAAGTGAGTTTCAAATTTCTATTTTCTGTTTTTGTCGTGGGTATTTTTTTCTGCGCTGCAATCGATTTGTTGCTTTTGTTGCCACGTTTTTTTTTATAAATCCAATCCGTCGAACTCCGTCTAGGTTGTCGTTATGGTGTTCACAAGCTAAGCTATGGCGGTGTATAATCTATGTCCACAGGCTATGGCGGTGGGTAGTCTGCGGATTTGTCTGGTTATTTGGCCTTGGCCGCCTGTATATAACTCGGTAGATCTTGTGCACCTATAACTCTGAATAATTCTAAAATTGTGCTCGGATGTGCTCGGATTTGCTCTGCATCAGGCCAGTCCGTAAGTTTTCTTGCATCTGTCTGTTTTCTTGCATCTATCTGTAAGTTTTCTTGCATCGGTCCAGTCTAGAATGTTTGTCGGATTTGCTTTCTTGTTGTGGTTGAGCCTTATCCTTAGCCGCCCAGACCATGAAGCTTCTAAGGTCAGAGAAGCCAGGCCGTGATGGGCCGTGGATGTCTTTTTGCTCTCAGAGTCTCCACGCCGTGAGGGGCGGTGGAGCTGTTGGTTTTTTGTGCATGCAATATGCTCTTGATCGGTATGAATTTGTGGAGCGGCTAGGAGGAAAGGACGAATTGATTTATTCGCTTGCCAGAGAATTGATGCTCTGTCCAAAAGTAAGTGAGAATCCCCTGTTTTTCAAATGATATGGCCCCAGAAGATTGAGATCTGGGTTGTGCTAAAAAATGGCTCTTTTGTGCTCCAAAAATAGCAAAATGTATCATCTGTTATGTATATAAAGCTCAAACACAGATCAGAGAAGCCTGTGAAATTGGTAAGCTGTGTTGGGCAAAATTGGATGTTGCATCAAGAAAACTCGGAGTAAGTTGGGCCGTTGGGCCTCTGTGCTGGGAAGAAGATCTGTGCAGAGCCGTTGGGCCTCTGTGCAGAAGTTCTGTAGCTGGTAGAAGATCTGTGCTGGCAGAAGAGCAAGAACATGGCAAAAGAACCATTTACAACTGTATTGGTCGATTTTGGGGCCCTGCTGTACTGGTCGATTTTGGGGCCCAAATGTGTTGATGATGCTGCCAAATATCGCGATAAGTTGATGCTGGTGTGGATCCAAGTAGCGAAGGAAATATCCCTTTAGCAGAGGGGTTGAAGAAAATAGTTGGATAGACTGAATGTGTGGCCGTTGCTGCTGGGCCTATGCCCCTCCCAGATGGCTTCAAAATGTTGCAAAGAGGGCAGAGTGTCTTTTCTGGGATGATTGGCAGCGGGTCTGGATCTTGGCTCTGTGGTTTACTATCATGCAGTAACAAAATTACTCAAGGAAAGTATAATATTCTGCCGTGCACCAGGCAGCATCTCAAGCATATGAAGAATGTTGTTTTGAGATCCTATGTCAAGCATTTCGTTTATTTCATCAAGAACTAGAAGCTTCAAGCTTTGAAGCTGACCCACGAATCCTGAAGTCGTCTCAATGTGATTCACTAAGCTAGTTGGGGAAGCAATTAGAATCTGTAATCACAACACCAATAAGTTACGAAAAGTAACAAAGAGCACTGAAGTAGTACATCCATTGTGCGACAAGACTTCTTTTCTGAAATACAAAATTTCTATTAACATTTGTCCGAGAAGTTTCAGCACATGTTTGTAAAAACGCCCAGTATGCCACATAATATTCATATGCACGTTTGCTTCTCTTTACAAAAGAATGGATCCTCTTAAAGTAAGCCTGCATCTCAAGCCAATTAATTTCGGGTATTTAACTTACAATTCCATCATGCCATGCAGCTACCAATCTCCTTCAATTCCATCATGCCATGCAGCTACCAATCTCCTTCTTCTTAGCTATAAATAAGCACCAAAAGATAAGATGCACTTTATTCTCACACTTATCACCAAGTGTCCCTTCACCCTTTTGTGAATATCTCTTTATAGGGAGAGGGTTCTCCTCGGTCTCACAAGATCCATCAACGATAAAACACAAACCTGCCAGATGTGAGGTGAGCAGACTGTAAGAAGTTCACCTGCCACCCTATGAGTTGCATCCACATAAATTATGGCTTGTGGAGGTTAGTTACAACTGCATTGATTACAGGCTGCCACATAATAGTGGACTAAAATACGTTAGTGCTCTCTTCTCTTCTTCATATGCAGATTTTTCCATCAGCAAGAGTGAATGTTATTACGTTAGAAACAAACAGTAACCAGTCGTAAGGAATGTCATCTCTCACACCAATCAACTAATCCTAACAAATGTGGACTTCAGAATATCAATCTCTAACAGATTGAGCACCTGGTGCAACTATTGTTTCTTCACCCTTGGTAGGTTGAAAGCTTTAAAGACACAACTACAATAAGCTTGCTGGCCTTCTCAATTAAGAAAATTGTGTTAGTGTCCCTTCTACTCCCCAGAAATCATTTGTTTGCTTGCTAGAGTGTACAACTTATCCTCCGCAAGAGATCATTTACAAAATATGGCCCGAATAGGCAGAATATGAAGTAGGTTTGGCATGAAAAACATCATATGGCCAATCACTCTCTTTCAAAAACCACATTCGTTATAATCAAAGAATCCTAGAATATGAGGGAATTTTGGAGTGCTTTTTTAGACTTCTTTACACCATTTTCGAATTAACACAAAAATCCTTTATGATAATTTTAGAAAAGAGAAATGTTCGCGGCGGCCGCGATAAATTTCTTGTATTTAGATAATCATTTGACAACAACTTCAGCATTCTTACTTTCTATTTAAAATGTTTCTTCGCTGTGTTTTTTATGTTCAGAGATTCCTGGTGCAATTAGTAGTCACAAGGCAACCCCCATGTGCGACAGCACTTGTACGTAAACATGTCCGATATTTAGGGGCGTTGGAACGAGGAGCGCTTTGACGTCCGATATACAATTACACATCGCATTGAGAAACGCACCATGCAATGAGGCCCTTTCCGGCCGGGGCAGTCACAATGTTGGGTTCTTGGCTGGTGAAAACGAATTGGCTCATGGGTATGGGGGCTCTAATTACGCTGATCGTGTGTTTCCTTTCTGTTTTTCCAATTACTGCGACGGCACCAGACGGGGAAGAGCATATCAGGATTATCAGTGCATCCAATTATCCTAACCAGCGAATAGGACCTTCAAGCTGGGAGTATTTCCGAGGTCGATTATAAAATCCTTATTTGATTATGTTTGATAAGTGAATTGAATGTTGCAAGCATCTATTGGCTGTTGCATCAACAGAATTATGGGAAAATTGTTCAGTTGGTTATTGTGGACCATACTATATTAGCAAGGAAATGCTCTAGATTGACCTGCATCTTCACTGATTGGGTTTACCCTTTGCCGCATATTTGGATTGATGATCTATCTCAATTCTTCTCATTGCTTAAAATAATTGTTTCACAAAGGACTTGATTATCTTATACGTTTTCTTATAGCCTGGAACAGTGGAGTTACCTGCTGGATTCAGTTCACTGTACATGACCTTCACAAAAAATTGGTCTTCCGTAAGTTAACTACCAACTAACATTGATATATTGGAGTTCTGTTGTGGTTGTAGACATTCTTCATAACTACGGAAAGGCAGATTGTTTGTATCTATTTTTCTTCAAAATGATATGGCAAGTCTTATAAGGACAAACGCTTCACGTTATAGAATGAGTCCTACATTTTCTATCTATTGTTTGAGCTAGCTTAACAGACTAGCATGGATTTTAAGCTAACATACAAGCTATAGGTCGCAGCCAGCCCTTTATCTAGTGTTCCATCTGTTTAGCTTTGCATTATTCTACAGTCATATCTTGTCTGCATCTCTGGAATTTCAAGCCTTACAATTTTTTTTAGAAACTAACCATCTTGTACATCATATCCTGCCAAGACGTTCACTCCTTAAGGAAAAGCTCTCAGCTGGTCTATACATATTATATTGCATTTCGAATTTAAGAGGACACGTAGTTAGTAAGTTTATTAGGAGCCGAGGAAATATATCACAAATTCACAAGTCCAAGGCGACACAAGGTAGGAACTAGAGGAGGCACACCCTTACTTTTTATCATAGCAGCATATCTGATGGCAATTTACTGAAGTAGTATGGTTAAATGCTTGGATTTACAACTGGTTTGATTGCATTTCTGTCCATAGGATTGTGCATAGGTCATTTACATGTTGTAATATGTTTTGAAGGGGAAAAGAGCTACTGTTTGTTTCCGGTTCGGTGGTCCACCACTTCCTTCACCTGCAGGTTTAATATTTCTTGACTCTTGCTTAATAAAAGAAGAGCATTAAGTTTAGGCAATAAGAGGTTTCGCTATTCAAGCTCAGTAGTTTTAATTTTTATTTTTTCTTTATAGTTGACACCATGGAGAGTGCTTTGCTTATGGCCGGTCGGATACAAAATTCTTCTAGCTTTGGACAATGTGCCTGGTTTTATGAAACCGAGTCAATAAAAGTGACCAATAAGCAGGTAACTAATCAAGTGAGATTTGTCTTTTTGCTGGGTAACCTGCCTGATGTGTTGCACTCTTCAGTAGCGGAGACAGTCAAGTAGTGTTAAACATTTAGACTTTACTTTCTTTAAAAATAAATACCGTTGGAAAGAGAATTGAACTGACATGTTAGTAGGAGAAAGTATCTGTTAAGAATATCAATATGACCAAGACAAAGACTTTATATCATGATCCAACTTATGGAAACCATATATAAATTCACATATCCCTGTTTCAAATGAACATGTTTTAGCTACTTTTTAATGTCAAATGCACATATCCTTAGTACATGGATGACGATATACTAATTTTAAGAAGAAAATTTCTTATGGCCTATATCCTTCTATAGAGGTGGAGGTATGGAGAGAATATTTTCCAGTTGGTTTTTTACTTATGGTTTTTCATGAGGTGCAGTAAATTGACTGGTTAGTATAATCCCTTAATCCCTTCTTTCTTTCCTTAAATTACAGGTAATTTCTGGGTTGCTTTATGTGGGCGTTTTCAGTGATCCCAAAGCAACTAGAACACAATCTCAAATGGTTGGTTATTTGTTTAGCTTTAAATATATGTCTTGTTTGAGTAAGAATGACCTTTTAGTTCACATCTTCCAGATATCCAGAGGACCTATTTACTCATTTAGTCTACAATTTATTCTATTTGGCTGTGCAAAACCTTCATTAGGGAGGACCATATTGCAACATCACAATCACCACTTTTTTTCTTTTTCCCTTGTCCAGTATGACCGCTTCTATCCCCCTTGATTCCAGATATGGCAAATGGAAAGATGGATACCAGTGTTGAATTTCAGAAGCTAGAAAGCAATGTCAATGGGCAGCAAAATGCTACTCCAAATACATTTACTGAAATTTATTGGTCCAATATGTCAAGACAATGTTTAGTGGAAGAGGACTCAAGTATTTTCTCTTACACATACCAAGCTTTTAGTCCAATGATAGAGATAATTATTAACTATGAACCTATTTCTTCATTCAATGCATCTAAGGAGCCAGCAGAATATCAGAAGTTGCAAGATGATGAGCACATGCAATATTATGTCAGATATGGTGCTCTCCCCTATGACACCTATGATTATGCGATGGATGTGGGCACATCAACGTTGACTATATATGACCCAAGACATGGTGACTGGTACATTGGTATATCCAGTGGAAATGCCCAACCCCGAAACAGCTGCTTCTCATTGTATTGGAGAATCCATAATTGTAAATCTGGTGTCGGTGGTAGGAACTGCAGTTGGCCAGTAGTCACCCTTGAGGTAAGCAAGGTTCAGTAGCTTGCTTATGTTTGTTTAATTGAAATTCTGAGTTTCCATGTTGTGTTGACAGAGAATCCTTTTCAAATACAAGAGAATCACCCTTCGATTCATTTTATGGTCCACCAGAAAGAAACAATACAAGCAAGTCTGAGTGGTTTCCATGGTACTTACCGACAAGTACAGCAGATGTTAGATGGATTTATTTCGTTTTTGAAGTACCACGTGGTGCATCTGGTTCAGTGATTTTATCGAGCTCACTTCTCTGCATTTTAAGAATATTGAAGTCTATGGCAGCTTTCAAGCTTGTTCGATTTTTTACAAAAAGTGGGACTTTTGTAAATCTAGTGAAGAAGCAGGCGATAACAGTGATGGTCGTATTCATATGGATCTGATATACCCTATTGAAGGATATGGTGTATTGGCTTAATGTACTCAAAGAATTTGACTCATTCGTTTTGGACCAGCCTGTTGAAGCAGTATCTCTTGTGCCAAAAGTTGTGCAGTTGGTTACTGATACAAAGCAAACATTGTATGTCTTTTGTAGCCCATTTCTTTTCTCTGCTTTTGAAACAGAGGTGGTTTGACAACAGTTCTTACAGCAGCACAGATCATTCAGTTGAAAGGAATATAGAGACAATGATGATATCCTTGCATGGCTGCCCGAAATCTTGCCGTGGATATGGAAACTGCGATTTACAGTATGAAGCAAGTCGTTTGACCCTTTATAGGTGAGAACTCTAAATAGATATTTATCTGATCCATGGTAACCTTGAATATTGGAAACTGCTATGGGCTTTGATATGTTTAATTACACTGGTGAACTTGCCATATGATCAACCTGAACTGCAGTTATAGACCATCTAATCAAACTAGTTCGCGCAACTCGTTCTAGGCATTGGTAGATCCAATTTTCTTATTCTGAAGTAAAACGAAATGTCTACTGTCTTCTGGTCCTCGAAGGCATTTTCGTTAAACACCTGATCACGTTGATCAGAGACTCGGACCAGAGAAGACAACTTTGTTTTGAGTACACGACAAAACTGTCCATTGTTTCAAGTCCTGTCATTTGCAGCTTTATTCATTAATGTTTTCTATACCAACCAACAGATGGTTATAATCTACTGCAGCTATTGTCAATGTGATAGAACTCATGGGGATATGATTGTGCCAAGAGATGGTTAGTGCAAGAGGTTGGTACCATAAGAGTTTTAAAGTTCTCACTGGCTTTCATAATGTGTCATTCAACATGGTTCAAGATAAGTTTAGATGTTGTGTTTAGAGAACTAAAGAACCAATGCAGTGTTTAGAGCAGGCTGAAGTATAGACAAGCTTCAGATTTGCCTTAATATTAGGTGTACTTGCTTTTGAATACTTTGGCATGGGATTCTGCTAGTGGCTCGATTGCACATATGGTTCCTTATAGCATCAAATGCTGCGGCTATTTTGCCCAGCATATGGTCTCTTCACCATAGGGTATTTTTCTGAGGCCTTGTCTCAACAAACGGCATGACATTTATTAACTGCAAACGATTTTTGCTCTTCAATCAAATAGGCATTTTCCGAATGGCTTATATATACCTCCAGTGGTGTTTCCAGTGCGGTTTATCATTCCTGTGATGCAGGTGGTTGGTGTGCCTTACCATATGATACTCTACAGGTAATAAAGGACTTGCATTGATAGCAAAGTTGACAAAATTTCACAAATATGTTGTAAATCGCTAATTCTTTTGGCTGATGTGCTTTAGTTTCTGGACTTTTTTGGCTCTCGTTTTTTAGCCGTTATATTTACATGCCTCTATGTCGCTGAATTTATTGGGGGCACCGAAAGCAACCTTACACGTTGGTGCTACCATTCTCACAGCTATTGTTGCTTCAAAGAACCGCACAAGGTCTCGCTGGGAATGGATATTCTTGTTAGGCAGTCCATTGGATATATTATCTCATCTTGGTTGGTTCTGTCTTGTAGTACAAGAAGTGTATTAGTTGTTGTAATGCTTGGTGCTCTTGCTCGTTTTTGGATTGGGTTTGGAGTATGCAAGACAAAAGCAAATTCAGAGGTGGCGCTCTTTATGGCAAAAGAAGGCGATGCTATGTTCTCTATTGTAAGTTTCTCATGCACATACTATTTATGGCAAGTAAGGTGATTTAGCCGAATGAGATCGCAGGTTATACGCTTTGGCAAGGCATGTGAAGTTGGCGGTTAGAAGGATTCTTCAAAGGTTTAGATGGACGTTCGTCGCATTAGGTATAACCTCGTTGGGCTTGGCATGGTTAAGCTTTTTCTTTGAAAATGCTAAGACATATTGGATTTGGCACAGGTACTATCTGCGCATTATATTGTTACTTTCTGGTGATGACTAATCGAAGTTCCTTTTTTTCCCTTACAGTATTTGGCACTTAGGCATGTACACATCCGCCTTCTTCTTGCTGTGTTCTACATCCGGCAACACAGAAAATCATAAACTTCTTGAATCTCATGTTGATGATTCAAGCGAGATCAGGCCAGAAGCAGCCATTAACGTAAACATCGAAAACGACGCTGGACTAGTAGAAATATTTATTGCAGATGAGGATCATGATGCAATGGAACTGGAAAACTTTATAGATGGCTGAGTTGAGATAGGCCTTGACCTCAAGTTTCCTACGACATGCTTGCAGATAGAATCGATGGTGAGATTCATAATTCGGTACAACTTACAAGCAACTCACGGTTCACAGAGCTTAAGTTATCTAACAAATTAAGGAAAAGGCCGTGGGATTGGCTATCTGATATCTATCTATAATAATCTATCACATAAACATTTGCATTTCTCTAAGAAGAATTTAGTGCTGTCAGAATTTAGTGAATTTGTAAATTTTAGTTTTGGTATGTATGTTTTCTCTAAGAAGAATTTAGTGATGTCAGAATTTAGTGAATTTGTAACTTTTAGTTTTGGTATGTTACGAGAGATGTCTTTTTTTTTTTTGAGAAAAAAAATAAACTAGCAAAAAGCACACCAGAAGGCTTTGGCAAGGTCAAAGTTGTCAGGCATTAAAGCTTAGTATCATTCAACTAGGCTTAGGTTTAGATTTGTGACCTTTAAGCAATTTTAATTGGACACCCATGGCTGAGTGTGCTCTTTAATTCCGAGCAATTTATAGAAACGTCTATTTTCTATCATCTATTGGTCGGTAAATATCACGAATATTGCATTTCCTATGCTGCCTCAAACTTTGTTGATCTCTTAGGAGAGGATATGCATGTCTGTTTTAACAATTGATGTTGTTGAAGATTCGGACATGCTAGATCCCTTAAAAACCTTGGGATGCCATTAGTGTATGATTCATTACCATCATTCAAACACGAAAATAGGTTGGATTCAATATAGACTTCGTGTGCATAAAAATTGATATGACCACATTCCTATGACAGATTATTTTGCCATGCTAACTAGCAGCAAAAATGCTACAAAAACTGAAAGTTGACGTCGTAGCAAAACATGACGAGAAATAAAAAAGAAAAAGGATGGAAAGGTGAGTAAGAAATCGAAGCAACGGAGTGGTCGTGGAGAGTTGAAAGGAAGAATATCGCTTCCTATCTTATCTCCATGTCAATGTTTTAACGATCTTTTAATTTTGTAAAAAATCCAGTAGTTATGGATATGTTTGCTCCAGGGATGATGAAATGAAATGAGAGATGTAGGCTATGGTGATTAAAACCTAGCATGAAAAGATTCATTTGTTTATAGAATCTTGTTTTAAGTTATTGTTAATTGGAACTGAGATTGTCAAGAAATAATGAAGCCCATTGAACATTAAAACATTTGTTATCTTTCAGTATGCTTATGCTGGCTGTTTTCCATATATGCTACATGCCTTCTATTTGTTTGAGATTGTTGTTGAATGCTCAACAACTCAGTCAATTTAAGAAAGTAACATCCATGTTTTTAGCTTGTAGATACTTGAGGAAGCCTATTATAGATAATCTGCTCATGGATACACCTACCCAATGCGATGATGCCAAGTGTGGCACAGCCTTTCAAAATTCCCAGATATAAGTCCGCGTGATGCATGCATTTATCAGATCATAGGGCAAATATATGTTGGGTCCTTGTTCTCTAACTTTTTAAAGGCTCCATACATCTCCTCCAAGAGCTCACGCTCTGTATATGTATGGAGAAGCTTCTTCCCTACAGCACAATCAGAGTGTAGTCTGCACTGGTTAATTGTCTAATGGGGGCGTGCGCTAATACTGACCTCCAAAATTGGCATACATGTCAAATTCGTATTTGTCACTATTATTCAAACTGAAGGTGGTCAATCTGAATAATGACCTTCTGTTGTGCATCTGTCTCCCATGTTTATGTGGCCTCTGCTCATGCATGCTTTAAAAATACCAAGAAATCTGACAATAGATGGCGTGTGCTACCATGCAAGTTGTTTAGCATTGAAATTTCTGAATACAAGATTAAACACTTAAGCCAATGGTTCGGGCTAGGAAGGAAAAGGCATGCCATAATTGAGATGCACACTAATATCATATGTTCAACCCATAATCTCTTAAGTTGATTGTGAATGAGACAATAGGATCCTTGTTTTAGAGTATATGGAAAGGAACAGCTTGTACTAGGCTTTTCATAGCATGATATCCATAGTTACATAGAGAATTGCAAAGCTTGCTTGAACTAGCTTATTACTATTCAGAAATGTCTAATGGCTTATTCAACCAATGTGCTAGGCTTATTGGACATCTATACAAATCTCCAACTGCAATTTTCTTGGACATCTAGCTTAGCATCCTAATGCAAATCATGGAGGCCTCATGCACATGCTCAAAACAGAAACGTATAAATGGAAAAGCATTTTCCAACCAAACTGCAGAAAAGGTAACATGTCAGAAACAACAAATTATATACATTGTTTCGAACAATATAATTGCAAGATAATTTAACACGGATTAAAACTTGGAGAAAAATTAATACTTTCTAAAGGAACCCCTTAAAAGATTTATGGGTTAGAAAACTTATGGGGCAATAGAGCTTATTTTTCTAAGTTCAGATGATTTAAAATAATAGCCAACCTCCTAAACAGATAGAAAATTTGTCCTAGAGACACAGCAAATGGTGCAAAAGGTAAATAAGATGATATTAACACTTATGAGCTAAGTATCAGACTTTCTTCCTAATTGATGAGCCTATATGCTTGTAATTCCAGTCATTTGGAATGTAGTATATGCGTCGAAATAATAAGGAGCAAACATGACAACAGCATCTCCTTGGTCACATAATGCAAGTGCCAAGTTTGCAGGGATAGGTTCAATACGATGTAAGTTTTATACGGAATACATATGAATTGTATGATACGACACAAATTTGCCATATAAAACGTAAAAAATATGGCAAAAAATAATTACGGCGTCGGAAGATTTTCGCGTACGCGAAAACAACTAGATCGCGTACGCGAACCTTCAAAATCGCGTACGCGAAACCATTTTTTTTTCACGACGAAAACAACAAAATCGCCAGACGCCGAGAATTTTTCGGCGTCAGACGCGATCTAGTTGTTTTCGCGTACGCGAAAAAATTTAAATTTCGCGTACGCGGTTCTTAGTGTTCGCGTACGCGAATCTGTTGCTTTCGCATACGCGAAAATTTTCGAGCTGTTTTTCCCAATTTACTAAGCAAAAAAAATATTTGCGCCTCTATTTGGCCTGTTTTGTGGCACTATTAATAGTATATATAAGAAAAAGCATTGATTAGCCTTAGAATTCACCTCAAACGTTATTTGCCGGGTTGAGTCAAAATACTCCTTGGGAAACGGTTTGCCTTTGAGGTGTCGTTTTTTAGGTGTCCGAGAGCGATGTTGGATCCGGAATGTGAGTTTACTCGGTCCCGCTGGTTTCCAGCCTTGGGTTCGTGATCCGCTCCATAGAATATCCTATAGGGTCCCGTCCAACCCCCTTGATTCTTTCGAGATGAACGCCGGCGTAACATATGCATTGTGAGCTTGCTCCTTTGCATATATACGTCTTCCTTTAGTTCGTGTAAGTCCGAGCAATACTGGTCACGTCGCATCTACCTCGGAGGTGCAGGCGTGGTCATGCATCCACCTCTAGAGGTGAGGATAGCGTGCGTGCCCGAGAGGGCCACGGGGACCGCACCTCGCCCACGTGGTCGCGCATCGAGTTGTGGGTGGGAGAAGAGGCCCGAATGGGATTTTGTGAAAGAGTTTGGGTAAATGAGTGGGAATGTGTGTTTTGTGGATACTCATCGGTAAATGGTTACGCAACAAGAATTCGAGCTCACATCTTACGTGAACGCAGACGCCGGTGTCGCGACTTGTGCGCATCCGGCCGACTTGCGAAAGGATGCCATTGAAAGGTTGTCTCGACCGGATGTGATCGCGAAAGCGAAGAATAATACGAAAAGACGAAGTTACGGATACTCAACAGCGATTGTCGGGGTGAGACCTTAAGATAACTATACCACCCTGTTGGGATGACATACCAATCGGAGGGTGGACTAGGGTCAATAGGTATAAGCAACGGAGAGCGAGAATGATAGAGACAATTGAAATAGTGGAAAGACGAATTGAAGCAACAGAGGGTTGATCATTGCTTAACATTAGAGCAAATCAAGAAGACACAATTGAAGGTTGTAGAGGCATTTTATATGCTTAGGGTTGTCTCCACATATTTTGGAGCACAAAGCAATGAAAGAAGCCTTCCAAGAAGTTGCCAAAGCAGGGCCGTGGCTTTTTAGGTTGCCTTCATACAAGCATGCCAACAATAAAATGGTTGATGAAATACACGGGAAAATGGTCGAGAGGGTGGAGATGAAGTTGTGTCGTGTGACTGAAGCCAGGCCAGCTTCACTAGTGACTGATGGTTGGAGCAATGTAAACAAGGACCATCTTATAAACTTCATGATCGTGTATCCGTGGGGTTAAGTATTTTGAAAACCGTGAGAAGCCAAAACCGACCAAGTGACGGGGATTGGATTTTTGAGAAAACAAAGGCCGTGATAGAGAGTTTTGGACCGAAGAGAATATTTCAGGTTGTAATGGATAACGCTAGCGTCTAATTGCAAGCTAAGCGGGTGAATTCATCGAGTCCGAATTTCCGTGGTTGCACGCTACTAGCTGCCAATGCCATTGCCTGAACCTATTGCTCAAGGATTGGTTCTCACAGACACGTGGTTCAAAGATCCCATTCGAAAGCTGGGCGGGGCTTGTAAAATTCATCACAAAGAAGCCGGCAATGTATGCCATTTACAAGTCATTATACAAGACCCTAGCACTCATGAATCCTCGGCAAACCCGATTTGGTTCCAATTACATCTGTCTTGAAAGAGTGCTTAAGTGTCATGATTGAATTATCTCAACCTTCAATCATACAGAGTTTTTTGAATGGGGAAGGAGGCAGAAAGGGAAAAATGCCGCCAAACACCGACAACAAGCCGCTGCCCTTCGAGAAATGCTTGGGCAGGAGACATTTTGGAAAGGTGTAAAGAATGTTGTGAGGTGCATGCAACCTGTTTGTCATGCCATCAAAACCCTTGATTCTTCGAAGGCAAGCACTGGAAGGGTCTGGAGGTGTTGGCACTCTATTCAATCCTTTCTAGAACATGATGGCCCCAATGCACCATTTGACAATGCTAAGCGCGCAGTACTGCTCAGATGCTTCAATGAACGATGGAAGAAGTCCTACAATGATCTTCATGGTGCCGCACATGCCTTAGACCCACACAACCATGATATGGACCAGCATACAGATAAAGAAGTGATGGGTTCGTTGAAGAAGATTGCAAAAATGTATTATCCGAACAGCTCGGACTATAAGACCTTCATTGCCGAGTTAACCGAATACCAGAACCTGAGTGGAAGGTGGGCAGATGAGGAGCTTCACGATGCACTGGAGAGTCATAAGAAGGAACCAAATATGGAATCTTATGCATGGTGGCAAGCCCATGGATAGGTTACTGATATGTTACAGGCCTTTGCAATGACTATCCTCTCCTTGGTATCTTCCAATAGTGCAAGTGAGAGGAATTGGAGTGCCTATAAGTATATACACAGTGTCACCCGCAATCGCTTGCTACATAAGAAGGCAGACAAACTTGTATACAACTTCTCAAATTGGCGGATATTGAATCGCAACAATGGTACATCTGCAATTCTAAGTTACGTTCCTTTCATGGATGCTGATTCGGTGGAAGAGGACAGCTTGAAGACAGTGAGGACGAGTGCGCACAATAAATGCCGCAACCCATGTTGACGAAGACATTCGGCGCACCCACCGTTGATGGCGAAAGAAGATGATATAGGCCAAACCATATTCTCGCATCGGTACCGACAACGAAGATACCGAGGAGTCCGAACCACGGATAGGCCGGTCCAGAGCAATCTAGTTGAGGATTTGGTCGCCTACGGATCCATCGAGACTCTCCTTCGCGCTTTTACCTTGACAAACAAAGAACGTGCTAGAAGAAACATGTCTCGAGGGCGTTGCACCAAGGGAAAGGGTCATCGGAGGTTGAACCTAGGTCACCGCGTAAGAGGATGGAACTCCGAATGATGAAACCCGATGAGGAAGGTGCTGCATAGAAAGATGATGTGATGAGTATCTTCAGTCTATTGTAACCGTTCATGAGGATCTTTAAACTATTGTAACCATCCCTGGCACTATTAATAAAAAGTAAAGTTTTTTGTTATAAGTTTTTGTCTTCTATATGTTTCGATGGTTCTTTCATGTATGATGGTTCTTTCTATGTTTCTATCAGGTGTACCCAATGGATAGGTAAGGCATAACTCCGATAGGCCAAATTGGGATTTGAATGCCATCAGGACCTATAATCTGTACTCTATTCCTTTGGGTTGCACATGCTCAGAATACCAAATGGGTTTACATGGCAGGTGCCACCCAAAGGAATGGAGGTACAAATTATAGGTCCTGATGGCATTCAAATTCCGATTTGGCGTACCGGAGTTACACCAGACCTATCCAGTGATGGGACGATATTAAGCCACAAAATCTCTAATAAACCCACAGAATAGCAAGCAACCACCAGGCCTGTATTATCCGTGGCCACAATAATAGAGTACTCAAAAACCTTGTTACCTGTCCTTATACAATCCACCACGACGTCGAAGGGGATGCGTCCTCTAATTTCAAGTCATAGTGATGCTCAAGGTTCTCCATCAATAGCAGGAGTTAGGATGTTCCATGATTTGGTGCCTAGCAGCCGCTATATAGATGGACAATGCCCAGGCACCACTTTGGCTTGAAATTAGGGTACGCTCTCACCTCTGACGTCATAGCAACTTGCATAAGAGAACTTGCACCTCGTCAATCACTAATCTCTAGTGAACCCACAGAATCGCAAGCAACCACTAGGCCGATATCATCCGCGGCCATAATAAAAAGCATTAGGGCAGATTTGGGGTCTGAAAATGGCCCATATCTTGGGTTAAAGATTTCCACATCAGATTCCGCCCGGGACCAATCAGGTTTTGCTTTTTTTACTTAAAGTCGATATACTTGGCGGGTAGAAGAATGAGCGGGCTTACTTGGCATCCACATGGCGTATTTTCATAGGGATGCCTGGCGCTTTTATTGCAACCATTTTAATGGCCCGTATTTTTGGGAGTCGCCGCGCCCAAAATAATGGTGACTTTGACCGCTTCATCGTCGGCGTCACCAAGTCCCTTGTCAAATTTTGGGCCAAACTTGCAGATCTTGTCATTCCGGCCTCTTATTACATCCTCTCGCCTTCACTCCTCATCGCAATCCATGTCTCCTGTAATTTCATTGTGTTCTTGCCCCATTTACAGAACTCCCAAGGTCAAGAAGTGGGAGGTTTTGTCTCAATAGGTTCAGGTGAGTATCTTTGCCATCAACAAGGGGCGAAAGCATAGAGTTAAGCGACAAAGGCGTCAGACGCACGGAACACATTATTGGATAGGTAGGATAAAAGAGTTCAAGTTGAATTCTAGCGGCCGGAAAGTGGAAAGTATAACAATACGACATGCATATACCCCTTCCGATATGGCCAAAGACTAATCTCCACCAAAAAGCGACTTCCCAAAATTGCCCGCAGAAATGGTAACCACCTTAATCGGATCACACGACGCCGAAGCTATCTGTCAGCCTACTTAGCTGCGTAATCTTTAGCGATCGTGTGATGTCCTTATCTTTTCATTTTTTTCGTTGACACGTGTTTACAAACAAATTTATTGTGCAGGTTTATGTTTATCGACGCCGTGGATGTCATTCGGCCGAAAGTATTAGTAGTGTACTTGTCGTGGTATCACATAGACATCGAATTGTCCTTTTCAAGGTATGGATGCCGTGACCTTTGCGTGGGTATAGGCATCCGGTTTTCTGGACATGATTATAACGTAAAGGTCGGAAAACCGAGCTTGAGGCGGTTGAATTGCCTCCTTTAAGTGAACTTTGTAAAGCCAAGACTAATGAGAACAATGTAATTGCAATGAAGAAATGCATGGTGACGAGGTGCAAGCGGGAATGTCGAAAACGGAGGCGTGAGGATGAGTTTCAAAATCTTCACACCGTTTGAGGTATTTGCTAACATATTCCGGATGGCCAGAGGAAGTTCGAAAAGCTCAGAAGACATATCGTGCTTTCTCCCCTACGATTTTGTGGATGGCTTATTTTTGGTTAGGCACGGGATGTTGATTCCACGAATCATCAGGTCAACTATGTAGGAGGTCAGCGTAGTTAAGTCCTCCTTTAAGTTCGGGATACTTTCTTCCAAAACAATTATCGTTAATTGTCAACTAGAACGAAGGAAACAGAAAAGAGAGGCCGCACAACTTTTGGAAGCCGTTTGAGGACCATAACTGAATAATCCGTCGCGGTGGATATTCGAGTATGGGAGAGGAGGAAGTCATTTATACAGCCACCATGGAAAGCTTTTAATGGCCATTATCGAGCTAAGAGTGCTAATGGAGACAGAGGAGATTGTCGACAACTTCCATTATTTCATTGATGGCATTAGGGTTGGTTCTGAGCAAGAGGAAATGTAAAGTTTAGTGAGTTCGCTATCAACAAGAAATTGTCTATCGCCAAGTAGATGATTTTTCTTGCCCGACATGCACGCTGGGACAGGGAAAGATTGAAGGACTCTACATTGTTACGATATATCTCAAGATTCGTTAATGGGAGATAATCGTCTTAGTGAACTTTCAGTCCAAAAAGGTGCGAGTTTGTCTATTACATCCGTGCATTATGCATGTTTGGGAACCATTCCCAATTGGCATCAAAACCGAAAAGGGTGATAGCAATTCGACGGGATGTTGTGCTACAATATTTTGACGACCAAGCCGGATTTTTTAGCTGCTGGCTTGACTCACCCAAGATTGGAAGCTGGGGTCGATAACATGGAAGTCATTGCCTTGTTGGATCAGTGTGGCAGGGGATTGAAAGAGCATGAAATTGACGGCGAAGCTTGAAAAATTAGAAGTTATATATTTTCCAACTTGTATCGGTAAAATTATTTATGTACTGATTGTCCTTAGAAATTCCTAATAAAAAATTATTTTATTTGTATTTATTCACATCACGCTTTAAATACATCGGTCGATTTTCTGTCATATCTAGGTTTTCACGTCGTGTGATATTTATCTCGAAGAAATGAAATATTATTGGAAAAAAACAATTAATTTATTTATTCCTCATACGACGCGAGAAGCAACTTCGTGTGACTCTCAAGCTACTACTTAAATCTATGTTATAAATAGAAGACCTATATCCACTCGACCTCCCGACGCCTTCCGCTTTCTACGCTCATCTTCTACTTCGGCTTCCGCCTTCCAACTTCGCCAGATGGCATCATCATCTTCCTCTAGCAAGTGACCACGCCAAGATAGCACTCCCCAGCCAGTCGCTGGCGGGTGGACATCACCCTTGCGGTGGTGATGAAGAGATTCAAGGAGATCCATGATGAAAACAACCGCCTCTGGGCTGCCGAGAATATGGAGGGCGATCGGATTAACCTTCCGCGAGGCCTTCTTTGCATGAGCGAGACATTGAGCTCACGGAAACATTCGCCATGTACCAAGAGGCGATGAGCCGCCAGGGCGAGGCGATTGAAAGCGCTCCGCGATATTTCGGCAGAGGCCTTAGAAGATATGGAGAAGAAGCTTCGAGCTGCGGGAGGATGAAGCAGCGACTTTTACGGCTTGATTCGCGGGACATGAAAATCAGCTATCATGAAGATCCCTAGCCGTTGTATCTATCTATTTTTTGCTTCAAAGAAAAGTTTTCTCTATTTTTGCTTCTATCTATCCTCTTGTTCCAATGTATGTTACGTTTTATTAAAAGATCACCGCCTTGAAATGCCTTACTTGCAATTAGGTAGCAATCAATGGATTTTAAGCGTCGTGGTGATCTCCATGCCGATTCTATTTTGCTTCAATGAGAAGTTCTATCTTTAGTTATGTATCGGTAAAATTACTTATGTATAGATTGTATCACCAGAAATTATCAATAAAATTATCACCACGAGCTTTTGGCGTCGTGTGATATTTTCTGGAAGAAAAGGCGTGAGAAGAAATAGCGGTTCTTTTTCCTCACCACGGCGAGAAATGCGGGTCCATTTTCTGACCCGTGGCATCGCCGGCGTCGTGTGACTCAAGCTTACTACGAAATCTATGTTATAAATAGAAGACCTTCTATCTTGCCTTGCCCGACCTCCGATCCTCTTCGCTCATCTTCTTGCCTATACGCTCATCTTCTCGCCTTCCGCCTTCCGCCCTTCTGCTCCGATGGCATCTTCATCCTCCTCCAGTTTAAGCGGCCAGGAGTCCTGCCGGACATCACCCTGCGGTGGTGATGAAGAGATTCAAGGAGGTTCCACGATGAAAATAGCCCCGTCTCGTCGTAGAAGATGGGCGATTCGCGAGATTAGAATTCACGAGGGGGCTGCTTTGCATGGCGAGACCTTGAGCTCAGCGCAACATTAACCAGTGCCGAGAGGCCAATAGCCCGTAGGGTCGAGGCGCTTTTAAGCGCCCACAATATTTCATGCAGCGTTAGAAGATATGGAGAAGAAGCTTGAGCGGAGGATGAGAACGCAGCTTTACGGCTTCAGCTACAGGATCATCAAAATTAGCTAGAGGATCATGAAGATCCCTAGCCATTGTATCTATATATTTTTTGTTTCAAAGAAAAGTTTTCTCTATTTCTTGCTTCTATCTGTTCTCTTGTTTTGTTTTATTAAAAGATCACGGCGAAATGCCATGCTTGCAATTAGGTAGCAATCAATGGATTTCCCGTCGTATGATCTCCATAACGTACACCTCGTTGTATGTATAAATTCCTAATTTATTAATGGAAAACTATATGTAACACAAATATCTAGCTAGATTATGTGATAACTTGCAGGTAAATGCGAATTAGTCATATCTAGGATTGGCAAGCCTTGACACCCAAAGCACGCAGCAAGGGCGTGGCATCTTGTTGCCACAATAACACTTGTCTTTTATGCATTTTGCATATAGTGCGGCTAGGATATGCCGGATCCCATGATGTCACGAACATAGGCTACAGTTGCCCTAATTGCATGCTATAATTTCGCCTCGTGGGATTATTACACAACTTTATCGGTACTTGCAACCGTAGATTCCAACGTATCTCTAGTTTCTATATAAAGCGTCCGGAGGTCTTTGTCTTCTCCTATCCGCCATCTCCTGTTCTACCACATCCCTCGGCCATCTCCTGTTCTCCCATCACTTTCAATGGCCTCGGCTCCAGGTTCCATCCCTGCCGAGATCTTGTCTCAAGTTACGGTCAAGGGAAATTAAGAACATTACCGTCTTTGAAGCGGAGGAACGGATCCGCCTTCTAAAGAAAAAGAATGATGAAGATTATCGCCAAGTCAAGTTGCGGCAGAGGACAAGGCCGCCTTCTATAGGGAGGTGATTTTAGTCTTGCGACAAGCGGCGGGCTGCCTTAGGCAATTGCGCCCCGCGAGATATAACCTCAAGAGAGGCTTAGGGCAATGTCAAGGCGGGGAGAGGCTGCCCGAGCTCAACTCGATGAGTGGGAAGATAAGGTTGCGGAATAGGGAGAACGTGGTTGGGTGCAATCATTTGGAGGAGAAAAAAAATTATCGCGCCCTCCGGGGAAGAGCTTGCCCGGCGATCATAGGCATCGGGCTCCTCCTAGAGGGGTCCGTTTTTTTTTAATGTTTGTAATTATTTTGTTTCTCAATGGGAAAGGTTTTGACAAATGTGCCTTTTAATATTACGTTTCCTATTTTTAATTTTCAATATCCGTGGTAGAGAGAATGACAAGCCAGATCACCACGGCGAAACCACGTGCGATTTGGCGTGGTGTGATGATGTAGTTAGAATAGTTATTAATGTGTTCCAGTGGACAGTACCATTAATGTGTTCTAGCGGACAACAGATAGTAATCCGCTTTCGACACGTCGCGGCGGCCCGGCGGCTTTGTTTAATATGTTCAAGCGCTAATATGTATAAATTGAGGTCCTTGTATTGTGCTCCTTCCGCCGGTCAGAGTCTTTGCTCCTCACTTCTATAATCTTAACGTCCCTCCCATTTGTCATCTATGGCCTCCACATCCTCAACCACTGATAAGGGAAAACGCAAGAGGATAGAACTCCCTTCTGACATAGTGTTGGGTGTTCTAATGAAGAGGTTGAAGGAGCAACATGATCTTCTAAAGGAAAACGCCGTTACAATTCAGCAGAAAGAAGAAGAGAATGAATTCAACCTTCTCATGCTTCGTAGCCAGGAGAGGCAATCAGGCGGTTGAATAGAAGGCTGGAAAGGAGGGGATGCCCAACAACTGCACTGAGGTGGTTATGACGGCAACGAGGTTGCTAATTCAGGCAGAAGAACACGTTGTGCTATTGGGACAGGAGCGGGACATGTACAAAGAGATGGTGGACAGATTGGAGGAACGTTTGGATAGGGTGATTGCTCGCTTGAGGAGAAGAGATGAAGATGAAGACGAGGATGGAGCTGATGATGATGATGAAGATAATGAAGAAGAGCTCGCACTGGAGCAACAATGAGTCGTCGTATTTTGTTTTTCAATGTAACATTTTTCACAACTTTAATCAAAAGTAACCTTTTTTTATTATTATCTTGTAAAGCTTCACACGACGCGAAGCCACATAAATGCAAGCAATAGCGAACTCCATCGTTTCATACCAGATGATAAATAAAGATCACACGGGGGGCTACAGCCAGTGCAAACAAGGTTGGAGGCAAGTACTTCTGGCCGTGTGAACATGCTACACATTACAAGTATACTTTACGATTCTTTGTCTTTAGATCTCCTTTATTTGCGATGCTAGTGGGGCCCTAGAATTTTGCCAAGCAACTTTCCGTTTTTCTTCAAACATTATGCCAATGGTGTTTACGACTTCGGTTTGCTCCTTAAAGCGACCTTCTTGTAAATATTTAGCCATCGCCTTCTATAAAACCACTCTCATCATCCATCTTAGAGGGTTGGTTCCCACATTTCCACCCCTCTTTGAGTGCCATACGATGAAAGGCTATTTTAGCTTGTTTATCGACTTCTCCATGCCTTGTGCACTCCTTGTTTGCTAGGCTTCCATACTTCCTAAAAACCAAGGTGCATGAGCCTAAAAGATGTGCAAGTAGTCTTGTGACTTCACTCTCTCCCCATCGTCTATGAAAGCTCTAATAAATTTGTTATTCGGCTTGCACGCATTACATTTACGCATCTTCTCTTGTGAGGTCCATTCTCTCGAATGTATGGGAACAATTGGAGACAATGCATCCCATGCTTTTTTCCTCAATACCGAGCGAGCGCCATCATGTGCGGTCTGCTCGCATCAACCAGCAATTTTCCAAATTCATAGACCTTTTTCCCCATCGGTTTTCGATTCGAGCCTCTCTATGATTCTTTATAAAGCGTCGAGCTTTCACCCCTCAATTGACACCTTACGAGGCACACTTGTTCTTCACCCGTTTTTTCTCATCGAGCTCTAATCTTACATTGCCACCATGCAAACCACGCTACGATGGGAACATGTTCAACTCTCAATTCCTTCCTCTCTTCTCTTCTTGTCCGAATGTTCCACGATCTGCGGCTCAAAAATATCATCTTGTCGATGATTCTCACAAAGCCGTGCAAAGTGCGGATATGAACCCCCTCTCTAATGGAATGGGGAAAATGCCATGGAACTTGGGATCTTCTTCTCCTCTATTAGGAGCATTTGCTTGGTTAAGGGACAAGGTTGAAACAGTCTTCCCAGCAATTTTGACTTCCTTGCATGATTGGTCTGAGACAACTTTTGCATGTTCCTTGTCCTCCTCCACTTATGTTGTACATTGCTTTCTCGGAGTTTTTAAATCAGGCGCCAAGTGAAAAATTACTTTGTAAGATCCATAGTGATCTACTTGCAATTTTCCCTCCCTCGAATCTAGATATTAGACTCGGGATGTCGGTTTGATTGAACACCCATTTCAATACCTCGTGGGTTTCTTTTCTGAACTTTAAAGAGACCTAACCACGGGTGTCATCTTGATTGACATGAGAACCATTTTTGACACGCTTCTTCTCCTCGTCCGTCACCTCTACATCTTTTTTATTATTCTTGTTGCTCTTTGATTTAGCATGTGCAATTGCATTCTCAATTGCTCTATTCATGATGACAACGGATACCCTCTCATACTTCTCAAACTTGGTCGTTTTTATTTCATCCAATTTTATGCAAACTTCAATCTCACCATTAGTTTTCGCGAACTGTTAAGTCATAATATTGTAAAGAGTAAACGAGGTCAACCCAAAGATTATTGCGTTCATTCATTCCAACCATATCACAACAATCCTTGCCATTCTTATCTTTTATGGCTATGGCAGGACCAGCACATTCAACGTGGTGCATCTCTCCTAATATGGCATACACCATCTTTGACGTGGAGCGAATACTTTTTTTGTGCCCATTCTTTTCAACGCTTTGTGGAATGGCTTGAATAGAGAACGGTAACCAAGCCTACTGATGCCTAAATCATCACAAAGCGGTCAGACATCCGTGGCTTCTTCTAGTTTCTTGTAGATCTCTCCTAGTACCATTTCCAATACCATCTTCTTGAGAGACGAGTTGTAGGGCTGACAAATCATGTCCACTATCTCCCTGTTTGTCGCTAGGTTCTTCACTATGTAACCAAGATTGCTTCTAGTTTTCCCAGATCTTTGGCCTTTGCTAGTGTTGTAAAAGCGGACCTTGTGGCCGTGACCACTCGTCTGAATGCACCTGATCCAAACTTCGGTTCCTCTATCGATCGAAAGTGCTTCTTCCTTTCTCTTAAGCCAAGGGGTGTTTTCTTCAAATTATTTAACCTACATTGAAGCCCAAAGTTTGCTCTTTCGAGCTCTTAGATCTTTTCTTGCAGCTGCCCTATCACCAATTTGGACTTGTCCACCATTATCTCAAAGGCGTTTCCCTCCCCAAGCCCGCCATTCCTTTCCTTCATTACGGTGGAGTAATGAAGCTTAGAGAAAAAAAAGAGGCTGCTGGTTTAAGTTATAATTCTCTTGTGACAATCGGGCGGCTCATCTCAAGGAGGCGTATTCGATTCGAATGCCTTCATCCTCTCTCAATCTCTCACAATATCCCAAGAGGCCGAGTTACCGTCACCACAAAATCGGGGACTAAACTTGAAAGCGCCCGAAATGGCGGTTTCTTGCCACTCAACGGATCAATGGATATAAGCGCCCCATCCGCCCGGATGTCGACACTTTTAAGCGCAAGGCGCAACATGTCGAGGTCTAAGTTCTTATTTTTTAGACCTCCTTTTTGCGATTGAAGGCTGGAGCATATTCTTGGTCGGTTGGATCCTTATCCACACATCATTTGGAGCTTCCATACTGCGTGGATCGCACGGCGCGAAATGAAGGTGTACAATTTGTATGCCCCAGCACAATTCGCTTCGTGTGAGCCGAACGTCCGTACTAACCTCGTTTTTGAAATTTGCAACGTGCATATGGAAATCGAAAAGTCCATTCTCCTACAATCCATGCTTTTATACATAAGCAAATTCAAAATTGAATTGTAGGGGCGGGGGCTTTGTATTGGGATGAAGTAAAGATCCCGGTTCTACGAACTTTTAAAGGCGCAATCGCGCAATAGTCCCTCGAACGAAATCGATACAAAGCTTCAACCCTACATTCAAATTTTGAAATGTAGAAGGCGGGAAGCTTGTATGGCCATGGCCTCTAAATGAAAATAGCGCAAGACAAGAATCGGTGATGCGCATGCTTGGTATCTGACAAACCAAGAGACACCGTCATGAGTTGCCGGTATGCTATAATGCAAGTGGCTTTTTAGAAGCGCCCACCCGTGTTGCATCAACTGGTCGACAACCAGCAATTAAATACATATGGCGCCATAAATCTGCGATCCCCTTATTGCGGGAGAATATTCCAAGCAAATCTGTAATTATGAGAGTTTGGTATCCTAGGTGGCATGGGAAAAAAGGAGCGGAAATATGACGTGGAATGGCTGATAGGAGGCCATTTTGAGACCCCCAATCCCCAAGGAGCGGAAATATGACGTGGAATGGTTGATAGGAGGCCATTTTAGTTCATAAAACATAATATAACTTGGAATGATACATATTTTATATGCAAATGGGAGACTATTGATGAGGGACTTGGTGTTATTATCTATTGATAACAAACAAGAAAGTGGATCACACCATGCGAATTTAGTATATTCCAACCTTTTAGCTTATACAAAGTTCGCTTGTGTGATCTTTTTGGATAAAGATGACTTCCTATAGTAAAATTACTTTGATTATCTTTTAATAAAAGAAATATATATGTGTCTTATTTGAAGTTAAGTGTGGATATGTGACGTGCTCATTTATTGATAAAGTGTTTGCTTTTTGAAAAAGGCTAATAACTTTATGTACTACTAGAGTTGGTTGATGTGATCCTTCTTAAAAAAAGATATGCTCTTTGAAAAGGACTAACAACTTTATGCACTTAGGGTGGTAAAGCATTAAATGAGAAGGGGTACTTGTGTTTAATTTTAATTTGACAACAAATAAGAAAAGTGGATCACACGATGCAATTTAGTATGTTCCATTTTGTTGCATATGTACTATTAAGCTTGGTGTGATCCTTCTTGAAAAATAATATGCTCTTTGAAAAGGGATAATGACTTATGTACTTAAGAGTGGTAAAGCATTTTAGATACAAATAGGAATTTTACGTACGCTAAGTTGTAAGTTCAATATTTGTGTTTCTATTTTTTTTACGCAAGGATCACACCAAAGCGAATCCTCTTTAAACAAGGATGGCTTTGACCTTCAATGTTCATAAATTTTATGAATGTTTGCATATAAGAATGTCACATATCATATTTTCTTAAAAATGGTCATCAAATGGATAACTAGTCAAAGAGTTCTTGTAAAAGGCCAGGAGGTGGTGCATCATCAAAGTGCTTGGAGGCTTTTCGGACAAGCGTCGTAGGAGTGACACAGGTATTCATGGCAACTCGATTGATAGAAGAGGGGACGAGCCTGCGTCCCTTCATCAACACCGCAGAATATGCATGTGGATGGTAGCTGATCGTCATGATCCCCCTCTACCTAAGCCTTGGAACATGGCGGCAAAACTTCTCTTGGGAGAGTACATAGATGCCATTCCCAATCTTGGTCGAGATGACAGCAGCAAAATTAGCCAGTGCACAGCGAAAAAAGAAAGAGCGAGGCGGGCAAAGTCGTGCAACAAGCATGGCTTCAGCGGGGCATATGACGGATACTCTAGCCTAGCTGACGAAGCATTATCGTTGCTTCACCACCACCAAACCCGGTGGTTGAGGACCTTTGGAAGCGAGGTTCAAAGCAATGGCCAGATGCTTGAGCTCGAATTGCTTGCTTGGCGGAGAAATGCGAGGCCTCTACACCCAAATTGCTCAAGAGGCAGGTGGCTCTTGAAAAAATGTTTCCGGCCACGAGGAACCCGCCTCTGACACACGGAAGATGGCCTTAAGCCTAGTGCACTCACGAAAGGCGGAAAAGGATAAGAAGAGTCTTCTGGCGACATGCGGGCTCGCATAGATTCCTTGTACTGCGCCATGGAAACCATGACCGGGGACAAACAGCGTGTTGCGGGGAGACAATGGTAACCATCTCCGTAGCCGATCGGAGAAAGGCTGCTCTTGTGATCGCGAAAAGTCGAATTCGGCTTTTGAAGAGGCAGTCCTGGTGGGAGCCCTTCAAAGTAGAGTCGAGAGACCAAAGTGGCCTCATCGCAATGAACCCTATCTTTGGACTCACCAAGCGGCGGCTACGCATAGCTCCATGACCAAAAATCGAGGAAGATCGAGGGTGAGGGGCAGCCATTCTTGGAACAAGGCAAGGGCCTCAATCGCGAGCAGCTCATGAGCAATTTCAGCGGTGCATCGTGAATTGACAAGGCAGCAACAATTTCAGCGAGGAGCTAAGCTCCCGGCCGGGAAGGAGAGACCACTATACCTACCCGCGGCGGTCCACGCCCAAGAGAGTCTGCAAGGCGTCGACCAAGGCCGTCTCTCTTTGCACCCCCAAGCGCTCCATGCCACCCACGCCCTAAGCGTAGGCCCCGGCCTATGCCCGTCAGCGACAAACAACTCTGTTGTGCGGGCCGAGGATTGACCAACGGTCGAAGCTCCAAGAGCTGAGGGAGAAGCCTGATAATGTGGTGATGCGTGGCGACGAAGAAGGCGGGGAGGACCTCATTAACGGCTCAAATGTTGATTCTTGCTCGAATGGCATTCCCCATGCGGTAAACATTATTAGGGCGAGGCGCCATAGCGTCCGACACCCAGGGCGCCCATGGGTGGTCACATTCCACGTCACGAGATCGCCAAAGTGAAAGCGGCCATCTAGCGGGGGTAGTAGGCGACTAAAGGGAACTGCCACCTTATGTTGACGAGACCCGACCCGGCCCAACAAAGAAGACCCTTGAGCCGAGTTGGCCAAAGTTAAAAGCATTAGCGAGGGGAGGAGGCTGCGGGGGCTGATTAGGGGCAAGATGCAAATCTTGAGGCCGTAGAATCTTGCTCTCTGAATCTTGCTAACCCTCCGGCGACCTCCACGGCCGGGCCCTTTGCCGCTGCTACAGCCGCATCACCACGCTCAAGTTGCCTCACCTTCATTTGCTTGCCGCACATCTCGGCTACTCAAGTTGCCTGCGCCACATTTGCTTTCGCACATCTGGGTGCTTCCGCCACCCACCCCATACTGGCATGCATGCTGAATCCCCACCTGCTGCCCCGCCAACAAATAGGAATTGTGCCTCGCGTGGTCTCACGGAATTGTCGAGGGCTTTACATGGCGAAGGGAGATAGTCTCAACTTCGATTCACATGAGACATGGATCTCATCTTCCTCATGGAAACATGGGAGCATCACGGGGACCTGAGGATACGGAGCTTGCTAGGATACTAGCACTACTCAATCTTCAATGATTGCCTGTGAAGAGAGAGGGGGCATGGGGGTTGCACTGCTACTAGAACAACCTTGGCACGGATCAATCTCCTTGTTCAAGACGGACAAAAGCACAGCAGGGTACTTATGGGTGCGTGTGCAAAGCTGCGATGTGGAACCCTCTTTGTGGCGACTGCTTGCTTTCCACATGCGAAAGCAACTTCTATCACACCCACTTGGATGTGGATAGGCTGGACCCTATGTCGATCTATATGATGACATCTGGAAAGATAAGCGGTTAGGCGGTGTCATACTCCTTGGAGACTTCAATGCGGCGCAGGGGTAGAACAACCCATGAGATTTGATCCTTGACTGATGATATATTGCGATTCGTCCTGCAGAAGGAGCAGCCCGCGGACATCGGATGACAATCAAGTCCGCAGCGCTATGGTCGGCCAGTTGCTTTTTGCTGCGGTATCTTTGACCTAGTAATGCGCAATGGGCGGCACGGTGGCCTTCCACCCGCCAAAAGCACTTGTAGGCGGGGGAAACCGAAGCGGATCTAGTGTGGTGGACTATGTATTGGTGATTACTGGCGGGGATATGCATGTCATCAAGCACTTTGGTGGGAACAACTAATCGGGATGAAAGATCGGCTCGGACCACTTACCACTTTACTTGAAGTTGGCTTGGCGGGTTGTGCGAACCCGGTGCAACAACTCCTCACATGCCTCATTTGCGATTGGATTATGAACTGCGGGGCTTATGCCCGGATGCTTATAGATGACACGGCGAGAAATTTTGCAATATCCTACACTAGAGCAACAGACCCGGGCCGGTGGCCCGATGTGCTTAAATTTGTGAAGAGAGGTGCTTTGGGATAAGCGCCAGCGGCAGACCTCAAGAACACAACCTTCCACGTAATCAATGGTTTGATCACGAGTGCAAAGGAACACAAGCGCGGCTCCAAGTCCACGGACCACGCTGCGCCCACATGCGGTCGAGGACGATTACCGCATCTTCCTTAAAAGCTAAGAAAGCGGTACATTCTGTAGCGGGGAAATGTTTACCTCACAGAGCGTCACCCGGGGACCAGCCACGGCGAAGGGTTCTTAGAAAGCGATCGACCCCGGGGAATATCACTCCCGGCGATTGGGAGGCAATACACCGCAGCAGCTATCGACCCTCCCGGGGTGCACATGCGGCATTACCCTTGCAAGAAGGCCGGTCTTTGGAAATCCACGAGATTCGGGCGATGGAACAAGGCTTACAGCGTCTTGCCAATGGGAAACCCCATACTTGGATGGTATCATCGGTGAGAATTCCTTAAGTGGGCGGGCCGTCCATAATACCGGTCTTTGGCCCTTGTTCAACAAGGCATTACGGGAAAGAGCTTCCATTGCCCGATGTGGACCAATAGCGAGTTGTTCCCATCTATAAGGCGGGTAACCCCCTTTGCCCGACCAATTACCGAACAATCATAAGTGGGTTCGGTGTTTGCAAAAGCTGCTAGCTTTGGGATTCTCGGCGGCGGTTTGGCGGGCGAGGCGTAAAGAGAGGCGGCCCCTCACGCGGATCAGACCGGCACTCAATCATTGACCACATCTTCCGTTCGCGAACTACGATTGAAAGATGCCAGGAACCGTCCGGGATCTATATTGTTGCTTTGTGGATTTTTGCGAAGGTGTTTGACAATCATTACCTCGGGAAAAACTATGGGCAAGAGGCGCAATAAATTGGGGGTTCTGTAGATTTGTAGAATGCGATTAATACGGGCTATATGAAAGATGCTCGGTCGGTTTGCGGCCGGACAAGCCAACCATTTGATAGTAGTATCGGGGTTCGTCGGGGATGCCCTCTCTCCCCAACATTGTTTGGGCTTTACATTGATCAATTGGAGGCGGCTTGGCGATAATGGGGGCGATGGAGCTCACCTTCTCTATCGGATCATCGACGGTTAATATATGCCGATGATGTGGACCTCTAGCTTACACACCGGCCGGACATGCAGCGACATCTCGATGCCACGGACACGATACGCCAAGCAAGCGATATGCTTGGCGTCAACGGCCAAGACTAAGGTGGTTTCATATCATCTTCCGTCAACAGAGGGTCCCCTCCTTGAGTTACCAAGGCGAATGTGGAAGTTGCATCCACATACAAGTATTTGGGAGTGGAGTTTCCTTCTACTATGCAGCGGGACACATCCATGCATTTCACAGTGGCGTAGTTGGAAGGCACTATATGCAATGCAAAACAATAGTCATAGAGCGGAGTTGTATGATTGGGCCCATCGATCCCTGTTCAAGGTCTTAGTAGAGCCGGTCCTTTTATACGGGGGTGGAAGTATGGGGCCCGGTAGTATCACTTGCTACTTAGAATGACTTGGGAGCAGGTCGAAAAGCCTTCTTGAATACGAGCACTAGGGGTGAAGTCCACGGTCCCATATCAAATTCTACTGCAGGGAGGCGGATTCTTGTCTCTTGAGGGCGGCCCTTGATCGCCACATTGTCTATTTTCGAGAAGGTGGTCAATATGGATGATGCTCGTCTCCCTAAACTAGCTTATATCATGGCAATGGGGCGCGCTCGCCTCAAGGCCTCTTTGGAGGAAAAGAGAGCTCAATGGTTGGCTAGATGGAATGTGCAGGAGCACAGGTGCATACATATGCAAAAGAGGCGGTCGCCATAGCTTGAGGGCAATATCTTGGCGCTTGCTTCCTCGGCAAGCTTTGGGATGCCAACGCCCTTGAACATGTCAAGGCTGACACACTATCGGCGCCACATAAATCCCACATTGGAACAAGGCCCGCAATGCTACCTGCGTACCCACTCAGGTAGCAAAGAGATTTTGCAAGGCAAGAAGTGGCCAAAAGTGTTGAACCAAGTGCACCTAACAGATTGGCCACAGAAACTTCTCCTTCAGTTAGATTTGCTACTGACATTAGTACTTCAATCAGGTTTATGCAGGAAGATCAAGAAGAAGAGATCATGGCTGTACACACAAGAGCTATGCAAAACAAGGATGTTGCATCAACCAGCAAAGAAGCAGAGTTAATCAAGGAAAAAGCAGTTGAGAGAAATCAAGTTGTACCTCTTCTCCCTAATCAAAAGTTTATTAAGAGAGATAAAGAAGGTGACGATTTCGAGTGCCTAATGAAGAATGCTAAGGTGAGTGTGGACTTGTTGATTTTGCTAAAAATTGCTCCATCTTATAGAAGCAAAATCATGGATCTAACAAAAGAAGATCAAGTCAATCTCTCTCAAGAAGAACAAATAGCCTTTACAAACCACATTAGTGAGCAAATGCTTGTGCAGAATGAATATGATCCTGGTGCCTTCACATGTGAAGCTAAGATAGGTAAAAAGTTGCTTTCTAAAGTACTTCTTGATGGGGGCTCTCCACTTAATGTGATGCCTCATCACATAATGAAATCATGTGGCTTAGAAGTTGATAAAAAAGCCCCTATAGTGTTTAAATCTTTTTCTAACTCTAGGATCAATCCAATAGGAGTGCTTAGTAACATTCTAATTGATGTAGGAGGTATAAAGGTTGCTGCAAGCTTTGTAGTAGTTGCATTTGAAGGAGCTGATGAAAAAACTGACATTTATGATCTGTTATTGGGAAGGAGATGGCTATCTACTGTAGATGCAAGACCAATTTGGTCAAAGGGAGAGTGTACCATATCAGATGGTAAGAAGACAATCACCCGACTCAACAAGCTTGGTGAGTTGAGTTGGTCTGCAGGCAAATATTAGGGGAATATCAAGCAAAACATGAAGACATGATGGTGCTCAGAGATGAGGCTCTGAAAGAGTTAGTAGACTTCGAGAGATGGGAGCTACATCACATTTCCAGGGATCTCAATGAAGAAACTGATGCACTCTGCAAAAGTGTTTTGCTTGAGCATCTTGCTGAGGAAGCTATCAAGGAGGAAGAATTGGAGGAAGAGGATCTAAGGCAGATCCGAAAGCTAGTAAGAGCAATAAACCCTAGGACGGTGTCAGAAGCAGAATCCAAAGCAGTCAGCTTGCAAGGTACGGGACTCCAAGAGAATGCACCAAGGCAGCAGTACTACCAGGATAAGGGAAAAGGCACAGAAGGCTATAGCCTAAGAGCGGCAAGCCCAGCAGCTAGCAGGCCTCAATACAACGCTAATTATGGGAAGAAGGGCAATGCAAATAGTGGCAAGCATGATAAGAAACAGGTGACCTTCAAAGAGCAAGGAGGGGGTTCCAACTATTCAAAGGCAGTGAAACAGTTTTTGCAATCCATTCCCAAAGAGAAGAAGCAGGAGTGCATAGAAAAGCAGATGTGCTTTAGGTGTTTCCAGCCAGGGCATAGGACAAACAACTGCCCCTTGGTGATGAACGCGACATTAGCAGAGATGGGATGGGAGACACCCACGGATGCGGACGAGGATGATGCACCAGACTACATTCAGGGTGAGTGCCATATTTTTGCCGCCATTGACACTGAGAACGCAGAAAGTCAGTACCAAGTTATTTCAACAACCGGGAAGGCTAAATCCAAGTCTTTCATAGTTTTGATAGTTACGGGAAAAACCCACAATTTTGCTTCTCCAAGAATGGTACAGATGTTGAAGCTGAAGCCTTTGAAGTCCAAGCCTAGGCCAGTTGTCTTGGCTAATGGATCGGTCCGACACAAAGCAAGGAAGAGGATCAACTTTAACGTAGACTTGTCAGGTATCAATGTTGCATTGGGAGCCAAAGTGATGAACATCGGCAAGTACAACTTGATCATAGGCATGGAATACCTTGGACCAGCAGGAGCGGTAATTGATTGTGGGAAGCGGAAAGTAACCTTAACAACGCCAGAGGGCAAGGTCATTGAGATAACAGGTAAAGATGTCACCCCAATCATGCAATGCATGTCTAGTAAGAAGTTACTTAAATGCATAAGGAAGGAGCAAGTGGCCTCTCCTTAAACTTGAGATTGACGACCAAGAGACAGAAGAAGAGAAAGAGGCCAAAACATTGAGCAAGCTCCCAAAGCCTATAGCAAAGTTGGTGAAGGAATTCCATGACTTGTTTCCTGATGAGATTAAGCAGCTTCCACCTTACAGAGGAGTCGAGTGTGAAATAGCACTTGAGCCAGGGACTAAGCCAACAAGCAAGGCGCCCTACAGAATGTCAACTCAAGAGTTGACGAAATTGAAGAAGCAACTGCAAGAATTGCTAGACCTAGGGTTCATAAGACCTAGTGTCTCTCCTTTTGGAGCGCCTATCCTTTTTGTGAAGAAGAAGGATGGAAACCTTAGGATGTGCATTGACTATCGTCAATGAATAAGCACACCATCAAGAACAAGTATGCTTTGCCTAGGTCAGATGATCTCATGGATCAGTTGCAGGGAGCGAAGATCTTTTCCAAGATAGATTTGAGATCAAGTTATCACCAGATCAGAATCAAGGAAGAGGACATCCACAAGACAGTATTCAGGACAAGATATGGTCACTACGAATTCACGGTGATGCCGTTTGGATTGTCTAATGCTCCAGCAACATTCATGAGACTCATGAACGATGTCTTTCATGAATTCCTAAACTCTTTCATCATAGTTTTCTTTGATGATATTCTAGTTTATAGCAAGTCCCTAGAGGCGCATGTTCAGCACTTAAGAAAGGTGCTTGAAAAGCTAAGAAGGCATCAACTCTTTGCGAAGCTATCCAAGTGCCACTTCGCAACAGAAAGAGTGGAGTATTTAGGGCATGTGATCACGGCAGAAGGCATCTCCACGGACCCTGCGAAGATCGAAGCAGTGATTGATTGGCCGGCACCGAAGAACACACATGAAGTGAGAAGCTTCCTCGGCCTAGCAGGATATTACAGGAGATTCGTAAAGAACTTTGCAAAAGTAGCAGCACCGCTGACGGACCTCACCAAAGCGGGAAAGATAGGGCAAGTCATTGGCAAAAGAAGGCCCATACAGCTCAAAGGACCATGCTTGGGAAGGATTTTGCTGTGACAGTCTTTTTGCTGTTTAGGGAAACTAATTTTCTTTAGTTGTTTGAGCATTTCTTCTGCAGTATTTTCTCACAGAGTGGTTGCCTATAGCAACCTGGAGGTTCTACACCCTTGAGATTGAAGGTTTGCCAGGAATACCTTCAACATTTTGGAGGTTCTACCGAGATCCCATCTGGATCTTTGGGAACTCATGGCTCCTAGAAAAAGTAATGAGGTGTCTGACCAAATTCACACTGAACCACCAGAAAACACAGGTGTGACTGCTGCAAATATTGCCAATCAAGGTAATGCAGATATACAATATTTTGAACTCAATATGCCAATTCCTTCTCCTACTTTTGATCCAAGTATCAATGCTAATAATTTTTTGAAAAGCTAGGAGGAATACTATCAAGAATATGGTCACAAAAAGGGTAGTAAGTTTTCAGAATTCAAGAAGTGTTTCAAGAATGAAGAAGTGAGAACATGGTTGGAGTATACTATCAGTACAGGTGTCCACACTTGGGAGGAGATCGAAAAGCAGTTCATTGAAAGGTTTGGTAAGGCTATTGAACCATAAGATTTGGTTTTTGAATTGCAGACCTTTCAGATTAAGCATGGTGAAACTGTGCACCAATATGTGGAGAGATTCCATGTTTATTTAACTAAATGTCAAGCAAGTCAGGTACCAAAACATACTCTACACCTAGTGGCTTGTTTCGTAAGAGGCTTGAGCAGCAGGCCAAGAGTGCACAGAAAAATGTTTAAGTTGCAGAAGCAAGAAGGCTTTGACACCATACATAAGGCTTTTACAAAAGGTATTGAGATTGCTAACATGTTTTCCTATCTTCCTAATGATGTGCATGTGTCTAATGATCCCTTCTTTCCAGATTATGAACCAGAATACATGGCCAACTCATTCCTCAGATTTTTACTGGTACAGGCCCTGCACAATTATGGTAAAGAGTGTCCAGTCTGCCACTTCTGCAAAGCTGTTGGTCATTATGAAGAAAGATGTAGTGCGCAGACTCATTGCCTCCATTCGCACAGGGGCACATCATCTTCGAATTGAGACGGGCAGATGGATTGGTGAGCCACGCCAGGACAGGCTCTGTCAATGCTGCCAAATGGGAGTCATTGAGGATGAATCTCATACCCTTCAAAGTTGCCCAGCATATGATCAAATTCGGATGCGCTATGCTGAGTTGGTCAGGCCTGGCCAGCCATTACATGTGACATTGAGCACAGCATCCGTACGGGTGCTGGGATCATACCTTCAGGAGGTTATGGACATGCGAGATCAGCCCTCAGGCACACACTTGACATGTATATATAGTTTGACAGCATTCTTATTACTGCCACGGTTTTTCCCTTGAAAACCCTTCGGGGCGGGGGTTTTTTAACCCGGACAGTAATAAGTTTACTGCGCTCCTTGTGGGTCCCATAGGCCGATTGGCCTCAGTGGACGATAAAAAATCATTCTCATTCTCATTCTACTACTTAAAAAGTTTCAAGACTTATTTTTGCTATAATTTAAACAACAATAGATTTTTAAAGGAATCTGTTGTGAAAAGTAGTCAAAGACTTCTTGTATTAGAGGTATCTAAACACAAACACCATAACACAGTACAGTAAAAAAACACATGTACAGTAACACATGTACAATAAAAAAACAAGTTAGGTATCCAAATGGAATTAGTAGCAAAAACTTTTTTCATTCAAATTTTTTTATGGCCGTATGGCTTTACATCAGAACATCATTTTGTAAATTTAAATGCCCGGAGGCTTCAACTATTCACAACAAAAAAGCCCGGAGGCTTGCGGTCATATGGTAAGAAGTCGGAGGCAAAATTTGGAGGCTAAAATTTGGAGACAAAAGCCGGAGGCTAAGAACAAGAAAAAAAAAGGTACTCCGGCCCTAACAAATTTCATTCATCTGCTTCACCATCTGCAAAACAAAAAAATAAGAAATAACCGTTAGTTGAATGCTTAAGAAAAGAAAGAAAACATGCATGTACCATTTAGCAACGCCATGAGCTCCTCGAAGTCAACGATTCATCTTCTTCATCATCTTGGCTTCTTCTCCTTCGTAGACCACTCATTCTCGAAGAATCTCCTATCCAAACCCTTCAAGAACACTGTGATGAACTCCTCGCTTGAAATTTCCTCGATTCCTCATTCATTCGATTCCAAAGGAAAAGGAATCGGAGGAATCGAGGCATTCGAGTGATGAGCAAGAACCGTGGGCGTGGAGGGAATCATGGAGGGAACACCTCTTCCGGCCGTAATTAGCCTCTTGGAGGACACCTCCGGCTCTTCCAGCTGATCTCTTCATGGCGATGGACTAGCTAAATTGGGCTAAGGATCTAGAGAAGATTGGGCCGGAGATTGGGGGAGAATGGGCCAATCTAGGGCTGGGAATAGATATAGGATGGATTAGACGTGAAAATCGTAGGAATGATTAATTCGATCCTATCAACCATCATTACATGCCATTATGTGCATGTCTCAAATTTGAGCCATATCCAATATCTTCCTTTTTAACCTTATTCCTAAATATCCAATATCTTCCTTTTTTAACCTTATTCCTAAATATCCAATATCTTCCTTATTTAACCTTATTCCTAAACCTATATGATTTGAGTTTAACCTGAAAATGAACACCGATATAATTCGAATTTAACATACTATTTAATACCAAGATGCTACGTCACACTATGTCGATAATTGCGATTTAAAAAAAAAAAACACTCCAAACCCTCCTCGAGAAAACCACGTAAGTGCCGACCTCACTTGTGTTTAAGTTTAATTTGACAACAAGCAACTTCCATATCAGCGTGGATCGTACGGCCTTGAAAATGAAGGTGTACAATTTTTATGCCCCAACACAATTCGCTTCGTGTGAGCCGAACGTCCGTAGTAACCTCGTTTTTTGAAATTTGCAACGTGCATATGGAAATCGAAAAGTCCATTCTCCTACAATCCATGCTTTTATACATTAAGCAAATTCAAATTTCGAATTGTAGGGGGCGGGAAGCATGTATTAGGATGAAGTGAAGATCGGTTAAAGCTACCGCTACAGCCGCCGAAATGAAAGTCCGATCCGATACAAAGCTTTCAACCTACACATTCAAATTTTGAAATGTAGAAGGTGTGCGCCGCACGCTTGGTATCCGACAAACCAAGAGACACCGCCATGAGTTGCGGTATGCTATAATGCAAGTGGCATTTTAGAAGCGCCACGTGTTGCATCGGTCTGTCGACAACCAACGTAATTAAATACATATGGCCATGAATGTGCAATCCCCTTATTCGGAAGAATATTCCAAAGCAAACCAGAATTATGAGAGTTTGGTATCCTAGGTGGCATGGGAAAAAAGGAGCGGAAATATGACGTGGAATGGCTGATAGGAGGCCATTTTGAGACCCCAAATCCGCCCTAATGAGTACTCAAAATCTTGTTACCTCCGTCTAGAACAAACGATTTTTTCTCTGGCTCCCATTTTGAGCCTCTTTGTGTAATATAACCTAGCAAAGTATCTAAGCTACATTGACACAGAGAGACTACAAAAGAGAGTCAGAGCAAAGCTCGCTCTTTCTAAAGGAGGTAACAAGAATTTCGAGAAGTCTATATTGTTTGCCGCGAACAATATCAAGCCTGGTGAGTTGACAACCATTCAAGAGGGTCACGCTCCAGGCTTTCTCTCTTTTCGATTATCCTGTTTGTATATATCTAAAGTGCCCCCTAAAATGAGCGAGCGATCTCATCCTAGGGGGCACCTTAGATACAACAAACAGGACAAAGAAAAGAAACTAAGCCAGGATGAAAGAGATGACAGTTAGTCCTGAGTGCAAGCATCGAGACTTCCCAACCCTTGCTTTCACTCCTCTTTGGACAATAGAACTTAGCATGTAAACTAAACTACATTGCCCAAAGAGGAGGGGAAAGAAAGATTGGGAAGTCTCGATGCTTGAACTCATCAATCACTAACATCTAATGATGCATCCTCCCATATAGCCATATAAAACTGGAAAGCCTTTGACTTCCTGGAAGCGTAATCGTGACTCTGGCCTGAGTACCATGGTCCGTGAGCGTGACATGAAAAGCCAACAATTGTAAGGTCACGACGCGAGCATGGCATGAAGGGTGTGGGCAGATCACTCATGGCGTGAGGGCCCGTGAGTCGGATAGCTGATAACGTGACTCCTGTTATCAGCCCAAAAATTTTCTGAAGGTTACAGGGTGTAAATTCTTTACTGGTGGTCAAAAAGCACTGTCCAGACAAGTGTAACTGCTAAAAATCTCACATCCAACATGAATTTGACATGCATATTGTGTTTGAAAATTGAGTATTACAAATAATAAACGTGTCTTTAAAAAGTAAGTTGACATGACCTACATTCTCGTCGAGTAAGTTCCCACCTACCGGACTGGCCAAGACTTGCTCCCGAGCGTTCGAGCATTTCCATTATCAAGATTAGTCGCGACTTGCAGCAATTACATGATCAACACCTACAGGAATAGCTGCTTCAGGAGCAGCTTCTGAGGGTGCTCCCCCATCCAGCTCGAACTCGGGCAATTCATCGTCTAAATGAATGTCCTCGAGGGCGGATATTATGCCCTTTTCAGGCAGATGCACTTCAGGCAATCCGTCCAACAGGTCTGGCGGGCATATCGGCACAAGTTCGGGCCATTGAGCTCGATACCTTTGTTATGACAAAAATTTTCCCTAGGTAACCTTTGCCCGTGAGAGACACAGCCGTCGTTTCGCCCACACCTTGGATCCGGATCCCCTCATTGTCGATTTTTGGCCTGCTCTTATGTGGAGCTCTCTCAACAAACCGAATCCTTCCAGAGAATCCTCCCTGGATGAATGTCAGCCTGGTGCCCAAAGGCCCAATCCGACACCTTTGCGGTTCAATGCCTGGGCCACACCGATTTCGGTAGAACAGAACAAACTCAAGGTCCAAGTCTTGATCTGAGATAGATCACTGGCCAGAGAATCGGCTCCTCTCTTCCTCAGATCCAATTCCATTACAAAATCCAATTCCTTCTTCAGGCTTTATAATCCAACCTCTGGAGTTCAGTAACAGTCTTCTATAGCCAAAACCGGCCAGACCATCCCTTGATTCGATCCAAATCCCAGCTCTATGACACGACTACCAGATCTGGCAGCCGAATCCCCTTTTGTCTGATACGAATTCATTTCGATCTTGTTCTATATCCCAACCAAACATTTGATGCCACGTGTCCATTTAACAGACATTTTTAACCATAGCTAACTTGCATTCTTTTATATTAATGCATTTAGCCCCTAGTGCCCATACTAGTTCCATTAACAATAATATAACAATGCTAACCATGCACCCATATAGATCTTTTGCCTCTACAAACCTCGCAAGCTCCTTCCGCACTAATATTTAGTAATATTAGTGCCCCCTAGCAAACCATTATCCGTTGCCAGCAATTATTACCACTTATCTCGCATTCCGTCACCATAGACTGATTACAGTCAACATGGCCTATTAAATCACAACTGCCCGGCAATTGCGACCAACAGCACCCCCGTGCTCATGGACGTCCGTCAAGGGCCCGATTCTGGCTATGCCCTTGGGAGCACCTGTAACACGATTGGTCTCCGTGGATGATAAAAAAACATTCTTTCTTTCTTTTTTTTTTCTTAATATTTCATTTGCATAAATAACTTTTATCAAAAATTGACTACCCTTTTTGTTCCAGTTATTCTAATTAAGCGATCATTTACTATTCTTATCCCCTGCCTTTCTTTTTGTTTTAGCCGTGCCTGTTGCTCCCACTCACCTCTTGGTGCCTTCCACAAGATTGTAGCTTTGATTCTATTGTATCATTTATTAGTTTCATCACTTGCCTTCAACCCACAATCATCACTGGTTGCATCTTGCAATGGAGGCGTCAGATCAAGGTGGAGCCTATGTCAGCGGATTCCTCTCGTCGACAGTTTCCTGATGACTGCCACCATTTTGTCCTCATTGGAGCCAGTGTGATCGAAATGGGAAAACCTAGCGAACCATGTGGAATCTTCATAGAATATTAGAGAATTTTGAGAGAATGTAGAAGACTCTTTATGGAATCGTAAAGAATCTAGAGAAAATATTAAGAGAAAATTCTGAGAATATAAAAGGATCTTTAGATAATCTTGGAGAATCCTTCTAGAAACTTAGAGAATCGTGATTCTTTATAGGATCTTTGAGAATCTAGGGTAATCTTTATTAGGATCTTGGAGAATCTAGGGGAATCTCCATAAAATCTTAAGAATATAGAGGAATCTTAAGAGAATCTGGAAAAGCTTTATAGAATCTTGGGGAATCCAAGGGAAATCTTAAGAGAATCCTGGAGAACCTAGAGGAATGGTATGAGAATCTTTAGGAATCCTTATGCAATTTTAAAGAACCTAGGGGAAACTTTCATAGAGTCTATGTAATCCTCATCCCCTCTGATGCTTGTGCTTCTTTAAGATAAGGAAGCCATGAATCAACCAGATCATCTCATCCCATAAAACATGCCATTGCCCTATCGCACATGCGCTCGACCATTGTAGCTTTCAAAACTTTGCAGATCTTCACCTATTTCTTCCTGCCCATCACAATATTCAAACTTAACCTATGCTTAGCAAGTCGGACTTTGCTCACTACCTTGCAGGAGTTCATGGGGCTACTTGCATTTTGAGAATAGAGAAAGATTTATGCGCTGTATTTGAATGGAAAGTTATTGCATGTTTCCTTATTGGTAAATTTCTTGTAAATATTAGGGATCACTTCAATACAGTTGCGGATCATTCAAGATTGGATGACAAAGATTGAACGCGCTTTTTTCACGACTTCATTCAATGGTTTAGATGAGGAGGTTAACCTCCTCCTCGAGGGGGTTATGCAAATTAACCCGGCAGGCCGAGAGGGTTAGTTTGCATACCCTTGAGAGGAGGAGGTTGGCCTCCATTAATCACATGCCCGAGCAAATTAATTGGATAATTTAAATGGAAACTTGCCCAAAAATTACCAAATCACATTGCAGAGGCTGGAATTAATGATTCTGAAACAAGAAATCTAGATTTCGAAAGCGGATATGGAAGAATTTGGTGTTCCAGGAATGTTATTTCTACATGCATTCTGACCTTGGAGAGAAGACATCAAATTAAACACGTTTTTTTTTTTCTTCTGTGGATTTTTTACCATGCTGCAGGAAAAATTTTAAGGGACCTATAATTTTGTGTAAGTATAATGAATTGGCCATTCTTCGTAAAACACGCCCACAAAAGTGTAGCCCGAACTGGCCGTTTTTTCTACTTCTTTCTAATGTGGTTGCAACCCAATTGGCAATTTTTGAACCAAATTTCTAACAATGTGTAGCTCAAATGGCAATTTTTAGCTAGAACCTTATTAAATATAGAGCTAGTTGCCCAAACATAAAGAAATCGCTATCCTATATAAATGTGTCAAAGTTACATGTTATTTAATTTCATACCCCATTTGAAAGTAAAGAAAGCGAAAATGTTCACACGCTACACTTTAATTCTAGTACAATTTAATTCATATAAGCTGGTGTGGCAATGCGACTAGATAATTACCTGTATAACTTTGTTGAAGCGTTCTGCTTGAATACAGTTCAGAATTCTTTAAACTGATCAAACATATGAACATAGTTTAGGATGTGAAGATCTTAAATAAATTAAACCATTTGAATGCAAAAATATCACATCTATTTACTCAACATTATCATTCCTATGACCATCTAACCTGATAATTGTTAGCATTTCGATTCTGCTGCTCCCTTGAATAATTGTTTGTCTATCAATAGTGAACAAATTGGTGGCAGGGTCTTCGTATAAGGAGCTCGAAAATTGCATCAACATTTCATTTTTGGAAAAGAGCGGTATTATTTGATAGTTGGAGTTATAATTTGGAAACAAAATTTCTAAATGTTGGGCCCCCCTATATGTAGCATAATAACAGGGGGTTTTCTTTGTGTTTTTGTACGCTTTTCACTAAGGTTTTCCTATGATTTCGTGATGTATTCAAATGGATGTACTAATGCGTACATCTAGAGTGCACCATTTCTGAGCCATTGATTTTAGCCTTTTTTTCCAATGGTCAATAACCAATGGCTCACAACAAAAGCCCTTTTTTTGTGCGTGTGGTGCATAATGGTCAACAACCAATGGCTCACAAACAAAAGCCCTCATGCGTACATCTAGAGTGCACCATTTCGAGGCATTGATTTTTTTTTTTTTCCAAATGGTCAACAACCAATGGCTCATAACAAAAGCCCTTTTTTGTCGCGTGTGGTGCATAATGGTCAACAACCAATGGCTCACAACAAAAGCCCTCTTTTGTATGTGTGGTGCATAATGGGCACATGAAGGGCTTGAAGGGCGCATGTAGATGCGGTTCCCGCAAGAACACATTTCTTATCATAACTTTTTGATCCAGAGCTCGTTTGAGATGATTTTTTATTGCGTTGGAAAGCTCTCTCCGAGATCTTTTTTGATAGTGTATGATATGGATATGTTTGGTTAAGTTATCTATGCTAAAACAGCAATTTTTGGCCGGGTTTTGTAGGCTTTCACATCCTACCGGTGATTAATCTGAGATTGCGCTATTGGATATTGTTTTATGGCTCATTCGAATGAAGCTTGCAAAAAATTACCATGCAATTTAGATTTTGAGGCGTTATTAAGCAAATTCTAAGGCTTTCTAGATCCTTGTGCTAACAAGCAAAAAAGTTCCCACTTTGGTTTCTCACCACAAGAATCCATGGAGGCCAAAGGCAGCTGTTAAATTCTAGTTCAAAAATGTTTGTGTATGGGTGTTGCAAACTTTATGACTTTTCGAATAATGGGATCAATCCGCTCTATCTTTATGGTAACTTTTACTTATGTTCTATTTGTTTTATTGTGATGAAATTCAAAAAAAGCTACCGGTGATGAAAGCCTCAAAGGAATTCTAGTTTTTTTTTTTGGTTTGAATTCTAAATTTTTTGTCATCACGGGGATGTCCCTAATTTGAAGGGGCCAAAAAAAAATTTTTTGCAACACAAACCATTAACATCCAACATATAAAAAATTAAATCCCCAACACATAACAACCATTGACATTAACAACCAACACATAACTACCATTGACATTAATTAACACAACCATTGTGTCCAATACATTTAAATTAAAATCCCCCTTAAACCCCCTTTGGTTTGGGTGCATATTCACACGGGGGGTGACGTAGGGTAGCGAGAGCTGTTGGAATTTGGCCCACATGGCTTTATATAATTTGGCCAAGTGGCCTAAATGGTCATTCCATAAGCATATTAGTTCTCCCTTAGGACTAAATTGGCCCCAAATTCCGTACCACTCGAATTAGCCAAGATCTAATTGGCCATTCTAATGTCATAATCGGCAATAAAGTGCTACGAATTGGCCAATCTGCAGGTACTCCATGGGTAAGGGATCCTACTCAAGCCGGCCGTCGCATTTTGCTTGAATCGATAATCTGTGGCCAAATGGCCCGCCGGGGCCACTAAAATTTTCGCTGCCATGCCGGACCTAGAAGTTAAAACCAATTCATTTGGGCACCACTCCAAATGGGTGCCCACAGAAGAAAAAATATCCCTCGCCGGAGCAATCTTGGGCTTCATTTCATGCATGTCCAATCCAATTTTAGAAGTTGCTTGATGCAAAAACATGTAGATTGGATCGAAAAAAGTAGAGTTCTTATATGAATCATGGATTAATGGATCTCTCAAAATCTCCCTTTGAAGATCTTGTAGCATTATCGTGGTCGAAGGGGCCAAATGGGCTGATTTATTGTCTTGATTCATATCCGCCTTGTATCATCTGTACTCTGTACTCTTGCCTTGATGAGAGTGGATGGATTGGCGGCCATAGCAGGCAATACCATTTGCTCTGTTCTGTGCCATGGACGATTTTTGATAAATCTGCAGCTGATTGTGGTGGAATGTGTGAAGGAAGACCCATCGAACCTCTAATGCACCGGAGTGAAGATCGAGTGCCCATCACACCATAGAACCTATCGCAACATTATATTCCACGACATGGCATATTCAAGAAATTATTGTGATAATCACTCGAATATTCTTTAAAAAGCGAATATTCCAAAGATTATGCATAAGTTAATATGCAAGGGCATGTGGTTAATGAGACATAATTTTGTGTTGATCCACTATTGAAACAGTTGATCTATTTTACCAAGGCCCATTGTGGACCACTCAATTATGGCGAGAGAATAACTTTTGCAAGTCTGTTATATGATTAGACTTAACAATGTTAAGCAGCAATTGATTCAGAACCAAACATCTTATTTCAAAATTGACCTCGTGACTTCCTAAATGAAGAAACGTATGATAATAGAGCAGAAATTATCAGGCATAGTGGTGGACATATATGTCAAGGTCAAGTATTATTGACATTGGAAAAACTATGGAGCTCCTTCACCCTAACCCTACCTCCATTGTAAACCAACCATACGCTAGTGCGAGTTAAGGCGTTCTTTGAATATCTTCAGTTATCCCGATTTGTTCAATGGTGTGAAATTTTAAGATTTCAATTCTTACATGTTCGTAAAGAACATTATTTTGAAGGAAACAATTAGATTGTGGTAAGCTATTACAGAGTATCAGAGTATCAAACGTTTATGATATCTAAAAAGCCAGCTGTATAATTATGCCCCTGAAAATGGCATTGTCGGCATCTAATCTCCCCCTCACCTTTGCAGGTCTTGCACGCAATATTATTGTCCTTCTCCATGTCAGTTTTTTGCAGCCACCCCATACTCCATGCACCTCTGTCCTGTACGCCATAATCAAACATTAATCGCTATACCTAGAAATCACAATGCAAGTTTAACCAGACCTTCAAATTTTGGGAATTGATCCAAAATCGAGTATTTTGATCGCAAGAGGCTACCATCTCCAGGAACCATTCCTTGGCAGGCCCTCTTTGTTTTGAACGAACCTCAAAATGTCGCCATCCAAACGTTCTCTCCATAGCTGTCCATTTTGAACCTGGTTAATAGGACAAGGATTCTAAAATTATCAAAACTAAAAGAGAAAACAAACAAGAAGAAGGCACCTAAGTTAGCCTACCTATAGATCTACTGATATCGACAGGATTGCGCTTGTGGTAGCCTCCTCTGGGAAGAGTTCCACTTCCTTCACAATTTTCACAAGCAACTTTGCCAGTACCTGGATGATAGTAAATTTATGCTAAGTATAAGATTACATGACATGCAAAATAGTTGAATTGTTTGATGCTGCCACGGACCTAATACATTTGAATTGCATGACCTTTGCAGAAGCGGCATGGAAGAAGGGGATTCATGTCGCGCAGCGGCTTCACAAAGCTTTGAGTGGCTGGCCGCACCTGCTGCTCTTCCGAATGAGATTCATAGCGCATTGGCCGCTGGTAATGTGCAAGAATAGGTGTTGTACGTAATCGCAGCATTCTAGACCTCCACACAAAATTGGAAATGCCTTTTATCTTCAAAACGTGTGGCTCCCTTTATCAGATGCAAGGAAAAAAAGAAAGCAAAAAAAAACTATTGGTCATGTTCCTATGGCCAACAATAGTGCTCAAAATTCTCATGTTATAATGTTATAGCCAAACCTCCATTTTATGGGACCTTTCCGCCCCATAATCATCAGAATATTCGTTTTTTAAGAATATTCCACGAATATTCTTTTCAAGATACTGTCGCAAACATGTTTTTCCATAGAATAGAATGGGCCTTTTGCTCTGCAAGGTCTGGGAAAAAAGTCGACAAAATATCCCTTAGAAAGGGCTGTTCAATCAGGGACTAAAGCCATGCCCAAAAAAACTATGGTTATGGCCATGGAATCGAAGTAGAAAAGCTCGAAGTCGTTTACAGATGTCGGATGTGGTTGGAAAAAGAATGCAGGGCAGATTATGCTGCAAAAATTCAAAAGCCCAGAAAAGGGAGCTCCCGTTGTTTGATTTTGTAGATCTGGGACACTTTTTCTTTGCGACCGCTTCATATCCTTCCAAAATCATCTTCTTCATTTCGTTTCAGGGGAAACTCGGACCACAAGCTTGAACCCATATAGGATGCTAAGGAGTCTAAAAACCCACCTGGGAGTAACGCTGTTGCAACTCCATAGCTTCAAAGATGGTGGTCCATTCAGTGCAGCATTTTGGAAGTAAAAAAAGAAGCCAAATACAAAGGAATTGCAAGAAACAACATAACAGCGGCAGAACAATCTTTCTTAAGGGTTAACCTCCTCATAATTGAGGGGAGGGTTAACCTCCTCATAAAGAAGAAAGACGTCTATAATAAGTGACCAGTCGGCCATTGATGCCTTTTTGTCGCTTTTCAGGTCTGTCGTCGATCATGTTTACAAGCAAAGAGGCTTTTCATTTCTGCAAAAAGGGTTCTGAGCATCTGCAGTCTGAATTTCTGCCAACCTACTAGCAAGAAGAGGTCGGACGGAGCAAAGAGAGTCTTAGCAGGGTTCGAAGTTTTATGAAATATGAGGTAAAGAAAAATCCTTTTAGTTTTGAGACAAATAGGACATATCAAATTTTAGGAGCACGTGTCCAATCCAATATAAAAATAGTAGGACAAAGTGCAATTTCCTCAAAAAAAAAAAAATCCACAAAGATAATGAAATCTATTACACAAAAAGCCAGTGTTTTGATTAAGCAGAAATGAATGTGTAATTGCTTGTTGAGGTCCTTTTCTTCAATCCCATTGAAAAATGAAACTCGAAAAGAATAAAAAACTGGAAGCTTTTTGTACCTCTGGGCTGTAGTTGAAAATTGAATGGACATCTTATTCAGCCATGACCATCCACAGAATGGGACAGGAAGTGCTCACCTTCTCTCTCTTTCTCTTCTGCGATGTTCTATATGCTTGTTCTGTTCCCATCCATGTACTGGGAAGAGGTTGAAAAGAGGGAAAATGAGAGAGGCCGAATGTAAAAATTGGATTTATATACTTAAATGTAAAAGAAAAGGTGATCTAACTTAGTTGATATTTTAAGTGTGGTGCTAGTGCGTAACATTTGGTATCAGAGCCAAGGTTCAATTCCTCGTGGCAACATTGGTGTGTTCTACATGCTTGAGGGCAAGCATCTCAAGGGGAAATTGATATGGTCATGGGATATGGGATAAAGCCTGGAAAGGTTGGGGCCTATTGGATAAATACTTCCTTGAAGGATCCGCCCTTTTGGTGCATTGGTACTAGAGATGCTAGTACGTAACATTGACAGAGGGACTTTCTGTGGTGATGGAGTCGCTACGGGTGGGAAATTTCCCGTATTTATATGATGGGAGCATCGTATAGATTTATATGATGGGAGCATCGTATAGGTTCGGGGAGCGTCACACAATTTATACTCCATGAAATGGCCGCTGTAAATTTATATCACTACTCTAAAGCAAATCAAACCAAGCCTTTAGATCATATGAAAACCATTTCGCGACAAATACCTTCTTGCAGATCGTAATCTCACCTGCCAGTGCAAAACCTTCTGGAATAAGTTTACACCATATACAACAATTAGGTAGAAAATAGATGATCAAGCTTGACTACTAGAAACACACAGATTAATTTTATTCACTTCGTAAAATACAGAAACAAAGATAAACAACAGAATGGCCATGTTTGTTTGCTTGCTATTTTTCTTTGCCAATAACATAACGATCTTCTCCTGATACCAAGGGATGAACATATTCAATACTCCTCCTCAGGGATAGGTATTCTACAAAAGAGACTCTCCCTTTGCAAATCAAGTTTCTCATCTCCAAATTTAGAAATTTTTCTTTTGGGCAATAGCTTTTCCATATCTGCAGGAATGCTCAAATATTTCACATTGATCTTACCTTCTTCAACCTTCACTCTCTGCAGTTGATGACACATGCCATGACAATCTCTTTGTTAGGCATGCATTCAAGCTGCACCTGGACTGGTTGAAAAAAAATGGTGGTGAGTACATCAAGTAGCATCGGTGTGGCGTTCGGCAAGATTATCGGTCCCGGGGCGTATCGCATCATTGTCTAAATCGCATTACGGCCACTCAACCGGCGTGCCGACGTGTAGCCAGGTGAGTAGCCCTAGGGGGCAACTTGCTAGGTATGTGCATTTCTTATTAATGTGCACATGCACATTTATTAAGGTGCACACATTTCCATGTGGGCACATTTAGGTGCACACATTTCCATGTAGGCACATTTGGCCACCTAGCCATTAAAGGCAAGTGGGCCCATTTCCAATTATCCCACATGCCTAAAGGGATAATTGGAAACCCTAAGCCCCAACCCTTGCCTATTTAAGTAGAAGAACCCTAACTTTGCCCATTTTCGTTTCCTAGGGTTTTAGAGCTCTTTTTGGCTGCTCTATGAGTCAAAACCGCCTCCCGAACTCCGCCTCGAGAGAGAATGGCACCATTAGTTTCCCTTGATTCGGCAGTTCGGTGGGATGGTCGAACTTCGGGTCAGGAGGAGCAACTCATGGATCAGGTATGTAGTCGATTTAATGGTCTAAAACCGTTTTTCCAGTCATTGTATCAGTAGGTTTAGCCTATTAAATGCCTTTTGCAAATTATATCTAGATCTCTAGATGAGTAGATACTGGACTCTAACTAAAGAACCTAACTCTATGATATAGATTAGATCTATGTTCTTTAGTTCTTACGTGATGTATATGGATGATGTATCTCTGTGAACTCCCTTGTATTGGAAGGGGGTAGAGACTTCAAGCTTGGTAGTAGATGCTCCTAGATTAGCCTCTCTAGCACACCATAGATTAGGCACTGTGTACAAGAACCACACTGGTTGTGGGTGAAGGGGCAGGCCGGCTAAGAAGGAGGTTAGGTGTCGGGACTCTTGAGCGAGTCCTCGGGTGTGTAAAGGCCCTGGGGGGATCATTGTGACTAGGTCTAATGGCTTTACCACTAAGTGTGGGTAAGGCATGGGCTCGACACCGCGTGAAGTGGTGTTCATGACTTTCCAGTGGGTTCGGTTTGGTCAGGCGGTGGCCCTCTAGTCACCTTGAGTCAGCATGTAGATCTCACGGAGGGAGTGATCCCTACGCCCCCATGGCGGGATGATGACCCCGGAGTAGCCCTTTTGGCTATGCATCCGCCTCTGGTCCAGTCCCAACACTTTTCAGCCTACCGCAAAGTGTGCAATGGGAGGGGCGGATGGAGGGACAACCCAATGCCATGTTCTTATGCCTGCCCAAATCCATTGCCATGAATTCGCATGCAAGAATGAACTCTGGAGACCCAAGCCGTCCGGGTCATCCCTTTGAGTGCGAGCCTTGGGTAGGATTCCCTATGTGATGTCTTTGATCTTTGTCTATGCAGATATGTGGAGGACCATCCTTCATTGATGGTCATATGATGTTGATGTATGTACTACTAACATGTATGTTTACGCTTCCGCAGCCTAGGTAGGCCCCCGAGGGAGACAGTGGTAAAGGACCCTTCATTCATTCCAATCGGAACTCTTCAAGGTTGCGGTGATAATGGAGGGCCCTATATTAGCATGGAGCCGGGTATGGGGATGAACTCTCGTTTGCATTTGTGAGTGCAACCGTATATGAGTAGGGGACGCCACGCTGGTATCGAAAGCAATGTTCTTGGAGACCAAGAGCAAAGCACCGGCCATGCTCGGTAGTACTAACTTGATAGGATCCTCGAACCTCGAAAAGTGGGAAATTTTTTTCTCATTTTGCGGTTTATGCTAAGCTAGTAACGATTAAGTGGATTGGAATTTAATATTAGCACGCAGTTAGGTGAATTGGAACTTAATAAAACTAAAAAGAATGAGCCGTGTAAGGTGGTCTCACACTAAAAAGAATGAGCGTAAGGTAAGGTGGTCTCACAAAGAAAAAGAATGAGCCGTGTAAGGTGGTCTCCAAGATTAAAAAAAAATGAGCCGTAAGGTGGTCTCCACGTACCATACTGGTTCAATAACTAAACTTTAGTTTGCGCCTGCGCAAGAAGTCGTAGCAACATCGATGACAACAGCTTGAAAAGTTATAAAATTCGACATCGATGACAACGACTTGAAAAGTTATAAAATTTAAAAAGTAACTTGGTAATTCGAATCTTAGCCTAGGATCTAGCTAGATTAGTCTAGTTTTCAATCTCTTTGAACCTCATCTTAAAAAAGAATTCCGCTGTAGCTAGAATTGAACCTCCCACCCACGTGGTTGAACCCCCCAAACCCCCGTACAACCACCGAGGGGGCATCGCTTATGCTTTGAATTATAATTTTAATTAGATTTAAGCTTTAATAATGTTAGATAATATTAATGGCTAAGCCTTAGATTTAGAACCAAGGCCCTTAAGCTAGATAGAGACAAAGATCTCGATAGGACACCGGGGACTGGACGACATGATGCGCGACAAATGCATCCGCCGACTTTCTCGACAAGGCTAAAATGCCCTGGAGGCCAAGGAGGCCAAGGAAACAAGAAGAGGAGAGGACAGAACGAGAGCGGAGGCCAAGGCTCAAAAAAAGGCCAAAGCGTAAGCTGGTCCAACATTTTGAAGACTCAACAAACAAGGCTGCTCATGCGGTTTAGCAACCCTCATGAGGGAAGGCATGTAATTAGCTAGTTTAATTAAGGGAGATCCCGGTAGATATGTTGTAAATAATCAATAATTTTGTTAATACATGATAATTTTGAGTAGTTTATGTGTCAAATCTTGCTTAATTAGGACGAAGTTAGCAAGTAGTAGTTTTTATTTTAGTAAAATAGGATACTCTCGGACCAAAAAGTGTGATGTCTCACATTTCAGCGCCTTGTCAAGAAACTAAAGTTTAGTTTTTTTGAGCGAGGGGCAACCCGTGAGACCCTTCATATCTAGACCATGTCCAAACTAGACCAAAACACCTCCAAATTGACCAAGTAAAGGTCCATTGCTCTAACTTTCGATGAGACTAGCATGATTTGACCCTTAGATCACCCAAATTGGACACGTTTAACCAATTTACAGCCAATGTCTCACAGCTACCGTCCAAAAAAGAACTAAACTTTAGTTTTTTGAGTGTGGTGCAACCTGTGAGACCTCCAAACTTTGAACCTCCATAACTTGAGCTACAGAGCTCCAAATCGCCTGAAAATTGTTGCAATAGGACCATTAGATAGCCTAGAATCCATTTATGACCTCAAATTAGGCTAGAAATGTCAAAACCCTAGCCCAAATTGACCAAAATTGCCCAAACCCTTGAATTGTTTTTCCAAACTGTAGTTTGTTTGTAGATAGAAGCCTACCCCATTAGTAGCTTCATAAGTATTGCTCTACCAAGCTGATACCTTACTCCTAGATAGAAGTGCCCAAGAACACCCCTTTGTTATAGTCATATAGACCTCAAAGATAGCAACCCAAGTCCAACCGGGTTTTACATCACCTCTGCTCATGCCAAAGGCATAAACCTTGACCTAATTCTGTGTCCTTCTAATAGAGTTTGACTTATATAGCCGCCACATTGACACTCCCTATTGCCAGGATACCTAGAAAGAAGCTAGAGTCTAGAACCGCCCAAGCCGCTTCCATGTGTAGAGATTGACTCCCCAAACCAACTTTGTTAGGACCTTAGGGTATGCCTCAAACATCATGGAGGTTTTGCAAAACAACCCTCATTTCATGCCATACCACACGCCCTAATATCCATAGACTTGTAGATTATAGATATGTCTCCGTAATCTTTGCCGAGCCACCTTGCTTGCTTATAGAGCCCGAATGTTGTAGGGAGAGCCCTTCAAGTAGACCTTAGACTCTCTAGGAAATCTGGCGTTGCTTTAAGTAGGGGCCGAGCCACGGAAGAGCTTGAGGCTAACTCCTTGAAGACATCAAGGTCCCACCGATGTACAGTGATAAGGAGAGGAGACCCAAAAGTCGCACCCAAGAGAGGGAAGCACAACGACAAACACCTCAACCGACAAAGCCAGTAGAACAGGACACCACCGCCTATCATCAATCTTCATCAAATGGGAAGAATAATTGGTAACCAAACGGCATCAAGAATTTTCTAGGTGTCAACCTCCGCTACCACCACACGAGGTCACATCGGAAGAGGATCTCGGCGCCTTCACCAACTCGACGCCCATGAGTTTCAAATGGAAGAACGCAAGGCAACAAAAAATACAGTGTGGAAGGCGTTAGACATCGATGCCGCGTTAGCATCACGAAAGCTAGGGCCGAGGGCATAATCTTCCCGAGGAGAGAAGTCATGGCAACACAGGAGTGTATAGAAACCGGAGGAAGACAACCCACGACATTGCAGCCCCGCAGCTCAAGCGAATGTCATGCAACGCCAACAAAAAGGAGCAACCAAGCTAGACAAACGACAAAGCACCTAAGGCTAATCAGAACAAGCTTCCAGCTCCCTTGCACCCGTTAGAGAACTTTCATCGGTTCCAAAAGTAGGAGACCATGAGGGGGGAGACGTGATATCGGGGAACATCTCGACTTGAAGACCTATATCAGCATTAGGGACAAGATCAAGGAGGAGAATATTCCGCCGAACAAGAATTCGGACCCGTGAACACCTAGAAACCAAAGGAAGGGACTTTACTACGCCGCACCAAGGAGTTAGATTGGAATGGATAGGACCCAAAGGGCCGGAGGAGACGACCCAGCCAGCCAGATACAAATCATGCAAAGGCGACCGGAAGGAGCCATGGTAGGGACAATAGAGATGACCACACTTCCGAGGCACGGGAGAGGCACCTCGAAATGAAGCAAAGTCCAAGCAACAGAGTCGACTCGAAATTCAAACTGCGGAGGAATGCCAATGCCGCCACCGACCACCATGATCTCGAGCTTCAAGACATCCAAGAATGCCCAACCGCAACAGCTAGGTGATCCTACTCAAGCGACCAATGGCACCGCATCGGCAACCCCGCAATGACATAATCGCATGTAGGGACGTTGAGCGGTCACCGCATTCCTCACCACGGTAATATACACATTAAGGAGGAGCATCTTTCTCAAGGGATCACATCAACTAACACTCTTCGCGGTAACTGGCGTGACGAAGCTCGGATCGCACATGAAGCTCAACAATAGTAAAGCATCTCAAAGGAATCCGGAGTCAACCAGTAACAAAGAAGAGGCACAAAACCAAAGGGTCAAATCGATAGGAGGGGGAAACCCTAAAGGAGTATAAACAATTAAGTAGATCTTCGTAGTTGTTTTGAAAAAGTCGATGAATTAAAATCCCAATGTAAATGCGTATATGTCTATTGTATATCTCTGGGTGCTCACAGATCAAAGTGGAGAAACATGAGTTTAGAGTCATGTTTTTACTGGATTTAGTGCTTAGATCAGGGAAGCTCCTTCACTTTGACTACCAAAAGAGGAAGCATAGAAGCACAACTATAGCCCAAGATCAAAATGGAAGAGCAAGTACGAGGGAGAAACGACGGAGGCCAAGCAAACCTTCGACTCAAACACTTCCAAAAGTGGCCCGGGTAGAAGACAACTCGCCCACCCAATGTCGGAATAAGAGATAATACCGGTCATGTCAAGATCATCGGCTGCCGCAGGGACATCCTTAGACCTCGGCGTGTTGCGCCTTTGCAGGCTCAAAAGTGTCGACATCCTGGGCGATGGCAGTTTATATCCATTTGATCCGTTGAGGGCAAGAAACCGCCATTTCGGGACGTTTCAAGTTTAGTCCGATTTTGTGGTGACGGTAACTCGGCCTCCCCGGGATATTGTGAGAGATTGAGAGAGGATGAAGGTATTCGAATCGAATCTGATTCCTTGAGATGAGTGCTTCCTCGATAAGAAAGGGGAAATGTCCGGAAGATGCTAATAAATGACATTATACTTTGCAATGCTAAGGGTTTATACATTCTTGAAGTACAAAGGTTATGGTGTTTGTGTTTTAGATACCTCTAATACAAGAAGTCTTTGACTACTTTTCACAATAGATTCCTTTAAAAATCTATTGCTATTTAAATTATAGCAAAATGAGTCTTGAAACTCTTTAAGTAGTAGAAGAACTCTTTGACTAGTTATCCATTTGATGACCATTTTTAAGAAAAATATGATATGTCACATTCTTATATGCAAACATTCATAAAATTTATGAACATTGAAGGTCAAAGCCATCCTTGTTTAAAGAGGATCATATGATGCTAAATCTTCATGCTATAAGTAATTGCATATAAGAAATTCAATTTGTGATCCTTTATGTGAAAAAGTAAATAGAAACACAAAATATTGAACTTACAACTTAAGTAAACAAATAGTATTTTAATAAACCAACACTTTACATACTAACACTTTATACTTTAAATAAGATATTTCTTTCTTTCCTTTTGTTTTTGAAAGCTTTTTTTTCAAGATGGATCACACCAAGTTTAATAATACATATGCAAAAAAAAGGGACACACTAAATTCGCATGGTGTGATCCACTTTCTTATTTGTTGTCAAATTAAAATTAAACATAAGTACTCATTCCTATTTGTATCTAAAATGCTTTACCACTCTTAAGCACGTAAAGTCATTATCCCTTTTCAAAGAGCATATTATTTTTCAAGAAGGATCACACCAAGCCAATAGTACATATGCAACAAAAATGGAACACACATTAAATTGATCATGGTGATCCACTTTTCTTATTTGTTGTCAAATTAAAATTAAACACAAGTACCCCCTTCTCATTTAATGCTTTTACCTGCCCAAGTGCGTAGAAGTTATTAGTCATTTTCAAAGAGCATATCTTTTTTAAGAAGGATCACATCAAGCATCCTATTTGCATCTAAAAATACTTTTACCAACTTTAGTAGTACATAAAGTTATTAGCCTTTTTCAAAAGCAAACACTTTATCAATAAATGAGCAACGCCACATATCCACACTTAACTTCAAACTAGTAAACGGGTGCCCGGCATTGCCGGGCCAATGTCCTGACATGTGTTTTTACTTGGCCTTTAATGTCCATGCATGCAACTTTCGACAACAACAACATGTTGATATTGGCAAGAATGGATATTATTTGCTTTTTGTTAATTATTATTTAAATTGTTCAATCGATCAGATCATCAATGTATTGACTTTGTGTTTATGGATTTGAAGAGAAAACAATGCTTTATACGGAATGTGGGGTAGCTAAATCTACCTTTAAAGACAAAAAATTGGAAAGAGAGATCCAAAATTTATGCTCAAAATATAGGTGCCCGACATTGCTGCGCATAAGTATGGATGTGTGCCATTTTTGGAGTGTGCAAGGACTCAACTGTCTTGCGGCAATCTTTGCATGTGAACCCAGCATAAGTGAATTATAGTGATACTTTATCGTGTCTCATTGCGTTTTAGAGTCTATTATGATGGTTATAAATGCTTTAAACTTACATTCATGTAACTATGTTTTTTGCACTATTGCAAAAGTAAAAAAATGTAACATTCTAAGTATATGCCTTAAAATTACCTAATGCATTTGCCAAGTCACTGAATATCTTTGATAGATGTGGTTAAATGCTTTAAATTTCATGCATGCAACTGTATTTTTGTACCATTGCAAACATCACAAAATGTAGCATTCTAAGTATATTAGCATTAGCCTATGCATCTCCCAAGTCATTGAATATCTCCAATAGAGAATCAAGTATACATCATAACAACCTTGTTTACTCTTGGCCACATCTATATAAAATTATAGAGCTTTATCCGTGCACAATAAGTAGACTATGCAAATAATGTAAGTCGGATAATTGGCCTACAAAAATGTAAATTGAAGTGGCAAAAACCATTCCAAAAAGAAATCGAGATTAATACGCATATTATAGCACTTCTTAAGGTGATAAGCATTTACTTTTAAGAGCAATTGATTTTTTGGCCTCCCAACTTTTATTTACAGATAGGATTGTGGAGCTACACTATTTATGACATCAGCATATTATTTCTGGTAAGGAGCATGGCTAAGAGTACACCACTCTTTTTGTCGCTACTGTTTTTCCTAGAAGCTTTGCTTTTGATTTTGTTCCTCTAATTTAACTCATATCCAGCATTGCATTTTTGTGCATGTTGCTATATTTATTTCCTGAATTAAAAGCATAATTTGGTAGTATTTCCTTGCTCTTTTCATTATGCAAAAGCCAATTACTTTGGCCATTTCTAATTGCATTGAGACATATGGCAACTGGTAATTGTGGGTTTATTTCCACCTTCTATAACACCCATGACCCCTTGCAGCAGTGCCACTGCTCTCAAATTCCTGTACACATTAAGATCTTAAGCTCTGGCAAAAAATGTAGATCGGTGCATCATCTCTAAAGTCACATCTAATAGAAGATGTTGACCTCAAATTGTAAGCTGCACACCGGTCTCTAAAATACTATTACAACCCAGATATGCATTTTGTTAAAAAGCAAATGCACTATTTAACAGTGTTAACACCTCTGCATAATTATTTGTTTTGCTCTTGCAAGACGATGATGATATGGTACATAAAAACCTGCGTTGTTGCCATCAAAATTTGAGCAGAAATTCAATGTGTGCCTTAATGCTTTCTGATAATTCTTATATGTATGTTTGCCTTGTTGGAGTACAATCTGCATTCGTCTTCTATTCTGCACAATTTCATATTTAAATTTATGATCAAGTATGACACTTACATGTACAATTCATAAAGAGACAATAAGCCAAACTGTAGCAAACTCCAAAAAATATGGAAGTGCAAAAGAAACGTAAATGAGAATCCAGGTAAAACCAAACAAATAGCTAGTTGAAAGTTACATTCAAAATGAGAATTTCCATGTGAAACAAAAAGAGACATGAAAAGCATTTAAGACAACTGAAAGTTGCAGCAGAAGTATCTATTACGCCTAAATGCATTAAGATAAAAATGAACCTTCCTACTCTATTTCTAAAAGACTCTATGTCCATTCTAGATGCCCTTCACCCTCAATTCTAATATGGATAAGGTGGCAAATTGTGAATGATGTGCAAGAACTCATCAAGCAAGCAACAATTGTATTAAAGCGGGCTATATCGTATAAAAGCAATAGAATATTTAGAACGACATACCTTTTAAAATATCACAATCCTCTGTCCAAAACATATAGGAATGTTACTTGTTGATGCAAGAACAAATCAAGATAGATATTGGAACCAAATACCTGAAAATGATCAATGATAAGCAAGGGTCAATTTGCTAATGTGCAAAATGCTAGATGGCAAATGGAAATTCGCATCGTGTATTTTGAGAACCTCTTACACTGCAGCCTTGTTCTCAAAGAGAAAAAATGAGAGAAACATGGAAATTTGATTAAATGAAGGCATAGTGAGTAAACAATTCAGACCTGGATTTCAGATATGTGGCAAATAGCAAGAATAAAAAATCGAATGGAGCATCTTCCTCCTTCATGCTCCTCCTAAACAAACTTGGAGCACATGAAAGGTCCTTCGATGATGCCGAGATGTTTGAAAAACACGCCCCTCTTGTTGGATACCTCGCCATTGCTAACCAAACAGAAATTGTTACAAAACCTTAGGTAACCAAAACCCACTAAAGATTCCTGGGAGCTATCGTGGTGCTCCGGCTAAGCTTTTCGTGAGAGGAAGATCTTAAATCAAGTGTTGCTTTGACTATTAGATCACAACATACCTCCATTCAAGTTTCTTACATAATATAGAGCCGACGTAATAGTTGCCTTTTGATTGCCCTGGTTGGAATGCAAATTCCTAAAGCGCCGCACATAATGCACAAATGAATGGTGTTTAAAGGCGTAATAAAGAAAAAAATGGAACACAAAAATATCGTAGCCAAAGCTCTTATTACCGATTTGCCTTTGTAGCGATAGATCTAGAGTTGGCTATTATTGCATGCCGTTCAAGATCCCTTCATCAGTCAATGTGCCTTTTGACTTCCCATTAAAAAGTATATTGAATCGATTTGAAACCAAGATGTCCATTAAATGCGCATTATACAAACTAGCCCAAGATAAGGAGTTTGCATTCTTATACCAAACAACTATAAAGTACATGCAAAAATAGCAGAGCAAATAAAGAAATAGATGCGGATTCCTTGAATAAAGAGCATAAGAACTCTAACCTGTTTATCCCTTGCTCAGACGAACCAACTCCAAGCTTGAACATGTCCTTCAAGAAGCAAGTCTTAGGGAGGTCCAAAACAGAGGAGATTCACTGACCAATCTTTATCCTGAATGGCTTTTCCTCCTTGAGAGAAGAATTAGAGGAAGAACATCAAACAACGCAGCTCTACAACTCTAGCCCAAAGATCTGCTTAGTGTTGACTTGCTCCAGAAATATCAATCGAACTGTTTGCTCCAGAAAATTGAAACGGTATAGGGTGTTGAAAAGAAAATCGCCATAACCTGCTAAGTCTGGAAGAAGTTGAGGATGATCGCCCAGCTAATAAAATAGTCTGATGGATAAAGGCCAGTGCCTTGACGTCGGATCTGCCATCGCCTCTCCATGCACAAAGTTGGAAATGCCATGCCCACTGTAACGCCATAGACACGGCCCACCGAGCAGAAGGAAAGGGAGGGTTTGCTAGAACGAATGGGGAAATGAAGAAAGGCTGTGGCTATGGCTGGGAGCCTGCACAAAAATTTAATGGATCCGTTATATTAGCCGGAGTAGCTGTAAAAACCCTGCCGAAACAATTGTTGTATCCGTTGTTTACCCCGAGAGAAAAACCCCTGCTGGGTTTTCAAATTTCTGGTCACAAAATTTCGCTTTTTCGCCGGATTTCGATGTACACAGGCGGCCGGAAAAAGGAGGACACACCCCCCCAACACAATTTAAGTAAGTAGATAAGACACATATATATTTCTTTTATTAAAAGATAATCAAAGTAATTTTTACTATAGGAAGTCATCTTTTTCCAAAAGATCACACCAAGCTTAATTTTGTATAAGCTAAAAGGTTGGAATATATAAATCTGCATGGTGTGATCCACTTCTTGTTTGTTGTCAATAGATAATAACACCAAGTCTCTCATCAATAGTCTCCCATTTGCATATAAAATATGTATCATTCCAAGTTATATTATGTTTTATGAACTAAACTTTTTCAAAGAGGGTCCCAAAGCAAAATACAAACACTTAATCAATAAGCCAACACTTTACCAACAACCAAAGCTTTATTAAATAAGATTTTTATGTTATTTTATCAAACCTAACAATGTTTCCATATGTGACACTTTCCAAAGGCTCATGAAAGCGACATTTTATACAATATATCTTTGGAGCTTTTGTGTCGCGGGCATTAGTAAACACCTCTAATGGAGCAAATATTTTGTAACTCGCTTTTTCAACAACCCGGATGCACGCCTCTTATCAAACATTTCTTCATTGCAAGGACACCATTCTCATAAGGCTTGCACACTCCGCTTAAAAGGTCATGGGGACGACTTTCAAGCTCGGCTCCCACAACTTTATAACGTAAAAACTAGATGCCCATTGCTCAATGTATATCTTGGAAAAGCATGTCTCTTATGTCCATATGTTGGACAACGATGCTAGTAATGCTTTTCCCTAGTCTCAAATCCCGACATCCGATAAATATAGCCCAAAGAAAAATATTTGATTCAATTGAGTGAATATAAATCAAGAAGAGGGAAGAAAAAGAAGCAAAGGATCACATGACGCCAAATCTCACTACACATTTACAAAGTGCATATGCATTTTCGCGCATGGTGTGATCCATGTATTATTGAGGTGCAAATTTGCAAATATCCTCCTTCAAATCCCTCCCCTCCCTTCCCTTTTTTTTGGCAATATACTATCCATAGCATTTATTTTGAACCCTATAGTTCTACCTATTCATTATGGTATGAATGTCGCCTTCCCACGATGTAACTCCATAGTCACCCTTCAGTTAGGATAGCATTCTCACCCACTCAGAGCCTATGGATAGATATCCTTCCAATCGGCCATGCCTTTATTGTTTTGTAAGTGATGAACTGAAGCAATGTAGGAGTACTAGGAGCAATGATGGATGCAATTAGAGATACGGATCGGCCGTTGAATTGTAAGAATGAGTGGCAGGGAGCAACACGATGAATGGGAAGAGGTGAAAAGTAGGAAAACCGTAATGAAAATTTGGGTAGTAAAAACATGGCATGTAACGATGTTTGCTTGTCGACCGTTGTTGCTTAACTCTATGCTCGCCCAAAAAAACACGGACACTATTAGAGACTTGGATTCCAAATGAAGAGCCATATGAGAGGATGCACGAAGGGCGCCTAATGTGAACAATGGAAATCTTGGTGCCAAAATTTGATAAGGTGGTTGGTGCATGTGGGCATGTGCACAGGGGGGAAAAGTAGCCATTATTTTGGTCCGCGATAATTTTTCAAAAAATGCGGGCCATTAATGTGGTTGTAATGAATGCACAAACATGTCTTATGAAATTTTCGCCATGTGGATGCCAAGTAAGCCCGCCCTCTTTCTACTTGCCAACTAATCGACTTTGGAAAAAAATGCGCAAAACATCATTGGTCGCGAGAAACATGACGCGGGAATTCGCATCCAAGATATGGGCCATTTTGAGACCCCAAATCCGCCTCTAATGCCCAACGCTTTTTGCAAAGAGAGAGCCACCATAATAGTACTCAGAAGTTAGGGCATTGAGGGTCCCCCGCTTTGTATATGGGCACTACCCTACTAGTGGTCCATTGCGTAGGGAAGCCTTCGCAATGCTTTATTGAACAATGCCGCGAGGACAGTTGCAAAGGGAGGCCCGTTCCCATTTTCAGAAAGTTCGGCCACATGCCATCTAAATTGTTGCCTTCCCATTAGCTAGACGCCGCAGCCCATGATGACACCCCCCTCCGTGATAACCGTGAGCCATGCCTATCCTGCGGAGGGATCGGGCCGCCCCGGAGCGGTCAGATAGGTCAATTTGCAAGTATTGTACCTATTGTTCAGGTGATGTTCCCCGTGGGTCGTAGGCTTGCTCAAGACCCTTCTCCGCACGTCCGGGTGCTTGAAATTTACCATTTCTAGCATCTCCATGCTCACTGCTGCTCAATAGGAATCGATAGAAGATTTTGGTTTATAAAAACCGGTTGATCTGGGCCGAAATTTCAAGGTCCCTAAAATTTCGAGGGCAACTTACATATGGTTTGGTTGAGGTACTTTTTATGCTTAGGATTGCATATGTCTAACCACCTAAAAATTTCCAAAGAATAGAGGCCTTCTAGAACCTACTCCAGAGTGTCTCTCATCTCCTAGATTCATCAATTTTATAGGTCTAGAATGACCTAGATGGTTCTCTGTCTTCGTATAAAAAGGGACAGCAAGCACCAGTCAAACCCATAGCTTAGATTGATGGCGAGTTGGGCATTTGTGTAGCAGCAATAGCAAGTTTTTTATTTTTGGCTGTATTGAAGGGTCGAAGGCAAACTTCGTATTTTAGTTTAGATTGGAAGTATTTTCTATTTGTTGACGATTTAGTGGAGCATTTGTATTCTCCGCTATGGCTTTTACTTTCCAAAATCATGGGCGCCCAGTATTTATTTGTTGTTTGTTTTCGTATCCGCCCCCGAAGATTATATTTCGTGCTAGAACGTCTCAGAAGCTTTCTTGGTTTCGTGTGAAAGAGGAGGCACAGTTCGAAGTCATGCTATAGTTCATAGGTGGCCTTGCTTAGGATTAATTTGATCAGCCTAGAGCTAGCCAGGGCATTCACAAGTAGAAGACTGCTGAAAGGAACTTTTGGGATAACTGGTGGAAGCTTTTAGAAGAAGACTGCTAAGGGAACTTTTGGGATAACTGGTGGAAGCTTTTAGAATAAACAAAGTTGCAATCAATTTTGGTGCCATTGAACATTTTATATTAAATTGCTTTCATCCAAGACATCAACAATCTCTGGTAGACTACACATTAGCATGTTATGTATTTCATTGAACACTTTAAATGATGTTGTACTTCCTTTAACCTTGTAGTCCAATTTGATCATCGAAAAATACGCACCAATTACAGATTCTGGAGACACCAGATATGATCTTCTCTTCAATGGATTTGTATTTGTTCTTGCAGCCAACTAGTTTTTCATAGCATTTTGCTGCAATAACTCTCTCACCAGGGCCAAAAGTATTTCTAAAATCATCCATGATTGCCTTGTCGAGCACATGCACTAGTTTTTCACAAACCGGCAGATAGTGAGGTATGTCTTCAGCATTATCAGGGTTTGTGAATAATGCAAAGGTGTCATCAAACTCTAAAGTTTCTTCAATGTCATCATGAATACTTGCAAAGCTGCCATCTACAGAGTCCTCCTGACCTTCTGGTATATCAATCCTTTTAGTAGGTTCCAGTTTTCTCAGTTCCCATGCACCATAGTGATCTAGATTTTGACAGTTTTCCCAATCAAAGTTTACACAAGCTGCACAAAAACAAGAATGTGACCTGCACAATATCATAGTTAGATCATTGTTGTTTATGGAGGACACACAGTGGATGGATCGAACACCTAAAAATGAAAATACATTGAAAGGTTTCTTTCTGTCAACATCCTTTACCTCCCAAAAAATCTTGTCCGCATTCCATTCCTTCTCCACTACAGCTGCACAAGCTATTGCAGCTACATCAATGTCTGGTCCACCTTCTTTCTTCTGCAAATATGCCAGGAATTCCTTTAATATGCCTCTTTCCCCATTATGAGTACCTTTTCCATGGCCTCAGCCAACGAAATTTCACTGCATCCTGCTTTTGTTTTCCCAGTGGTACCCGTTGAACTTAGACCAATGTCATTCTCTTTCCACTATTTAAAAATGTATTGAAAGTACCATACCTGGTTACTTGATAAAAGGCTTTCCCTGATTTGTACTGGGCAAAGATAACCATCCGACCATACCCGACAGACGCTCCCCTACTCATATACTCTGCACTCCACCAGATACAAACAGAGTTCATCCCCCATACCACTCCATGCTAATATAGGGCTCTCCCATCGATCACCGCGAACCTTGAAGAGTTCGGTGGGAAGAATGAAGGGGTCCTTTACCCCGCCTCCCCCGGCCTACCTAGTCATGGGGAAGCGTAAACATACATGTTAGTAGTACATACATCAACATCATATGACCATCAATGAAGGATGGTCCTCCACATATCTGCAGATAGACAAAGATCAAAGACATCACATAGGGAATCCTACCCAAGGCTCGACTCAAAGGGATGACTGACGCTTGGGTCTCCAGAGTTCATTGCGCATGTAATTCATGGCAATGGATTTGGCTGGCATAAGAACATGGCATTGGGTTGTCCACTCCATCCGCCCCCCGGCACACACTTTGCGAGTAGGGTGAAAAGTGTTGGGACTGACCAGAGTCTCACGGATGCATAGCCAAAAGGGCTACTCCCGGGGGTCATCATCCCGGTTGGATGGGGGCGTGTAGGGATCACTCCCTCCAGAGATCTACATGCCGACTCAAAGGTGACTAGAGGGCCACCGCCCGTATTCGACCGGAACCCACCGGAAAGTCATGAACACCACTTCACTCTGCAATGAGCCCATGCCTTACCCACACTCGGTGGTAAGCCATTAGACCTAGTCACAATGATCCCCTAGGGCCTTTACACACCGAGGGATCGCTCAAGAGTCAACACCTAACCTCCTTCTTAGCCGGGCCCGCCCCCTTCACCCACAAACTGGTGTGGTTCTTGTACACAGTCAATCTATGGTGTGCTAGAGAGGCTAATCTAGGAGCATCTACTACCAAGTTTTGAAGTCTCTACCCCTTCCCAATACAAGGAGTTCACAGAGATACATCATCCATATACATCACAGTAAGAACTAAAGAACATAGATCTAATCTATATCATAGAGTTAGGTTCTTTATTTAGAGTCTGGTATCTACTCATCTAGAGATCTAGATAGTTGCTAAAGGCGCATTTATTAGGCTAAACCCCATCGATACAATGACCGGAAAACGGTTTAGACCATTAAATCGACTACATACCGATCCATGAGTTGCTCCTCCTCGACTGAAGTTCGACCATCCCATCGAACCGCCGAATCAAGGGAAACTAATGGTGCCATTCTCTCGCCAGTCGGAGGGGAGGGCTTTTGACTCATAGAGCAGCCCAAAACAGAGCTCTAAAACCCTAGGAACCAAAATGGGCAAGTTAGGTTCTTCTACTTAAATAGGCAAGGGTTGGGGTTTAGGGTTTCCAATTATCCCTTTAGGCATGTGGGATAATTGGAAATGGGCCCACTTGCCTTTAATGGCTAGGGTGGCCAAATGTGCCTACATGGAAATGTGTGCACCTAAATGTGCCCACATGGAAATGTGTGTGCACCTTTAATAAATGTGCATGTGCACATTAATAAGAAATGCACATACCTAGCAAGTTGCCCCTAGGGCTACTCACCGCTACACGTCGGCGCATACACGCCGGGTTTGAGTGGGCGTGTAACGCTGCGTGACGAGACAAGATGCGATACGCCCCCCGGACCGTGATAATCGTGGCCGGAACATCACATTCTCCCCACCTTGAAATGATGTCGTCCCGCAAAGATCGCGGGTCTCCCCACCTTGAATCTTCCTAACCCTAAAATCAACCCTCGATGCATAACGATATACTACTATTATACTTACACATTTATTAAGATTACCTTAAGGTAATATTTTTAAATTATTATTATTTATTACATTATCAAATAACTTGTCAATTGTAACTTCTATTAAATGTGGTACTTATTAGTCCTCGTTATTATAACATTTAGTTTATCACAATTTAACACTTTCATATACAATTATTATTTAAGGTACTCTTTCATTCCTTGCAACACATTCCAACAAAATTTGTGTTGCAAGTCCTCGCACCTTAAAAATCCCTCAGATTAATTTTACAATATCTATAATTACATACTTACTATCTTAATTATTAGAATTACTTAAAGGTAATGTTTAAGACATTACCGTACTATTTCATTACCCAATTAACTTATCACTTCATAACTTAATCCACGCAAGGTAATTATTAACCTTACTTAACACAACATTTAAGTTTATCAAAGTTTATCAATTTCATACAAAATTTACACTTCTAAGGTACTTTTCATCCCTTGCAACACATTATGACTAAATTTGTGTTAGTAAGTTTTCAGAAGTTTCGACCTCCCCTCGCCCTCCTGAGCTCTATTGGCTGTGTCTAATTCCACGCTATTACTATTTTAATTATTAATAAAATTTTGGTTATATGGTGACCACCCCACCTATCTACATGGATGCATGGCTAATCTCCTACGTAGGAAGAGGGTGAATCTTCCATTATGGTCGTGGAGACAAGCGCCTTATATGCCTATATGCCGCCATGCCTACACCTCTAGTTGCCTGGGCCAGAGGATATCCTTCCACGGGCGTGAAGGATAGCTTCCTCCTATCAAAGCATATATGGGGCTAAAGGTGCCTTTCCTATCAATGCATTCCTGAATGACCTCCTTTCTTTCGAGGTCGCCTACTTCGTGGGGACGTAAGTAGACTTTCTAATCTACCTTCCACTCGCCCAAGCGGAAACGGTCATGCCTACATTGACATTACACCACGCCTAGAGATCACTGTGAGTGGTCTCATCATCGGGGTAACAACGCATGCAACCCCTACCTAGCATAGGTTGCATGCGTAGATTAATCTTAACTATACAAGCATTTAATCTACACACAAAACGACATGCCTGAGCCAATTTTTGCTGGCTCTGTTAATGCATGTGATTAACATAATTACCCTACGGTAATATTTATGAATTAACATTATCATAGTATCGGATACATTACTTCCGATAGTACAATTATATTTACTCTAAGCTTTGCAATATTTAACGACTTTTAGATCGCGATTATTTGAACAATAACCCTGATTTAGACCTATTGTTACATAGACAAGGTTTTAATTATCATACACAAGAATTAGATGTGCTTATTCTCTTCCTTGGGTTCTGCATTACCCTTGGAAGTATATCCCTAAGATGCACTTAAGTATATCTGAATTCTATTTTCTATTTATATTTACAAGGACCCCGAGGTCATATAGCTATCCTTGAAGGAATTGCATCCCCAAGGATTAATTAACATGTTACCTCACATTATCGTTGTTATTTAACTTATTTCCGTATGATACATATAACGCATAATTCCATGCAATTATTAGGATCTATATTTAACTTATCTATAAGACACATTAAAGCTTATAATGCATGCGTACACCTTACCTAAGGCTAGAACGCCCATTGAGCAAGGCCGGTAATTTTGGAGATGACTTGGTCGTTGCATTGCTCCCCATAGTTTTGCTCCACTTCATTGGTGTAGATAGCTACCGTCGGCCTCAGACGTTGAAGACCTCCCCGAAGCTATCTATCTATCTATCTTGCTTCTATTCGCTTTCGCCATTGCCGGAGGAACTCTATTCTACTGGGTCAATCACTTCGATGCAAGTATCGCGTTCAATCATAAGATTGAGCCCTCCCACTTTCTTCAAAAAGAAAATGGTCCTCAAGACCCCTTCAATGACGTTGTACACAACATCATATCTATTGTCTCCCCTTAAGAGGTTATATGCTTCTTACTTAGCACATTAATTTACTAGCCTTAGCTAACATATATAACCATCTAAGATGGATACACATATTATGTTATTATTTATTTCAATATAGCTATGGGTTACCTACTTAGTTAGAACGATTCTAAAACCACAAGGCTTTGTCATCATGACAATTCCTTTTGTCTCAAAAGACTATTTGATTACTATAATTCTTATTTTAGATGTACCTTACATGTATTATTCTTTTATATTCTAGAGATTCCCCTTTCTTAGTTATTTAGCTCTTGGAATATTTCCTACCAATCGAATTGATGTCATCGTAACAAGTTGGCTGGGACTTGTTAGATTACTTCTTTTCTTTTGGTTGGATTATTCTTTGGAGGTACTAGATTTATACATGGTTAACAATTATCCTAGTAATGATTCCTTCTTAGCGAGGAGATCAATCTCACCAAGTGGTTTCAATACGTTGGATGTCCATAACAATCGTATAATTATAGTTACTCCTATGCATTTCCTTCCCAATCCTTGACGCTTAGCTCAATATTGGGGCAATCTTTTAGCTTTAATATCCGAAATGCCTTCTAATCCCAATATGGATGTTACCGCCCATACATTAACCTACTAGGCCCCATGGCCTTTAGATGCTTGAGCTTGCTAGAAGCTCATCCACTCGTTAGGTTCGCTTGAAGTAGCAAGGTAACGTTCTTCCGAAGTCGCCGATACTTCGGTCTCCTTGACGGTGGCTCCTCTTTGATGTAGAGGTTGACTTTGTTCGTTAGAAGCCTCGCATTGCTTGATGGTGTAGTTGATCACTTGAAATCTTCCATGCCGCTTTTCAAAAGCCCAAGGTGGTGCCGTTGAAAAAGATCTTTCATCTTCGACTCCATCGATGTCTCATATGTCGAGTCCTCTTGTCGTTATCGTGTTGATTGCTTCACCCCCGCAACTTGCATGACATCTCTTCCTTTGATCGTTACGCTATGGGAGGGAAGGAATAACAAGGGAACTATACATGCAAAACATATAGCTTACATAGTTACAATTACTACTAGAGCTATTAGGTCTCCCTTTGTGCCTCCCCTTCAAGTTGCACACCTACTCCTTGGCAATGTCATCGTTGTTCCTCCCAAGAATGGTGTTGATGATCTATATCCTTCTATTTGTATGTCACCATACCCCGGGGTAACTTGTTGATATGCTTGGGCCCTCCGATGTTTGTCGGCTATGGCACAACACGCTTTGCATCACATTCCAACTAAAGGTGTGCTTGTCGTTGATGCTTCGACATTTCACCGCTTCCCGATCCCCGTTTCTGGGCGGTAATTGTTCTTCCTTCATGATACTTTGAGCTATTTGAGGCGCCTCTTGAGGTCAGGCGCCGATTCCTTTGGCTATACTCCTCTGAGTTGTTCTCTTCTGCAGCTTGTTCTTTGAATCGCCCATCCTTGGGTTCACCAAGTTGCATGCAAGTCCGTGTGCAAGTCATCGACTTCGCCTCACCTAATTGCTTCTCCATCGAAGCTTCCAATCTTCCTTGTTTGATCCCTCAATCACATGGCTTGATGTCACGTTGCGCAAAGTGCTATGCCGCCTTCTTGTCTTGAGGTACCCTCCGGTGACTTTGATTGTGCTCGCCGTCGGTTTGATCCTCCTGTTGCCTCTAGGGAGCTTCGTGGAAGAAGTCGGTTGCTAGCACTTCTCCCTTTTCGGGTTCTTGACCTTTGTCTCTCTATGCATGTCGGCCTCTCTCCGGCAAGTAAAGCTTCATGGCTCTTCTCCTGGCCGGGCGATGTTGTCGGGATGATGGATCCTTATATCTGCAGCTTGACCCTTGAGTTGAAGAAGTACCGCCTTTAGATATGCTCTTGTCGTTGAATAGCCTGGCTATTATCTTGAACTCTCTTTTTGCCGGAAGGTGCTTTAGTTGCTATCCTTGTCGTTAAGTAGACCTCCTTTTTTGGCGATTGAAGACTGGAGCATATTCGTGAGTCGGGTTGGATCCTTATCTACACATCATTTGGAGCTTCCATATCGCTGCGTGGATCGTGACGGCTGTGCGAAATGAAGGTGTACAATTTGTATGCCCCAAAGACAATTCGCGCGGTGAGCCGAACGTCCATACTAACCTCGCTTTTTTGAAATTTGCAACGCACATATGGAAATCGAAAAGTCCATTCTCCTACAATCCATGCTTTTATACATTAAGCAAATTCAAATTTCGAATTGTAGGGCGGAAACCCGTATTGGGATGAAGTAAAGATCCCGGGTTAACGCCGGGTTCACATGGATCTAATCATGGGGCTACCGGCTTAAAACTCCGCTGAACTTGAAATGAGGCAAAAAATTCAGCCCCGCTTTTGGAAAATCAGCCCCGCTAAGATCCAACTTTGCGTGAAGCTGATGCAAATGCGGAACCACCCATAAGGCGACTTGGTGGGCCCTTTAAATGAAAGTCCGATACAAAGCTTTAACCTACACATTCAAATTTTGAAATGTGGAAGGCGGGAAGCTTGTATGGACATGGCCTCTAAATGAAAATAGCTAAGAATCGGTGGACGCCGCGACGCTTGGTATCCGACAAACCAAGAGACACCGGCCATGAGTTGCCGGTATGCTATAATGCAAGTGGCTTTTAGAAGCGCCACGTGTTGCATCACCACCGCCTCGACAACCAACGTAATTAAATACATATGGCGCCATGAATCGCGCCGATCCCCCTTATTCCGGGAGAATATTCCAAGTAAATCTGTAATGATAAGATTTTGGTATCCTAGGTGGCATGGGAAAAAGGAGCGGAAATATGACGTGGAATGGCTGATAGGAGGCCATTTTCGGACCCCCAACCGCCCTAATGCATCCTTGAGCGGCCGGGCTGATAATATGGGCGAGGAAACGGAGGTGCGAGCCCCTTACACGTGCGTGTTCGTGCCCGCACATTCCACCATTGATCATATCTTCACTCGCCGCATTGATTGAAGATAACAGAATCGCGCAGTAACTGCATCGTTGTTTCGCGGATTTTGCAAAAGCATTCGACACACGCACTCGCAACAAGCTATGGGACGGATTGGCGGCGGTGGGACCCCCTCGACTTGCGGTGAATGCGATATAGGCCGCGGCGAGGCATGCTCAGCCGTATCACATCTAAGAAGATGCCCGGTGATCGGTAGGCATTGAGGCGTTAGGGTTGTCCCTCTCCCCCACACTCTTTGGCCTATACATTGATCGGGTTGGAAGATTGGCTCTCGGGAACATGGAGGTGCGGGCAAGACATCTCATGCATCACACAATCCGCAAACTCATATATGCCGACGATGTCAACCTCATGGCCTATACTCTGTGAGGACATGCAACGCCGGGATGCTCTTGACACTTTTTGCCAATTCACCGGCATGCGAAGTTAACTTGGCCAAAACTAGGGTGCCGCTAGTTACATCATCCCGTCGCCAAGGCTTCCCACACTCACTTACCAGGTAAGGGGAGGTAGAGGTGGCTTCGACCTACAAGTACTTGGGGATTGAGTTCTCAACTACCACTCATTGGGATGCGCCTATCGATCAAGTGGTCACTGCTGGTTGGAAAAGCACCGTGATGCCATGCGCAACAAACCACACAAGCAAGAAGTTGTATGCCCGGGGCCACCACCACATTTGTTTCGGGCCTTGGTTGAGCTGGTCCTTTGTATGGGGCGGCGTGTGGGTCCTGGGTGGATATCCCTCAACACCGAATGACCTCGGCGCGCGTAAGGCCTTTGGCACGGGCCCGGGGGTGAAGTCCACGAGTTCTATACCGTGATCCTACCCGTGAGACAAGCTTTCTACCCCTTCAACGGCAAAGATTGGAACGCCATATACTTCCAAAAGGTGGTCGCTATGGTCGATACACGCTTGCCCCACCTTGCTTTGCCACGGCGATGGGTCCCCAACGCAAATCCGGCCGGAAAGACAAGCAAGCTCGGTGGTTCTCACGCCGGGTGTGCAGCAAACAGATAAGGCCGTGTCGAAAGATCGCGAGGCACTTAAACCGTACCTAGATGCTACTTTCCATCGCAAAGCTCGATATGCAGGCTCGACGCACGCGTTAAGGCACAGTATCGCAGCAGGTCAATCCTAGCCTCACAAGAGGCCCACACAAGTATTTGTACACCCAACCGCCCATGAAGAAGCGCAGACTTATCGCTTCCATTCAAGACGGGTGCACATCGCCCGCGATTGAAACAGGCGTTGGGCTCGGGAACCACGAGCAAAGGCTTTGCCGGTGTTGTCGGCAGGCTGCGATTGAGGATGAATGTCATGCCCTCCGATCGCCCAAAGATTTGCCCATATCCGAGCTTATATGTTCGACATTAGTGCCCTGGCCAGCCGTTGCATCAGTTATTGACTACGGCGTCAGTGGGATTGTTGGGGTCATACCTCCAGGAGGTTATGGATACACGGACTCGTTTGTGTCCTACGGGACGGTATTGAACTGTCTTATGCAATTGTACAGTGTGCCAGCATGCTTATTATCGCTAAGGTTTTTCCTCAAAACTTTCTTCAAGGGCGGGTTTTTAATCCCGCCAAGAATACGCTTTGCCGCCTCTTTTTTGGGTCCCATAGGCCAATTGGTCTCCGTGGACGCTAAAAAACTATTCTATTCTATTCTATTCTTAAAATTTCGTTAAAGAATTTTCAGGACCTAAAAAATTTCGCTAAGGAATTTTCTCGTACGTCCTGGCAGCCACGACGGCGAAACAGCGGAAGAAAGTTTCGGGGACCTAAATTCTGTTTTCGCCAAGGAATGTTCGCGACCTGCTCGACGCCGCCAGGCAAATAGCGGTTTAAAATTCCTTAGCTTAAATTTTTTAGGTCCAAAAGAATAATACGTTACATATTATAGATTGGTGACTAGGGCAAGCTCCAAGTATGTCGCCTCCAACTAAAGCCGGATTGCAGAAAATGAAGATAAGGTAAAGAAAAAAAAGGAGGAGTGACAGTAGACGAAGATACCATGACAACGCAACGGCTACTTGGCAACGGCTCCTCAATAATCTGCTCATTATATAAACCCTAAACCATTTCCGCTTTTCATCATACATGCTCTCCTCTTCTTCAGCTGTTTCATTCACGCTCCTTTTCTACAACTCAGGCCTAGCTACCAGAATGAGGATGGCATGTGTGTTGCTTAGCCTAGTGCTCATATTGTGCGGAATGCCTGCAGTTTTGGGCGAAAGATTCGTAGTGGGCGGCTCTGTGGGCTGGGCCGTCCCCCCAAACTCCAACCAAAGCTTTTACGGCGATTGGGTGATGAAGCACAAGTATCATGTTGGCGATATATTAGGTGGGCTTTCGTGTTTTTAATGCTCTGTTTTTTTTTTTTTTTGCAGGGTTCTCTGTGTTGCTCTTGGGTTTTGCTTCTAAACATGAGGTTTTTGTGCAGTATTCAAGTACTCGCCCGACAAGGATAATGTTATGCAAGTAAATCGGGAAGATTTCCAATCATGCCATGCTGCAAATGCCATCGAATCTCACAGCGATGGAAAGACTCTTTTCAAGCTCAAGCAATCGGGTCCATATTGGTTCATTTCGGGCACTGCTGATCACTGCCAAAAGGGTCAGAAATTTGGGATAATGGTCCTTAATTCCACCTCCTCTGCTTCTGCTCCTGCGCCTAGCTTGGCCCCTGTTCAATCTGAACCTGCTCCACTTATTGGCGGTCATTCTACAGCTGCATCAGCTCCTGCTCCTGCTCCAACCAGTCATGCTTCCTCCCTTCATTTTCATGCCACTTTCTCCCTGCTTGCCTTGGGGCTTGCACCTCTTCTACTTTGAACACTGCTTTTCTTGCTGTTGCTATGTATATATGCCGGATTCTTTTTTTGTTAGATAGATTCAATAATTTTTCTTCCAATCATTCGTATTGGATACTAGTATATCAAATGTAGGTCTCGTACTTGCGATGTTACCAGAGTTTTTGCCATAATATATTATTGACAGCAGATTCTTTGCTATCTTCATCTTAGCTCGCATTTTTTTTTGTCTTCAAGTGGCAAATTTAATTTCTTTTCCTTGTCATGCTTTTCTTTCTGTTCTCTTGAAGGACAACGAAAAGTGTTCAATATAGGGAAACCACGTAGCTATAATGTCAGAAAAATATAAACATGGGTGCAAATCATAAAACATACGGAAGTACCAAAGGAGAATAGAACAAATAATGAAACTAAATAGTAGAGCAGAAGCACAAGATTACTAAAGGAGAATAGAAAACAAATAATGAAAGTCCAAAGAAAATTTCTTACACTTGCTTGTGGCCAGCCTTCAATTTCCTACGGGAATGGAACTTACATGCATTTCTCCTAAAAAAATGAAAATCAATCGAACATAATCAAAACATATGTAATTGTGTTTGAAATTTTTCTTTTTTCCTTTTTTTTTGGGTTGCTCCTAGAGGGGCAAACCCTCGTTTATGTGGGTTATGTGGGCATATTCAAGTATATGCTGGCATATACCTAGCATATGCTGATGATCGCTAAAACCGGGTCCTCAGTAAATGCTCTAATCATCCAAACCCCATTACGATGGAGGAAGCAAATGAGGTAGATTTGGAGCTCACTCTTGGATTCTTTGCATAATCTAACACTTCTCTTTTCCTTTTTCAAGTTAATATTTGAGACTAGAGAACACGTTAGAAAGATGCATCGTATTAGGGCGATGGCTAAGCTGCTTCGGTTTGATCTAAGTGTACCCCTATTTATTGAAAAGACGTAAGCTCTAGATGCCTAAATTTCTTTATTATGCATGATGATGTGTGACTGTGGAGCATCGTGGCTATGGATCCATCGTGTTGCCCATGCTTGAATCGATCATTCTTCTTGCTCCCGTGGATAGGCTGGTTTGGGGTTTCGGGAATTTCTGTCTTCTCCGGAGAAGTCGGTTCTTATCACAGACCGTTTCTTATGGTATTACTATCAAAGGATATGCATCTTATGGGGCTCTTACGCAGGCTCTCGGGCATTACTGATTAAGGTTTTGTTGGTTTGGTGGAATATAGATAATGTATAGCTCAGCAGGTAACAACTGATGTTCCATGTTGGGCTCCCTTCTCGCTAGTTATCCCGTTACTAATTTTGTGGATATCCTACGTTTTGCGACAAATCTGGCACTCGGTCGTGTGTTTTTCCTCCTCAACGACCTATGTTGGTCGCTTAACCTTTGTGATTGGATTTTTCCGCCCATTCTATTCTCGTACTCAAAATTACAAATAATGCAAGTTAGCTAGTACATTTAAGGCGGAGAATCATTTGGCCTTTTGGATCGGTTGGAGATGATGGCTCATTTGGCCTTTTGGATCTTTGGAAATGATGGCAATCTAGTCATCTGAAACTTGAGGACATGCAAAGATCATGGAAAAGCTTTTGCATGTCATTGCACACATATCCGAGGTATGATGTCATGTTACCAGCGGTATCCTTTATCCAGGCATGTTTTCTAGCTTGTTAATCTCATTTCTTTGGTCATTGACTGCAGATTAATTGCTTGGCCTTAAATCCTTTCAATGATTTTGTGGTTGCAACCGCCGGAGTGGACAAAAACATCTTTCCTATTTGACCTGCGCAGACTTTTACGCCAAGTTGCATTCATTTGTTAACCACGGGTATGAAAAAACGATTGTAGCGTGTGTTAGGTTTATATTTGATGGGAAGCTAGCATTCGAGAGATAGATGCTAGTCGCATTCGAGATAGATGCTAGTTAGCTTTGGAAGGTAGATGGGCTAGTTTGTGCTTAGGGCCATAGTTTGCCTTGTTCTTTGTTTTGACTGGTGGTTGCTTTTTTAAAAATTGCACCGCACCACTCACTTCAATTAACTGTCATTGAAATGGTTGCAAGCTTCCGCAAAATTCTCGGTAGATGACCGCAATAGCAATAATGGGGTTCTGAGTAGTTTCAAACGTTGCTATTGTTAAATGGGTTTTTTCTACAAATGAACGATGCAAACATTCCATTTTTCTCGATAAAGTTTTGGAGGTAAGCACATATCTTTAATAGAATTTGCGAACTTTGAATCGCAAGCTTGATTTGAGGAAGGATATAACTAAAAGTTTAAAGTTGTGTTTGGCGATGCACATGCTACTTTAGAAAGGACGAGAGATCCATCTATTTTTCCTAGAGGCTATGGAGACAGATTACTGCATTACACCTTTTAAGGTTTAGCTGATCGAAACCCGCAATGCAAAGTCCTATAAATTTTAACTGTGTGCATATCATGATGTCTGCGAGCTATTTGTGCCATTGTTAGTATTTTTTAAATGGTTTTTCCACTTTGGAGACAAGGCATTTACATGCCCATTTCATGAATGTACTAGAGATTGTGATGAAAAATAAACGCAAGATTATTGTACTTTTAAAATTGATGTTTTTTTGCTCATGCCGCCTCTCAATCAAGAGATTATATTCTGCCAAGATCTTGGATGCATGCAAGTTCAATGAGTTTGACAAAAGGTAAGACGGTGAGGAAATAACCATGTTTGCCATGCTCAGATATATGAAGAGATTCAATTAATTTGAAAGAACATTGTAGCATGTTAAAGATACTGATACATTTTAGCATTTATGCACTATTAGTTTCACAACAGTCGCCATAAGAATGAGGGTTATGGTCTTTCTTTGAGCCCTTTCAAAGAGGGCCACCTCTTTAAGTGGATCGACGCGATTCTCAAATTTGTCGATGGGATATTAGTGTGGCTATTAGTGTGGCTTCAAAGGTCAATCTGAGTCAACCGCATGTGCTACTTTTGAGTTTTCAAGTACACTATTTTAGTTTGCTCGGCTTCAATATAATTGTTGAGATTTTATATTTTGTTGCAACAATGAGCTTTCACACTTCACAGTGAGAGTAATTTCACATGATGCTAAGTGATCTTTAATTTTTGGTAGAGACTCTTTTTTCTTCATTAGACATTCAAAGACCATAAAAACAATTGGCAATCTAGACTTTCCATATGCTTTCAAGCCGCAATTTTTGGGTTGCCCCTAGGGGGGCAAACCCTCGTTTATGTGGGTATGTGGGCATATTCAAGTATATGCTGGCATATACCTAGCATATGCTGATGACTGCTAAAACCGGGCCTACGCACGTAGAATGGTGGGTCATCCAGCCCCATTATCACTGCTACACAAACGCTATCCACGGACTTGGCTATGGCTTCGTGACCTCGGATTTCGCCCTCCCTTCAGCCTTCCGCCGAGGGTTCTCGGCGAAGTTGAGCACATGTTTATCCCTTCCTTATACCCTCTAGGGCATAATCTCATCTCCCTTAATCTCGGCTATGCAACTCTTGACGATTTGGGAGATTTTTTGCCTTTCTTTCTTTTACCGCCGGTGAACTCACGGTTACGCTAAAATGTCGAAAGAGGTCAAATCTTCTTTCATTTCATAGCCCCGCTTGCACGGACATTTGTGCATCATAACCGAATAGATATTTATTTGTCCGAATGCATCACAAAGGTTTATGATGTGAATAATTTCATGACTCCATTTAATACATCCCAGGACGGTAAAAGTTCGTTTACATCTTCTTGGGTGTCGATGCTTAATATGGAATGTATCCATAGTTGTTAGTTAGCTATGCTAATGTTCTAAGAAAAGCAGTTTGTTTCATGTTGGTTTGCATTTGGCCATGATTATTCTTACGTTTGTATGTGTTGTGCATGTTTTTTGTTTCCATTTTGGATTGTTGTTTGTGGCCATCCATGGCCATGATTTTTTTTTAAATCTTCAAGATGGTTAGCCATGATTTTACTTGCCACGGTTGTTATCAAGATTCATGCAGAAGGCGAGATGGGCTGGACACACTCCCGGACTGCAAAAATCCAATCTTCTTTCTTTCAAGCTAATCATTTACGCGATCATTTTAGGTTTGTTAAGCTTCCTGCATGTTTTCTCAGAATTTGTGCACAAAATTGGAATAGATCTATGCGATTTCTTATTTTTGTATCGTTGTAGTTGTTTCTGCCAGTACTGTAGTTGATATTTTTTGCCCTGCGATTAACTCCCCACAACAACAACAATAACAACAATGATGACAACAGCTAGGAAAAGATTTTGGTTATTGAGAGATGAGCGATGCACCACTAGGGCACCAATTCCTAGGATGCCAAATATTTCTGGACAATAGTATGATTGACACAGATGAACAATCTACTACCAAGTACTTGAAGCATTTGATTATTGCTTAAGTACTTCAAAGGCAAATTTTAGATATAGTTAATGCCATTTCCACTGCCAGGAAAACAAGAACTACATCGCATGCCACAAAAAATTTAAACTTCATCTTATGCCAAAAGTTTCAACTGGCTTGGCTGCTCTTTTAACTGCTACCTTTTTTTAGCTCCATCCATCCATCCATCCTGGAGACTAAGAGTTGATTGGCTTTGAGGTATAGCTTTCCTTGTGGTCTTACAGATCCTATGCCAGCTATATTATATTTACTCTCATCCTTGTGGGTTTGTGGCATATTCCAAGTATATGTCAGTATATGCTCGAAAACATGACTTTGAAGTGTGATTTAAGCCATTTCACTCTCGGGTCACGGAGGGCAACCCTCTGTGCGCAGCACCTTGTTTTATTTTCATGGTTCTGCGCCGCAATCCTAGTTTCCCTTTTGTTGCCACGCCTTTTCTTTTCGACAATCCATCCAAACATATGGCAGTAGCTCCAGCAAGCTTGATCTGATCGGGCTATGGCAGCCATGCTCGAGCTCTTCTTGCCACATTGCCGGATCTTTGTGGCTGTTTTTGCTGTCGGAATTCGCCTGGAGACAACTACGCCATATCCTGGCGACAACTCTGCCATATGTTCTTGAATGCATGCATATTTAAGAGTCCACATTTTCTACAACTGCTCCTACTCTCAAATCGGGCTACTTCAGATCGTTTATGGCAAGGAGCTTCTAAACAGATTCATCTTATTTTAGTAAGCTCTCTGATTTTGGTCTTCAATATTAGATTAAACTACGTGCATCCTCAAAATTTAAGTTATTTCTGAAATCATAAGTTGAAGAAGCTAGATTGTTTGCTAGCCTAGAGAACCGGGTAGGCAAAGGCAGAACTATGGCTATGCCATCTGAGATATTCTGTATAAAAAACCCTACATCCCCTGCCTTTTCTTGTTGTGGGTTCATCAGTTTGAGCAGATTATACTTTCAGAGTATAAACCCAGAGTCATCTACTAGAATCTCCATAAATATCCCAGAGATGCCGCATAGGCGATATCTGGAGTTGATTTCAATGGTTTGAGTGCACTAAATGGGACGATCGTTGGAGCCTTTACCGGACATAACGATGATCACATTCCAAATTAGTTCTCTTCAAATTTGGAGCCACATTATTGTTAGCTCAAAGCCCATAACACCCAACCACTACTGGCCACATCCCTCAGAAGCCATTTAGTGCTACATGCACTTAGTGTCATGCACAATCAATTTAATACTTTCATTGATTGGCAAAACATTTTTCAACAGAGGTTTTCGGTTGGGGTGGTCTTGAACCCCGATATTAGTCTTTTCCCGACTTCATTCCTATGAAAAGGCCAGCCACGAGCAAACGAATGCATTTATGTTAGATACTGACCACTAATCGGACTGAGACTTCTTTAAATTGCCTTAAATTACTATATGGTCCCTGCTTAAAGCCTCAGCCAGAAGATTTTTGTTTAATAATGTTGCAGGTTCAATTGGAACCTACTAGTACAAGACTAATTGGACATAATATGACATATGGAGTGTCCAAATACACTGGTATCTTACAAGCAATGCGTGATATTGTTCACGAGGAAGGTTTCAAGGTTCGTATCAGCTGTGACATTTTGACAGGACTATAATAGTTGTTTACCACTGCTATGCAATTTCACTTAATCTGATGCTATATTGCACTAACAAGACAAGATCGGAAAATATAGCCAATTCCATCTTATACTGAGGGCAAAATTTATCTTCACATAAAACATATAGCTCTTACAACTTCCTTCACAGCTAGCGGACATGAAGACAATCTTTTGGACTTTACAATCAGAAGTTTGATTGATCCTATTCTAGAAGCAGAATCATTTTATCATGGACATTGATGCAAGACTAATGAGCCTCTTTATGTGGGCAACCTACCCCGTAAGTACAAGCGTCTCATTTGGAACAACATACAGGAATATCTTGATGTCCACTAAGAAAGGAAGCTATTTTGAAGCCTTTTTCTACCGTCCTTTTTTTTTTAATAACCTTCTTTTATGATCAAGGGCGTAGGTGAGGTAGTGATCTTTGGTAACAAACATGATCAGGGCATTACAATAGACCAGCGTGAACACTATTCCTCTCAGATTCTGGGTTTTCCCTTTCACCAAACACATTGGAAAAAAAGAGCTCATAACTTCATCATATGCAACGAGACTTTCCCTTGCTCAGTATATTGAATTTGGTTCTGCTACTATTATGCAACAAGATGGTACTGACAAGGGCAGTGGGCCCGATTTGCTCCTGAATGTTCTTACAACTACTTCATTCCAGGAAGTACAACTGTTGCAACAGCCTTCATGGGTGAAACCAGGTGAGTCTGTTGTTAGAAGTTGCAATCCAGACACAAAGAGTGGAAAGTTTAATCAATGCCATTGTTTGGCCTATGGATAATGAGTATGATTGGGCCTTATCTGTAACTCATCTTCATCTACAAGTCCAGCATGAGTCCTCTGTGAAAATATCTAGCTTACAAAAATTATTTATTTGGTGAGGGGTTAAGCGTTGATTTTATTTACAATCTGCTAGGCTGTGGCAAATGAGGTTCCTTTCCAAGCTTTTGGGGTGGAGACTTGAATAAAAGCAAGAGTGTATGACAGAACCAAGAAAAAGAAATTGAGAGGCTATGATATTTCTGACAAACAGAATTCACATGATATCGTTTATAAGCTGTTTGGGAGACATTAAGTCTACTCATAGTATATAAACTGATGTTTTTGTCAAGCTTTTGTAGGTTGTTCCATTGTAATGGAAGTGTCAGCCTGTGTTCAAATCAGGAGCACGGTCAGGTAGTATAATAGGCAAAGCTTGGTTCGTCTGGACATGCTCGTCAAAATAACGATGATCACATTCCAAATTAGTTCTCTTCAAATTTGGAGCCACATTATTGTTAGCTCAAAGCCCATAACACCCAACCACTACTCTGTCACATCCCTCAGGAAGCCATTTAGTGCTACATGCACTTAGTGTCATGCACAATCAATTTAATACTTTCATTGGATTGGCAAACCTGTTTTTCAACAGAGGTTTTCAGTTGGGGTGGTCATGAACCCCAGATATTAGTCTTTTCCTGACTTCATTCCTATGAAAAGGCCAGCCACGAGCAAACGAATGCATTTATGTTAGATACAGCCACTAATCAGGACAAACTTCTTTAAATTGCCTTAAATTACTATATGGTCCCTGCTTAAAGCCTCAGTTTCATAAGATTTTTTGTTTAATAATGTTGCAGGTTCAATTGGAACCTACTAGTACAAGACTAGTTGGACATAATATGACATATGGAGTGTCCAAATACACTGGTATCTAACAAGCAATGCGTGATATTGTTCATGAGGAAGGTTTCAAGGTTCGTATCAGCTGTGACATTTTGACAGGACTATAATAGTTGTTTACCACTGTTATGCAATTTCAATTAATCTGATGCTATATTGCACTAACAAGACAATGTTTGAACAGGGATTATGGAGAGGAAATGTTCCAGCACTGTTCCATACACAGCCATCCAGTTTGTTGCTTTACAAGAATTCAAAACATTGGCCATGAATTACTCCAAGGGAGGTCCGCATGGTTTTAACACGAGTGGAGAGCAATCTTGCTCTTTAATGAGGTCCTGTTTTCTCCTTTCAGTTTCTTCGATCGGCGAAAAGTAATGAACATTTTTATTCGTTTTTACTCGCTAGTTAATATCTGTCAATGCAGAGCAACCTATACTGCTCATGATTATGATTAGCCATATCTTTGGCCTTGGGTAAGTGTTTACCAATCAGAAAATATAGCCATATTCCATCTTATATTGAGAGCGGAATTTATCTTCACATAAAACATATAGCTCTTACAACTTCCTTCGCAGCTAGAGGACATGAAGACAATATTTTGGACTTTACAATCAGAAGTTTGATTGATCCTATTCTAGAAGCAGAATCATTTTATCATGGACATTGATGCAAGACTAATGAGCCTCTTTATGTGGGCAACCTACCCCGTAAGTACAAACGTCTCATTTGGAACAACATACAGGAATATCTTGATGTCCACTAAGAAAGGAAACTATTTTGAAGCCTTTTTCTACCGTCCCTTTTTTTAATAACCTTCTTTTATGATCAAGGGCGTAGGTGAGATAGTGATCTTTCGTAACAAACATGATCAGGGCATTATAACAGACCAGCGTGAACACTATTCCTCTCAGATTCTGGGTTTCCCCTTTCACCAACACATTGGAAAAAAAAGAGCTTATAACTTCATCATATGCAACGAGACTTTCCCTTGCTCAGTATATTGAGTTTGGTTCTCCTACTATTATGCAACAAGATGGTACTGACAAGGGCAGTGGGCCCGATTTGCTCCTGAATGTTCTTACAATTACTTCATTCCAGGAAGTACAAACATTGCAAAAATGACCTTCATGGGTGAAACCAGGTGAGTCTGTTGTTAGAAGTTGCAATCCAGACACAAAGAGTGAAAAGTTTAATCAATGCCATTGTTTGGCCTATGGATAATGAGTATGATTGGAGTAGCCTTATCTGGAACTCATCTCCATCTGCAAGTCCAGCATGAGTCCTCTGTGAAAATATCTAGCTTACACAAAGTATTTATTTGGTGAGGGGTTAAGCGTTGATTTTATTTACAATCTGCCAGGCTGTGGAAAATGAGGTTCCTTTCCAAGCTTTTGGGGTGGAGACTTGAATAAAAGCAAGAGTGTATGATAGACTGGCGATGTTCTTTGTTAACCCTATTTTGGAAAGGGAAAAATGTTGAAAGTTACCAAGAAAAAGAAATTGAGAGGCTATGATATTTCTGACAAACAGAATTCACATGATATCGTTTATAAGCTGTTTGGGAGACATTAAGTCTGCTCATAGTATATAAACTGATGTTTTTGTCAAGCTTTTGTAGGTTGTTCCATTATAATGGAAGTGTCAACACATCAGGAGCAAGGTCATGTAGTATGATAGGCAAGGCTTGGTTTACTAGATGACCAGCAACACACATCTCAATAGGGCATCCTTTTTAATACTAGATCTTTAAGTTCACATCGAAAAGTCTCAACTTATGATTATCCCTTGCAAGATAAGACGCACTGGAGTTTATTATATGTGTAACTGATGTCCCAATATTGCACACATACATTCGTTGAAAGATTCATTATGTATTTGCACATGCATATGCGCTACATGTAGTAAATGAATATTGTAAAAGAGATTGAGGTTGTGCATGCAAATGGTAGCAACTGAATAGCTCAAGAGAGAGAGGATGTGCCACCAAAGGTACCTTTGATAACGGGCAAGAGCAAGGAGTTTGACATACAAAATGGGTCTTAAAGTAAAATTAATTTCTATCCTCAATCAATTCAAATACTACTTAATTAAGTTGCAAGAGTTGGAGCAATGCACCTATGCCTTGTTGTGGACTACCCCTCCCCACTCATATAGATGGCAAACAATTAAAAGAAGTATCAATGCAATGTTACATTTGAGGTGATGTTTGAGATGGATTTCCATCAATTCCATGCTTACATATTCGATACACAAAGTTTCTTGTGTGTAGAATATTCCTGAAATTAGGCACAACTATCGTTGCAGGAAATAAAAATGATGTAGGAAATAAACGATGTAGAGGATATATATTACACGATCAATAAGCTTCTTCCACCAACACAAGAACTCAATAGGAACTTGGGGAGGTATCTTTGACTCCGGCCCTCTTTCACACCGTTTAGGACTTAACACAAATTCCTCGTAATGAATTTGAAAAAGAGAAATGTTCGCGGCGGCCGCGATAAATTTCTTGTATCGTTTATTAAGTTTGCAACTACTTTTTACAAACCCAAATGAGAATCAATCGAACATAATAGATAGTTTATTACGTTTGCAACTACTTTTTATAAACTTTCGGTTAGGAAAAAAAAAAAAAAAAAAGGTTTACCATTGTACAAGCCATTGTATATAATATATAAAACCGCTAGAGGGAGAATGTCAAAACTGTTTCCGTGCTCATAACTTAAGCTACAGAGGTCAGATTTAAATGATCTTGGGCTCTTTGAAAAGCTTATGCAGAGAGCTTTCCATTGGCATATGACTTGACTCAGATCTATCGAGATATGTACCTACTTTTTGTACTTTTCAATCCAGATACCTTTTTGCAAAGTGCAGGATTTGATGTTAATATGCTTTTTACCATACGATATACTCATATTTGGTTAACTTTTCTAGGCCAAAACAATAAATTTTCAGGCGGATTTTGTAGGGTTTCACACCTGATTAAAACATGATTTGCATAACACAACAACAAATCATATTCCCTGTTCAACTGATAATTTTTTGTCATGTATCATTGTAGTGCAGTAAGCTTTTATGAAGATATTGAAGAGATGATGTTATCGTGACCACGTTTTGTATCGGAAACAAAAAAATGAAACTTTTTATTTTGGTGTGTTATGGAATTTGTGCTATATTTGATGGTTTATGTATTATTCATGAACTTGCCAATGTTTTCTGAATTTTATTCCTTTTTTAAACAAAAAAAAAACATCTCCTATAACAGACCAAAACAAACAGTTTCAATAGATGTAGCACGGTTACAAGATCCAAATCAGAGATTAAAAAAATTGCATATGAGTAAGTGACTAATAAGAGAAAATTCCTGGTTATTATACGATCTGTTAAAAATTCTTGGTTATTATAGCATCTGTTAAAAATTCCTGGTTATTATACAATCTGTTGTTTTTCAGTAACTTTGATTACAAGAATTGTAAATAGATAGCCTACCTCAGCTAATAGGTCATTATTTTTGGGAAAATTTTAGATATACCCCTTAAGTTTAAAAATATTCCAAAAATACCCCCAGCAGATTACTTGTCTCAAATGTCAATAACATTCTTGTGATTAATCAACTAAAAAGGTGCCCTTCATGAAACTTATAGATGAGAGTAAAGGCTATCCAAAAGCAGTAGAATTGTCTAAAATGGAGTTGGAATCTTCAAGTTATAGTGCTTTAAGTAAGTGTTATAAAAACATCGTAATGTAAGAAGCATCTGAACTGCTATCTTAATATCAGGATATTAATATATCTTCTCTGGTTCTGGCAAGTTTCAATGAATAGAAAATTTATTGCTACAATGTGCTACATCATCCTTTTAAGCTGCAAAATCAAGTTAAGAAACCACTCTCTATTTCAAACGCAGAGGGTTTGGGGTGGATGTCTTTGGTCTATACATGGATATTATGTTAGGCAGAGGTGTTCTAAAGGGATCACAATTTTTTGGGTTCGAACAGTAGTGCTTAGCTTTGGGTCATGGTCAATGGGGTCAATTTTTTGGGTTCAAACAATAATGTTTAGCTTTGGGCCATGGTCAATGGGGCCGACATATGGGAATTCTGTCCATTGGCAACGGTACTGGGTAATGGATCTTGTATGGCAGTTGTTGGAAAGGGGAATGCTTCCAAACATAAATTGGGAATGGTGGGTGATTATATGGGTTATCATTAGGGGGGCTATGCACCTTGGTAATTTTCAATCATGTTGGGTAGAATCCAATGACCCCCTTTTACTCACCCATCATTACGTTGGAAAATTACACACTCATCATTGGATTAGTATGTTGGGGATAAAGGGAATAATGATATTGGATGGCTTTAGTGTCACACATAACAAGAAAAGATTGAGTCTATATTACATTAAGGACAAAGGTGATTATTGGACCGTCTATTGGGGAAGGGGCTTTTGCAACATGGGCCTATCTTTTGCACCACATGGTCTAACCTTTTTCAAAAGTGATACTCATGGCTCACATATTTTATATATGGTTGCAATAAAACACCCAAGGGGTGCTAGGGGTGATGGGCCACTTATTTTAAGTATGGTTGCAATAAAACACCTAGGGAGTGCTAGGGGCGGGGGGCCACTTATATGGTTATGCTGGTGGGGGGGAACTGCACAGGTTGTATTTAAGATGATATTGGTGTATCTTATGTGGTTGACCTTTATTGAGATGAGGGATCGATGCAGAAAAGGGATAGGTCATATATCCTCTGCCCTCTGTCAGAAGGACCGATTGAGACCACTGGAGAAATACACTTTCATAGGGTTTTGGTTCAGGTGACCCACGTGCAGGGAATGTTTGTATGGTTACAGAGACCCTGCAGTCTTGTCAGAGAGGTTATTATATTGTATACTATGAAAATTGTCTCCTGGAACCTCAGGGTATTAAAGCGCCCCCAACGTGGTAGAGTGCTTGCGTTCCATACGCTCCATGATGGCGGATGTTATTCCCTTACAAGAGCATAGATTTCGACTTCAAGCAAGCTCTATAGGCAAATGGGTAGGTGGCAACTATTCCTCCTTTAGTTGCGCAGTTTGGGGAACTAAAGGTGGCACCTGTATCCTCTGGAGAGGCCTTGTTCAGAAGTCCTATTATGCTGCTAGGGATGGTCGATGGCAGGTGGTGACCTTTGAATCTAATTAATGCCAATGGGGGGTCATCAATGTTTATGCGTCAAATAAGCCCGCGCAGTAAAGGGGCACCGCTATGTGGAAAGAAATTGAAAGTCTGGATAGATCATCAAGGGGATGTCACTGAAAACTGGATTTTAGGGGGAGATCTGAACATGACCGACGTGTGGGACCAAAAAATTGGGTTGCATAGAAATCTATCAGGAGATGAGGATACTTCTTGGAACTCATTGCTCGATAGTGTGGGATTTAACTTGATTCCGCCCAATGCTACCTTTTCATGGTCGAATAAGCGTATGGGCTAAGACAGAGTATATTGCCTATTAGATGATTTTATATGGCCAATAAAACGGCATGCTTCATGGACAAGTGTTATGTTGAGGGGGAGCTTGCCTTCTCCCCACCGATCATGTTCCCCAAAGCTTATTTCTAGAAAGTATGCCTACTCTTTGGAAAGCGTGGAAATATCTCTTTCAAATTCAATACCTCCGGTTAGGAAAGGAGGCATTTTGCAAGCCTTCGTGGTATTTATCTTCTCTCTCTAATGATCTTAATCTTCAAAGCATGAAAACCCTGGTTCAAGGCTTCCAAACCTAATGAAGGCACGGGTCAAAGTGTGGGGAAAAGCAGAGCCATGGAGTTCAAAAGGGAAAAGAATGATATATACAATCGGTTGAGAATAGTTAGCAGGAGTTATTATCTCGATCCACACAAAGATTGCTAAAACGTAACATTGAATTTGAGTGGGAGGGGAAAGCAAAGGCAATTGAGGAGGAAAAGGCTAGAGGGGCGGTAGTTCGCTCTAAAACTAAATGGTATGCCGAACTTGACCATGAGAACTCCAAGTGCTTTTTTAGAATGGCTGGTGCAAGGTTAGCTGATAACAGTATCTCATCGATTAAGGATGGCAATTCAAATGTATTGGAGGAACCACAGGAGATCAGATCATTTATTAGAGAAAACTTTGAAGATCAATTTAAGGAAGATCCTTTACCTTCCTCTTACCATGCTCAGATGGCACTTTGGTTGTCTAAAGTGGATTGGGTGGGGAAGGTTACTCGAGAAGAAAATCAGCTTTTATTACATAACATAGAGGGATGCTCCCTTGCAGCAGGAAAATCACCTGGGCCAGACGACTTCCCTCCAGAATTCTTTGTTGAATTTTGGGATGTGCTTGGACCGGAGTTCGTCAGAGTCGTATGGAGCATGGTTGTCATGTTCTCTACAACCGCCACTAGCAAACAGGGTTTATCACTCTTGTTCCTAAGGTTCCAAGACCTCAAAGCCTCTGGGAATGGAGGCCTATTGCACTCACCAATGTCATCTATAAAGTAATCATGAAGGTTATTGCTAACCGCTTTGAAACCAACCGAACGGGGTCATTGGGCAAGGAGCAATCAGCCTTTCTTGCCAAAGTGATACATATTGATAACTACCTTGGTGTGAGGAAGGTTTGCATTGGTGCAAAAGCTTCCAAACAAAATTGTGTAATGATCAAGATGGACTTTAAAAGGCATATGATTCTCTTTAGATGGGAAAAGTTATGCCTGGCCATGTACCATATGGGATTTGAGCTTCATTTTATTCGGGCTATTCTGGGATGAATAACTTAGCATCCGCTTGGTCCCCGTTAATGGGCAACCATCCGGTCCGCTTAAACTCAAGAAGGGGATTAGACAGGGCTGCCCCTCGCCTCTTTACTTATTCCTCATCATGGCTAACCTTTTGACAAGAATGGTTCGGGCTTAAAGATGTCCGAGGGGATCTCGAAGGGCTTACCTTCCTAGAGGTACGTAGTAAAAGTTAACAATTATGCAATATGCGATGACACCTTCATGTTCCTCGATATGATGACAACAGCTTTCCACTCATTTCGTGGAGGTTCTCGACATCCTTTGAGGTTATATCCGAATTGGCCTTTAACGCCAATAAGTGTGCGTTCCGGGCTTCGAGATAGTCCCATTGATCCTGACGGGGGGGTCCGGTTTTTGGGCTTGTGGGTACCGGGAATCGGGCTTAAGCTTGGTCTTCCCCGGTGCTATCGGACAATCTCAAAGGCCTCGGGCCCCCATATTGATAAACTCGAAAGAAGGTAGGTCTATGGTCTACAAGGACCTTGGCAACATCCGGTCGTGGTGACAGCTTGCTAATGCAAAGGTTAGTACGCTTTCTAGGCGTAAGCCTCCATGGAGGTGAGAGCATGGGAAAAGACCATCAGATACATCATAAGAAATAATGCAAGCGGGAAGTCAGATAAATTAGCGAGCATCGCGATCAACGAATCAGCAAAGTCACACATCATCACGAGCAGCGGATGGTTTAGGGATGTGGCAATATGGACCAGAGAAATGGGAATGAATCTGAGTGAACTGATCGATGAAGGCCAATGGAATGAGGACTGTGCGAGCAAAGCTACGCGAACACAGGACCTAAAACACTCTGGCTTATGGCAGTCTTCAACCCAGAGCGGATGATAGGGCAACAGATGTACCAAGATAACATGCTTGGAAAACAGAGAAGAGACATCCTAGCAAAATTTAGGATGGGGTGCCATGATTTAAGAATTGAAAAGAGAAAACATTGAGAATATGCGAGAATCGCGGACGTAAGGGAAGTGGAGGACCAAAACCACATGCTCAATGAGTGCCCAAAGATACGTAGAGACATCAGGGACAAGTACAGAAAAATAAGATGGGGACAACCAGTACATGCCATGATGGCAAAGACAGAAACAATGAGAGAACTGGCAGATGCAATACGAGAGATGTTGACCAGACACTGGGAAGTACACGAACCAAAAGGGCTTACGATATGAGTCGCTCAAGAGGCGAATCATAGATGCCCATCAAATGTACAGCTTAAAAGTCGCATTTTGATATAGACGATCCCTCAAGATCGGCTAGATGCCGAAGTCAAAGTAGGGTGCCTAGATTAATAGAAAAAAGTGAGCCTTTCTAAAAGGCTACAATAAAACAAACGTGGATGTGCTAGTAGCCCCCATCAGGGAGCTCGCCCATGCTACACAAGTCCAGTGGCCTCAGGGCACAAGGGACGATAATGTATTCTATTCTATTCTATTCTATTCTATATTTTTAGATTGAGCTGTTTACCCATTATCATCTAGATCGTTTTAGAACATTCTAGAAGATTCTAGAGCTATCTAGAGCATCCTAGAACATCCTTGGATTTATCAACTCTCGCCTTTAATTATATGTGAAATTTTAATTATTTCAATAAATCGATGCTTGGCCTAGTAAGTATAGGGGGTTTGAAGGGCAAGGACCAGGATTCAAGTTTCCCACACAACATAGAAGTTTTCAAAGCGCCTCCCTAATAGAAGTTTTCAAAGACCCTCCCTAAGATGGAGGGAGAGGGCGAAGGGCCGAGATCACACCATGTGGCGCCGCCTTTACTGTCAATGAGGTGTGGAGTTACTCACTCACTTACTTACATATGGATGCTATTTCTTTATTATATTAGAAGATAGAAGATGTTCTTCCATGTGATTTTTGAGGTATTGTCCTTTGTTTCTTCTTTTGGATAACTTTTCAATTTGTCCAAACCATATTTGCTGCAAGTACCTGACAAGCATGCTTCATTGTGCCACTCTTCACCTTCAGGCTTTGGGCAAATCATGCTCCTCCACATGGCACTGTTAGACTGCCAAACATTTCTTGCTGCATTGCAATCTACCTAGCCTACCTTGTGGTCACATATCTTGCACTCATAGGTGCAATCTGCGGCATGCACTATGAACTTTTTTCTCATGTTCTTCACCTCTTTTCTCAGCATTGATAACCTCTCATGATAGACGCAACAGCAAGTATTGAATTCAGATAGTTTTACAACAAAGTAAGACTTTAGCTTCTCGAAGGCTCTTTGAATATCTGGATTGTCTTGCTTGAAACTAGTGAATAATTTTGTCTACAAAATAAAAATAAAAAACTACTTGACAAATGCTAATGCTAGTATGAATACCACTAGTGGAATAAATGCTAATAAACTGCAACTTGCTAATCTATAGTGCTAGATTGGCTTTACTAACTATAGATTTAGTGTGGTGCTAACATTGACAAAATTACTAACAGTGGCACTAACATTAGTAAAAGTTGTAACATTAGCACTATCATTAACAAAATGACTAACAGTAGCACTAACCTTAATATAATTAATAAAGTGGTACTGACATTGTAAAGGTACTAAACCTTAGCACTTCTTACCACAAAAATGCTCCATTATCAACCATCGATGGTACTAAAACATGCTAGTAAAACAAGCACTTGCAGATTAATTCGATTAACAGACACAATTCATATTAGAATCAATTCCTCAAAACTTATAAAAAAATACTAGTAATAACTAGTAAACATAAAAAATACTAGTAAATAGTAAACTTTTTTACAAATAGTATACTTGGCTCACATAAGGGTAATGTGTTGGATGCTTAGGATGTTTTCCTCTACCAGATCTGACGTCCTTGAAGTTAGGAGAAACTCTGGTGTAGTTGGTCCCATAATCCATGACCTTTTCAACCACTTCTTGGCCCAGGGAATCCTTTCTCTTTTTCCTTCCCCCAAGAGCCCATAATGCATTTCTATTGCTAATTGCAACATGGTGCTTCTTAGATGTAGAACAATTCTTTGGATAAACTCTTAAAGTCTTGGCCGCTAATCTTTTGTTGCCATTCCATGTGCCATGACTAATGCTCCTCTTTTTGCTGCTAATTTGTCATTGGACTACACTCCTTTTACATGTTATATTGTTTCTTAGATGATGCCTACAATTTCACTATGAACAATCTTTTTCTTATCAGATAATGCAACCTGCATAACTTTGTTGTTCTCCACTAGATGCCATACTTCTTTCTTCTGGTCTGTAGACATTTTGTCAATTCCAAAAAAGAAATTATGATTACAGAGGCTGCATGCTGCAATTTCTTTTTCAAGTGCTCAGTACTCCAATCTAAATTTTCATTTGACAATTTCTCCTTCATCTTGCTTGCTCTTTGTCATTGCCTTTGCAAACGCCATTTCTGCCTCCTATCTTCGTCATTAGTCATCGGATCACAAGAAGCCACAACAAAAAATTGATGAAAAGAAAGAAACGAGATCTCTCTCCGTGGACATTAAACATCTATTGTATTCTATTCTATTCTATTATGTTCCCTCGGGAAAGGGGGAACAACCATCCCCCCATTCTCGCGAATTTTGAATTTTTCTCTTTTAGTAATACTAAAAAATAGTGCTAATTTAGGTGTGCAAATGGATACTAAAAATGAAACACTGTAGGATGCGAGGACCCAAGACCTTTAATATGAGTTTAAGCATGTAGAGTATAACCACAACCATCTGCTTACTACATGCACTTTCTAAGAGTTTGCTTAGTTGTCTCCTCATTGATTTTTCTCGCAAAAAAAAAAAAGGTTAATTAGGTTAAAAAGTTCAAATCAACTCTTGGTAAGCCTTCCATTTCTAGTTTCAACAATTCTTGTAAAGGCCTTCAAAGCTCTTATAGATCATAAACCATCAGTAGGTGGAAGTTCCTGGTTGTTTCACCATTTGTTTCTTTTAGGTAATTTTTTGGCCTTAGGTTTTTGAAAACTTAGTATAACAACATTTCTTAAGTTCAAACAATCAAGTTTTCCTAGATACACATACACACCCCAAAACAAAAAAAAACGACAACCAACAAAGCAAAGAGTTATAGCTCTCATAGATCATAAACCACCAGTAGGTGGAACTTCTTGGTTGTTTCACCATTTGTTTCTTTTAGGTAATTTTTGGGCCTTAAGTTTTTGAAAACTTAGTATAACAACATTTCTTAAGTTCAAAGGCTGTGATGGCCGCCATATAGGGATTCGACGCGGTTTTCTTCATAACTTCTGGCTCGAGTGTCAGATTCGACTGTTTTTTAGTGCGTTGGAAAGCTAGAGATGTGAGATTTCCATCGGTGTCTTTGTTGTGTCTATCTGGGCTGGATTTGGAGTTTATAGATTTCGGCTACCATGGCAAACCCTAGTTTGCCTGCTTCTGGAGCACGTTCGTCAGCCAAGAAAGTGGTAGGTGATTCTTCTTCTTCTTCTTCTTCTTCTTCTTCTTCTTCTTCTTCTTCTTCTTCTTCTTCTTCGCATGATACAAATTCTCCTTTGCCGCTTCCTAATTTACCCAATAATTCTCGGCACAATCCTCTTGCTTTTGACCCTTCTCTTGTTAATATGAGTACAAGCTTGCAACACTTTTTCCCTCTTTCTAAATCTTTGTCTACTTCTCAAGTAGAGACCATCTAATAAATACTTCTCGTTGTTTACCGCTTTTTTTGTCTACTTCTGCTGCGTGTGTGTCTGCTCCATCTGCTCCTTGGGATTCTTCTTATGCTGTGGCGAGAGCACCTTTTACACGATTTAGCGATTGGATTAAACGTGATTTGACATCCAGTGTGCAATCTGCTCGTGTCTCTGCTGCATTGAATATTATGTTACAAAACAACAAGAAAGAATTGAGCTCGTATCTAAATGAGTTACAAGCACAAGATGACCATATGGATGTTCAGTTGCCTCCTGAGGGTGTATTCTATGAGGCACAGCAGTGTTCAAATATTTTTATACAGGCTGGCCTACCAGTTGTTGAAATTGATCATAATGCTCATTTGTAGTGTGTTCAGAACCTTGTGTCTCATGCAGTTGTTTGCCATTTCACTGGACAGTTTCTGGATCTCAGGGGAGTTGGATTATGGCTAAAACATCACCTTCAGAGACTGGGTCTTCCTCATTATGCGTCTCTAAAAGTTTTGGATAAAGATAATAATTTTTTCTTGGTCATGTTTGACTCTTCACTTGCAGTTGACAGGCTTGTGGAGCGTGGTGTTGATCCTCTTTGGGGTCATTATCTTCTATATCAAGTTTATTCTCCTGGATTCTTGCCAAGTAAGTCTGGTGCACTGCGCATGTCTTGCTGGCTTGCCTTAGAGGATTTTTCCACTAGAATTGCAAGTGTCTGATTTTATGATTGCTATTGCCAATGGATTGGGTATGCATCTTGCCCATTCTATTGTTAATGGTCCTCGAATTTGTGTATCTCTTCCTCCTCAGTCAGTAGTGGTCAAAGGTGGCCCACTTTTTTCAAGTACAACCTATGTCTGCTCAATGGACCTGAGCTTGCCAAAATGTTTCCCAATGTTGAGGCTCTCGCTACTTACAAGTCTAGGCATACTTCTGTCTCTACTTCTCCAACTGCTCCTATCCCATGTTACATAGCATCTATTTCACTTGAATGTCGTGTTGTATCATTTTCTTCCTCATCTGCCTATGCACTAGTTAATCCGCCAGAATTACCAGCCCTTGCCTTTTTTCTCAAGCTATTTCTGCACCATCGCCTTCTTCTAGTGCATCTCTGTCTCAATCTATATCAGTAGACCCTCTTAATGAGGATCAACATTCTCATCTTTAGGACATTGCGCACAAGCAAGAATTATTGGAAGAAGAATGTTCTACTCCACGCCTGAAGAAGCTTGCACGTCGCAAAAATAGCTCGGCTCCTCAATCTGCGTTAGTTCACTCTTTAGCTCCAATATCTACTACGATTGTTACAGTGACATTGAGGCACCAGGAAGCAGATCAAGTTGCTGTTAATGATTCTATGGATGTGGAAGTTCAATCTGGTTAAAGTAACTTTTTATAAAAATATGATTATTATTCTTCTCTTTGTAGAAGACAAAAATAGTGCGAATTGCATTATATTGTTATGCTTAGACGGGTGACCCTGCTCAGTTGGATCTATTATCCACTGGGTTTCTTATTCCTGTCTCTGCATTGTGTTATGTATTATGATGGAGTGTTATTAATAAAGTCTAACGTCCTTCAAAAAAAAAAAACATTTCTTAAGTTCAAACAATCAAGTTTGCCTAGATACATCTACACACCCCAAAAAAAAAAAAAAAAAAAAGAGACAACCAAGATGTAGTCCACCACAACACCTGCTCCCCAACAATAAAACAAAAAAGATGCAACCACACCATTAGGGGACTAGGGAGAACCCTCCATGTGCACCACCTTGTTTCTCATTACTATAGGCACCCCTCTACAATATTGCCATCATTGAACAATAAGTTGCATCAACACTTTGAGCTTTTGAAGAGCAAGAGTGGGCGTCCCAAGTCCACAAAGCATTTATATCCTTTTGGGTATACATTTGTGTAGTTATCCCTACATAAACGTTCAATTTATGTAGATGTATGATATCACCAAAGTGTGCATATATGTAATTTCATTTTCAATACAATTTCATCCTTCAAACACTTGGGAGGATATCATTTAGGAGTTACGTTCAACGCAAAAAAGTGGAGGATAAAGAATTTTTCGTCTGCCAGAAATGGTTGACACAACGTTTACATACTGTCAGCAAGGGCTCAAAAAGCTGAGAAAAATTGAGCGGATTATTTTTGCACTCCAGCAATTTTACATATTGGAAGGCCGACAGTATGAGAATAATTTGCTTTGGGCTACCTTACGGCTACAATCGGCTGTCCGAATGATATGCATTCGCCATCAAGTCCTCCGAATACTGCTCTATGAGGATGTCCGACGTCTAGTTGACCATCTTCTGCATTTGGAAATTTGATGTCTAAGTCCTCTTGGACCGTAGATTCTAACGTTTCTCCTGGCGCCTGCTCCTCCTTCCCTGTGGCCAGAGTATCTGGTTGTGATTTGCTATCTGAACTGCTCCTCCATTCATCAGATTCGATGTCTGTTTCGGTTTCACTGTCACTCACAAGATCTGCCCACTTGGCCGAGTTGTTTGTACATCGCTCTTCTTTGCTACTTGGGCTCCCATTTATTTCTGGGTTCTGTTCTTCGTCCTTTGAAGTATGTTGTTCATCATCTAACTTGGAAGTCTTATTTTCCGCCACTTCCAAAAACTCTGAAACACCATGGTCACAGTTTCTTTGTTCCCCTCCATTTTGTTTTGTTTTAGGGGATTCTTTAGCCTCAGATTCCAATTGACGCGGAGCATCTTCCCTTGCGTTGTCTGCTTTTCTTGCATCATCTCCATTGGCTGAAAGCGTGTTTGATGCTTCTATCCCAGCACTATTTGAATGAATCGACCCATTATTGGTCTGGCTTAGAACGCTTGCCATATTCAAGAACTCCTCCCCATCTGCTTCAATTTCAGCATCTAGCTCTGAGTCGGGACATTCATCACTGGAGACTAGCAATTGGGCAGGATGCCATGCTCTACCTGGGATGAATTCTGCTGCATTGGGATTCATTGGCCTTCCAGGACTGGATTCCCCACTGAGGAGAACAGCACCTGGGGATGTTACTAAACTTGGTGGAAAACCTTCTCCAAATATTATTTGTTCAGATTCCCCAGCTTCAGTTAGAATTTGAGGAGGCCTGTTTGCTATAGGATGCATGCGTGGTACACTTGCACGCTTCCATGCCACAAGTCCGTGTGAACGTGGTCCACGAGTTACAGGAGCAGGGTAATATTGGACGGATTTTCGTGCAGGTGTTACTGCCACTAGATTTGCTGCTGCCTCAATAGGAAGACTTTTGGTGAAGTCATAGCCCGGTGCTTAGGACTTTTGAGACCTTCTAACAGGGCTAAAAAAGGAGGTGCTTCTGGGGAAAGCGTATTGCTTGCTGCTGGGGAGGGTGCTGAAGAAATGTCATCGCATCCAGAGCTGGGTTCAGCTTCATCACTAGCTTCATTTAAGTTGCTACTATCCTGATCAGAAGCATCCGTTGTGTAGTCTCCTGAAGCTGGCACTTCATCATCTCCTGATCTTATATCATTGCACACTTCATCACCTGATATATTTTCTGCCGTGTTTGCTTTGATGTCAGCTGAATTAGTTGATTCCATGTCTGTATTTAGAGCACATTTTTCATCCTGCGTCTCCACAGGAGATGAACTGGGTTTGACATCACTATTTGCAACCCCAGTGAAGCTTGAGTTAAAGTTAGATTCATCAGATGCCTTCATCACAACGTCGTTTTGTGGCGGTGTAGTTGTTTGGGACTCAACTACATCTTTAACGATTTTATCTGAGTCTATTTTCTCAACCATTGCAACAGAAGTACCAGGAGGTGTTAAAGCAACTTCTTTGTATGATAAAGTAGGTCTTGTAGAGGAGACATGAACCCAACGAGGTGAAGATCTTGCTGCATTAGGTGAGTGGCGTGCAGATCTCGCCAGATTAGGAGATATCGCTGGTGCAGATCTCGCCAGATTAGGAGATACCGCTGGTGAACGACCATGCTCTCCTTCGCTGTTTGCTTTTAAGTTGCTTGTATTGGTGACTGTTGCTGTTCTACTATCAGGGGAATACCTAGGAGAATTCTTAGCTGCAGATGTTCGTATGGTTGGTTTAGCTCCTTCAGCCTTGCCACTAAATTTTTCCAATCCTTTCATTGGTCTTGACTCAGAATTCACAGAGATTCCTGGAGGTGCCAATTTTTTCCGCTCAGTGTAAGAGCTATGTTTTCTCTTAGTTGTCTGATCTTCTTTTGGATATTTGTCATCACCTGAATTCTTGTCTCCCCGAGCTGCATTCGTTCCTTTCTTCCAAAACCTCTTGTGGCTTCCTAACATATGCCTGCCTCTTGGGGCCGCCTCCTGCCAACCTTCATCTTCTTTCTGCTCATCAGCTGGCTCTCTTGCATCCATGCCATCTGAAGTCTCAAAATTTTCATTAGAAGGAGCTGCTGCGGCTGCAACAGCATTTCTGGCATCTGACGGTCTGGAATCCTCCTTAGCAGATACCATGTTTGCAATATCATTAGGTACTCTGGCCTCACTAATGGCTTCAACAATGTTCTCGGCAGCTGATTGTGATGAAAAGTCATCATTCTTACTCAGTTTCCCTTTTGGTTGGCCACAGTTGACCTATAAAGAAAATAACGAGCTTGAGGTGGGTTTTTATCTAATATCATATATATAATATATATAAATATCTACACATAAACTTTACCTTTGCAACGTATGATTTTCTCCTATTTTCATGGTCCCTTGTCTTTATTTGTGTTTCAGGATTTATGTACTCTAGGAGATCCGAGACACTGGAAACATTTCAAAGCTTAGTTGTTAAGTTATAACAACAAAGGTCATGCAAGCTTTATCAACAGTTTGAGCTTACCTGAGATGACCTTTACTTGCAATTGTTGCATCCGGCTTGGGTGCGCCTGTTCGTGCTGCTTCTTGCTGCTCAACAGCTTTTGAATCAAAATAGTCTAGCCAGGCAGCTGCATCCTGTTTTAGGTAGAAGAGAGAAGTTTCAAATTTGAAATCAAAGAGTGTACCTTGGAGCAGAATGTAATGTATATTTGAAGGCTAACCTGGGTACGGAGATCATCTGGACCAAGCTTAGCCTGTAAAATTTGCAATGTGGTCTGTTCATGCTGAACGCTGAGAGAGTATGCTTCCATCATCGAGAGGGCAATAGCTATTGCATGGTAACTTGCTGCAGTCTGTATACGAATCATTAATTGAAATTTAATAAACTTTCTAATCTCAACTTTCAGAGTCAGGTACTGGTTCTAAACGAGTTCAACCCAGTTCACATGCTATTGTTAATTTTATGGAACCTGGAATCAAACTCAAAGTGATTTCTATTAAAGCTGTTAAACATGTACCTGGATATGATCAGCACCCAGAAGTCTTTGGTTACATTTTAATGCTTCATGAAGATAACGCAATGCAACGTGCACATTTCAAGACCTTCCTCCATCATTGCAACATTAATATATGTTGCTGCCGTATTTGGATGTGATGGCCCACAGATTAGATGAAGTAGATAAAGGGCCGATTCACATACCTGCAGATTGCAAACAGAAAATGGTTTAAAGGTTGCAGTGGATTAACAAGAATGGGCAAAACATTGACAGCATACTTCAATGCGAGTTCTGTATGTTGTAGCCTGTAATAAAACACAGCTAAATCTCCATAGCTTTTCATGGTATCAGGGTGATCAAGCCCAAGCTCACGTTCATTTATATCCAATGCCTTTTGCTGATAGATTGTAGCCTGAAAAAATTGCCATTAGAGAGGTGGTCCTAGGCAGAGACTACATGATGCATTACAGAATGATACTAATTATTTCTGAAAGTAAAACCTGATTAAAATCTCCTGTATGATATAAAACAACTGCCAGCAGGCTATAAGCTCCCGCAGTCATTCGATGATATGGTCCACAGACAGCAACTAATTTTGCTAGTGCCTGTTGAAACAATAAAATTTGAGACATAAAAACGTCAACGTTTGTGAATTTCATGTCAAATTCCTACGTTAACAAAGTCTGCAAATGTAACGTTTTTGTAATTTGTATGTCCGAATTACCTTGGCCCCAAAGTTTACAGCATCGTCTAATTTGCCTTTGTCGAGGGCGGTTTTGGAGGATTCTAATAGTGTTCGGCCATCTGCAGATGAGCATGCTACTTGCTGATATGACACATCTGAAGTTAGAAAACGTTCGAGAATTGTACCATGTTTCCCAGGAACGTTTGGTTACCTTATAAACTGGCACCAGGCTGATAATATCGTCCTTTCTGAAGGGAGTGGAAGAATCAAAATCATAATCACGAGATGCAATTTCGATCCCTACCTGGCTTGGTCATAATGGATAGAGATGTTACAGCTGCTAGATGATAGTATAGTCAATCAAATTATGCAACAAAGTCGTGCATGGCGTTACCTTATGGCAAATTCCTCGAAGTACGGCATATTTCCGAAGATCTGTCCTCGGGTCCACTGTAAGTTTCCAGCCAAATCTCTTATCTATAAAAGTCTCCAACCATTTCCAAATGTGATGCTCTGGGGTTCCCTGTGTTTGGCAAGTACGGGGAGTTGTCCCAAGCATAATATTCAAGGAAGTGGCAATGCAAACAGCAAGGTCTCCTTTCTGTTCTACGACTGCAATAACAGCTCGCACTATATGCTTGAAAGCTCGGATCACCATTTCATGGACGCAGAGAGACTGTATATGAGAAAGTTTTGCAGAAAGTTCGGCCTGCTCCGTTTAAAAACAGAAGATCGCATCAGATCTAGTCCCTTGTATGTCTCTTGCAAAGTGAAGAAAATTACCACACGACCAAGCGAACGCATTCTCAGGCCTCGTGTATGCATGAAGTCCGTAAGCGTACGACCATCAACCGGGGAAAGCTCCAAAGAAGTAAAATCTGAAACCTGCCATGGAAACGGTTCGGATATTTCTTAAATGCCAACCTCAGCAATAACACTTTTCATAAAAAAACTCCAAAATTGCTGTTTTATAGGCTATTCGACGTCTGCCAAATTGACTTTGGCTTCTAGGAATATGCAAGTTTTAAGAATTAACTTGCTAAGACTCATACGATCCATTTTTATATTTTACACAATAGTGTAGTGAAACCTGTTCCAACCGCGGTTGCCGGTTTAATACGTACCAATTTGGGAAGAGCGATGTCGTCGTAATACTTCTGTGCCCCTTCAATAAGATCAGAGATAGACTGTCATATTAAAGTAGAATATTAGTTAGGATAGCAATGCAAAATGATAGACATGTCTTTTGTAGGGGCGTCTTCAATTCACCTTGTGGTGAAGTCCTGTTCCTGACTCTTTGAGCCGAGAAAATGCTTCTTCCGTAAGCTGCTGCTTCAAATACAAGGCAGCTTCCGTCTCCTCAGCTTTGGGTTCACAAGACTTCTCCTCGACATGATCTTCAAGTTTCTCAAATTCCGTAAGATTTGCAGGTATGCTCGATATCTCAGAGCCTTTCTTACCTTCTGCCTCACTTGCATTTATCTTCCTTCCATGCTCCTTTTGTCTTGATTGATGCTTAGCATTCTCATTCTTTGTCTTCCCATCAGGCTTTTCAGCCGAGGCTTGTGTCTGCAAATGTTGAATCCAGCAAGCGCCAAGTTCCCACCTGATAAGAGAATCATCTTCCTTTGCCTCCTCTTCTAGTTTTTCAAGGCTTTCCCTCACTACTTTCCACACCAAGCTCTTGGCGTGCTCTGGGTTTACGGATGATATGGTAGATCCATTGTGAAGAAGTACCCGCAGGCTGCAACCAAACCACAAGGAAACTTTATCTTCTGAGCTTCCTCCCACATATATTCTTTTGGAGATGGAGATTATATAATTACCTGTTGACATTAAGGGCATTTGCACCTCCATCAAGTTGATCTTCAACCTCCAAATCATTTGGCAAGTTCGCTGTGCTGGTCGTTTCTTTGCAGCCTGAGGCCTCAACAAATGCCACATAACCTTGGTGTTGAACTATTACCATACCTAAAGTAGCAACATCCTAGATACAGAAATGAACGTCAGCTGCAACCTTTCATAAGAGAAAAACATAATGTTGATGTTTCTTACATGGATAGTTGTGCTCTCGTCAGCTGTAATTCCTTTTAAGAGGTTTCTTTCAAGCAGACTCATAGCTTGCAAGTTATGAGCATGAGCACCATCAACCTTCAAATCTTGCTTTCGCCCTGCATTTGAACTACTTCGAGCAACAGAAATTTTGAGCTTGCCTCTCTTTTCTTCATGTATTGCTCCACCATCAAACGCAGTTCTGCCCTTAACATCATCCACATGGCAGATAATATCCCTTGCTTGGACAAGAGCAGTATCAACAAAAAATAATTATGCAAAAGAAAGGCTTTTTCGGTCTCTGACTTGACGCTCCTCATCTGTTTTACATGGCATGTTGGCCAGGATTTTGAAATCTTTAGCCCAATCCTTTTTTAATCCCATCCCATCCCGTCCTTGGCCACCTCCATTTCCTCCCCATGTTGGATCCTCTGCAGGTAGAGGTGGGAAGGTAGACGGAGAATCTGCCTCAATGGGTGGAACAACCCATGTGTTTGACCTTAGGCCATATGGAATATTTCCAAACTGCAGATTGAAATTGTTAGTTAATCTGTAAGTTAACCTGTTATCTTGCACATATTGAATGTAGCAAAGAAAGTGACCTTGTTTCTTTCGACAAATGATTTAATGAGGTCAGCATACGCCTGCAGAAAGTATCACCGATTTCTTCAGTTGCACTCAACACTAATTTAGTACTACTTGAAAAAAAATAGTAGGTTGTTACATTGGCAAAAGCTTTGCTTAAATGGCGCAGTAAAACAACAAGAGAATGGCATTTAGTTTGCGGTTTGCCAGTATTGTAAAATCCAGTTTTGCATGCTGTCACAGTTACGAGCTTTCCATTGCAGAGTCTCACCTGTAGAAAATATTTGTAGTATATTCAATAAACAAAAACCAATCTAAGGAGAAGATATTGGGCACTCACATCAACTGCAAATAAGTCCTCTTCTCCTGCCTTATCTGAAGCTAGCTTCAAGGACCTCCTAATGACTGCATCAACAACAGAATAATTTAGAAGCTATAACATGGTGGATATTAGAGCTTTGAAATGATAACAAAGACTCACATACATTGTAATGGTGGCGTCAAATGAGAGAAGGAAAAGAATTGATAGAATTGGCCAAGTTTGGATGGAGGGCAAAGCTTTGCAATATCGCCTTTCTCATAGGCTTCTTTAGCATCTGCTCCAGTCACAATTCCATCTGACTTTGCTTTTGGTTTCAGGTTTACTTTCTTGAAGCCCTTTAAGGAACCAAGTCCCTTCACATCCTCGTTTTCCTTGTTGTGAACAATTGGCTTGTCTTTTATCTCAGTGGCACCTTTTATATCTACTGTGGCTTCTATTTTATTTTCTAATCCATTTGCTACTGCATTGTTAGTTGGTCCTTCTGTTGACTGTGGAATCGCATTCTGAGCAGAAGAATCCTTTGCATTCACTTTGTTGGCCAATGAATCTATCTGTTTCCCAGAAGGTCCAAAGCAGGTGGTACTGGAGACAATATCAAGGAGCCTTCTAATATGAAATGTAGCCTGCTCTTCAGTGTAACTTTCTGCATAAAAAGTGACATTGTTTAGCTCAATTGGAACACGACTTGAATTTAGAGCAGGTATTTACCTTCAACCAATGTGAGAATGCAAGGCTTTAACGTTATCACCTCTATGGATTCTCTAAGCTTATCACCCTTAACCTGCATGTGATTCATACGATTTATGTCAATGGTCTAGAGTACGAGAGGCAGTTAGACAAAGTACCTCATGAGATAACGAGTAATTGGTGATGTGACACGTTTCCACATGGACAGCAAGGAGCTTACGTACATCTAGTATACGATCTGTTGAAATGCCCTGAATACAAAATTTATTGGTGAATTGCCTGAAGGCAATATTATGGATGCTAAATCCGTATTAGAATGTACCTTCAGAACTATTTGTTTATCTTCCGGGAGGTTGACCACGATATCTAATATTACAGGTAAGGCTGTAAAAGACAGGCCAATTTTCGTTATGCTACCGATAAACCATAGAATCCAGTCATTCTAATTCAATCTATTTATCATCCGCCTATGGAAGACAACAACATTTTTTTGGAAGTTGGGTCCAGGCACTTACTTTTTTCCTCCTTTTTGCGTTTGTCTCCCTTCGCTTTGTGAAACTTAGCACGGCCTGTTCTTGGAGCCATATAATTATGCTGCGACGGATATGAATAGCAAAAATGACAATTTCCTCAGGAGGAAGTTATGTGAGTGTCAGGCTCGGCAGCTCAATCAAAGAATCCGCAGGTGCTCTAAAAATATGGGACACCTGCAGCTGTAATGCATTTTGAGCACCGGAATATTGTACAAATAGAATGGAGCTTTCCCTGTTAGATTGAACCGAAGATATTATAGAATTGAGAAACTGGCTGAAAATGCAAAGCTTTAGAGTTGCTAAAATGCGAAGTGAGAATTGAAGCAGAAACCTGTACTAAAAAAAATGCAAATGCAAGAGATGAAGAGATGCGGAGGCAGCAGGGGGAAGGAAATGAAGCTTAAATATTTATGCTTGAACTTTATTCTGGTTAGGATGGCTTGTTATTGTGCATTCCTTATCGCTTTTCCAGGTTAATGTGTGTATGTATTTTCGGATATCGATTGAGTGGTAGTGATTCATCGGATGGTCATCCCACCCATATCTTCCCATCCTATGGCCTGCATTCATGTATGTATCCATCACGCATATCGTTCTGGGGCTAAGGTTTGCCACGTGCCACCTCCTGATGGTCGTTTCGAATTTTAAGTCCAGATTCCTGTTTTCTTGTCCGCTCCTTGTCTATCGTTCTAGATCGAGGTTCTGCCACGTAGCAATGCTTGTACGGCGGCACGTGTCACAGCTTTGTGTCCAAAAATCATTATACTTGATGATGCAAATAGGCTAGGTTGGCGGCAATCCATCCTGGTTGGCGGCATTTTTAAGGCTACCGTATTTCCTTTGCAAAATCATTTACAAGTCTATTTTTTGGAAGGAGTAATTTGCATGAGGAGAAAATTTCGCGATGAAATTTTCTGGCGGCCGCCAGCTGACCTGGCGGGCTGCGAAGTGGCGGAGCCGCGGCGCCGCAGGCCAGTCGGTGGCGGTTTAAAATTTCAGCGAAATTTTTTCTCTCGCAAAATATCAACAAAATTTCAATCGGCTTGAAATTTCGCGCGCGTTCTCGATTTTGGAATGCTCGTTCTTGATGATTTAGATAGCAAGGCTGGAGCAAATCTGTTTTTTCATATTTTTGCTTTAGAAATTCGTCATTTGGTGCCGGATTTTGATGAGTGCAGAGCAAACCCGAGTTTGGGGGTGAGATTAGAGATCTGGAACATCTTAGAAGATCAACAAATGGCATTAAAATACCAAATAGAAATAAAGATCCGCTTCCTCGTCTATGGTCAGCCAAGAGAAGCCTTCCACGACTCTGCTGTCCCGACTTCTGGTTTATGGTCCGCCAAGATCGACACAAAAAGCGGCTAATTTATGGTCATAAAGAGAAGCCTTCACTACGGGGGGAAGCCTTCATTTTCACGACTGGGGAAGCTTGAGAGTAACTGGGGTTGTCGTGGTAACTTGGGCTTAGGGAGGCCTACCAAAACGACGGGGCGTCAACAAAGAATTTTGCCTTGAAAAAACTAGTTGAAAAGGGCCGAAATTTCAAGGTGGTTGAGATTTCGAACATTTGCATCTTTACCATCTCTATAAATCATCTAGGAATTCTATTCCTACATTTGTGCCTTTACCACATGCTCGCATTATCTCTGCCTGATTTGGATTAAAAAACCTAGATATATAGAAACCCTTTCAAATTTTCGTAAAAAACAGTTAGAAACATTCTGCCTTTTCCCTCCAATCGCGACATGCCACGTGGTAAGTTTCTAATTCAGGAATGTTATAGAGATTTCTTGACTGCAGGGAAGAACTTCTCCGGCTCCTGTTATAGCAAATTTACTCCACGATTCAGCCATTTACCTGCTATTCCAGCCATTTTACCCAGCCTTATCAGTCCAATTGTCCTAAGAATACGAGTTTTGTAGAGAAGACAGGAAGAAAGCATAAGTCAAGGAACTAGTACCCAAAAAGATCTATTGCTCAAGCATGTAATATGGAAGACTGAAAGGTTCCACGATGGAGAAGAAAGGAATAAAGCTAAATTAGCTGCATTGAACAGGAGCGAGGGAAACTGCAAATTGCATACTTGAAGAATTTACATGGAGTTGAACATGGCCTTCTGAGATGAAGAGTACGATAAAAGACCAAGAATTGACAGTACTGCTTGATGATGGTTCAATGCATGACTTCATGCATGACCTTGCAAACAAATAGGACTTGACTATTCATGAATTGCAATCTCAAGTTACAGTCGCATGTGTTATTGTGGCAGGCTTTAGCCTGTATATGAGAACGAAGTTAGTAAGAGGCCAATATGCATGTCTCAACTTGAACCATGCTAATGGTTTTGTATGTGTGACGTCCTTGTACTCGAGCTAAAGTGACTCTGCCAAAGTACCGGACTGTAGAAACCCACAGAAATGCATAATGCTAAATGTGGGCATTTACTGACTACAAGTCTGACTGAAGCAGCTGTAACAGAGGTTGGAAATTTTGATTTGTCCAACTGATGAAACCGCGAGCCGACTGATGAAGTGGAAAAAGAGCCACCACTGCACGGTTGGGTGGGACACGCAAGAGAGATGGTAAACTTCGGGCACAAATGCAGAACTAACCATCCCCACTTTGACTGCTTGGGTATAGAGTTTGTAGCTATAAACTTTATACCACCTCTCAAAACCATATATCCAACCAATTAAGGTCCTTCAAGGGGCACCTAAGGTCATGCGTGAATTGGATATTCTAGTGTGTCTTCTATTACTAGTTGCTTTCCTGTCAAGGGACAATGCATAGGCTATATTGTAAGTGTGGAGATCTCCAAGCTCTAGGCTTCTCCTCCTATAAGATATGCTAGATCCTATTTGCAAAGCATTTTAGAGAGGGGTATGTGGATATGGAACCTTCAAACCATTGTTTCTCTAATTGCCAGCCTCCTAAATGGATAAGCTACTAGTACATAGGGTGTATCGTTGCACACTGTTTATGTATGTTTAGTATTGCTGCAGTCATGCTATTCCTCAACATTCCACATTGGAAAGCAGCCTTTGGTGTTTTTTTCCACAAGGGACGTTAGGGAAAATGTTTCAATTTGGCCTCGTCCCCTCCTTTTAAGATCCATTTGCATGAGAACCCATAAGCCCCATCTACATTGCCATGCTTTCACAGTAGCTCAAAAGTATAAATGATCTTGCATACTTCAAGCAGATTTTGGCTATGAATTTCAAGTGCCTCTTGAAACATCTTGCAAAAATCCAAACTTGGGCAATGTATCTCTAAACGGGAAAAATGTGTTGCTTGCTCATATGATCAATACTTTGCGTTTCTTCTTTACTGCCCTTGGAACAATGCCATCAAATTCACTTTTTATAGACTTCTAATCAAAAAAAATTGTCCCCAGAAATGGTAGCATCATACCCTAATCAACTCCAGAAAATGATGCTAATACTTGCTACCAGTACTCGTGGACATGCGTGACAGTGTGATGCCAACAATAGAAAACCAAGGGAACATTTGTGGGTCCATTCGCACCAATGATTAAGTTAAGTTAAATTATGGGTTTATATAGAGTTTACATTCGCACCACTAGTTAAATCCGCATATAGTTAAGAAACTCTTTTTGCATACCTTATAGCATTTTTAGCATACTTGAATTGAAGCCCTTGATGTGGAGAATATTAATATCTAGCATAATAACAACGGGTTGCTTTTCGATATGGTTTTGCTTAGTAGTGTATTCGATCAGATGTACTAATGTGTACATCTGAAGTGCACATACGGTTGCATTAAATTTAATAGCATTAGCCAATGGTTTTAACCAATGTTTCTGAAAACGTGCCCAACAAGGATCATGAGTCTCTATTTTAGGGTTAAACTTAAAGCCTTGGGTAGCCCCATCGAGAAGTTGAAGCAGCCCATTCCTGCTGCCATATTAATGTGTACATCTGGAGTGCGCATACGGTTGCATTAAGTTTAATAGCATTATCCAATGGTTTTAACCAATGTTTCTAAAAACGTGCCCTGCAAGGATCGAGAGGGGTGAAAGCGCATAGGTGGGGGACATTTCCTTTGTCAGCGACACATAGTGCTTTAGGGTGCTTGACCCATTTACTAAGTTTGTTTTAGGGCCTGTCAAGAACAATAAGTGACGGTTTGGTTTGACGGTACGGTCTTCAAAGGCACCAAACAAACTCATTCAATCGGATTTAGAAGTTGGTTGTGCCATGTCAGCAATCCGGAAGTAGAAGGATCTGTTTCTCCCGCTCCCGCTCCCGCTTTGGATTCCAGCAGCCAGAAATAGAATTTTGAAAATGGAATTGCAGTTTGGAATTTTGTGTTTTCTCGCTTTCTGCTTCATGCAATTGATTGGTATGTCATGGATTTGCTTGCTCAATATGCTGCTGAATTTGCAGCATGATTGGAAATGAAGATCCCGAGGACATTGCAAGATCCTTGGGAATTAATGTTGCAGAATCTCTTGCAAAATTTGAAGTGCAGAAGGAAGATACCAATGAAAATGAGAAGAAGGAAGACAGGAATGAAAATGAGATGGCAGACATCATAGAACCAAATTTGCCTGAGGTAATGTCTTCTCGGTTCCTCTTAACAAGATTTACGAAAAATATAGAACCATGTTTGGAAAAATGTAGTAAAGTTTGCAATTGTATATCCCCTAATACTGCATGTCGTAGAATTTTGGCTGCTAAAGGAAGAATACAAAGAGCCAAGAAGAGGGAGAGGCAATCAGAGTAGGCGAAGGCAAAGACAAGAATAAGAATAAGAATAATAGATTTTTAGCGCCCACGAGGAGACCAATTGGCCTATGGGACCCAAACCAAAAGAGAGCGACAAGCCTATTACCGAAGCCGGGGTTAAAACCCCGCCCGGAAAGGTTTTAGAGGAAAAACCTTAGTAGTAATAAGTATCTTTGCACTGTTGTACAATTGTATAGGACGAGTTCAATGCCATCACGTAGGACACAAGGCGGAGTCCCGGGTGCATCCATAACCTACGGAGGTATGACCCCAACAAACCCAGCGCCATAGTCAATAAGCGATGCAACGGCTAGCGGGCACTAATGTCGAACATATCACTCGGATATGAGCAAATCTTTGAAGGCGGAATCGAAGGGCATGACATTCATCCTCGATGGCACCCCACGGTGGCAACATTGTAGGGCAAAGCCTTTGCTCCCGTGCTTCACGAGCCAGCGTCTGTTTCAATGCGGAGGCGATGTGCACGTCGAATGGAAGCTATAAATTTTAAGCTTCTTCATGGCTTCTTTGGGTGTACAAATGCTTTGGTGTGGGCCTCTCGTGAGCCTAGGATTGACTTTGCTGGCGATAGTGTGCCCGCTTAGCGTCGTCGAGCATCCGCATCCCGAGCTTGCGAAGGAAAGTAGCATCTAGGTGCAACTTAAGTGCCTTCTGCGATCTTTTTCTTGTCCCGACACGGGGCGCATCTGTTTACTGCACACCTCGCGTGAGAACCGCGAGCTTGCTTGTCTTTCCAACAGGATTTGGTAGGGGACCCCCATCGCCATGGCCAAAGCAAAGGTTGGGCAAGCGTGTATCGACCATAGCGACCATATACGGAAGTAAGCGATATGGCATTCCAATGCGGCCCGTTGAAGGGGTAGAAAGCTTGTCTCACGGGTAGGATCACGGTATGGGCTGTGGACTTCACCCAAGGGCCGTGCCAAGAAGGCCTTCGCACCTGCTTTCGAGGTCATTCAGTCTTTGAGAGATATCAGGACGGGACCCACTTCCGCCCCATACAAAAGGGCCAGCCTCGACCAAGGCCGAAACAAGTGTGGATTGGTGGCCCCAGGGCATAAAACTCGCCTTGTTTGTTGTTGCATGGCATATAGTGCTTTCAACCAGCCGTGACCCAACGATGGCGGCATCTCAATGGGTGGTAGTTGAGAACTTCGATCCCCAAGTACTTGTAGGTTTGAGCCACCTCTACCTCTTGTCCCTGGTAAGTGAATGAGGGAAGCCTTAGGCGGCGGGATGATGCAACTAGCGACACCCTAGTTTTGGCCAAAGTTAACTTCGCATGCCGGTGAATCGGCAAAAAGTGTCAAGAGCATCCAGGTGGCGTTGCATGTCCTCACGGGTATAGGCGGGGAGGTTGACATAAATGCGGCATATATGAGTTGTCGGTTTGTGTGATGCATGAGATGCGCCCGCACCTCCATCCTCGAGAGCCAATCTTCGGTTGGTCAATGTATAGGCCAAAGAGTGTGGGGAGAGGGGGCAACCACGGCGCTTACTCAATACCGATTCACCGGTTGTCGGCGATGTGATACGGCACGAGCATGCCTCAGACAGACTGTATCTTGCATTACGCAAGTCAAGGGGGGTCCCCGGCCGCATAATCTATCCCATAGCTTGTCGGGGGCTTGCGTGTCAAAAGCTTTTGCAAAATCCACGAAACAACAATATAGGTTTTGTCGGCGATTCTGCTATCCTCAATCAATGTCTTGCAGAGTGAAGATATGATCAATGGTGGAGTGCCTAGGGCGGAAACACGCACGTGTATGGAAGCTTCGCACATGTTTTCCTCTGCCCATATTGTGACCCGCTGCTCAAGGATGCCGATAGCGGTTTTGCAAAGAGAGGGCTGACCATAATAGTGCGGTAGTCGGTCGGGCATTGAGGGTCCCCTGCTTTGTATATGGGCACAACTCTACTAGTGGTCCACTATGGAGGGAAGCCTTCTCGCAATGCTTTATTGAACAATGCTGTGAGGACAGGCACCAGTGGAGGCCCAACCCATTTCAGAAGTTCCGCCTGCATGCCATCTAAATCTGCTGCCTTCCCATTAGCTAGACGTTGTAGGCCCATGATGACATCCCCCTCTGTGATGACCAAAACCATGTGCATGATCTGTACATAATAGAAGAGAAGAGAAACAAGGTTTGGCTATAGCTATAGGTTCACCCGTGCTGTAGTCGGCTAAGTTGCTCGAGAACTACAGAAGGCTGGCTTGACAAAGGACTTAAAATCCTTGTAGGTCTTCTTGTTCCAAATCAGAGTAATCAGATTGCCAAAGGAAGGAGAAACCTTCTACTAGAAAAAAACAAAAAGATGCTAAGCTGATCGCGGATTTTGTAAATAAGATATGCCAAAATTATGATTCAAATGATAGGCGGAGGTCATATCAGTGGTGAACGACTTCAATTTGGTTTTATTGGCAATAAGGATTTAAATGTGTACAAGCATGTAGTTGAGAATGTGAAGAATACTCTTGATAATAAGAAAGCGAGGCAGGACACAAGACATTAACCATGCAAGAGCATCTACCTTGATGATGGTACGTAAATGAACAGAGCAATAGGGCGGCGGTTGCAAAAAGTATTGAATTTGAGGAGAAAGGTGTCTATCTTTGCTCTAGACAAAAAGAAGATTGTTGACTTTGGAGGACCATGGTCCATGTTTAAGAATAAGGCCAGATCGGCCGAGGTTAAGTGATGAAGATCATTGAAAAGGTATACAATTTTGGGTTTACGAAACAAGAGTATCTCCAAACAAAAGGCAAGTCATTAAATTGAGGCGACAAAATAATGGTGCTAAAGCTGTCAAAGCCTTATAATATGCAACCAATCCACTATCTGGAAGAGACTTCGGGTATGCTCTTGCTTGTTCTTTATTCTGATTACAAAAGTTTAATACTAATTGCTTATTGTATTGCAGGTCATGTTCTTTAGGAGATTCAAGCGTGAACATCCGAATATGAAGATAGGGCTCAGGCTTTTTGAAAGTTTGAAACCTAAATTTGTGAGAAGACTTAAAGAGAGGGAAACATGTTGTTGTATATATCACATGAAAATGGAATTCGTTAGGCAGGCAATCAATAAAATAAGATGAGATTCTAACATTCATGGTGCAAGTTGTAGATGCAAATGTGTTGTTTGTGGACCAGGTCCAATTTGTGAAGGCAGCAATAAGACAGTTAGTAGTGTCAGTGATATGTGGAAAACTATGGTTTGCCCGAAGAATGAAGACGCCGATTGGTACAAGCCACCATGTTTGGCAATGGAATGCAACCGCTATGGGCTAAAATCTTTCAATAAATGCCCCAAAGAAAAGAGCAAAGGGATGAGAGTTGAATGGAAGAACTTCAAGAAGGTGAGCATTTGTTATTATTGTTGGCATTCTTCGTGTGTATTGAGTAGAGGCAGGTGGTACAGCTTGCATGGCCTTCTTTTACATGTTTTGGCCTTCTTACATATAGGTGCTTTGGATTGTATTAGGAGATTTGTAAATGCTTTGGCGAGAATTCTAAATGCATATGGCTTCTCTTTCCATACATTTTGCCATATCTTTGATTCTTTATTTCTTCGAGGTCAAAAGAAACCTTCATCAAGAAAGCTGGCATAGGTGGTAAACCAATTGTCAAAACCAAGGGCGTTATGAGGCTGGTTTATAAAGCCACATCATTACCGAGTTCATGGTATATCTTTGATAAGGTGATCAAGCAATTCATTCCTCACAATTACACTTTGCAAGGTGGCAAGCGAAACAGTTCAAATTGTGTTTGCAAATATTTCTGAAGGTACCATTGTTTTACGTCATAGACGAGAAAATTATACATTTAAAATTCAGCAAGAGGTTCAGTCCATGCATTGGCACAATGATCAATGTTCCATACTAGTTCACATCACCTCTGGGCATGCAAATAAAGAAGAGACTCAGAATATTTGTGTCGGTGGTATGTAAGTTGGTTAAAAAACACACTTCTATATTTCGGTGGCCGAGAACCACGACACCTCATTTGTGCGGCATTGCCTTGAAGCATCTTTGAATTCTTGAGAAGTAAAGGTGTAAACATCTCTAAGCATGTATTACAGTCGGGCCGGTTCTTATTTGCTTGTGAGTTCAAATCTTCAAGCATTTCTATTACTTGGGCAGGTTTTTTCAATCCACTGGAATGAAGATAGAATGGAATTTTTTTGCATCATGCTATGGCAAGGGGGAACATGACGGTGTCGGGGCTGTGATAAAGAGAATACTAACCAGCGAGATGTTGAAGAGAGAAAGTATGCCTTTAAAGAATCTTTGAGGATGCGGTGCAATTCTTAAATTGGTACTTCAAAGTAAAAAAGGCGGACAAAGACAATAATATTTTAAGGTATGGATTTTTTCTTGTCAACTTTAATTCACATGCAGGTATCAGCTTTGGGTTCTTGCTAATGTGCTATGTTTGTCTGTAGGTATTTTTGGCTTGTGAAGGTGGGAGAAGTGTGTAGAACAATAAGATTTTGGTGGAATTTGAAGGGGACTAAGAAAATACATACTATAAGATCATTACCCAAAAGCAGGCCCACAATGGTTGCTCACAAATTCTTGTCTTGCTTCTGTGCTAGTTGTTCGAAGGGGCTATGGAATATATGTAAGCATGCAAAAAGATTGGGACGCTATACATATTCAAAGCTGAAGCCTGAGACATCGTACAAGCAAACATCTACCAACCATGTGCAATACGAAGGGGGTAACCAGTGGAAGGCGGAGCTTGTAGAGGTTGGTGACAATTTTGTAATCAATGCAAAAGCCAACAATGAAGAAAATGCTGACTTTTGGATCGTCAAATGTTCTAAACCAAAGCACGTTGTGCAAAGCGCGTTCAAAGATTATTGGGGCTCTAAGTTCAGTAGGCAGGAAGTCACTTTGACAGGTAAGTACTACAAGTGCATCGGCGAAGGTAAGTACGAGCTTCTAGACCATATGCCAGATGTCAATTGCTATTCACATCTTATTGTATGTGCAAAGATTAAATGATTGTTGATGCAAATGATTGCAATTTGTACCATTTACCTTTGGAAGCACACGAGCAGATCATTGATTCGCTGCCACTACCAAACTCTGAAAGATTGGCAAGTGGCATCGAGCAAATGAGCAAGAAGGCCATCCAAAAGAAGAGCATTCTAATGGCTGTTAGGAAGAAGGTTGTGGCGAGGAGAAGGAAGCCCAATGGCAAGAAAAGGCGTATGGTTGAAAAGAAAGGGACTGCAGGTGATAAGAGAAAGAGGGCGAGAAATCATATTTGAGCCGAGCAAACAATATTTACATTCTTTTATTCTGATCATTATTGAAGAGGCACTGTTACACTTCTGCAAGCTCATGTGCAGTTGTATTATTCAAGGGAACAAATTCTGAGACAACAAAGAAGATATGGTAACAAACAAGCTTGCTGTTAGTTTGAGAAATTCACACAGGTCATGTGATCGTCATGTAAGCATTTGCTATTGTTACATTACAGAAAACATGTGTTCGGATTCAATATAAGAAAATTTATGTTTGAGAAATTCATGCATGTCATGTGCTGTCATGTAGTAGAGAACTGTTTTCTCTTTGTTATTGTTACATTACTATTTTTTCTTTGCTATTGTTCAAGAATATTTAATGTTTAAGAAATGTTGAAATGTGATGCATTGAGAAAGTTGGATAATGTTATAGTAGGTGGGAGACAGAATTTGATAACTACCTGTTACCAAGTATGTCTCATGTCTTTGTGCTGGGGAAGTATTGCCTGCACTTGCAGAGCCAAATAAATCAGTGTACATAGGGATATTCTTCCATTTCAGGGAAACCCATACTGAATTGTAGAATACTCTAGTTTGCAAAAGAGAACAAAGAAACGTTTTGATATACTATTTTCCAAATGAATTCGATTTATATGCCAAAAATCTGTGGCATAACAAATTTTATATCTTGAGAGTGTGAATAAACACAGTGGATTAGGCAGGAAACTACCTCGTATTTTCTAGTACTTAATAAATTGTTTGGCAGAATATTGAAGTACTTTGTTTGAAAAAAACTTGCAGATCATTTGAAAAGTTCATTTTATGCAAATCCAGTCATGGATGTACCAACAAATGATCCAGAGCTTATGGAAAGGTTTTTTCCTGGTTCTACTTTCCATTTGAAATCATTTTATGCAGACAATGCTCAAGTGTTGTATGTGTAGGCTTTAAAATAACATATAAAATGATGACAAATGCCTTCCCTGTGCAAAATTATTGTTTCAATGGCATTTCCTTTTACAAGTATCGATCTTCAAAGTTTCTTATTAAATTCTGTATTTTAAGTTATGTTAGAGTTTTACGAGCTCTACGACCTGTTTCAGGAATTATAAATGGCGTTTGATAGCGATGAAATGCCAACTATGTCATTAACTATGTCAAACCTACCAGAAATTGTCTAAATTGAGAAAAATATGTGATGAATTGATTTGCATTCAAGAACTGCATTCAGAACATACATACAGTAGCAATTTGACAGCATATCAAACATGCACAGGAACCTGGAAAAAGTAACCAAAATTGGGGAGGCTTCAACAGAAAAGAAGCAGAAGAAGTAAAAAGATATGGAATGACGCAGCAAGGAGGAGGCGGGAAGAAAGGAAAATGGAAGAGGCCCGAGGTGGATAAGTTTAGAGCTTAGTCTTAGTATCTTTTGTCTTTCTAATAGTTCTATTTTCATCTTTTGTTTTAAATCAGTTATCTTTAGCTTTTGCTTCACGTATGATCCCGGTCAATAGGATGGGTAACACAGCTTGACCCTAGGCGGCGGGGCTACCTAAATGAACTAAATAGATGCGATGTATCACGGGGAAGAAAGGAAACAGGCCGATTGAGGGAAATTCATGCATTAAGCATTAAGCATTAAGCATTAAGCATAGCTGAATGCTTGAAAATGTTTTCAATGATGTATGGATACATATGTATTATCTCTGTTTAGAGAATTTTTGAATGAAGAAAATCTGAATTAATAGCTGTCACTGGTAAAGTAGCTTCATTGTGTATTCTTAAAAATTACCTCAGTGATGAAGTGATTCTGATCCAAAATATTATATCCCACGGAGACAATGAACGAAGGTATGGGAAATTATGGGTTCTAAAAGTAGAACATAATAGGGAATAATGTGGGAGTATAATGCTGATGAGCTACACCAGCGAATATATACAAGGTCAGTAAGCATTACAGACGACATCGAGATACATTGGGCAATAGAATAGAAAAGGTACCACGCAAAAATTAGAGAAAATGGACCATACATGACGGATATCGATTTCGGAACAAAAGGGTGGCGAACATGTCGAAACCAAGGGAAATACAAGATGAGGGGCGACAGATAAGCAAAGGACAAGGATACTATGCCATGCTGAACAAACCTCATAAGGGTAAAGGTAAGGTGGGACCAATGAAGGTACACACAAAGAACAAAAGAACTTCAGAGTAAAAGGCGGACGGGGCAAGCTACGGGACAGAGAGGCTAAGCCTCCGCCGTACACCAGGATAGCGAGGGCTAGACCCACCAACTGGTAACCCGGACCACCAAAAACTCGTTAACACTTGGAGAGCGGCATATGACTTTTTTAGCGGGGTATGAAGAATACCTCATTAGCCGATTTCGGCCGACCTGAGTAAAAAGGTGGGCCGGGGCAAGGATTACGAGACGAGAGAGGCTAAGCCTCCGCCATACACCGAGGATAGCTTTTTGGACCCCCAACCGGTAACTTGGGACCACTAAAGACTCACTAAAATAAAATATCACGGAGAACAACATATGACTTCTAGCGGGGTATGAAGAATACCTGGTGTGAAATTACCAGACACTATGGATAGGGGGCAAATTATGGGTGAGGGGTTTAACCCCGCCATAGACAGAGAGCGTGAAGCCGCGGCCCCCACGGTTCCGGTCCACCAAAATGACACATGTATGTAAAACACAGGAATCTGAGAACTACAAAGATCTGAGGAGAATCTGAAATCTGAAGTTAAGAAGGGCGAAATACTAGCGCAATCAATGCGAGAGCGGCGACTACAAACTAATCAGCCCAAAAACCCGAAAGGATCAACCTTGGGCATGAGCGAAGGGAGTTGAATAACAATAAAAAGAGCGGTAGGAATAATTATGGCCATTTTGAAATTTTGAAATTCAAATTAAAGCGGTAATTATGAACAAAATCTGGTTTTAGAAGCGACAAATATATAGTCTTAGGGGAGACCACGGCTACCTTACAAGAGAGAGTCTAGTACTGGAAGACTTGCCAAAAGTCACCCACAGAGCTTTCTTGCAAACAAGAGCTATGGCCGGCGGTATCAACGGCTGACCCGGCGAGGAGATCGGATCGCGGCAAGAGCTCCGGTGAGCCAGCAGGATCTTAGGGATTTCACCGCACGATGGATAAAGCGGCTAGAATCAAAGATCGAACTTGGATGCACTCAACGACTGGCTGAAGCGATTAAAGCGACAACAAAATAGCCATCACTAGCATGGGCGAGAGTAGGAGGGGTGGAGAAGACGAAGCGAGGAAATCGTATGAGAATGGGCCGAGATCGAAGAGGAGAAAGCAAAGATCCCAAAGGTTGGTTGAATTAGAGAAATCAAATGCGGAGCCTGGATGCATGGGAGCCATTTGATAGGATAAAAGCCACATTTAATGGAATATGAGGAGCAAAAATAAAATTAAGCATGATGTTAGGCTAATTGGGATAGCGGAGAGACCTAATGAGGATATATATCGAAGTTATCGCGAAGTGATAGAGGCGGTGTTCAAGGAACACGGGCGTCATCGTCAAAGCCATACGATCAGGCCAATGGAGGGGGAGATCGAGGCATATAAACCTGACATTGAGAGACATGGCAACCAAGGAAAGGATCCTGCGGATGGGATCCAGATTGAGGAATGGAATCAAAGTATAGGAGTCCTTAACGGTGATGCAGAGACAGGGGTTACACAGGGAATTAGCCAAAGCCAGGGAGCTGAACCAAGCAGGGATACATGCGGGGGTCAAGAATGGCAAAGTCTACATACACAAGAGGGTGAGAGAACAAAATTTAACTCAACCAAGAAGAACGCACAGGTTGGGATGCAGGGAATAGCAAAACCAACGGAAGCAGAAAAGGAAAACATACACCCCCTCGGGGTTTGCCCTCACAAGTCGCAACAAAGGGCACCGGCGAGCCATCCGCTAGAAGGGAACCGTAACGTAGCAACAAGGAAGAAGTTTTTCGGGAGCCGGGGAAACTAAGACCGAAGGCAACACAAGCGTGGGGTTGAGGGCCAACCCCCGACAATGAAAACCAGAGGAAGACCAAGGAGAACGCGGCAATGGTGGCCGCAGGTAAACATGGAGACCTCCCCGGCGATCAACCCGGGGAAAGACGCCGACATTATGAATGCTCGGAATCACCGGTACCCATGGGATGATGGAGAAAGACTAGAAGGTGCCCACGGCCGCGGGACATAATATGCTTGGCGGAAACTTGGGAGCATAACGCCAAAAGGCTGCTAGAGGAAGAAGGATACCAATTTGTTCACATCTTTGGAAAGACGAAGGATTTCAAGATAGGGAGGGGCGAGGGCGGCTTGTTATATAAAAAGAATAGCATAGCTAACAATGCATGTATGTTACATTCGGATATCAATAAAAAGATATATGGTCTTGAATATCCAATTGAAAAACAAACAAAAGTAGTTCGATAATTACATATTATCAAGCTAAGCGATGATAAGCTAGAATTGCTTTGGAACTAGGAGAGAATATAATGAAATGGAAAAGCGGGGACCAATGATTATAGTAGGAGATCTAAATGCGAGGACGAGGGACGAGGAACATGCACAAAGCACACACGGATGAGAAAGATGGTCGGATAATGTACTGCACAAGCAAGAACACGAGGAATGGCGGAGAGATCTGAGAGGATAAGGACAGAGGTCAATGCTAGAAGCCGGAGTACTTGTTGGAAATGCGCGACACCAATGAGGGGATGATCATAGCTAATGGCGTGAAGAAATGGAGGGATCGGGGAGGTTTTACGAGCCAAAATACACATGGTAAGAGCATAGTGGACTATATAATCTTGAACGACCAAGCAGTGGGAAAGATAGAAGGACTAATGCTACAAGAATGGCCGACTGGGAAAAGGGAAAGCCATAGACCGATCAAATTAACAATCGAATTTGGATGAGACGCCCGCGGATAGATAGCACAGAAAAGAAAGGAGGATAAGAAAGGCAGTGAGGATTCAATTCCGGGAGAAATACGCAGAAACCTTCATTCAAGTAGTCAAGGAGGAAATGGGAAAAGGCTAACTTTTTTATTGACCTACCCAGTTTTTTGACCATCACATCACATATAAGCACCTTCACCAAATAATTTATGTCATCATCACTTGCATCACTAATATGCTCATTATATCCTTTATATAATAGAAAAACACTCATGATTTTTGAAGGGCAATGAAGGGCTATGGAAGGGCAATGAAGGCGGTTTGAAGGGCAATGAAAGGCGGTCGACTGCGGCAAAGACATGTGTCGCCCACATGCTTTTTTGAGTATGTGAATTAAAAAACCACCCAAAATGGGATTGGGGAAAACACAACGCGAGTGATAATGGAAACACCCTCAATGACATCATAGTGAGGGTTAAAAGCAACAGAGGTGTTTGGGAAAAGGATCAAAATCAGGAAGAACAGGGCATTCAGAGCATCAGTATGGTATGATGACGAGTGTAGAGAGCAAAAAAGGAAAACAAGAGGACACAGGGGAAAGGAGACATACCGGAAAGAAAAGGCAGCATACATAAGATTACTGAAGAAGAAAAGATACAATAACCTGCTGAAGATTGCTGAAAAAACAGCCCCGAAGATTTTGGAGGGGACTCAAACACAAAGGAGGGGACGGCAATATGAAAGCAAGGAATGAACAAGATGGCATTGGAACCGAGGGATGGGAGAGTTACCTGGACAAATTGTATAAGACAGGGGCACCTCCGGTACCAATACCAATACTGCAGGACCCGGACAAACCATGCTTCAACATGCTAGAGCATGGAATAATTTAAGGGCTAAATTTAGCTATTTGGCGATTTTTTAGCACATTTTCAAAAAAAATTGGCTAAAGTAAATGGAAAAAATTGGGAAAAAAATAATAATTTTAGCTTAACTGTTTCTGGGACTACACCAACCCTGGAGTTCTTTAGCCAAATGCTAGAAAGTAAGAGAGTGAAATTTTATATTGTTTAACCAAACCATATAAACTTTTAGAATGAACTTCCGACTAGTTTAGCTAACATCATTCTAGTTTATATGAAATATATGATTCGTAGTTTAGTTTATAGCATTATGAATTAATTTGAGTCCTAGACTTTGCTAATTAACATTATTTTAGAATGTTCTCACAAAGAAAATGACTAAAATAAGTGGAAACGATTGAAAAAAAGTATAGTAATTTGGCTTAATATTTTCTGTTGGCCACACCATAGAAATTTTTGGATGATGTTTGGGTTAGTTTAGCTAAACGTTAGAAAGTATGAGAGGAAAAATGTGTAGAGTTTAGCTAAACCACAGAAAGTTTTGGGATTAATATCGAGCAAGTTTAGCTAAAGTCATTCTGGCTAATAAGAAATATGCGATTAGTAATTTATTCCCTGTGCTAGAGGTAATGTTAGCCCTAAACAGGATGGCTAACCATAAAAGCACCCGGATCTATCTGACTTTGACCGTGGAATTCTTTGAAGTGTCTTTGAGGAAATTGGCGAGCAGTCACGAGACATTTTCAATGGCATCATACATCTGAGGACTTCGGATAGATGGACATACAATGAGTCATACCTCTACATAAGGCGAGGAAATAAAGCGGGATCCGAGGGAACTATAGGGCGATAATGGTAAGCTCGATTTTTGCAAAATGGTTTGGAAAGGTCTTGGATAACAAATTAAAGAAATTGGCGAAGAAGGAAATATGAGAGCACAAGGGCAAGCGGGGTTCGGTAGAACACTCAACCACGATCATCTTGTGACTCCGGATATTAATAAGCGCAACAAAGCACGAGGGGAAGGAAGATCATCCATTTGCTTTGTAGATTTCGAAAAGCATTTGATCTGATCCGAAGGAGAAGCTATTAAAAAGATTGATAGACATGCAAGCCCCCGATAAATATGGTAGGATCGATCGCAAGATTATACCATAAGGTGTATGCTAAGATGGAACAAGAAGGACGACCGATAATCGTGACACCGGTGTAAAGCGAGGCTGCCCGTTATCCCCAACTCTCGTTTGGAATATACATAGATGCTTGCGCAGGATACATAGCGAGAAACGGCAAGGGGCCGAATATGCCCCCACACTAGGAGACACGAAGGTACCGATAATGCTATATCGCGATGATCTCGATTATGATGGCCACAAAAAAAATAAAGGAATGCAACGATCGCTCAAAATTCTAGAACAATTCTGCAGAAGAGGCGGTGGCTGACCGTAAATCTAGCAAAACTAAGATAGTCATCTTTGGACATAAGAACAGGCATAAACCTTTCGGATATAAAGAAAAAGAGATAGAGGAAGCAAATGAATCTGAGATATCTAGGGTATGATGCATGGCACGTGGAAATGGGCCAAAGGAGCTAACGCCGAGGTTCAATCAGCTATAGGAAGCTACTTCAACATGAAGAACTCTCAGAACAGAGAAGTAGAATAACCGGTGGGACATCAAATGTTACCTATTGGTCGTGTAGCCACCACTTTCGATTATCACGGGGCGAAGCATGGGGCCAGTCTAATGAGACGAAATTGGGAAAAGTAGGAAGGAATTCTTAGGCAATGGCACGATGGGCATTCGAGGGGGTAAGGACAAACGCCTAATCGACAATCATGATCCTCGAAACAGGGGCAAAACCGATGGAGGTGAGAGCATGGGAGAGAACCATAAGGTACCGCTTTCGAGACAATGCGGGGAGACATACAAGGGAAACCTGTCTAGCATTGCAATCTTAGAATCACAAAATCACACATCCTCGCAGGTGGATGGTTTAAAGAGGTGGCAACATGGACCCGACGGATGGGATTAAACCCGAAAGTGACCTAATAAAAAGAAGGCGTGGAATGACGAAAGTGGGCGCGGACAGAGCGACAAGAGCATGGTCGCAAAGACACACAGGACCCAATTAGACAGATTGGCTCATGCAAGTTTTAATCGATCGGCAAATAGGACACGGATAAAACAGGATAACATATTGGGGAAAAGCGAGAAGAGACATCCGGCTAGATTCGGGATGGGAAGTCATGATCTAAGAATCGAAAAAGACGGTGGAGAGGGATAGATAAGGAGGACGGGATATGTAGAATCGTGGACGGTGGGAGAATAGAGGATGAGAATCATATGATTAATCCACCGATCTACCACGGAGACATCGAGGGGCGCATACTGAAAAATATAAGATGGGGAACCAGTCCACGGTGATGAGCGATGACAGAATCCGCCCGAGATTTGGGCGTGACGCCGATCCAAAGAATGACGACCTGACACGAAGAAGTGCACAAAGTGAAAGAGGGTTCGTAATATGACTGCACAAAAGCGGGTCATAAAGCCCACACAAATTTCTCGGTTAAAAGCCGATTGATAACGACGCATCAGCGCTTCGCCACCGGCCGGCCAGGTAAAGCGGGATGCTAGTAATAAAAAGAAAAAGTCACCTTCCGGAAAATGCTACATCATAACAGTGATGTGCTAGTAGCACCCTTTTAGGAGCTTCGCCCATGCTACACAAGTCCGGGGCCTCACGGCACAAGGGACATTAATGTATTCTATTCTATTCTATTCTATTCTATTCTATTCTATTCTATTCTATTCTATTCTATTCTATTCTATTCTATGCAATCCATCTGTTGTAAAAGTTATCAACCTTTTACCTTTACAAATTCAAATGACAATTTCATGAAAACTGTCTGACATAATATTCGCTGCAATGCTCAAAATTACAGCACTCCAATTGCTACAGCATTAGTAGTCCACTAGATACAATGCCACATAGTTTATACTCGAATCCACAAAATGCTACCAACGGGGGTAGCTACAGAAGCCTAGCAGACAGAGAGAGAGAGAGAGGGAAAAAAAAAAACTAGCAAAAGGCACACCAGAAGGTTGTGGTGTAGGCAAGGCAAGATTTTGTCATGCTTTTAGGTTTAATCATTATCTAAGAGAGCTAAGTTTTTCAGCACTTAGATAGCTAAGTTTTTCAGCACTAGAAACAACATGATTTTTATAGACATCAAGGACTTAGAGCACTTAGATGATATTCAATTATATAAAACCATTGTTAATGTTAGTTAAGATTGACTTCAATAGGTTTTGTACTATTTGATGATGTGGAGCATTATAGATGTTATTCGAGTCTTTTTGAAATGCTTGCCTTATGAGTTGGAACACTATAGATAATTTAATTTACTTAAGCCTTTGTTAATTTGTTTAGGAGTCCCCATGAAACTTTATAGTAGTGTAGTATGTTGGTGTCAATAATTCCTTGCGGTCCTTTAATATTGTAGTTTTATATACGATATATTAAGTGTCAAACTTCTTCTAATCCCTTTCAGATGATAATGCATTTGCTTTTAGATGAAACATCATGAGGTTAATATGCAGATCTCTTGGTCAACCTATGGCAAAGTTATAATTTTTAAAAAACTTGGGGCATTTTCGCAAATATTTCAAACTAGAAACTAGAAGGGCTTTTTTTAAATTTTTCCTATTTTATTTGCAATGTGAAGTACAGGATAGTTATAATGAAGTTTACATTATAATGAAGTTTACAACGCAACTTACAAAGGCTGCTTTTTTTCTAGTTCTCAAATTGTTGTCAGCTCCAATTAACTAGCATTGCTTGTGTATTTTCATGATTAAAATGTATCTTTGCATCAATTTGGTTCATGTCTTGTTTTACAAATTGCTTGTGTATTTTCACAGTTAAAACGTATCTTCGCGTCAATTTTGGTTCATATTTTGTTGTTTAACAAGTAACCGTGGTCAGCAAACCAACTTTGTGAAGATAAGAAGATTTGTACAAGCCATTAAAAAGGGAGCAGATGAGTGATTTAGAGATAATAAATTTAAGTGTTGAGCTAGCGTTCAATCCCGTTTTTGTACAGCCAAATATGCTAAATAATTTTCATGATAAATTTGGAGGTCTTTGAAAGCATTCTATCTTAGCCTTAAAAGCCAAAATGGTCTCTATTACAAAACTGTTACCAAATGTGAAGAGGACATGAAGTACAAACTGTGTGTATGGATTCTAGAGTGGACTAATTACTCCTGGATATCGGAGACGTGCAGATTAAAGGATGACATGCGTTTTCTTCATAGGAACAGAACAGCTGTGGATAGGAACATCCGTATAGATATTCAACAGCAAAAACTTGCAAGCACGCAACCCGTTGGGCATCTTGGAATTGGGTTTACACAATTCTTCTGTTATACAAGACAGGTAGGTCCACGACAGGTTCCTCCGCTTCTCGAAAAAAAATTGACAAAAAATCTTATGATTTCACGTAAGCGAATAAGCGACTTCGAGAAAAAATTGACAAAAAATCTTATGATTTCACGTAAGCGAATAAGCGACTGAAATCAATGAAAGCAAACCTTTCATAGCATCATAAGCATCCACCTGCAGAGAGGCAGATTTACACCTAATTAGGTTCAATTTGAACTAAAATCGAAGAAACTATGCAATTTCTAGGCTGTAAATGCAGATTCTTGTATACAGAAGGAGAAAAAGAAAACAACAATGGCCGATAGACCTATGCAAACAGAGGATTCAAGAAGAAAAGCAGAGGATACAAGAAACATGTGTTGTTGGTAATGTTAAGGAATAGCAAGGCTTTGAGCGTGATCTATAGATTTGGATTATTTTATTTGTAAGTGACCTTCAACTCACTTTTAGGTTTGAGCTTTATATCATACAAGAAAATGATATGTTGATATATTCAATTGTGATCACTATAGCCATGTTTTTCATCATTGTTCGAACTCATAATTGTTTGGTATGAGGATCCATTAAAAGTTTTTAGGCTATTCTCTAGCAAATTTTCAAAACCATGGCGTCGGTCTGTCCGCTCGATCGACGGCCGAGATCGTCCCAATGTCCCTCCACCCCGATCGACGACCCATATTTATTTGTTTGACCCTTCGCCCTATTGGATGGCTTAGATTGTGTCATGTGGCATGTTAGTGTTGGTGTCTCTTCAAGCGAAAGGGTGCCGAAAAAAACGTGAGTTTTGGAGCAAAAGCGTGATTTTTGGCACCGAAAAATGCATTTTTAATCCACCTCCATTCTGGTTGATGGGCGCTACCACTCCCCGAATGCAGATTTTGGATTCATAACAGGTCATTCTTAAGTTGTGAATGCATTACTCATTTCTTGATTGAAGCAAGCAGTTCTTTTTTGACAAAGCAGCGCCGTGCCAATGTTCAAATTTTTACACTTGGATGAAGGCTTGTCCTTTTTCTTTTTAGGCTATTGCCCCGATGGAGTTCTTCTCTTCTGTATATTTCGCTTTGCAACCTTCCCATCTCTGAATATGACCCATGCATATGAAATTTTGAAACTGTTTTTGTGGTGGCCATTCCTTGCTAGAGGCACGCCAGAGGCCGTAGACATTTGTATGTTCTACCATCTCATAATATCCTTACTCAACCATCGCCTAAATTTGATATCTGTTGCAACTACCTTTCCAGGAGTTAATGAAGCAATTAGGGAGCAAATACCTGCCATTCCAAAACCCAGTCCCAGAATAGTTTTTGTTTCCATGGGCATTGGTTTTGTAGAGCTTGTTTGAACAATCAGTTAAGAATTATGTAATAGCTTTAGCAATGGTTCTAATTCATTACTTAAAATGCTTTTAAACGCCGTACCCATACACCTGGCAGGAAACAGGATTAACAACTGCTGAAAATGTACAGAAGCAGTTTTGATCATTGGGTGAACACGAAAGCATTCCCACTGCATGGAAATATGCTATACATGGGTAGAATATACATGTTGGGAGCCCTGAGGAACATGCTAATTTAGAAGCATTTATTGGTAAAGCCCAAGTTCAAAAATTGTTTGCCATGTTAGAAGCAACCAAAATAATTTCCGTCTACAGACTTACGAGCATAAACAAATCTGTTGATTAAATAAAGCATAATAAATCTGTTGTTCTTACAGCTGCGCAATCAGGAAACCATGATTTCAGGCCATTTGCTATATACTTATGATGACTTCATCGGCATGCCTTATTTCTATATGCTCAAGCAATAGCATGTATAACAATTAAGATACATAAAATCAAATATTAAAGACTGGACCTGAAATGCCATTTGCAAAAGAAGATGCAAGCCTCACACATTGGCTACAATTAGAAAAAATGAATCAGGAACCAGCAAAAAATGATCAATCTTACCTGATACATTGCCCTCTTCAAATTGTCTGCAAGACATCCTTCAAGACCAACCTACAAAATTGCACAGACTTACTTTAGTTTGTCTAGCTGTTGTAGATGCTGCATTTGAGATGCTGCATGTGTTCTGCAACACACATATTTGCCTGCAAAAATCTCTGAACAAAAAAATATGAAAATGCTAAAACCATTGCTTGTAGAAATTCCGCTCACCTATTTCGTTGCCACACCCCTGAGTTCTGCTAGTTTAAACATGTCACTTAGAAAAAAAACAACAAAAAATCAAAATTCTCTAAATTATCATGAATGCAGATGTTAAGAAGGCCAATGAATTTGCTAGGTTGGATGCTCTCCAACGATTTAAAATAACCATCCTCCTTAAATACACATGCCAATGCAATTTGCTGGCCCTCTCTATATGCATGCTCTATATTTACATCTAAAATGAGCTTGAAAGTGGAATTTTACCAACACTCTTATGCTGCTTGCACACAAACTTATTGCATTGAACTTAATGCTCTAAGCAACAAACTTACCATGCTATGGAGAATTTCAGATCTCTGATTTGAACCTTGTAATCCCGAATGAACCTCCAAAGCAAGGCAAATAAAATGCAGCTGCATATTCATCAGAAGACAGAGATGGCCCCAATAGCCTTCATTAGCTACCATTGCAGCAGACATCTTGAAATTTCATAGTCTCGGACCCGAACGTATTTGGAAAATTTAATAATTGATGTCTCAAATATGCTTTGTATTGTAATCATGTACAAATCTAAAGTATCCTGTCATTGAAAAAACAATACAGCAAGCCGCTGTCATTTGGAAAATTGCAGAACCATGTTTTGGATTATACCCTATTTATTAATAACAAAGTAGCTATTCACAACATATTTTTGGGAATAGGAATATTTTTGGTTAACAGCATATTAACCATGGTTTTTGGAATTAGAAAAATTGCTTATTTCTACTGAAATAAGAATGACTGAAAATAAACTGCCTTTCTATGTTTTTTTCAGAGAAGTGATTTGGTCTCAATAATCTCAACAACGGTGGAGAAAATATATAAAATCTAGAATCAAATTAGGGTCAGAAGCACCTACTTGGAAATGCTCTTAGATTATGCCTTTACAGAATTTCTCTTGGCTATGAACCGTCCACCACAAGGAGTGCCGAAATCACTGCAACTCAAAGCAAGGAATGAAAATTTGTAGAAGCTTTGTAAAAAGATCAGAAACTAGATCCGGCTGCTCAAAACCTCTGATTTACCTCCAAATTCGTCCTCAGAAGCAAATAGGCATCCTCTTTGACGAAATGCTTTTGTTCTGCTGGCATTAAGTCCGATACCTACAAAAAGCACATGTTCCATGCTGCTTCTTTGCTTTGATTGCCCATCCGCCATACCCTAATGACCTGGACGTGTGAACAGATAAGTGGAAAAAAAAATTCACATGTGCCGGAACAGGTCCGGCATCCTATTAGATGGACCGATGCCTATAAGAAGGTAAATCTATAATATAGGAGGAGTTCTCTTGGAGACAACTTGAAGCTCTTGCATGCAAATCAGGCTTGGCTATAGTTTCGACGCACCGAAAGTCGACGGCTCTCAGGATCTATTTTCTGGGCTTTTCTATTTTTCTCATCCATCGATTTGGAAAAGATCATATCTAATGCATAAAATAGTGCCATGTCACATTATGTTGAGGTGGAGGTGCCACGTGGATAGGCTAGAATTGCAAGAAAGGTTGTAGGCTTGGTTAGGCTGGTGTGCTAAAAAATTGATACTTGCTTTCTATTGTGCTGCTCTTTTCGACTTCGTATACTCCTCCAAAGTTAAATCGTCGTCAGTCTCTATTTCAGAATCATTGTGAACTACTTCCTTCTTGTTTTCTTTCAATGGAGATTGGATCTCGTCGACGTCAGCTTTATGAGCGGGCTTTCGCACAAGGTTCACTATAGATGGCATGGTTTGAGGCAAATTCAGTACAAGAGGCACTGGATTGAACATAGGATTGAAGCTACTGGAGGAAAACCAAAGGTTCTGCACCTGGCTTGAATTCCATGATTCGGCATTCAAACTTAAAACACTTGCACAAAAGAAAATTATTAGAGATACAGAATTTAAGAAAATTATTTTCTAGAATCAAGCAATGCACACCTTGATCATTTGATGGAATATCTTCATCTGGCACCTTATTTTCTTGATCTGTTTGGGAAATCTCGTGCAGTAAAACCTCTTCAACCACTTTCTTTGCAACAGGTCCCTTGGATTTTGCTCGTGTACTTCTGCCATTGACTTTGGCTTTAGCTCGTTTCATTGGACTCACAGGTGGTTGGAAACGTTTGGGTTTCTAGTTTTGCCTTCCAACTTTGCTAGCCTTGGGTGGTTCTGCCGCTGTTGGTGGTTCTATTGGTTCCTCTTCAGTTGCTACAGGTGGTTCCTCTCGTTCTTTCACACTCTTGTCTGCTAAATAAAACCATGAGTGTTACGCATAGAGTACGAAGTCAAAATTCTTATCATAACAGACATGCATACCTAAAGTAACAGTCTGATCCATATGACGAGCATGTTCTGCTGCTACAACTTCTGTACTTGTCTTCTTTTCTTTATCTTGACAACAACAAATTCAAATGCATTAGAAGCCAATAAACAAACACAAGGATTTTGATTTAAAATAATTACCTGTTTTTTGGGAAACCTTGGAGCGTGTTAGTGGCACCCTTCTAACTTCCAACTTTGCAGGTAATTTGAACTCAGAATCTTGGTCTTCGTTACTCAAGGTATTTTCTAAACTGTTGTCAACATCGACATCATCTGCTATTTTCTGAGGCACATAATTCATGTACCCTAACTCTAGAAACTGATTTTCAGGGATATTGGCCTTGCACACATGACATTGCAACTTCTCAATGCACAATTGGAAGCAAAATAAGTGGAACTTGTGCCCACAAAGCAACTGCACATGCAGTTCATAATCACACCATCAGCACCTGCACATGGATTAATAAAACTTGCCCCAACATAATTGTCTCGAAGATGTTTCAAGTTAATACATTTCTGTTACAGATCAATTTGGCCTCTTTTTTAATGTTGATCAGCATGTTCAACCTATTTATTTCTTGTTCTATTGCAACTCTATCATCAGCCTCTTCTTTCCTTTTCAGCAGGGTTAGCAAAGAAAGGCCTAACCTATTTTCTTCATCACTCAATTGCTTCAAGGCAACTTCTTCTTCTGGAGAAACTGCTGTAAGATCTTCTATTTTATCTCTTACCTCTTTTATATCCTTGCATAGGCAAGATGCAGATAGATCAAGACCCAATAAAACACCTTCTGTGTGTTGTTTTAGTTGTTCCTCTAACACAGCCAGCTCGTCACTGAACATATGCATATCTGCCTCCAAACAAGCTAAAGCACAAGAAATATGCTTCACACTAGACTCATAACAGTTACTTCTTTTCTGGTTTGTTCTTTTAGAATGCTGCAAAGAGCTGGCAGCAAATCGTGCCCAATTAATTCTAAAACTACCTGGGTCTGCAAGTGCCCTTTTAGTATGTTGCCATGCAAACCCTTTGGCAAATTGTGTTCTTGCCTCTTTGTTTTTTAAACCATACTAATAGATCTTAGTTACCAAATCATGAAGTTCATCTGCAAATTGAGGACGGATTTGATGGAGCTTTATCTTTCCCTCCTTCAGGTCTGACTGCCACACACTTAAAAAATCATCCATGGTGCATTCATCTTTCCTCAAAGAAGACGGATCCCTTCCTTCATTAGGCAAGCACCTGTATACATTGAATTCTTCTACATAATTTGCAAACCGCATTATCTGATGCAAAAAAATAAAGCAATCGATTAATGTGAAACTATCTAGACAATGGAAATTTAGGGGCTAATATTGAACAGCAAAAGCGAGAATAGGCAAAAAGTAAGGCATGCAAACCTTTTCGGCCATGTCGCCACTCTCCTGAAAATGCAAAGGCAATGTATTCCATAGGGCTCAAAACCATGTCTGTGACGTCCCCTACTCATATACGGTGCGCTCACCGTATACAAACAGGAGTTCATCCTCCATACCAGCTCCATCGCGTCACGAGGGGCCCTCCATATATCAACGCAACTGGATGAGTTCGATTGGGAAGAATGAAGGGGTCATTTTACCCTGTCTCCCTCAGGGTCTACCTAGCTGCGGAAGCATAAACATACATGTCAGTATACAACATCTACGTCACATAGCCATCTCGAAGGATGGCTCATCACATATCTGCATAGACAAAGATCAGCACATCACATGGGAAATCCTACCCAAGGCTTAGACTCAAAGGGATGACTGACGGCTTGGGTCTCCAGAGTTCATTGCAGACAGAATTCATGGCAATGGATTTGGCTGGCATGAGAACATGGCTTAGGATTGTCCACTCCATCCGCCCCTCCTGTGCACACTTTGCAGAGTAGGCTGAAAAGTGTTGGGACCTGACTATAGCCCGCCGGATGCATAGCCAAAGGGGCTACTCCTGGGTTGCATCTCCCGGTTCAGATGGGGCGGTGTAAGGATCACCCGCCCGAGAGATACGTGGCGACTCAAGGTGACTAGAGGGCTTTGCCCTTATTAGACTTGAACCCAATGGAGAGTGACGCATCACTCCCACGGGTGTCGAGCCCATGCCTTGCCCGCTTTCGGTGGCAAGCCATTAGACCTAGTCCACAATGATCCCCGGTAGGCCTTACACACCAGAGGGATCGTTCAAGAGTCAGAACACGAACCTCTTTGTAAGCCAGTCCGGCCCCTTCACCCACAACCAAGTGTGGTTCTTTTACACAGGCCTAATCTACAGTGTGCTAGAGAGGCTAACTAGGAACATCAACTACTAAACTTTAGGGTCTCTACCCCCCTTCCCAATACAAGGAGTTCGCGAGGGGATACATCATCCATATACATCACGGAAGAACTAAAGAACTAGATCTAATCTATATCATAGAGTTAGGTTCTTTAGTTAGAGTCAAAGGAATCTAAATGGTTGCTATGGGTAATTTAATAGGTTAAACCTACTGATACAAAGGCTGGAAGACGGTTTAAGCTATTAAATTGACCAAATACCTGATCCTTGGCTCGCTCCTCCTGCCCTGAACTCGACCATCCTGCTGAACTGCTAGAAGGGGAAACTAATGAGTCAAATCGCCGACAGCCAGTGCGGGAGGCGGTTTGACTCCCCGGAACAAGCAAAACAGAGCCCTAAAACTCTATGGACGAAAATGGCAAGTTAGGGTTTCTCTTACCTAAATAGACAAGGGTTTAGGGCTAGGGTTTCCAATTATCCCTTTAAGCATGTGGGATAATTGGGTGGCCTTAATACTGCCTTTAATGACTAGGTGGCATAAAGTGTCCACATGGGAAAATGTGCACCTAGATAAATGTGCACATTGGTAAATGTGCACATTAATACATGCACATACCTTGCAAGTTGCCCCCTAGGGGCTACCCGCCTGGCTACACGTCGGTGTACCGTCGGTTCGAGGTGGGCGTGTAATGCAGCGTGGCGAGACGATCAAGACAAGATCACGGGCCCCGGGTATCTTTGTCTTTGAACGCCACATTCTCCCCACCTTGAAATGATCTTTGTAAAGCGGATCGTGGGTCTCCCCACCTTGGGATCTTCCTCACCTGCAATCAACTTGATGCATCCAATATATTACTATTATACTTACATAATTATTAGGATTACCTTATTAGGATTACCTTAAGGTAATGATTTTAAAACATTATTACGTCATTACATTATCAAATAGCTTATCAATTCGTAGCTTGATTAAACAGTATACTCATTATCACACATTTAGTTTATCAAAATTTAACAGTTTCATACACAATTATACTTCGAGGTACTCTTCATTCCTTGCAACACATTCCAACAAAATTTGTGTTGCAAGTCTTTGTAGCTCGACTTCCTTGCCCTCCGGAGCGCTCTATTGGCCTGCAGGTCGACACTACGTTAGTACCATTTTAATTATTAGTAAAATTTTGGTTATAAGGTGACCACCCCACCTATCTACATGAATGCATGACTAATCTGCCGGCGTAGGAAGACGATGCTTCTTCCATCGTGGCCGTGGAGACAGCGCCCTATAATGCCTATATGACGCTCATGCCTATACCTTTAGTTGCCAGCGTGGAGGATAGAGTCCTTCAGGTATATGGGGCGTGAAGGATAGGTCCTCCGTAGGCATTGACTAGAGGTGCTTTTCCTATCAATGCATTCTGAATGACCTCTTATCTCTCGAGGAGGTTTACTTCGTGGGGACGTATAGACTTTCTAATCTACTCATCCATGAACGGCGGTCATGCCTACATTGACATTACACCCGCCCTAGAGATCACCGTAGTGGTCTCATCATCGGTAACAACGCATGCAACCCATACCAAGCATAGGTTGCATCGCGAGATTAATCTTTAACTACACAAAGACATTAATCTACACAAATCGACATGCGAGCCGATTTCTTGAGGAGATGACCTTTGCCGAATCCCATTGCTCCATAAACTGTAGGTACTTGCGTTACTAGATCTTTCTTAAGTACCCATGTCGCGTCTTCCGGCAAAGTGTTTCCACTTGACCAAATATTGAAGAAACTCGATCTCCTTATTTTTCTTGAAGGCTTTATCAAGAATCAATTCTGGAACTATTTTCAGCTGCTCCTCCGTCGTTTCTAACAACGTTAAAGTGTCCAAGACTTCATCTAGATTTGGAGTATGCTTCTTCAACAAACTCACGTGGAAGACTTTATGAATCTTTAGGTGTTTGGTAGATCCAATCTGTAGGATTGATTACCTACTCTCTTGACTATTCGAAGGGTCCGCCCACCTTGGAGCAAGCTTCTTACAATTTCCGATCGGAGCTTCGCCTGCTTCACTTTGATCTTGAGCCATACATCGTCACCAACTTGGAACTCTATGACTGTTTGATGCTTGTCGGCGATGCTCTTTTGTCGACTCCTTGCTGCCAGAAGATATCCTCGAACTTCTTCCACCAACTGCTGCATGTCGGCCAACATTTGCTACTGAGACTTCTACTTTTAACGGGGTTGTGCCAAAGTGTGCGGAGTTAGGCATTGGCAGCCGTAATTGATCATGAACGGCTACATTTGGGATTATTTTTGCTTGGTGCTATTATCGCATAAACTCCACCAAGTGAATAAATTCTTCCCACCTACCTTGCTTGTTCGGACATAGTTTAAGTAGCATATCCTCCAAAATTACGTTGGTCCGCCTCCGTTTGCCCATCCGGCTTACGAGGATGATAGGCCGTGGCTCATGGATAACCGTGCAATTGTGCGAAAGAGATCTTGCCAAAAGGCACTCATGAACCGGATCTACGGAGATGATCTTCCTTGGCATGCCATGGACTGTGAAGATTTCTTTGGTGAAGAGCTTCACAGTATCCATAGTCGTGGTTTGGTCCCGCAAGGCACAAAATGTGCCATCTTCGACAACTTGTCGACCACGACCATCAAGGCATCCTTCCCTCAACGTCCTTGAAGCCCCGTTATGAAGTCCATCTTTGATGACCTCCCACTTGGCGTTGACGACCGCTAATGGTTCCAATGCCCCCGGAATTAAGTAGGCTGCTTTCGTAGCCGTCACGACATAGCCGACATTTCCTTGATGTAGCGAGCTACCGCTTCTTCATTCCCCGGCCAATAATAGGCCAAGACTTTGAAATATGTCTTCATAAATCTGCATGGCCGGCTATTGGATCGTTGTGGGTGTCGTGGAGAATCAACTTCCTTACACCTGATGATTCAGGCACACACAACTTGTTCTTATGGTACAAGAGATTACCTTCCTTCTTAAAATTTTTGAAGGTTTCTCTCTCCTTATCTGTTCTTGCCTCCATGCATACGCTTGCCCATACTTCCTTGAAGTCCACATCTGTTGGCAAGGTTTCTTCAATCTTCTTCAGAAGTCATTTGGAGAGCGTCGAGATTGCATTGCAATGCACTCTAGTTGTCAGGGGATGTGAACATTGCTGGGGCGTTTGATAAGCCGAAGGGCATTACCGTGAACTCATAGTGCCCGTACCGCATTCTGAAGGCGGTTTTATGGATATCTTCTTCCTTTATCTGGATCTGATGATAGCCTGACCTCAAGTCAATTTTGGAGAAGACTTTTGCCCCTTGGAGTTGATCCATCAAGTCATCCGATCTGGGGAGCGCATACTTATTCTTGATGGTGTGCTTATTCAACTGCCTATAGTCTATGCACATCCTCAATTTGCCATCCTTCTTCTTGACAAAGAGAATGGGTGCCCCAAATGGTGAAACGCTAGGTCTAATGAAGCCTAGGTCGAGCAACTCCACGCAATTGCTTCTTTAGCTCTGCCGGCTCTTTGCGTCGTCATTACGTATGGAGCCTTGCTCGCGGCCCCGTTAGGGTTCGAAGTGCTATCTCACACTCGACTCCCCTGTAAGGAGGGAGGTCTTTGGATCTCATCGGGGAAGAGATCATGGAACTCAAGTGATCAACTTAGCTATATGCTTGGGCAACTTGTCGAGCACCTTATCTTCCTTGCCTTCTTTCCCCGCCCGGGCTCTTCGATCTCAAGCTTGAAGATGTATGCTACCCGCCGCTCTTGATGCACTTGAGCGCCAGTTTACTTCAGACATGCACCGCATGATGGGAACAACTTCTTTACGTGATCTCAATGATCTTTTTCGCCGGGCGTTGTGAGGGTCACCTTTGCGCTTTCCACAATCAATGATGGCCCCTGCCGGTCCAAGATACTCCATTCTATTATCAAGTCATACTTGCCGATGCCCATTACGCCGCCTTTATCCGATGTTAATTCACGACAAGTCAATGTCGGTTTATTCTTTTGCCAGCGTTTTGCCTTCTTGCTCCACTTGCTAAGGCGATGGGCCTCGGCCGACTTCAATGGTTTCAACTTCAACATTTCAACCATGCGGGGATGCAAAGTTATGGCTACTTCCGAAGTCTATCGGGACTATGAAAGACTTGGCCTTGGCCTTCCCTACTGTGAAAATTACCTTATACTGATTCTCTGCTTGCTCTGTATCTATGGCGACAAAAATATGACACTCACCTGAATATAGTCGGCTGCCTCACAGCGGCCGCGTCGTCGGGCCGAGTGTCCCATCCACCCAACTCCATGAAGGGCAAGGCTCATGACGAAGCGGTTCAGCGTCCCCGTGGCCTCGGGCTGAAGCACACAAGCAAAAGCCGCTTCTCTATGCACTCCTCGTCTCTTTTCTTTGGGCATGGCTTGCAAGAAGGACCGCACCGCTTTGGAGTAATTTGACCCCCTCCTTGCTTGTCCTTGAAGGACACACGCTTCTTCTCTTCTTTGCTTCCCATGGTTTGCCGCTATATGGGGCTCTATTTGGACTGGCCGCTGCTCTAGGGCTATAACTTCATGTTGCCTTGCCTTTATCACGGGTAATCTTGCTATACGCTTTATTTCCGGGGCCCGTTCCTTGCAAGCTTATTGCCTTGGATTAGATCTGCGATACTATCTTGGGGTTTATTGCCCTTACAAACTGGCGTATCTCCTCATTCAATCCTTCAATATAGCTCTCCCACCGCATGCTTTTTAAACCAACTTTGGCACATAAAGCCTTAGCCGCATGAATTCCTCTGTATATACGGGTGATGTTGCCTTGCCGCGAACACAGTAGAACTGGCGCATCATATTGGACTTGTGTTCCCTTGGGCGTAATGGCGCTTTGGAAAGCTTTAGCAAACTTTTGAACACGCAACCATCTCGCTTAAGCCATGGGCCTTGGCATACCCCCTTCCACCAAATCGTCTTTGCTCCCTTGAGGTTGGTTGTTGCCACCGCCTTTGCCTTTGTCCTTGTCCTTCATACCATAGGCATTACCATACTCACTCATCTCATCGAGCCAAGCCTCTGCCTCCATGCCTGACCTGTTCTCACCTGAGAATTGCTTGAGCTTCTTCGCCTTCCAAACGTTTCCCAATGCAGAGTCTACCTTCTTCCGGTAGTCAGAGGTCCTCGTCTCCTTGTGGTCATCGTCCCCGGGTTCTGCTTGTTAGACTTGTTCCTCTTCCCTGAGTCGAGTCCAGTCAGGAAGCTTGAATCGGAGGATTCCGTCTTTGGAGGGACCTCCTTCTCTTGCTCTTCCTCTTGTCCTTTCCTGCTTTCCGAGCTGATGCTTGTGGTAGCTGGGCGTTGCCTTCCGAACCAACTCCTGCTTGTGTTGCCAAGAAAGCCTTTATCTGCTCAAGGTCTGTCCTCATCTGTGACATTTCCTCCTCCGGGGTCATGGGGCCAAATGCCTCATACAGGCTCCTTGCCGGGTGCGGCCTAGGCGGACTCTGTTCTTTCCTACGGTTTCGCCGTTGTTGTTCTGCTGATCCTGGGCCTCTAGCTGCATACACAAATAGGTCATGGCTATACAGTTAGTTTTATTTGTTCTCTTGCATTATATGTGTTTGTTGGTATAATTGTGGAACAAAATACGTCAACAAAGCATTTAAAGTGCAAAAGAAATTATTTTTATATTATATAGTATCTTAATACAAAGCCTCCGGGATCAAGAGTTTGACTATTCTTGAAATCGCCGGTAGGATGGGTTATCCTCAAGGAACTTCTTAACTTGGGCCGTTCCTACCGAGCGTCCCAAGTTCCTGAGGACGTTTGTTGATGACCCGCCCTGCAAAGCTGTCACCAATTCCTCTACCATGCGGTCGGAGGTGTAAGCTGCGGTCACTGCCAGTCTTCCCTGCCGTCGGTAAGGTATAGCGAAGTTGAAGATGTCGAGTGCCATCGCTCTCTTGACTAAGACGGCATAGTCGGTGTTGGCAGCTAACCGAGCATGCCGGCCAAAGCCTGAGAGCGCGATGAGCATGAATACTCCTTCTTCGCCCCTGGGACTGAATTTGCGGTGTATTACCGCTATTCTCCCATCCAGCAGCAGGGGGAGATAGTATCGCAGCGACCTGTCGTTGTGCGTCGTTGTTGATTCTTCGCCTCCTCGGCCACTAGCTCTGTGTCTTCCGGCATATTCATCGACCTCCACCTCCGTGAACTCTCTGTAATCCCTAATTGTCGATGAAGCTCGCCTAAGGTCGATCTCGCCTCTTCTTTCTGTGGAGGCTGGTGTCGAAGAGCTTGGCATCAAAATGTTTGTGGTCTTGCCACGGATCCCCATGATCTGTTCTTGGATGGCATAAAACTCCTCTTCAGTCGGCAGTTCCCGAGTTTCCATTATCTGCCTGATGTTGCCGTAGGCTTGGATGTCAGAAGTCGACTCTCCTGTGTAGGTGTCGGCTTCTCTTACTTGAAGTGGAAAGTCGGAAACTCCTCGGACGATAAAATCATCCAGCTCTTGTTGCTGCAGTTGGTGCAGCAACTCGTCGAGTCGATACTCCCTTTCCCTGCATTCGGGAAGGTTCTGGATATCACTGAGGAGCAGGTACTCCTCGCCGTCGATGATGATGGGGGCTAGGCTTGTGATACCTAGCCCAAGTGGTGGAGCGATCCTGAGGGTTTGCCGGCTCCGTTCGAATTCCTGCAACTCCTGCTCTGCTAACTGCTGCTCTTCTGCTGGATTGAGCTCGATGTAATCCTCGTCTTCCGATTCTTCGTCTTCTGCTCTTCTTTCTTGCTCCTGTTGGTACTGCAAAAGGAGCTGGTCTGCTGCTGAGGAGGCTAAGGGGTCCACATCCATGGGAGGGATAGAAGTTCCCCCCATGGGGTTTTCGGCACGGTGGGAGAGAAAAATTGCTAAGGCAGCGGTGTGGGAAAAATACTTGGTCCTGTCGACTGTCAGGACCATGTAGTCTGGCAACCTCTGGGCCTTGTTGGTCAGGTACTTGGCAATGTTTGGAACATCACCCAAGGCTGCTTGAAGGGATTGTCTGGGGACGAAGTAACCTGTACAAGGGGGGAGCTGCACTAATGACGGTCCTACCCTAGCTTGGAACTCGGTCAGGACTTGTCTATATGCTGGGGTTGCGTGCAGAGTGGCTTGGACATCTATTTCTTTCCGGAAAACTTGAAAAATGTTGTTGACATCAGCCTCGGCAGCATGGGCACTGGCGCTATACCATCGCCTGAAGTCAGCAGTTGCCATGGATCTAGGGAAGATGAGACTAACAAACGGATGCAAAAGTGCCTCAGGGAGCTGAAAGATCGCCTAAAGGGTCAAGAGCAAACTTGTAGGGTGCTAAGTGAGAAATGGGGACCTATTTATAGAGGAGGAGAAAACCCTAATTTTTGGGTGACTTGAAAAACTCTTGGGGTTGGGCAATTCTAGCCTATGTTGAGGCTCAAATGGGAATTGGAAGGTTAATTTGAGGGTTTGAACATGACTGGGACTATCTAATGAACCTATTGCAACAAACTAGAGGTCAATTGGATATGGCATGGTGGAGAAAATGCTAAGAGGTCTCACACATTGCGCCCAGATCAAAACCTGGAGTCTTGTTTGGACATCTGCCCTATTTTGGTCAAAACTTGTCCAATTTGGGTGATCTAAGGGTCTAAACATGTAGGCTCATTAGGCAGAATTGACCCCTTACTTGGTCGATTTGGAGGTGTTTTGGTCTAATTTGGATATGGTCTCACACGTTGCGCCCAGGTCAAAAACTGGAGTTTTGTTTTTGGTCCTGGCGCGACGTGTGAGACATCTCACTATTTGCTCTAGAAATGTCCTATTTTACTAAAATAAAAGCTGTTACTTGCTAACTCTACTTAATTAAGTAAGATTACACATATAATCTACTCGAAATTCTTTTATATTAACAAAATTTTTCATCATTTACAAAATTTCTAATGGGGATCTCCCTTAATTATACTGGCCAATTGCATATCCTTCCTCATCAAGGTTACTCACTTGGCATGCACGGTGCAGGCTTTAGAATCTTCAAAATGTTTTGACTATCTTTTGCTCTTTCGCTTTACGTAGTGCTAGCAAACATCTCGTCATTACCCTCATGTGGGTGTTAAAGTCCTTGCATTAATTCTCTAACTAGGCGAAGGGGGCCGGGGGATTAAGAAGCCGCTCGCTTTGAAATGCCCTGATTTCGCGAAGTGCTCTTCTCTCGTTCTCCTTTCTGTTGGTTCTCTTCTTCGCTGGCTTCTTGGGAGGCTTGGGCTTCGTGGCGTGACCTTAGAGTCTGCTTCTTCCGTCGGATGTCCACCTTCGATAGTTCTAACCACTGATTCTCTTTGGTAATAGGGTTGTAATCCTCCCACTTCTTCATATCGCATTGTGCTCCCTCATCTTTCTCGTAGATCTTGATAGGGTCTGTTACATAAGATTCTCGGGCAGGTCGTGGTTGTTTCTTCCTGTCCCAAGTTGGATATGGCGGGGGCTTCTGCACTTGATCCGGCTGTTCTTGTTCCGGTGCTCCCTGCTCGTCGCCTGGGGGCTTCAAAGAGCTTCCTCCTGCGGTGTTGGGGTTGAAGTCTTCATCTTCAGAGTCATCGGAGGAGGGCGGGGGTTGGTCAGCTGGCCATTCGGTGATGACGACCTTGGGGTTGGGGGTCTTTATTCATGGAACCTTCTTAAGTTTTCTTTGGCCCGCCTCCACGAACTTTCCTTTCTTCAACTTCAGTTCCTCGGCCTCTTTGGCCTCCTGCTCCTCCCTCTTCCTCTTCTTCTCTGCCCTCTTCCTCTCTCGGCGGTGTTCTTTTGCTTCACGTGCTTTTTGATCCATCCGCTGAGCTCTTCTTCTTCGTGGCTCAAGTGTGCTCGGTTCCCTCGCCTTCTTCTTGCTCCTCAGCTTGAGTTCCTTCTCGATGGTTAAATCCGGGCTTGAGTTCCTCCTCAATGGTTGGCTCGGGGTACACGCATCGAGTGCACCTCTTCTTCCCGCTGGCCTTGGTCCTCCTCCCTGCTGGGATCCTTCCCTTTGGTGCTCATCCGAAGTTGTTCCCTCGCTCGATGAAGACTGGCCATTCCTGTTAAAGAGGCGCTCCTGAAGCATCCGTTGTATCAGACGCGGATCTTGGGCGTTGGCTGATCCATCAGGTCGGGGAACTCGAGCGGTCTGCTTAGTCCAGGCCATGTTTGACGGTTCGTCGATCCGAGGTCGGCGCCAAAAGATCGCCTTAAAAAGCGGGAGCAGATTTCTAAGCAGGGAACGTACAAATGAGGGGGGTCTACATCTATTTATAGCTTGGGCAATTTTAGGTCAAAATTCAAGTTTCTCTATTTAATGTGCCAGGGCACCTATCGACTTAAAACATACACTTATTTCAGAGTTTTCTAAGTACTGGTCTCATACGTTGCGCCCAGGTCAAAAACTAGAGTTTTGTTTTTAGTCCTGGCGCGACGTGTGAGACATTGTACATTTTTTACTAATTATTGTGATTGTAACATACCATTCTAGCTAAATCTTATCTTGGAACTCGATCTAGCATGTTACTTTTCTGAAATTCATCAAGTTTTAAGGCCCAATGTCTCACACGTTGCGCCCAGGTCAAAAACTGGAGTTTTGTTTTTAGTCCTGGCGCGACGTGTGAGACCTTCTTGCTTTAGAAGGATTTGGCTCACTATTTTTAATCTTTTTATGTTCCAATTCTCTTAACTGTTACTAGCTTAGCATATACTACAAAAATGAGAAAAAAATTTCCCACTTTTCGAGGTTTGAGGATCCTATCAAGTTAGTACTACTGGGACTATGGTCAGTGCTTTGCTCTTGGTCTCCAAGAACATTGCTCTGATACCACTGTGACGTCCCCTACTCACTATACGGTGCGCTCACCGTATACAAACAGGAGTTCATCCCCCATACCAGCTCCATACTGATACAGGGCCCTAAATATATCACTGCAACCTGGATGAGTTCCAGTGGGAAGAATGAAGGGGTCATTTTACCCTGTCTCCCTCAGGGTCTACCTAGCTGCGGAAGCGTAAACATACATGTCAGTATACAACATCTACGTCACATAGCCATCTCGAAGGATGGCTCATCACATATCTGCATAGACAAAGATCAGCACATCACATGGGAAATCCTACCCAAGGCTCAGACTCAAAGGGATGGCCCGGCGGCTTGGGTCTCCGAGTTCATTGCAGCCATGAATTCATGGCAATGGATTTGGTCGGCATGAGAACATGGCTTAGGGTTGTCCACTCCATCCGCCCCTCCTGCACACTTTGCGGTAGTAGGTGAAAAGTGTTGGGACGACTATAGCCCTCCGGGATGCATAGCCAAAGGGGGCTACTCCCCGGGTTGCATCTCCCGGTTCGATGGGGCGGTGGGGATCACTCCCGCCAGAGATCTACATGCTAACTCAAGGTGACTAGAGGGCCACTTTGTGTTGACTTGAACCCAATGGAGAGTGACGCATCACTCCACGGGTGTCGAGCCCATGCCTTGCCCCTTTTCGGTGGCAAGCCATTAGACCTAGTCCACGGTGATCCCGGTAGGCCTTACACACCGGAGGGATCGTTCAAGAGTCGAGAACATGAACCTCCTTGTAAGCGGTCCGGCCCCTTCACCCACAACGGTGTGGTTCTTTTACACAGGCCTAATCTACAGTGTGCTAGAGATGCTAACTAGGAACATCAACTACTAAGCTTTAGGGTCTCTACCCCCCTTCCCAATACAAGGAGTTCACGGGGATACATCATCCATATACATCACGAGAAGAACTAAAGAACTAGATCTAATCTATATCATAGAGTTAGGTTCTTTAGTTAGAGTCTGGGAATCTAAATGGGCTGCTATGGGTAATTTAATAGGTTAAACCCCTCGATACAAAGGGTGGAAGGCGGTTTAAGCTATTAAATTGACCAAATACTCTGATCCTTGGCTCGCTCCTCCGCTTTTGAACTTCGACCATCTGGCGGAAGCGCTAGAAGGGGAAACTAATGAGTCAAATCGCTCGGGGCCAGTCCGGGAGGCGGTTTTGACTCACGGAGCAAGCAAAACAGAGCTCTAAAACTCTATGGACAAAAATGGCAAGTTAGGGTTTCTCTTACCTAAATAGACAAGGGTTTAGGGCTAGGGTTTCCAATTATCCCTTTAAGCATGTGGGATAATCATTAGGGTTTATTTGAGATTAAAACATGCCTTCAAAACATGCCAACTAAGCCAAATGAAGATAAATGAACTACCAATCAGAAATCGAGTCGACAGGTCCGGTCGGCAAAAAGTCGTTATAACTAACTTCTTTGGATCACATTTTCTAGCATAGCTGTTGATGGAAAAGTCCAAATGAGCTCTCGTTTAGTGCAATAGATAGATCTTATTGAGATCTTTCCAATCTTAGGTGCTTTGCACATATTTTAACCACTTATGATTGTCAAAACTCCAAAAAATATGGTTTTTACCAATTTTTACTATCCGACGGGGCTAAAAGATATGCAAACCATCCAAGATTGGAAAGATCTCAATGAGATCTATCTATTGCACCAAACAAGAGCTCATTTGGACTTTTCTATCAACATAGAAAATGTGATCCAAATGAGTTAGTTATAACTGCTTTTGGCTGACCGGATTATCAATACATTTTACGATTTGTAGATCATATAGCTTAGTCAGCAGTTCTTAGAAGGCCCTTTTATGATCTCAAAAAATCCCTAATGTGGTTGTGGCCCACTTGCCTTTAATGACTAGGTGGCATAAAGTGTCCACATGGGAAAATGTGCACCTAGATGAATGCGCACATTGGTAAATGTGCACATTAATACATGCACATACCTTGCAAGTTGCCCCCTAGGGGTTACCCGCCTGGCTGCGTCGGCATTACCGCGTCGATCGAGGGGTGGCGTGTGCGTGGCGGCGATGCGATATATGTCTCACGGGACCGTATCTTTCGTCTTTGGAACGATCCACAATATCGAAATTTTTTGGCGAAGCATCCGATGATGGAAATCTGTCACTAAGGACAGCCATGATGAGGATACAAAAAACGTGGTCTAGGCCTTCATTCATATCCGCCACTGCTTCCTGCTCCGGAGGGCTCGAGAAAACCCTAAAATTTGATTTCTGATAGGCTTGACTAAAAAAACCCTTGTTCAAAAGTTTGAGTTCCAGGGTGCTTAGGGGGTGCTTGGCTGGCGCAAACATGCCCCCCACCTACATGCTTTGACCCAGAGTCTCTATTTTATGGTTAACCTTAAAGCCTTGGCTAGCCCCATCGAGAAGTGGAAGCAGCCCATGCCTGCTACCATTAGATTTACAGTTTCTCGGACAAACGTGTCAAAGATGCTTTCACGTGAGGCACCTCTTAAGCAACTTTCGTTTTTTTTTTTTTTTTTTTTTTTTTTGAGATCTTGCTTCCAGACATACAGTGTCAGATAAACTTGTCAAAGCTGCTTCCACAACAAACACCTCTTCTAGATTCCATCCATTACCATAAGAACGGGACCATCGAAGAGCCATCGAAACTGGCAACGCGCTCTTCTATCAAGGTTTATTTTAAGTTTATTTTTACTGCCAGTACTGTAGCTCGATCTACTTAAACAAATAGATTTTAGAGTGTTCATGCTCCTTAATGACTCAGTGCCACAACTCTGCTTTTTCTACATGTTTTGTGGATAATCATAGGACTTCTAGTAATCATTCCAGGGGCAGGATCTTTCAGGATAGCATGCTAGATATTTGCTTCAATGATAGACCAGGATCTTCATGATTCAGTTGAAATGGAGGAATATTCAAGGATTGCAGAGAAACACAAGGTTACCACAGTGACTCTTTGTTGCGACATCCAATTTTCAGAGATAATGCTGCTAAAGGTGTTAAATTCAATAGAAGAATAACGCCATTACTTTGCATGAATATGAATATTTACTATTTCTTATAGCTTGTGAAGAAGAGTTATGTGAGATCCCATGATTTTCTGTATTTCTATTCCCTTATGTTCTTTTTGATAGTGTATAAGAATGCGCTCTTATATGTTCTATTACACTCTATTTGGAGATAATACACTCTTGAGATGATCTTTAAAAAGGTTCTGGATTGATTTTTCAAAAGCTTTGTTTAATAGTGTAAAGCATTTCCTCACTTCTGGCACGAGATGTAGTTGTACTTGTGATTTCATATATGGAAGCATTCGTCAACTTGTTATAGAATGTGTCCTTTTAAAAGATCTCCGATGTGCAAAATGCAAATTCAATGGATGGTCTCTGCAACCATGCTCTATAAACAAAGCATACACTTAGATACAATAGGTCTGGGATTTTTTTCAAGTAAATATTTCTCTACGATATACGACATGCATAGTGTGGCAAATTATAGGCCTCAATTGCTAGCATTTGTTGTGTTTGCATTATTGCTTAATTAACCTCTGAATATTTAAATCTAAATTATTTGAGGAACCTTAGGCCGATTGGCCTCAGTGGACGATAAAAAATCATTCTCATTCTCATTTATTATTGATGGAACCTGTAGCCATTCCTTGAGGATTGGATGGGGGGGTATTCCTTGGCATATTCCCTCTAGGACCATCCTATGCGTACACCTAAGCAAAAGTTGGGTCAAACGCTTGGGTGGCCCTATTCTTTAGGGCATTTGACAACCATGGAGAACCAAACTAAATAAGTGTTGACTCCAAAATAGCAACGTACTAATTCCTTTCTGGAATCCCCTTAAAGTAGGGCACGCCACACATAGCCAGTTCTAAAAATGGCTGTAGAAACTTAAGGAAGACGCCCAAAAAGGCCATCAGGTGCATCTGACTACTACAGACCAGGTTGAAGTATGCGCCATCATTCCCTTTCACGATCTTTCATAGCAAGAAGAGTTCATATGCAGGTCATAAGAATTCAAAGCAAGAAACAAGTTGGGGACTTTGAACCTTCTGTGCATTGCGTTGCTTCAAGCAACCTGGCCACCCTTACAGGACAAGGGATCTGAGAGCCTACTACCAGGGTTTTTCCTTCCATGTGGGGGGTTTTTCACCCCAGTAGTAGGGACACATTGTATAGTAGCATTTGTCTTTTTGGTGTGGTTTTATCTGCTTTGTATACTACGTGTACCGTCTCATAGGTCAGTTTGGCCTCCGCGGACGTTAAAATATACTTTCTTCCTTCCTTTCTTCCTTAAAGGGCAGGGGCTAATCCCATGCAAATGCACATGCAAGCATACAGCCATTTTGCCTCCTTTTTTATTTTATTTTTTCCAAGTACTTTTCTCATGCAACCAATGAAAACCAATCAAACATCAAAATCTATTTTTTTTTTTCCAAGCACTTTTTTTCCCCTTCCAAACACGCGGCATTTTCCACATATATTTTTCAGATTTGTTTTCTTCACACAATGCAACAGATCTACACAAACAGAATTCACGAAAGGAAGAATACAAGAAAACAAGAAATAAATTCAGTACCTAATTGTTGTCCATGACAGCATTGTGCTGCCTCGGCATCGCATCCGATGCGCCTCAACTCCCTAATCAAAAGAGCTCTTACCAAGTTCATATGTGCCTGCATATGCTAGCGCTTAGCAGAGCTCACCTCCACCTCCTCCCATTCCATGTGTGAAACTGCATTCTCCAAAGCTACAAACAAACGACCCAATTGCATCCTGAATAATCGAACAGAGGATGCCACAAACTCAGCAAGTATATTGATATTCACAACGGATTGCACCATCTCCAAGGCCACCTGCACTCGCTCCCCATTTGGAGAAAACACAATGGGAGAGGGCATAGCATTATGTATGACATCATAAATACTTGGGCAGATGCAGGAGGCCTCATAGGAGGGGAAACCGAGGCATCTTCATGACTAATAAGATCAGTTACCTCATTACCATGGGCTGGCCTAGCCCCCACAACCCCCACAACCCCCACAAGGTTACTGATTTCGGCAGCCCCCGACTGGCCCCCAACAGCAGCCCCGACCATGCTCCCATTAGCAATCTCCATCTCTAAACCAGGCATTATCAAAGAACTGCAGGCATTATCAAAGAACTGCAGGCATTATCAAAGAACTGCAGGCATCTCTAAACCAGGCATGATCACCGAAAGAAGGAATTTTACAAGGAGGCAAAAAATGCCTCCACTCATCCAACTGGCATTGTATAGTTTATGCTATCCAAAGGAATGTAAGAAGTCCCATGCACATCAACAATTGCCTCAGGCCTATACTCATCATCTTGCCCCTCAACAAAGTTTTCATCCACATCTCCAAGCGTCCCGCCCTCATCCCAATAATCTTTGCGGCTTTTGCCAGGTCTCTGAATGGGTTCCATCCCAGCTGGAATGCCATATAGAACAACCTGACATCATTGGACAAGGCAATTCTTGGATTTAAGGTCAGGTGCCAAGCAGCCTTAATCCTATGTTCAGATATGAAAGCCGTGTTTGAAGGGAGTATCCAGCTAGTGGAGAGAATGAATTTTACAGTTCTAAGCATCCCGGTAATGGTACAAACAAGGCTGGCAGTAAGTTGCCTTCCTCCATGATAGTTCATGAAATGAAGGGCCCTTCCCAAGATGTTCTTGTTGTCTAAAACAACTAGAAATTTCACGTCTCCAGCACCATACAACAAATACAAATCTTTTCCCATCTCCAACAGGCGTTCTGAAATATTCTTGGTATGCAGCCTGAAATGTGGCTTACCCATGTCTTTTATGCAGTAGCCAATTAGACCCTCGAAGCAATGGAGTCTAGTGTTCTTGAGTGCTTTACACACAAGAACAACCCCAATAGGCTTCTTGGATCCCCACCCAAACCATCTCTTGATGGCCAAGTTCACAAGTCTGGGAGACTTCAAGGACAGCCTAAACACGCATTAGAAATGTAAGTGATCTAGATCACTCCTCCTTTCTGTTGCAACAGCCCCTGCAATACAGTCCTTTTCACAAAATTGGACGAGCATGCCATAGTACTCAAGTGGAGCATCCATGCTAGCCGTCCCCAAGGTGATACTCACATCTATAAGGCCATTTTCCTCATCCTCAAACACATGCATGCCTGCATCCAGACCGAAAATCCCAGAGAGGACTCTACTTGGGCATTTCTGGCAGCCCAGCCTCCCCTCCTAGCTTTCCTCCTCGTAGACAAAAAATAAACAGATACAAAGAAAGGAAGCTTGAACTACTAAAGTGCAAGACAGTAAGAAGGGACAGATGTTACTTTCGATGCTGAGCAGACGCCTCCATGCTCCAATTTTATACAGTCCAACGGGCCCAAAATTGCCATGTACACGAATTTCTCAATTCAAGCAACTCTTACCTTCTAAATGTATCGACCTGCATCCTAGGCATGGTCGGGCATGCCAAGGCTGCACAAATCCATCCATGAATACAAGGGAAATGAAGATTCCCTTTTGCCCTATTTGCATATCCAAAAACATACAATACCCAATATAAAACCTCATGTACTAAATCCATGTAACAGCAAAGCATATGAGGGCATACAGATCAATGATTCTATCACAAATGTTTCTTATATGCAGACATTGTTATGACACATATAAATTTGGTGATTGTGGGGTCCAAAACTGGAGTGAAGAAGTTTGACTTGTCTAATACTCGAATGCCTTGAATCCTTCTTGTGCAATCTGATTCTTCATTCCTATCTTTAGCAACATTATTTATCGAATGCATTTTCTATGTTTGGACAAAAGGTCAAACTATAGCTACAATGTGCTAAAGATCATAGATCATTTGTCTAATTTATTTATAGAATTGATGAAGATTGTATCTTCAAAATTACTATCTTTCGAAGGAGTTTATATCTTTAATGGAGGAGTTTATATTTTTAGCAAATATTTTGTGCATCTTATTTCAAGATATTTTCATACGATTGGAATTCTCAAAAGCAACAGATTCGACCCTTGGTGGTGTTTAAAAATTTTCAGCCGGCTTTGAATTAGTTGAACAAAATGAAAGAGGGTTGGATTTGGGTGCCTTAGACCATTGGATTTTGTACATGGAACCATTAGAATTTAATTCTAAAAGGTCTTGCTCATACGACTATGGTCTTCTTTGGAATAGAATAGAATAGAATAGAATATGATTTTATCGTCCACAAAAAGTGTATTAAGTCTTGGATTTACAATATTTCAGTATAAATTGGGGTACTAGGGGCTAAAGGATAATGAGTACTGGTTTCATATGTAATTACATATTCGGATTGATAATACAGTTACTGGGGTTGACCATGGCTAATGTTTGATCTAGGGATCTAGGTTTGACTAGTTTTTTTTTTTCCTTCTTTTGTGTGTTGGGGGTGGAGGTAAGTAGTGCAAAACATGGACTTGAAATTTAATTCCACGAGCCTAAATTGATAACGAGCCTCCTAGAGGTACCAAACCTTTTAATAAATTATAATCAAAAGAACCGAACCTTTGAAAAAACATAATTAAAAGAACATGCTTCATTTTTAGTTTTGCCAAAAAAAAAGTCAAAATGAATAATAAGTATTGTGAGGACCTGATTGTTTTGTGGCGAAGGTCTTTCTCAGCTACTTCTCTCAGCAGCAGATGATGGAATCATTGATGTTCTGGTTATGTGTGATGGAACTCAACAAGTATGCAGTCAATATGGTGATCATACTTTTCTTTTTCTGGAGGCAATGGAAGAGAATTTGTCTTGTGCTACGAAACTTCATAACATATTCTCCATGGCTTCGGGTTGTTTTTTGAATTGGGACAAATGCGCTGCATTGTGGGCATTAGAAGAACCTATACCTGATTTTATGCATCAATATCCATGGAAAATAATACCAAGAAGTAGTTCATCCAAATTGCTGGGTATCTCAATTCGTATCAACAGGTCAGTGACGAAGACATGAGATGAGATTCTATTAGGGTTGGAGAAACAATTAAATTGGTAAAGAATATGCAAGCTCTCCATGGCAAGTAGGATTATGGTGGCGAAATTAGTACTTTGCAGTATGTACGTGTATGCAACATCAGTCACAACAGTTCACTAGAACAATAAGGAATTTTGTATGGGGAGGCAATGCCATTTTTCTACGCCCGTTTTCCCATTTCCCATTTTTTTTCCCTTTTCTCTTTTCCGATTTTTCTCTTCCATTTTTTCCTAAAGAGGGTGCAGATGTCAAAGTGGCTTGGGATAAGTGTTGTACCCTGCAAAAGCACGATGAACTTGGAATGGTAGACATTGCGCTACATAGCAAAATTTTGATGCAAATTTATTTGGCAGATGAACAAATAGACTCTCCGGGTCTTCAGTTGTTGAAGCAGTCATTATTACATTGTATCCCGTGCAGTAAAGCTTCCATACAAGTTGATCTGTCATGAGCTCTTTTTTACAAGTTGAAGCCTTTCCCATGAGCATCTCCTTTTTTCTGAAAGGATTGCTTAAAGCATGGGAGACTATCAGGAGCTCACGACATTTCATTATAAAGAATTGTCACTCGGTTGCAATGCCAGTTTGGTGGCTTGCCATAGAAACTAATAATGATCCGAAACCCCTATTTTCCTTAGTGGACATAAGGAAACAAAGGAGGTGGGCATTGTCAAGAATCGATTGTGTTTGCGATTGATATTCCACAAGGTGTACTTTTGTCATGGGAGGACTTCAAACAAAGATTTAATCTACGTCGTCAATATAGAAATATATGGCAACTAGTGGCAAGTAACATCCCTTATTATGCAAGACCTCTAATGGGCAATTTCGTGGTAACTCATGATGCTTTGATTGAACGGATCTCTGTTTCCAATTGTTACAAAATCCTTTATTCAAATGAGGTGTTACAGTTATCGCTTAAGTGGTCCTTGCAATATGAAGAAAGCGATCTGAAACGTATGTGGAAGCAGGGTTGGAAAAATCGGCTCCTGCGTAAAGTGCAAGTTCTCGCCTGGCAAATTATTCACGGGGCGACGAGAACTAAAGATGTGGTCGACAAATTCAATATGTGTTAGTCCTGTATGTCTTATGTGTGACTATGCAAAGGAGACAATCGAGCACTGCTTCATAGACTGCATAGACATTCAGACTACTTTGGACCATGTGAACGAAATATCCGAGATATCTTATCCAGTTGCATATATTGCGTGAGGGTGGTCTGCGCTAAAGAGGAATGCTATACACTTGTGTAAGGGATGGTTCCTCTAGGTTATTTGGAAGAGGCGTAGACCATTTGTGTTCTCTCAAGATTACTGACATCCATCCAGGATCGTAATATCTCTGAAATCTAAACTCAGTAAGCAAGCTCGTGCTATGATAGATCAAAGGTCAGGCCAACTATGGAATAATTTCTTTAGTCAGTCGTGATGTATGCAATATTTAATTTTGCTATGTGATTAACTCCACACAACCATAAGCAACGTGGATGCATTGATATCACATAGAGTTGAGTTGTATTCATAAATTTGTTATGAATGAAAGCATCTTTCAAAAAAAAACAATCATGAAGACCCAAAAGTAACATGCACCAAGTTCAATCTACTTAGAATCATACGAGAAATATTGAGTTTTTTAGGTGGAAATAGAGGCATCCATCAATTAACTAGATCTTGGAGGTTGATAAGCAAGATACGTGTATCTTTTCAATTAGTTAGAAAGGAATATAAAGAAATGTTAACAAATATAACCCTACTGCCATCTCTTTTCAAAAATTAACAAAACAGTAACTATAAAAACGTCTAAATTTCGCAAACTCTTGTCTAATTGTGTGACATTTGCAATCTACTCTTTTCTCCTACTCTTGAACCACTTCCCCGGGCACCACCATATCATTGTGGATGCTAAAAATTTTATGTGGAGCTATTCTTTTAGCCTCACTTTATCCCATGGCCCTTTGCGTGAGTGCATAATATTTTATGCACACCTCGATTGATTTCATCACATACAGAAACCTAATTGCAAGTCCTTTCCCCACAGTAGATCGTTGAGCTAAGACCTTTGGTTGCATAGTCCAACTTTTCTAAGGGAAAAAGCTTGCCCTTTTGTATCTCCTTGTATTTCTAGGACCATGGCCACACCATCGGATGTTGTATGACTTTTCGGTTGTCCAGTCCACTTATAACCCTTCAGTTAGCCCATCACCGATGACCACAAGAATGACAAAATCAGTTCACAAAAAAGAGATGCTACCTTGTGCAAATAAGTAAGGAGCCCAAAGAAAGAGACCATTTGTGGGATTTTATCACGACGTCGTGAATCAACATGCTTAATGGTAATCTCCACCTCCTGCCACTGATATGCTTCTACCATCCTTTGCACCATCTCCTGCCACATGGACATATTATTGTTGGCTTCCCTGTTATTAGAAGAAAAATGACCTTTAAATCCTTACGCCTCAAGGAGACAAATTGGAAAACTCGTGTCAAGTGAATCAAGTCTTCAGCATTTTCTTACAGTAGTATGCCAATATATGCTGAATACAAAATAGGTGTCAGTAACAGATACATGCTAATAAATGGCTTTAATGAAATATCATTCCTAACGTTTCCATGCATGTGCCTTTGACACTGTGCTTTCAGCTCAGCTCCACCTGCTACAAGATCTATCACCATAACAATACCCTTATACTAGCCAGACATATGAAAAAATTATATTATTCGCCAGACATATGAAAAAATTATATTATTCAAACAGATAAATAGGAAGTAGAGAACTGCAATATGATGCCCAACTTTCCCAGCTTCCAGATGTTACAATTTGGCATAATGCTCAATAAGGATAAAACACTGGTTCTGCAGTTAAAGACAATTATAAGCACCTAGAATCCTTCTTATTTGTCTCAAGTCTAACCTACATCACATTGCTTCCTCGTCTCCTGTACTAAACTAAAAAGTATATAAATTGTTAGAGATGGAAATGGCAAAAGATTAACATTGTTGAGTACTCTAACTAATACGCTCAGGCATAAACATGCAAGGCAAATTTCCAAAAATCAATGCAAAATATAAGCTTTGGTAACTCATGCATTAACCATGCTTCAACAGTGCATTGCTTACCACCGTGATGGCAATACCCATGTGAGATTATGAAGATGAGGCCATGTAATGAACCAGTGGTCAATTACTAGTACAGGACAAAGATAGTAAGTTTGTGCCATGAATTGTTGAATGCCCAACTTAAAAATTCCAGAAACCTATAAGTTGACAAGGAGCCGTAAAAATAAATTGTAAGCCAATCATGTCAAAGCACTTGGAGCACACCTTGCATGAAGTGAGCTATAGATTCTGGAAAAAACTGTAAGCAACCAAACGTGCTAGATCTCTGAAAGCTTGAAGCTATCTGAGCCCCTGCATAGCCTTTTCCATTTTGTCATCACCATAGGTATAAACAAATATATCATTGTCCATTCAACACAACAGTCCTTTTTTAATTCAATTCACCATCCCAAAAAAGACATTTAATATACCCTAACCAATCTATTCCCCAACATTACCACAATTAGAACACTCCACAAGCAAATATATGATATTGCAAATTAGCTGTAAGAAGCATATAACAAAACCAGCTAGTTTCACTCCAGCATTTAGACAAATGGCAGCAGCATTTTAAACATCAAGTCTGCAAGGATCTTGCATGAAGCAAGGGACCACTGATTACACAATATACCAAAACATATTATACATCCAGATAGTTTATAGCAGAAAATTTCACAATAAGGCAAGCAAGGTTCTCACATTCTCATGTTACCTTATAAGCCAGACATATATACTCTAGCCAAGTATAGAAGTACTCTTGTTCAACCCTTATTCCAACAATTCCCAAAGAATAGAAGTCTGTCTTCTGGAAGATTGATTTCAAGCTTGTTGCAATCTTCAAAAACTAGCTCAGCGATTTCCTTCAGCAGCTGGTTTAGATTACAGGTCCCCTTATTGACTTCACAGCAGAAAAGCACTGTTCCGACAGAAAAATATATGCCCGAATCTGGTTAAGATGGTTACCTCTATATTGCTGGCCGTTTCTATAAAAAAGGACCATCCAGAAACCGTTGCAAGCCCATCTCTAAAACCAAATTGATCATGCTTCTGTTGTTAAACCCTACAAGCAAACCAATGAATACAACCAAATCCATCTCGATGAAGTATTGATGCAATACATTAAAAGCTTAACATGACATCACTTAACTCAGTTAACTCATCTACTGAACTGAATGAAGTGTTCTTTTATCAAATGCTCCCTTACTTCCTTAAGGAGTTTTACTACCTTATTCCAAGGAACTACATTGGGCAACTTTTGCCATGTAATAAATAGAGTCCAAATAAATAAATGACAATGATGTCAATTGAATGTTCTCCTCTAAACCTCGATTTCACATATGCAGGCCCTGGATGAGAAAAGGCTGTGCATAGTACAGGAATTAAAAGTGACAAAAGGGCCTATAAAAGCTATAGCAAACAGCCTGCCCTTTTTCATATATCAACAGATGCCATAAGGTAAGTTTGAAACAGGTCTTGTATTTTACCATAGGAACTGTACCTGTTTTTTTATTATAGAGATGCTTTCGCATGCTTCAGACGCCAAGTTATGACCATCTTAAGAGGTTAGACAATATCTAGCACACTAAGGTCTAAAAACGATTTTTTTAATGCTAACTCAAGCATCCTCGGCAGAGCTCCCACTCTCATCTCCAGTTCCGTCGCTGTCACTGCTGCTATCATCACTCCCAGTCCCGCTGCCACTGCCACTGTCACTACTTCCACTCTCGCTGGAACTTTGGTGCTTGGGATTATTTTGAGCTCTCAGAAGTGCCGCAGCATCATTTTCTGGTTTATTCTTTTGAGCATTCTCATCCTCACTTCCAACTACATCCTCAATCTCATAATCAGCTTCATGTTCATCTGCAACTTCGTCGATATTAATATCAATGTGTTCAATATCATCATCCTTTGCGCTGGTCTCATCACCATCAATGTCTATGTCAATATGTATTGGAGATTCATCCTGATCCTGTTTCTGATTTGTGGGAGGAGTTAAAGGGGTATGTCCTCTTGTATCAGATCCCCTCTTCAAATTCTTCTTCCCTAAAGAAAGAACGTACACAATTTAGAGACTTAGAAGTATTCTAGACCCTCGTATTAGCTACTCGCTACATAATGTTTCATGACAAAGATGCACCTAGTCAATTGCCCTCATCATGGCTTAAAATAAATAACTTCAAACTAGATAATGTGGTATTCAAATTAATCAAAGCATTATTTTTTACTGTAGAATATCTCCACATAAAAAGATGTAGAATAATTATCTATTGATCATTAACAGAATTTTCTTGAAGCAAGACAGATTGCAGCATGACATATAGTTGACTAATACATCATGTTTAGGACGTACTGAGATAATGGGATCCACAAAAGTAGCAAAACAACAATTTTGTAGATTATTAATCATGATAGAAGAAACCCAGAACTTAATTTAAAGTATGCAACTACTTTGGCCAGCTCCTGAGCTGAATGTGAGATGTTAACAAAGAGGCTGACCAGACTTTGCAGTGCTCCTAGCAGTTCAATTGTGAGAGCGTACGAAAGAGCCTAAAACTTACCTTGAGTTTCTACTTGCCCAACAATAATTTCTTCAATGTGCTGACCCTGCATCAACAGTCAGGATTTAGAGGTTAATTGATGGTCTATCGACCATTTCCATAACCAATGGCATAAAAAGATTAATATCATTAAGATAAAACCAATAAGAAATTACCAGTACTGGTCTTTGCAAGGCCCTGTTATGATGTCCATCCGTACCATGGACAGGGGAAGAATGATCTGCAGCTGACCCGGATGCTGACGCACTATTTCCTGCTGAAGGACCTGCACCCACTGCAGACTCACCTGGCTGTCTCACATGACGAAGGCTCTTGAAAGCTCTGTGTAACCGCTCCAATCGAAAACTCTTGCCATCAAAGAAAATGACGCCATCCAAATCCTTATAATCTTCGCTGTTTCCTTGGAAAGCAACCTTCTGTTTGCCGGCTTGATTATTATAAAATTCCACGGTGACCTTATTCTCAACACCTTTGTGTAAAGTGCCAGGGCGGCTAGTGTCTATTGAAGCGGGTTTGAACTCATCTGAAGCAATACAGATACATTTAGAACTAGCCGACCATTTGTAAAAGTCGCTGTAAGAAACAAAATTGAATAATTGAAGATCACAGTTCAAAATTCAGTCTACTAAAATTGATATTTAAATATCAGAGATTAAAACACTTACATCTAAGAGAGTGAAATCTAGTGCCTGAACCATCGTCCTTAAGACTACGCCCAAGTGTAAGAGGATACCAATGCTCTGGCTGCGGTGCCGTGTTAGGTTCCTTGGCCCTTCCTGCCATATCTATTCCAGGATGGACTCCTTTATCGGGGGCCGTTATCAGCCGAGTTGAAGTTCTGGGCAAACCCGGGAAGAACAGCATTCCCATTTGAGCTTGGGGCCGATATTTACACATTCGCACCCGGTTTAACTTTGTACCCCTAACTTAAGTTAGCTTAGGTGATTGTATTCACACCAAAGTTAGATAAGGAATTTGGTTAAGCTAACTTAACCTAAATTTATTCGCACTTGTGTAGTTAAGAATCTTAGTTAAAAATAACTTGATTATGTAAGCACACATCTAGTTAAGTTAGCCAAGCTCATGAGCATACTGAACTAGCCTTATAAAGTGACCTCTATGAGGTGACTTAAATTTCTAATGTTATTTTCTATTTTGGTTAACTTTTGGTTTATTTTGCTAACTTGATTGAACATAGTGCGAAGACAAGTTTAGTTAGTGTTTTTGGCTAAAAAAGTTAACTAATTAATTCTTGACTAATATGGTTGCACAATTAGTTTTATATTGTTTTCAGTATTTTTGCTAAGGTTGGGATTGATAATGACTCTGTATTGTATGGCGGCATGGAATGTGGGAAGTGGATTCCAGGGGCCCCGCCACCGGGGGGAGCCGGGAGCGGGTCTGGAATCCGCGACCTACTTCCAGGCCACCACAACATGGCAACTGGGAGTTTTGCTTGATTTCTACCAGTGACGGTGACCAGTTTGGCCGGAATTGTCGTCCGCTTTCCATTCCTGAGGCGTAATCGTAAGCCAGGTTTATATGTTGTATTTTAAATTGTATAAATTTAATGTTTTAAGCTATTTTTTTTGTTTTTGTTTTTAACAAGGTTGCCGAACCAGGCCTCCAATTTAGATTTTGCTTAAACTGGCAAAGTGTCGTGCTTTCTTGCTACTTACCAGATTTTTAAGAAAATACCCTCTAATATGTAGCAAAATAACAGGGGGTTCCAGGGGGATTTAATATGGATGTAAAAATAACAATTCCTGAAACCATAGACCATATTTCCCTAAAACAATCGAATAAGTTGTTAAAAAAAAAAAAAAAAAAAAAAAAAATTCAAGATAAAAAATAATCGCATTAGCTCACTGGGTAACCTATTGTTTAAATTTGGTTTTTCCGGGGTTCCGAAAACTTTTTGGAATTTTGTTTAAGGTTAATTTTCTAAGGTTTCAAGGCTTTTAGTCCCCGGGAAAAAATTCCAGCATTCCAAAAATCGGGGTCGTGGCTTTTCCTAGGAAATTCGGATTTTGGGTTAATCGTCCCCAGTTGGCGGATTCCCCGGCATGTAGGCCACAGATGATCCTTAGCGATGATTTTAGCAGTTTGAAGTAGAGAGTTTTGTTTATTGTGATGTTTGCAAGGGATTTCTGGCGTTCCCGTCAATGCCATGGATTTCTTCTTACCAGATTGTCATACTGAAGGATCGGTTCCCCATCATACTGAGGGATCGGTATATGCATTTATGAATTTTGATGCTATCTAATTAAACCCTAGACTGCAGCATCCATCTTCTTCAATCAGGATAATATTTAGCATAATAACAGGGGGTTTTCCTTGTATTTTTGTAGGTTTTTTTCTATGGTTTTCATATGATTTGATAGTTGTATTGCATGAGATGTACTAATGCGTACATCTAGAGTGCGCATACAATCATCTTTGATTTTTGTGCCAATTTCCAATGGTTGGCCCGTGTATTTCTAACCTATCCGAAGTTTACACATGCAAGGCTCGTGCAAACATAGTTTAGGGTTCTATGGTTTCGCTAAAGCAGGGTTCGGGGAAGGCAGGCATGGAATGCTTTTCCGTGGCCTCCTTCCAACTGTCGGATGTGTAGCAAGATCGGGATGCATTCCGAACAGGAGGTATTTTTTCAGTGCTGGCTTCCATTTCAATATCCAGGAAGAGAGGCCAAGCCATGGAGTGTAGCTATAAATTTAGCTTGAATAGTTCTGAAATGCGTTAATTTAGGTATGTTATACAGGAGAAAATTCGTGCTTTGGATGCATGGAATGTGGAGCTCCAATAGCAGCTTCCTGAAAGGTACAAATCTTCCATTTTTTCCAAATCATTTTCGAATTTGTGGGCAATCGCTTAGTCTTGGTTTAGATTTGTGGGCAGTGGCTTACTGTTGGTTTCAGATAATGGATAAAGTATCATGTTAGTTTCTCTGTATCATGTTAGTTTCTCCTATAAACATCTCTATAGACAGCCCATTTAATTGGACCTCTCCTCTTGCAAGCATCTCTTCTTGTGCTAAACCTGCATTGGAGCGAGATCTTCATCCATGATCTTGGGAAGTATTGCAAGTTCTCTCCTATTCTTGAGGGCATTAAACCATTTCAAGCCTTAGGACTCTTAACATTTCGTCAGCCCATCCAGAACGTTTTTCGTTATGGGAGTGGAGCTCCAATACAATCTGTTTCATCCTCTGACTGAAGCCAACTTCCGTATTACTGCGATTTCAAGCAGATTAAATATTCTCCTTTCGTGAAAGTTAGCTTGTCATATTTACAAGCTTGTTCCTCTCATTCCTCATGTGCAATGTCATAGAAGAACTAAAAGCTTTTTGTTTTGAACGAAACTTCTGTATTGCTGCGATTTCAAGCAGAATGTCTAGCAGATTAAATATTCTCCTTTCATGCAAGTTAGTTTATCATATTCAAACCATTGTTTTATTGCCTTAAAGCCTTGAGTTTTGTTGGTCTTCCGTGTCATATGTACAAGCTTGTTCCTCCCATTCTTCATGTGCAACGCCATAGAAGAATTAAAAGCTTTTTGTTTCTAGAAAAAATTAAGCACTACTTTTACTTTCTCAATCAGTCTCTATCCCATGATGCAGTAAGCAAAAAAGAAAGAAAGCTAAGGAGAAAGAAAGCTAATGCGATCTTTGTACAGTGATATCGTTGAAGGAACTTTACATGGCTCCTTGTTACAAACCACTTCAATACAAGTTTGTACAATCACGAATACTTTTGCTAGTTATATATATATGTGCTTCAACTTCGTGCTCAGTTTTTAAAATCTTCTGTGCTAGTTTAGTAGTTGGCACAGGAAAATCAAGAGCACATGCAGATGCAAAGGGCTGAACTCCACATGAACTCTATTCTTAATAAAAAAGATATAGCCTAGCAGTAATGTTGGATTTGTACCAAACTGGTGAAAGATATATCGCGGCATTTATCCAGATGTCATGCCCTTTATCTTTTCTGCAACTGGCTCCATACGAACAACTCCAACTCCACACAAACATTTCTCGTAGCATAGAATGTGGAATTATAGAATTTGGTTTTCCGTGCAAATATCTTGCTACATGACTTCATAGGAACATTATCCTTAATGCAGAATGTGGAATTATGGCAAGTTGTTGGTCCATGCAATCATCTTGGTACTTTATTATACAATAGTGGCACTTGAAAATTTTGATGTTCATATGTGGCAATATGGTGCTCCTCCGAGTCTTACGAGGCTTTGAATATGGTCCAACCACCATCCTTTTCTTCTTTGATGCAATAGGAAATTTTAGAAATGTGATTACAGCACAAAATTTATGTTGTTATTATGTTGTTATTATATGTCAATCTTTTTCATTTTCAAATTCTAAATACTTTTTTTAATGCCCCGAAGGGGCAAAAAAAAATTTCATAACACAAACCATTACCCTACACACTTATAAATTCCCCCTGAAAACCCCCTTTGGTTTGGGTGCATATTCACGCGGGGGGTGACGTAGGGCAGCGAGAGCTGTTGGATGGGCATATTTGCCCTTTATTCCTCGATCCAGACTGTACATAGAGATCCTCGTTTGTGGGTTTGCGGCTGTTCAGATAGCCGCTGAAACATATTATGCTAAACGCTTGAGCGCCAATTCGATGGACTTTTGATTTTTGGTATGTAGCTTCTTTCAATTTTGTTGTATCTGCATCTTAGTTCTTTTAGCAAGTTGTTTATCACATGGTTCAGATTGGTTATATAGCTGTGATAACCATTTTCAAGTTCTTTGTTTGTCGGAACTTTAGAGATATCTTTGAAGTTAAGTACTTGCTATGGAGGACATAAATGTACTTTGAAATCATTTTCTCATAGTGCAAAGACTTCTCATTGTTGTCATGTTCTTCCCTTTCACCCAATTATCCGCAAGAACGCTTTGATATATTGCATTTATGCTTGATGTTTTCCATGTTTAGGCCAAATGAAACGTAGACATAGGCTACATTATCTTCCAAAACTTTGCTTATGTGATTATTGGCATTGTAGATCTATTGATTGAATTGGACCGCTTGCCTCAAGATTTTCGCATCGATCGTGGTGTACATTTTGGCTCCAAGATTCCAAATGCTTCTATTTCCTTCTATTTATAAGTCTACCACCCCTGTTTTATGCTTGAATCATGATTTTTCATCATCAAATTTGTTTTATTACGATTTCTAATAACTTTGTAGCATAAGGAAGTAGCTATAGGTTCAATATCCAGGTCATCTAGATTCTTCCAACAATCTAATGTGGAAAGTCTTCTTGCATACATTTGAGAGTTGGAAGAAAATTTGTTGTACTTGGAAGAATGGACTTCCATTTGAAAGAATTGTTTGGTCAATTTCAACAAATTTCAAGGTTGTGGTACCTCCTCCCTTTTGAAGATAGAAGGGCTAAGCGGCTTTCTTCAAAGCCGCTTTCGAGACTTGGCGTCCCTCTGAGTCTAATCCTTGGAAAAAACTTAAGCCTCAGCAGATACTTGGCATAAAGGTAGGCAAGGATGCAGAATGGTCCAGTTCAAGACAACCATTCACATGTGTGTCGATTTGTTGGAGGTGGAGGAACGGAGATCTTGGTCTCGATTTTCTTAGGTCTCGTGGAGATGCAAAGGAGAATTAATGGCTCCAGGAGGCCCGACAACCATGAGATCTGTTCCACAAGATGGTTTTTCGTAATTACTTTTGGCCCGGAAGATGAACTTTCAAAGAAGAAATAAGAAAATGGTTAAAACTTTGGGACTTGATGTTGCAGAGAAAAATGCTTATCCTGTTATAGACATAGTATATCCAGCAGGCAGTGGGTTTCCTTCATTTCACAATCCTACTATAGAGGAACTACGATGGCTATATGCAAGTCTTAGGGCTCTAAGTCAGGTTCTTCCTGTTTTGCAGCAGATTCAAAAGCCTGGTGGAGTTGGTTTTGATGATTTTGCTCATACTGTTGATATTCAATGGCCAGCTGAAGATCCCAGAGAATGGGAAGTTACAGCTGTAAGAGTTATGTATCCGCCTTGGCATGAGCATGAAGAGCCTGGTAATGTAGTCCCTACACAAAGATTTGTTGTTGCCTTTCAAGTGAGATGACATAGCACATTAGCATAATAGCCTTGCCATTCTGGGATTGTCCTTAGATGTTAAGTTTAATCGATGCACGTATTTTGCCATATTCTGTTGCATTGCATGTATGGGAGAAAGGAATTCAAACTTAGTTGGTAATGGTATCGTACCTTGCCCAAGCCGGGATTTTATAGCTCCATAGGCAAAAGGCAAATACTAATTAACTGAGATTATGGCCTCATTAATTCTGTGTTTAACTGAGGTTATGGCCATGTGCAGAATCCTGGCAGACAAATAAGAATGCTTTTCCTGAAGTTGTCTGGCTCCACTCACTCTACTCAATGTTATTTTCTTCCTCAACATGGATGTTTCCTGAAGTTATTTGGTTTTGTCCTCTTAAGGATATAGCTAGATATCTAGGATATAGCTAGGAAACAGATTGCCACACATCCACATGTAAATATTTATGGCCTTTGCAGGTCTATCTTTACAATTTGGAAAGAATATCAACATCTCCTGCCTTGGTGCAGTGGTAAGGAGCAGTTCAGCGAAGAATGTTGAAGGAATTAGATGCTAGCATTGTGGAAGATGGAATAGCTTTTGGGGCACTCATCATTATGGTTTTACACTATTGCACCGAATTAGTCAACTCATAACTCCATCTTGCAAGTTTCTATGATAAGCTGTAGGGTATGTTGCGTGGCAGTTTTTGAACCCTGGATCTGACCACTGGAATGATGGCCAAACAGAGTTCTAATGTACGTGAATCAGTGCTTTATGATATTAAATGTGGGCTTAGGGCTTATCAATTTATGTTTGGCAGTCATTTATATTTTATAATGGGTTTTGTATTTTGTGTTGTAGCTAGACATTTGGTGGAATACTTGATCTGTAGGAAGGAACATGGATAGTCTTCCCAGTTGGCCTCGAAACCTTCCACATGTTGAAGTTTACGGATTGCAGGATTTATGTGTATGCAGTCTTCTTTGATTATCAAAATGGCGCATTAAATGCAAAGAAGTCTGCCCAACCCCTCAACTTAAAGCCATGAAGACGGACTGACCTGAACCAGTGGTCAAGTAGTAGCTACTGCTAATAGAGATATTAATGTTGTGCAAATGGTAAGCTCAAAAGGTATGTATGCTTTGCTTCATATTCTTTTCATTTCAAACAATTTTAGTCTTTTACTCCTGGCAGAGCAAATAGGCTGTTGAATCTAGGCGAGGATGCAGCAGGATGAAGCCAACGACATCTAGAGTCTGTAAAAGCTTTGAATTTGTCCAAGCCTTCTCTTCTTGATATGCTCGGAAACGCCTGGTGTTTGTATGTGGTTTCAAAGCTTTGTCCTTTTTATTCTATTTTTGCTGCAGAGAAACATCAGTTTGGAATTATTGCTTGGTGCAGGAAATGTAAACATCCTGTTAACATCAAGCATCTGCAGAGCAGTATTTGATACAACTATATTGATATAACGTGGTTGTGACATAAACCAACAGAGCAATTTAGGAATGCACAATGGCTATTAAAGCGAAACGTAGAAGAAGAAAAGCTTTTATAAGTCACATTAGCACTCCCAAATGATAAGGCCGATTTTATAATCGAAGTGTTTGAACTAAAGTATTTGAGTAATGAGGGTAAATTTAAGTGCTGGAATGAGCAGCGTAAACAGCTTCTAAAAGATTCACTTACATATTTTGCTTTTCCCATTATTGGAAAAAAATGAGAAATCTTCTAAGTGCTAGAGTAAAACATTGGATTATCTTGAATGTGGGAATTAGTTGTGGGAATGGTTTTCTGTGGCTCATTGAGTGCTTGGAAATGTCCCTTGCAACAATTGTGATATATATGCATTCCCCATATTAGGAGTATTATCATATAAAATGTATGAAGCTAATATTGGTGGCTCTCTGGATGAGGTCTAATTTGGATCAAAAGCTTACTTTTCTACTATTTGTGGAATGGTTATTTGCCAACAAATGCTTTTCTTTTGCGGTTTCACCAACATATCACGATTATGTTCTTGAACTATGCAACAAACGATTAACAACATTCGTATTTTAAGGACACAATGAACAAGCTGTTTAAGGCCACACTAAATAACACAATGCAATAAATGCAATGCCTTTAAAGGATTATGTTGTTGTTCACCACACGTAATTAGCCACAAAACACCCAAGTATCAAGAGTATGAGATTTAATACACAATATCAACAACTCATGAACATGGCATTTACAATTTATGGGTTCTTAAATGGCCCAGGCACTTGCAATTTACAGCTTCTCAAATAGCCCAGAAGTTACTTTACGCAAAGCACAAGTTCTCAACATTTATAAATTCCGCCCAGCAACATTGGGCTCTGTTACTAATGCTTTCATATTACCAAGTTTCAAATCGCTAAATTTGTATATGCCTCAAAGCCCAACAATCTCGGACATATGTTATCTACTATATTAATTTGCCTTCAGATCCTCCTTATTGCTATTTTGGAAATACCTTACCAAGGGTCTCCATCCTATGGTTACAACAGAATTCGACCATCAACTATCCCAAGCAATACCTAACAAAACTGCATAGATTACAACCACGTGTTTAGAGCACAAATCAAGAAATCATATGCTCGCAAATTTGAACACTAATTCATCTCAACTACTTGCATACCAAACCGCAAAAGGGTTTCTATAGTCATTCAAGTTCAACAGGTTGTGAGTATTTGTACGTGGCCCAACATAATATAATCAGGTTTATGTCCAAATATCACATACATTAAATTTATTTATTCAATTCTATATGAATGAATTACCCTTGCCCCCTCCAAGCGACATTAATTGTTCTAGCTAACCATGAAACAACCACCTCTTCAAATTTGAAAAGCCCGGCAACGCCGGGCACCATAACTAGTATTGGTTAAAGTAGTCTTAGTTAGGACATTGAATTATTTTGGTAGAGGTTCGAGCTCCCGTATTTCAAATTCTAAAATCTTAGGCAAATTCGTATAGAGGTTCGATACTCTCAAAACCTTAGGCGAGGTTCGATACTCTCAAAACCTTAGGCGAAATCGTATTTCATATTTCAAAATCATAGGCGCCTCCAACCATAAATGACTATAAGCGAAACGAGAGGTGCCCACAGGCCCCAACATACAATCTGGGTCGTAGGATCGACGAATCCGACGACTGTGGTAGTCCAGGGTGCACCTCGTTTAAAATATGTAGCAAAATAACAGGGATTCCAGGGGGTTTTGATATGGATGTAAAAATAACAATTCCTGAAACCATAGACCATATTTCCCTAAAACAATCGAATAAGTTGTTATAAAAAAAAAAAAAAAAAAAAAAAAAAAAAAAGACTTTTAAACCTCGTTTCAAGACTTTTACGGGGGGACTTTCCCGCATTTCTAACATTTTAGACCCTAAGATCTAATCTGCTACAATTGGCAACCCCATACATAAACAGGTGTTCTTATGTACATGCAGAGATCTGGCCCTGATTTTTTTCAGAAAAAACCATATATTTCATAAAAGAATGGTACAACCATACAAGATATCCAAGTCCAGATCCCTATATTAGATCTTTTCAAATCTTATTTATCATAGATCAACTAGCAATTATAAAGCAGTGGACTCTATCTTTGTCTTTTAAAGCAGACACATATTAAATATATTAATGCCATGAAAATAAATAACCTCAAACCTGTGTGGTTCAAGTAGGAATGCTTGACTCCTGATCAGCTTCCATGATTGCTTTCCCCTTATCCAGATTCATGGTATGGTGTACTTTTGGATCAGCAATACCCATAGCATAACCATTAAATCCAGAAGCTTGTGTTGGCACTTGTGCTTGCTCTATCTTTTCCCCTTGGCAATTAGTCTCTATAACATGAGAATCACTGATTATTATAGCATTTTCTTCAATTGTACCTCTGCTACCACCTGTGGGCATAGCAGGCTTGTGAAATTGGGACATCTTCTTCCTCTATTTTTCTCATCCTCAAGCCTTTTATGTGTGATCAAATTCAGATCTCCTTTCTTTCTGCCCATGTGGGCAGATGCTCAGTATCTACACTAAACTAGCTATCCGGCAGCTCTGAAATATGCATTTCGGCAGCCCTATTTCTTCCCTTATATATTCAATTGGATTAGGGTTTTTATGAGATAAGATCAGTACATATTTGAGCGACCCTTCCCACTGAATCTTGTTGGATGGATAAAGTTCCTTTCGTGCTTGTCTTTGTTGGATTTACCAGCTGTCCTCTGCCTTAGCCATTCTCCATCATCCTTATGACCATAGCCTGCATGTTTTTGTGCCCTAAAACATTCTGTTACCATTTCATACCCTAGGTACGAAAACCATTAGTATAAGGGTTTAGAATTTATTCATGTAAATGAGAAAACCATCATGTGCTTTTGTTACATACCATCTATATGCCTTCATTGTTGTATAACCATTATTTAATCTTGAGTATTCAAAATCTCAATACTCAACTAAGCATATTAATTAAAAAAAAAAAAGGGGGTGCTGCGTACGAAGGGTTGCCCTCCAGTTTCTTGAGGGTGAAGGGGCCTAAATCAAACTTGTCCTTATGGGCTTAAGCTAAAGATAAATTTTGGAGAGAAATAAAATAGAATGTTTATTAGTTATGTTTACAGACCACCAGAACATTCAATATTATAGAAAATATAATCTAATAGAGAATACATGTCCAACACCCCCAAGGCGAAAAAAGCAGCTATGGTGGAAACCTAACCTTGTTTGTATGGGAAACTTACTTTAAAGAGTGAACAACACAAAAGAGGGGAAGTAAGGCTTCAACGGTAAAAATGCGGGGGGAGGTAAGCATGTGTGGCATGTGATTCCACCTACTTAACGCCATATGAAAAATAAAAGTCGGAGGTACCTAACCGATGTGTCTAGTCGGCAGTGCACGGACCGACAAAGATCTTAATCCGACAGACTGGGAAAGCTTCGAGCCAGTGGTCTTACGAAAAATTTTACCTTATCAGTAACGCCATAGCCATGGCAACTTTTCCCATTCCGGTGCCTTCATGTATGAAGCTCCGCTATGGCGTGGCCCCAATACCACACGGCTCTATGCAACCGCGTGATGCCATTCAAGCGTTGCATGCCTGATTCTGTATTTTGCATGCCTTTGCATGTCTTTGCTGGCCTTTGCATGCATATCTGCTTTCCCTATAAATCGGAGAAATCAAGTCCGCTTAGATTTTAGGGCGTTCCAAAGATAAAGATACGGCCCCTGGGACGTATATCGCATCGTTGCCACGCTGCATTACACGCCATCTCGATTGACGTGTACGCCGACATGTAGCTAAGCAAGTAGCACCCTAGGGGGCAACTTGTAAGTGTGTACACATTTATTCATGTGTACACTTTACCCCACTTAATTAATATAGGCAAGTGGGCCACACCCATTTGTCCCACATGCTCAAGGGTTAATGGAAGCCCTAGCCCTAACCCTTAGTCTATATAAGGTATATGAAACCCTAACTTTCCATTTTAGGCCCACAAACCTTCTAGAACTCCGTTTTTGCTTGCTCCAAGAGCCAATCTTGACTCCCAAGTCTCTGTGCGAGCGCCTAGCTCATCGCCTTCCCTTTCTAGTTTCATCTTCGAAAGCGCTCGGCAAAGATGGATGCATTCGCGGGAGGAGCAAGCCGGGGATCAGTATTTTGCCAATTCAATAGTCTAAACCGCCTTCCAGACATAGAATAAGTAGGTTTAGCCTATTGATTTGGCCATAGCAGCCATCTAGACCTCTAGATACCAAGCCATAACTAAAGAACCTAACTCGGATTTAGATTAAATCTTATTCTTTAGTTCTTCCGCGGATATGCATGTGAAGATGATCTCTGTGGAATCATTGTATTGGGAAGGGGGGTAGAGGCCTTAAAAGCCTAGTAGTATGATGCGGGCTACAGTCAGGTCCCAACACTTTTCAACCTACTCTCCAAAGTGTGCACAGGAGGGGCGGATGGAGTGGACTACCCTAAGCCATGTTCTTATGCCAGCCAAATCCATTGCCATGAATTGCATGCGAATGACTTACGGGAGACCCAAGCCGTCAGTCATCCCTCTCGAGTCTGAGCCTTGGGTAGGATCTCCATATGTGATGTGCTGATCTTTGTCTATGCAGGTATGTGGTGAGCCATCCTTCGTGATGGTCATGTGATGTTGATGTTGTATACTGACATGTATGTTTACGCTTCCGCAACTAGGTAGGCCCTGAGGAAGACAGGGTAAAATGACCCTTTCATTCTTCCCACTGGAGCTCATCATGGTTGCAGTGACATGTGGAGGGCCTTATATCAGCATGGAGCTGGTATGGGGGATGAACTCCTGTTTGTATACGGTGAGTGCACCATATATGAGTAGGGGACGTCACAGATTTCCAATGGAGAGAGGAGATAAGATCTAGGCGCTAAAGATCGGAGCCCTCGAATACGGTAAATTGATTTTCACCGATTTTGTTGCATGTGAATCTCTGAAGAAAACTTTGCAGTAACTTTATTCCGGCGCAGAGAGACTATGAAGCTATGGCTATGGCGCTATCTCCAACTGTTATTCCGCTCCATGCAGCTGCATGTGCCCGGTCATTGCATGCCCGTTTCGGCACTTTGCATGCCTATAAATCAAGATCTTCATATCCGGTATGTTTAATGTAGAGCTAAGGGATCCGGCGCTTGCTATGGGATTGCTATGGCCGCAACAGTCTGGAGGTGATACAACCGATCAGTGATGACTTTATCATCCTCTAGCTGCTTCTGAACTATAGAAATGGTGGCGATTGTTTCCTATTTTTCCAACATTTTTATAGAAACGAATTTAGTAGAATTGGATGTTTTACCATAAAATTGAGGTTTTTACTGTAAAATGTCCATTAATTTGGCGAATTTACTATAATTGGGATGCAATATTATCAAATTTTGGCAATTTTATGAAGTTCTTTAGCGTACGCATCCTAGTAAACCATCGAATCCAGATTTTAAAAAATGGTAAAATATAGCAACTTTACGAAGTTTCACACCTTAAAGTCATCACTGCAACCGGTATGATCATGATTCTGAAAGCCTTATGAAAAGATATGATCAAATCAAAACTTATGTCTGTGAATGTTTTGAATGTGAACAGGCGCCAGAAAACGAAGCAAAAATGGAGAAGATCCTTAAGACATTTACCAGCAGGACGCTTGCACAGGAAAACTCCAGATTCGAGGCAATGGCTGTGCCGATCACCATAGCTAAGCAAAGATTTAGCTAAAACTTCCTTTTTTCGCCGGGCTTTTCGACATGAAAGATGAGCTTAAAGATGCCCGATCTTGCTAAAGCCCCTTTGCCTTGTTTCTAATCGTGGTTTACCATTCCAGATAAAATACTAGGGCTATTTATGGGCGATGGGGTCCGCACATCAAATAAGGCGGAAGGAATAAAGAGGAAGGGTTATCTGATGGCGTAAGGCATGCCTAATGCATGTCTGAGAGGAGGATCGATACACAAGAAACTCCCAAACGGATTCTAAGCCATGGCTATGTCGAATGAGGCTTCAATTCCGGCCCGTGCAATTCGACACAAATATTCATCAAATTCGAAGCTTTGGTCCGCCATCCCGATTAACCAGGTTGGAGCATTTGCAATCCGTAGGCGGTGACCGCCAGGTTTTCTGAGGGGACAATGGGTTTGGGCGCCAGCAAGATATCCTAGGTATATCCAAAGCAACCCAAGAAAGAAAAAAGAAAAACATAGATTCAAGATAAAAAGTAATTGCATTAGCTCACTGGGTATATTGGTTAAAGTAGTCTTAGTTAGGACATTGAATTATTTTGGTAGAGGTTCGAGCTCTCCTATTTCAAATTCTAAAATCTTAGGCAAAGTCGTATAGAGGTTCAACATTCCCTCAAGACCTTAGGCGAAATCGTATTTCATATTTCAAAATCATAGGCGCCTCCAATCATAAATTACTATAAGCGAAACGAGAGGTGCCCACAGACCCCAACATAGGATCGACGAATCCGACGACTGTAGTAGTCCAGGGTGCATCTCATTTAGAATATGTAGCAAAATAACAAGCATTTTGCAAAACTTTTAATCGAAAATTTTTCGGCATCTACCTTACAAATCGGATTTTAATAACTTTAACTTTATGCCAGCCAAATCCATTACCATGAATTCTGTCTGCAATGACTTCTGGAGACCCAAGCCGTCAGTCATCCCTCTCGAGTCTGAGCCTTGGGTAGGATCTCCATGTGTGAAGTGCTGATCTTTGTCTATGCAGATATGTGGTGAGCCATCCTTCGTGATGGTCATGTGATGTTGAGTTGTATACTGACATGTATGTTTACGCTTCCGCAGCTAGGTAGGCCCTGAGGAAGACAGGGTAAAATGACCCCTTCATTCTTCCCACTGGAACTCATCAAGGTTGCAGTGACACGTGGAGGGCCTTGTATCAGCATGGAGCTGGTATGGGGGATGAACTCCTGTTTGTATACGGTGAGTGCACCGCATATGAGTAGGGGACGTCACAGTGGTATCAGAGCAATGTTCTTGGAGACCAAGAGCAAAGCACTGGCCATGCTCCCAGTAGTACTAACTTAGTAGAATTCTCAAACCTCGAAAAAGTGGGAAATTTTTTTCTCATTTTTTGTAGTTATGCTAAGCTAGTAACAGTTAGAAGAATTGAAAACCAAGAAAACTAAAAAGTTGAACAGAAATTTCATCTAAGTATAGAAATTGCTCACGGTATGCGCCAGAGCATCAACCTAAATTTTAGGTTGAGCCCCAGGCGCACACCATGAGCAACTGGCCATGTTCACCTTGAAACTTGATGAATTTTAACAAGACAATATGCTAGATCAAGTTTTAAGGTAAGAATTAGTTAGATTTGTATATCACACCCCTAGGAATATGCCTAGAAATCATATAATTTTGTCTAAAATGCAAAAGTGCTCACGGTATGCGCCAGAGCCTTGATCTAAATATTAGATCGGCCCTCTAGCGCACACCATGAGTAAAATTGCTTAGAAAACTCTGAAGTAAGCACATGTTTTAGGTTAATAGGTGCTTTGACACATGAAAATGAGTAACTTAGAGTTTGACCTAAAATTTGCCCAAACTATAAATAGACCTGCACCCCTCTTATTTGTAGACTTCCCCGTTTAGAAGTTAGTCTCAAGACTTCGAGGCGCATTTTTGGGTGCCGAGTTCATTGACGGAAGTAAGACATGGCGCCAAGACCAAACGCATCGCCGATTCCTCGACGAGGTGAAACACCCAAGCCCAAGACAAGAGAAGATACAAAGAAATGCCCGGAGCAACTGCAGGGGAGGCCAACCTTCATTAGGCGAGGAGAGCACGTAAGAGCCGCAGGAGGAGGGATCCGGCAAGGATCTCTAGACGAAGTTGGTTGACGGCGATCAACCGCCAGGGAACTAAGGAGCAAAACATTGATCTAAGACTAATCTAAATTCAAAGATCGAGCAAATGGAAAAGGAGAAACAAGAACGAGAGCAGGCGGCCAAGGCACAGGAGGAGCAGAGGGAGCCCACTCCCGAGCCAACTAAAGAAGAACAGCTCGAGGCCTGGATTCGAATGCACGAGGCGAAGGCACGACGCCGCGAGAAGAAAAAGGCCGAGAAGAAGAGGAAAAGGGAAGAAAAGGAGGCCGAAGAAAAGAAGAAACTCAAGGGCAAGGAGAAGGAGGAGCCCAAGAGGAAGATGAAAAGACCCCAAATGTGAAGGTCGTCATCAAGGAACGGCCGGCCGACCAACCCCCATCCTCCGACGACTCAGATGATGAGGATTACAATCCTCATCAAGAAGGTGGGAGCTCCTCCAAGCCAACAGAGGAGGATCTGGATGCACTGTGAGCCGCCGTGAGAGCAGATCGGGTGTGTACAAGCACCCCCACCATACCCAACATGGGAGAAGGACAAGGACCCCAAGAAGCCACCCCGACCTGCCCGAGAGTCTTACGTGGTAGACCATCTCAGGGTCTGCCAGAAGAAGTTGAAGGTGCACCAGAAATACATGAAGAAGTGGGAGGCCTACAACTCCTACTACCAGGCCAACAAGGTAACCTATGTCGAAGGAGGACGGCCATCAAAGAAGCAGACCCTCAAGCCACCTCCTGAGAAGCCCATTCCCCCGAATAAGCCAATGGCAAGGAAAGCCGGATCGAAACTGACACGAAATCCGGGAGATCCGACACTTTCAGAGAAGCTATGGCCTTCTCATCCCCCGTGCACCGTTCGCCAGGCTCGTGAAGGAAGTCGTGCAAGAGTTCGACTCCAGCAAGAGAGTAACAAAGTAGATGTCGCTAGCCTTGCAAGAAGTACCGAGCGTGGTCAAAAAGATTTTGAAGATTTGACAGCATGCACTATACACGTCAAGAGGGTAACTCTAATGAAGAAGGATATGCACTTGGCCAATTCCATTAAAGGAGAAAGATAAAACCTTGTAAATAATAAAAATTTTTAATAAAAAGTTGTTTTGAGTAAATTATAGGTGCATGAATGTTGTTAATTAGGTTGAGTTAGCAACAATTGATTTTTGTTTTAGTTAAATTGGACACCTTATGGTCAATTAGTGAGAAGTTGCTCACGATATGCGCCAGGACCCCAACCTAAATTTTAGGTCGGCCTCCCAGCGCACACCGTGAGTATTTCACACCAAAAGTAGTCTTAAACATCTCCAAATCAACTAAGTAAGGGGTCAATCTTGCATATCTCGGTGAGACCATTATGTTTTGACCCTTAGTTCATCTTGTTTAGACAAGTCTTGACCAATTAGGGCCAAATTGCTCACGGTATACGCCAGGACCTCGACATAAAATTTAGGTCGGCCTTCCAGCGCACATCGTGAGTACTTCCAACATTTTCTCTTTCATGCCACCTCCAATTCACCTCAAGTTTGTTGCAATAGGATCATTAGATAGTCTTATTCATGCTCAAGCCCTCAAATTAGCTTTCCAATCCTCATTTTGACCTCAAAATAGGTGTGAATTGCCCAACCTCAGGATTTTTCCAAGTTATCCAAAAATTAGGGTTTTCCCTTTTTCCTATAAATAGACCCCATATCTCACTTAGCATCCTATGTGTTTGCTCCCAGCCTTTTAGGCGATTTCCCCTCCCTTAGGCCTTCAACACCGCTTGTTAGTCCGGATTCACTCAAGATCAATGGCAACCGGCAGACTTTTTTAGGGCGATGGTGGGTTGTGAGCCAAGGCCATGTAGCCGAGGCTGATGTCAATTCCATTTTCCGTGTTTTCCGTAAGGAGATAGATGTCCAAGCCACTTTGCAGCAACCCCAAAGCTTATATGGAAGTCATGACCGAAGTTCCAAGCTAGGTAGGACCATCCTTAGTACAAATTTTCCCCCTTGTACAGATATTTTGTTCCCAAGCAATCCCTCCAAGCAGCCTTGGGTGATGTCCCCAACATTCCCAAATATCCTAACAACAAAGTTGCTAGGTTGCCGATTACATGGTCATGACCGCCAATAGGCCAAGTATTTTTCTATACCGCCCCTAGCCATCTTCTTTTCTCACCGCGCTCCAAAACCCACCTGAGAACCCTCTATCCCTCGCCATGGATGTCTAATTCCCCTAGCCTCTTCAACTGTAAGGTCAGCTCCTATTGCAAGATCGCCGAGCAAGAAGGAAGAGCTGAAGACGGCCCACTCCAGATGACGAAGATTACGCCGAGCTTCGACCACCAAGAGCGCAACCAGCGTAACAGAGATACCTGGCGCCAACCGACCCAGACCTCGTGATCGCCCCCACTGCAAGCTAGGTATCACAAGCCCAGCCCCCATCATCATCAACGGGCCAAGAGTACCTACTCCTCGAAGGAGCATCCGTAACCTCCCCAATGTAGAGCCGTGGAGTACCGACTTTGATGAGTTGTCAGACTTTGCGCGCAGAACAACCGTGATCCGATGACTTCATCGAACGAGGCTTCTGACTCTTTAATCCATGTAAGGGAAGCCGACACCTATACCGGAGTCAACTTCGCACATCCAAGCCGCATGCCAAAGATCCCAAGAAATGATGGAAGCTCTGGATCCCAAGAAATGATGGAAGCTCTGGATCCGCCGTCCAAGAGGAATTTTACGCCATCCAAGAACCGATGGGGATCCGTGGCAAGACCACTTAACATTTTGATGTCAAGTTCTTCGACACCTTACTGTGTGTTCGTGAGAAGGGACCCGACCAGAATCACTTCAACGATAAGGGACCACTTGAGAACTCACGTAGATCGACGCCGATGAATATGGAAGACATAGAGCCTAAGGCCCGAGGGGACGACTAATCAACAAATGACGGCAGTGGACATGTCGCTAAGGTATTATCTTCCTTTTGCCGATGGATCTAAAGGATAGCGGTCATATACCGCAAATTCAACCCAAGGGCTTAAGAAGGAGTGTTCATGCTCATCGCGACTCTCAAGCTTTGGTAGGCATGCTCACCGATCCCACGCTTGAGCATGTCATCCTAGTGAAGAGAACGATGGCACTTTGACATCTTCGACTTCGTCGCATCTCACCGACGCTAGCGAAGATTAGCGCACCGCCGCCTACACCCCCGACCGCCAGTAGTAGAAGACTTGGTGACAGCCTTGCATGGGCACCAACAATATCTTGAACTTGGGACGCCGGTAGGGAACGCACTCCAAGTTAAGAAGTTTCTTCAGATAACCCATCCTTCCTACATTCCAAGAATAGTTAGACTCTTGATCCCGGGCATTGTAATTAAGCTATTATATCCGCTTTATATATATTCTTATAAGGGGTGCTCCGCTTGAATCGCGGGCCGCTTGAAGGATCGCTTCCGCCATTGGTTTGTGCCGACGCGGGCGACCGGACGGTGAGGTGCATCGCGAGCATGGGATGGCACGCACCGGACGAACCGGGTTGGGATGGGATGCCCTCGCCCTCCGCCATATCTCGATGTGTTGATTAATAATACAGCTTGCTGATTGTTCATCCGGCAGGACAAAATCCGAGCAGGTTTAGAGATGGTAAGTTATGGCTTTTGGCAAATTATAGGGTCGGTCCCCGGGCGGCATTGCAGCCATTTTGTGTGTAAGTGGAGGAGTCGTGGATCGATTTATTTTGTCCTCGAATCTTCTCATCTTGGGTTTTTCCTTTCGAGGAAAGCATGTTCGCCTTCCGCATGAACCGCCTTTATAAAATTGAAGTTTCAAATGCGTTGAGATTTCCGACGAGAGGGGATATAAGGCCATCATGATGGAGCTCTGAGCGCAATCGATTAGGGATAATAAGTTTTCCTTTATCTTAATGCATTGAATGTTCAAGGAAATGTTTTGTGATAACAAATTTTTGTTGCCGTGCATGTCACGGAGGACTATGCTTACGCGCTTCGTGAATGTGCTTAGCATGATTATTCCAAGATACTACTCCTTCCCCAGGCAAAGTCCCGCTTTTCAAATATGGTGCTAAGTCCTGGTTGTTTTTGGCATTTTCTTCATAGCCTTCCTTCTTCCTCTTATCAACCGCCTTTATTGTCCGCTTCATTACGATGTCGTTTCTGTGTGGATGTTTTGAAGGCGATTTGGAGAAAACCCGCAGCATTTTTTCGATAAAATGGACGCCCATATCGTCGTGGCAGTGAAATGGTTTTTATGGCTTATACTAAAGCCCCGGGCCGGAGTTTTTTTTCAGATTTCTTCTTTTCTCGCTTGGTTTCTTCCCCGGCATGCATTTAATCTTTGCTTGGGCTAGATTTCAAGAATGATCCGGTTTTCGTGAGCTCCAAGATTCGGAGACTTTGCCGAAAGTGATGACATGAAGATATTGTTTTTTCTTTCCGTGCCGATTTAAAGAAAGATATGAAGACCGAAGTTTATGATCCAATTGTGTGTAAGGAATAGGAAGGGTCTGACATAGTAGCAGAGGTAACGTGATAAGTAGCATATTTTTGTACTTATCTTAAGGAGTCTAAGATAAAAATATTATGTGCCATGTTCGATCCGGGCGGTAAAATGCGAGGTTAACAAGAAGACCATGGTGGATAATACTATTAAAATAGCTACCGCTATCATCCGGATGGTGTACATGTCAAGGGGCATCAAATATGGATATAGTGCGACACCCATGATTTTAAATATGGGGTTAGAGCTCGATATGGACTCCACTAGAATACGCCATCCATAGATTGATGTTTCATATGAGAAGTTTTGTTAACGGTAAACAAAATCGCTCATCATATTTTGTTCTATTGAATACAGAAAGTGGAATTAAAATGAGTATTTTTGTCTTTCATCTCTTTATTTCGAGCCTATTGTGTTTGTTCATCTTTTTCATTTTAATTGGTATTGTATGCTTACATACGAGATGCTTCAAGAATTCTCGCAAGCTTGGTTGAGTATATAAGAATTTTATAAGAACTTGACTCAGGAGATTTTGTTCCCATCCTAAAATGCATGGGTATTTTTCTCTGGTTTGCTTGCTCTTTAGTGGATAGCACTCAGCATAGGATGTCATCATTCCGCAAGGGTGTGTATTTTTATTTGCTTCTAATGTCTTCATTTTTGAAAGAGATATATAAGTGACACTACCTACTTTTGTGTGCATACGCCGGAACTAGCTTTCCACCTTAAATCAGAGTAACAACTACATTTAGAACATGCGCATTCTTTTCAAGAGCATGGACCGCGGTATGATGGTAAGGAAGTAATGGCCTTTTGATTGATCGTGAACATTGAAGAGTCCCAAACTAAGATATATAGGAGAATCAGATCTAGAGTTGAAGATATCTTGCCACAAAGGCTTAATTATAAGGTATGCCCAATTGACAGGTGAAGAGCGATGTCTGCTACTTAATAAACACTCAAGGCATGCCCAATTAATGTCGTTCCTTTGCTCCGTCGTTATTTATAAAGCAACCACTTAAGTGTTGATGCTAGGTAATTATAGATATGCTCTTCGATTTTCATGGGAGAAAGTGTTTATTTGTGATTGCAGGTGGCCATGTCATAGATCTTTGCTTCACTTTGTTACTGTCCAGATTCTCAATTGTTAGGAGCTGATGTTTCCATGTGAAAAACCCATTATGCAAAATTACCTTGCTTTATTATTGCCATTTTGGCATATATCACTTAATATTCCCAACTTGAAGGCACACTTTATTATTCTATTCTATTCTATTCTACTATAGTAGTATTTCCAACATTACTACCTTTCTTATACGAAATATGTTGACAATGTTCTAATATATTAATATCACCTCATCTAGGTCTATAACTCTAATTGCCCCCTCCTGCAAAAAGATGCATGAGATATGGGGTAACGTTATTATGATCCATAACCAATTGCCTATACTTTTCAAGTGGATTTATTTCACAAGTAGAAGTAGGGGCATATGCACATTTTATGTCAGACATAGTTGCTGGAATTCATTGTCTTTGGGTGCGCATTAGCAGTTTGAAAGAAGACATCTTAACACCCATGTGCCCAGACTTAGAGATGTAACATCTGTCATTTTAGACAATACAAAGTAGAACTTGGCATAACCAATGGACTCCCATAAGCATGCCTCGTGTTACATATAGAAGTTGGCACCTTAATTTTATCAACTACAAGTACAAAATGGATCTCAAATTAACCAACCTAATTATAGCAACTAAGCTCCATTAACAAAAATACGCTTATTAATTCAACTTAATTTTATTAAGATATTTAACCCCTGTAGGTGGCATACCTAATTCGTCATGCATAATTCTTTAAAAACGCATCGCTATCCACCCACCTTCTTTTTGCAGGCACTATATTAAGGTACTGACTACAAATTCAAATAGCAAATTCCAAAAATAGTTACGTAAATATAATTATTAGGTTGAGATGGTTAACTGATCAACTTTGAAAATAGAAAGTTTTAAAACCAATTTATTTACACTCAAAATTTGAATTATTCTAAGATAAAACCCATGCCAGCCACTCGTCTCCTTTGCACCACACCCCTCATTTTAAAGCGTAACTTGTATATATATATATCTTGCTATATATCTCATATATATATACTTATGTTGTACCAACGTTTAGAATCTCATAAGTGTCGCTGTCCGATCTGGCTTAGATTGTGAAGATCCGGACGTCGAAGGAAGCTACGTCATCATCCTTCCTAAGCACCCTCACTTAAATAAGTGTACCAAATGTTTCGTGACCAGGTGTCGCCATCCGGACGGGTCCGCATTGTGAGATCCGACGGTCGAGAGAAGCCACGTCATCCTCCCTCAAGCAACCCCCTTATTTTCGGGACTTTTGTTCTGTAATCATTGGATTTAGGGGTTCGACCGGACCGCCGCTAAAGTCAAATTTACTTTAATACAATTTAATGTGATTTCAAGAGGGTACACCACTTGAAGCCACGTATCTCGACTCCACAACGAGGTGGCATAAAAATAATGATATTCTCTCTCCCGAAGTTTCTGCATCGTTACCTTGCTATGTGTCAAAACCATTAATGGATATGCCAAAAAGAGTTGATACATTTGTTGAAGGCGGCTTCTTCGTCTGCCAGGTCCAGCGATTTTCGAGCTTCTAATGCGAAGTAGTGAGAGTGATCCAAAATGAGGTTACTCTCCGGTAAAAGGACGCTCGGAGCCGGGCTGATTTACTACCAGGTTTGCGTTTGCATTTGCTTTTGTTAGCCTGGATTTGGCAGATGGTTTTCGGCATAAATTTTAATCTGTAGAAGAACATAAATGGTGCAATAGCAGCGGCTGTCGTTTCTAAAGCCATAAGTTTCTTAAGCACCTGCATTTGATTTACCTGCTTTGCGCACAGGTTAGACTATTTAGAAAGACTTCGTTGAATTTCGCCCGGATTTGTATGGGAACCGTAAACGGGCTGACCAGCTTTTGCCGGATTTGATCGCGAAATAGGGTTGGGGTTTATGCTGCCATCTATACCCGAATGATGTGTGCCAAATATGGTCAGCTACCAGGCATTTGTTTAAGGAGCAAATGCAAGCTCCCAACATTCGATCTCTCCTTCTTTTGTTTTTTCCATATACAGGCCCCAGAAACGTTTATCCTACGGATGTCCTTCTACGATCCCCTGCTTCTATCCGTCAGTTTCTTTGATTTTGTCTCAGGTATTTTGATGCAAAGATTCTATTTTTCAGTATTTGACCTTCATTGTGCTGTAAATCTGTCTGCAAAACTTAGAAGTTGTTGAGACACAAATATAATTTGCAATATTTAAAGCTAGTTCAGATCAAGTCTAATATAATTTTTGTTCTGTATACTTTGTGTTCTAAATTTATGCTAAAATCACTTTGTCAACTTTGCCAATGTTTTACAGATCTCCGCTGATGCTAAGAGGATAAGTTACGATCATTCATGCTCCAGTTTATGCATCAGCTGGTCTAGGAGTTGCAGTTGCTTTTGCTTCTTCTTCCAGGTATTTATCTCATGTTATTATGCTGTCCTTTTCATGATAAGGTTGGAAAGACAAGGTGGAATGCATTTTTTCATTTCCTCGAATGTGTCGGTTGGGTTTGTAGATTTATTTGGCATGCCAAAGATATAGATGGCATTTCAGACTAATCTAGCAACGTGACGGGCAAGAAAGGTAAATGTGTTCTGTACTTGGCAGCCAACAGATTTTGTTCTTTATATTGGTTGTGCTTTTTGAAGCCAATATTTACAGGTAACAGGTAATCTTAATACACCTTAGCTTGGACAAAAGCAAGTGAAATTTATGGACTATCAATCGCGGATTGTGTAGTGGACGTTGGGATGTCTTGGCAAATGCGTAGCCAGTTTATTCCCACGCATAAGTGGATCTTTGTTTACCTTTTTCCTCCACATTAAATATTTTTGTTCTTCTCTTTTACTCCTCACAATCGCTGCATTGTTTTTGTTGCTTTTTAGAAGCTCATGGCAATCCCCTTGGCGGTCGAAGCAAAAAAATTCAAAAGCGCCTATGGTGGCAGAGACGGGAGTATTCAGTTCTACTTTGCTATTCTAGCTAGTAAGTTTGTAAAGTTTATTAGGCTGCATTCCAGTTTGTTCATTTTGTGGATCAGCAATGTTTAAATATGGATGGGGTCATATGAAATACTTTGCCATATATCGCTGGACGCTTCACTTTGTTAACATTATTCAACCTGGCTGAAGTTTTTGGAAATATCTAAGAGGGCTTTGATAAATCAGGACTTGGTTGATCACTGCCAAAGCATTCATTGATGATGAGGTGGGAACTACAGTTTGATGGCAGTTTCTACTTGTGTGCAAGAGCTATGTCTACTTGTAAAGCGGATCTTATGTCTGTGTGCACTATTTCTAGATGCTACCGCTGTCTTTGCTCGCTAACTAATTTAGGATAGTTTAAATTTTATTTTAGACCTCATCAGAAAATGGGCATAACTCCCATGTAAATGAGCTCCATTTTTGTGCTTAAAACATGCGTTGGAAAGGTTGGAGAAAGATCTACAAATCTTCTTAGGTGTATATTTTTCAGTGATTGGTAGCGAAAATGGTGCAAAAACAGAGAAAACGTATATGCCATATCGAGGTAGTTCTTGCAGGTGGCAAAAACTTTGATAGCTGTGATTGGTATTACTTCTCTTATAATGATTCCTATGCTTTCATAAGTTCGCTGCTTGGGATTACGAAGTCCGAAATGCCTTTCTTTGAAATGGACGGAGCTTTGATTTATGAAATGATGATGCCTATGTGTTTACCTTCCTTTTGAACTTTGCCAATCATTATATGTGAGCTTCGCCATCGGATCCACAAGTTCCAGTGGGCTGCAACTTTATGTTAAACGTATTATATTTCTGGTTCTTGCAGCATGTCGGTTGTTCTTGCAGCATGTCAGAATTTTATGTTCCTAAGCAGAGACGGCAACTGTAATTGTTGGACTTAAATAATATTGTAAGTTACCACAATTTGCAATTTTTCTTGAGATTTGGACATCTATAAAAAGAGGCAAGAAAAGAGCTGGGTGCCAGTTTGGAAAAGACAAGCATGCCGCTCTATCATCTAGCTTAACTCCGTGTGGAGATCGGTGACCCAATTTCTCATTTGCCTTGAAGCACCTCATTCTCTGTCGCTGTTGCTCTCTCTGGTTTCTATTTTCTGTGAGTGTTACTGTATTATTGGGAAACTATGGCTTCGGTTGTATTATTGGGAAACTATGGCTTTGTTGTTCCGGCCAGGTTTTGTATTTAGCATCCCTAGTTACAGCAATGCACTTGTGCTTTTCACAACTCGACATGCATTTACCCAGCATTTTTAGGTTTTGTACCTTTGCTGTTTGTTCTAGTTTGTTTTAGTTGTGCTTTGTTTCCTCTGTCGCTATTGCTCTCATATTCTATTCTCTGTCACAGTTGCTCTATTGTTGTCAAATCATGTGCCACCCATATTTAGGAATATAGAATACTCTGAAAGTGGTGTTTCTCGTGCAGTTTCATAGCTATCACACACTATCTGGGCCAAGGACATATCGCCTCTGCTGATGTAATTGACCAAAGATTAGCTTGCCCTTCTGCTTCCCCCTTCTGAGAGATTGTTTGATGCACAAGCTTGCTATTTTCCTGGTCCAGACAAGCAGGCAAATTAATGGTAATGTTAACAGGTGCTGTAGACTTTATTATTCATTTGACTGAATGCATTATCTAAGCCAACTAGCCTGGCAATATACTTACAAAATCAATGGCATGTAAGCAAAAAGTTTGTTGGAAATTTCCTTCCTATGCCATTATTATAAATTTGTTGATAATAATGCTGCTCTTTTCTGGATCCCCCTAAAAGCATAGATCCGTTCTGTTATTTTGGCTGCAAAGTGGTTATGTGATCAGAATTTGATTTTCAGAGGGTCGTGCATGCAGTATTGTCCAGTCACTCTTTCTCAACAATACTTGATTGCTGAAGCATATTTAGTCAGAATGCAGAGATCAGAACATTTCACTGCTGATGTAGGGAGCTCATCATGAGCACAAACGATGTTAAAAGTGATCATCTCGCGACATATTCAAAAAGTAGTAGACAGATGCTGAAAGTTAAGTTAATAAAAGATGCCACAGATGCTGCATATCTTCAACTAAAACCTGATTCAGAGCTATGGATTTAGCTGCACATATGTTTAGTAACTCTTCTGGTCCATAACCTTTGCATATGCTAGAATTAAGTAAATGCTGATTTTTACTTAATGATGCTGAAAACTTCTGCATCAAGGTTTAATCTATTATATATTCAATGATGCGCGAAGCACTTTGTGATATGAAAACAGGCTCTCAAGTCTTTCTCAGGAAGTACATGCCTATGAAAGTCTGTTTTGCCAGCTCGCGATGCACGCTCATCACCAAATAGGTGACAGTGGCAGTGTTTACAGTATTAGCTATTTTACATTGCTCGCCTTCTCTCAGTCTATTTTGTATCGAGGTCAAGCGACTTAATATGTGCTCTTTGCTGGCTATTGACGATTTATTGAGGTCTGCCAATGCTAGAATTGACATAGACATTGTGTTCGGGACCATCATATCTTTGAAGGTGCTAGTCATTATGTATCTACTGCTCACATTCATAGGTGTGTGAGAGTGCTCACAATTCATGCCTTTCCAGGTTCAAATACAGGCTTGTTGCTGCACGACACGTGTTAAAGGCCATTTGCTCTCTGTCTTCATGTTCAAGCAATGCGCACGAGTCTACATACATCTTTTATTGCTTCATCATAATTCATCTTTCTAAAGACCTGCACCACTACAAACACATTATAACCAATTGTTCCACATGTAAACGATTTTGCACATTAAGACATTGTTATGATCAGAGCAGTACAGGATTAGCAATAAAAGTTTAACGGTTCATGCATGTTAAGGATAAAGATAGCACAAAGATCCTCAGTAGTAATGACCACCATATAAATTTATCAACAAAATACACAAGCTCGCATCTATACAGATATGTAAAGATTCAAACTGTTCATACCAAGTTTTAACTGTTCATTATTGACACCTAAGTATGAACAGTTTTGAATTTTTATGGAAGATCGTGCACTGGGAAAGCTAATTGAAAGATTTAAAAATGACTGTGTTTTATCACTAACTTTCTATTTTTGCATTGTGCCTGATATCTGTCAAGTGCTTCTCAGGAATTTCAGTTGAGATCATTTTGCTTCTTTTGACGAGAATGTCTTTACAATTTTTACTTTGCTTGGGTAATACTATAAAGCACCACAGAGTAGGAATTCTATTTGTTGAAGCGGAAAACAGTATTTCGTAGTAAAAGTGGTAATATCTAATGGCGGTTATTGGTAATGAAGACATATCAAAAGATAAATCTATTCTATATAGTTGTTACCTATCCCCAATAAGAAAACCATATGATTGTTAAACACAAACGAAAACATGCCTTCAAATGTGCACTACTAAGGCTTAAGTCATTGGACATACTAATTTATGTAGTTCTATGATTGAAAATCTTCAGCATATCCACTTTTCACTTTTAGAACAATGTGAAGGAAGACCAAACATCGCATAATATGGAATCAAATCCTTCAACCTATTCTTTCGATATCTATAATGCAAAAATTACAATTTCTAGGCTTTTTTTATACAAGTTCGATCCAAATAACTATAGCCCAAAAGCCCAAATTTCTTTTATTGTTGTCCGAGCCAATATGCGCATTTTGCATGGCCTATAAAATTAACTATACCGATGTACACCTTGTAAGGTCTATATACATTATTAAAACCTGCATCAATATGTACATAAATATTTCATCATCTTGATCCTGCTTTGTAAATGCCTATGGAGATGGGTAACATGATATGTCAAGCTTTTGTCTTGCAAGTGCTTGGTTTTGCAAGACCCATTTCATATGGTGTTTCAAAATTCTTTAGAACCTAATTCCAATCTCTTTTTCCAACCGGCCAGGATGCCTCGGCTCCCGCAACATCGCACTAACGTTTTTACCCGGCACAAAGGCCCTCCCAATTTAAAAATTACTCTAGTACATTATATCACCAATTTATATAAATTTAGCATAATATTTGTTATAATATCATTGTTTTCATATTAGATGATCACAATATCGTTGAGAAAGACATTCAAAGCTTTTGACATTTAATAGTATAGGCATGACCATGTTGGAGAGAGAACCACTCTTTTAGTTTTAATTCGTGATTTAACTTCAATTTTTTCTTTTGACTTTGCCCGCTAAGGTAACTTCAACTTTCAACTTTCTTGGAACTCTTTTCCATCAAGAACTCTAGAGTAATTTCATTTTTTCTAAGATATTGCCTTCCATTCACAACATTCTGACAGCCTAGAGTTAGGGATTCAAAAATTAAAGGCAAAAGCAATAATCCCCTTAGTGTGATCTTTAGTGGGGATTTCGGTTGAGATGCACTTCTGTATGTTTGTTTTGCAATCAATGAAAGCTAGGGCAAAGTATCCCCGAAGCTATTACCTTTACAAAATCAATTTAATACTTCAAATGGATTCATATATCAATGTCAATATGGTACTTTCCATCAGCTATTGAATCATTCTTATTTCAGGACACAAAGAGGTTCTAATAAAAGACGTGAACTTGTGACTTCTAAAAGCTTTAACGAACAATAGTAAGCTTCATTGAATGGCTAATATGCAAGAGATTTAGCTTCAAACTTCATGACCGACCATCGTGTGGCTTCTTTCTAACTTAATTTTTGACACTAACTTTAGATATCGATCTTTTAAGCTAGTTTACTCCCAAGTCTTCATAAACCATAGCTCACAAACCATTGATAATATATAAAAACTTGTATATATATATATATACAAGTGATCTTACTATGAGGGATCGTATTAAAACTCTACCAAAAGCCAAATGTAGAGCTATCCAAGGAAGATTCTATAAAATATTCTCTTCTGGATTCTCTAAAATAATGTAAAGATTCCCCTAGATTCTTTGAGATTCCATCAATTTTCCCTCTTTATATTCCACAAGATCCCTTTGATAATCCTGGAGATTCTATAAGATTCTATAGACATTCCTTTAGATTCTCTCTAGATTTTCAAATATTCTTTCTAAGAATCCCATAGGTTCCCTAAGATTCTCTGAGATTCTTCTAGATCTCTAAAAGAATATTCCAAGATTCTCCAGTTTGTCAAGGTTCCCATGTGGTCACCCCTAAATTCCCTTAGATTCTATAAAGATTACTCCTAGATTTCAATATTCCATCAAGATTCCCCCTCGAGTTCAAAGATTTATTAAGACCACCTAGATTCCTCGTGGATCTCCAAAGATTCTTTCCAAGATTCCCATAGATCTCCATAGATTCCTCGGTATTCTCCAAGAGATTCTATCAAGATTCCTTTACCAGGAAAGATTTATGGAGATTCCTTTAGATTGGCCTAGGTCCTCAAAGGTTCTCCTGTATTCTCTTAGATTCTTAAATATTCTATGTCAATTCTTTTAGATTATTTAAGATCCTATATAGATTTCTTTGTAGATTCTCCAAGACTAACAAGACTCCCCCTAAATTGTCAAAGATTTCATGAAGGTTCCCGTGTGAGATTCTCCCGAGATTCTGTGATGCAGATTCCCAAGATTCTCCTTAGATCTCCATTGGTTTCTACAAAGATTCCTTAGATTCTCCTTGAAGATTCTATCAAGACTCTCTTTAGACTTCTCCAAGATTCCACCTGAGATTCCCATAGATTCTCTCCAAGTTTCTATGAAGATTCCTCGTGATTCCTACTTAGATTTTGAAGGTTATCTCAAGATTCCTCTAGATTCCCAAGATTCCCTTAATATTCTATGTAGATTCTCTCAGTTCCTACCTAAGATTCCCCTAGATTCTCCAAGATTCCACCTCAACATTCCCTTAGATTCTAAAAATATTTTATGAAGATTCCTTAGATTCTTAGATTCTCATGATTCTCAGGATTCCCACAGATTCTCTAATATTCCAATGAGATTCCTCTAGATTCTCTTAAGATCTCCATGAAGATTCTCCTAAATCACGACATAGATCATATAAGATTCCATGATTCCAAGAAATATTCTCAAAGATTCGATCACATTAACTCTTACTACGACTTAATGATGCCAAGGCACCACTCCCTTAGAAAGCTCTCAAGCTCAACCACAGAGGAATCCACATGCGGGCCCCACCTTCTTCATCCTGGGACCCCACCGGGTAGTTATGAGCCTTGAAAATGATTATAGCCCGTGAAAGCTTCCCGTAAAGTCCATTCATAAATGTTGGTGTCACATCACTATTTTTTATTAAATAAGGGTGCCACCCTCACTTCCCTTAATAAAAATGCAATTAAATAAAATATTTAATGGCCAAGATTTCACTCCTCCCCTTGATCCAATGGTCGGTGATTGGTCGCGCACTTCTCAAAAGCACTTTTGAGGACTTTTCTTGGCACCTTCCTTACAAAAATCAAGGGCTAGGATTTATCCTTCCTTTGATCCAATCTGGCCAAGATATGTTGTGCATGCCACACCCGTGATCATGACACACCGCCACCTTAAGAAATGGACTACCGGTGATCAATATGGATAAACACTTCCATGTAACCACCCCCATGTAGCGTTATGTCCGCCTACCTTCTGAGGGAAACCAAATGTGCTAAGGCTGTTCTCTAGTAGTGTGCAACCCCAATCACTGCGTTCCACGCCTCCCCGCATGTAAACCATTGAACACCTAAAAATGTCACCGGGCAGATCTGGGCAAATATGTAGATTCCCTAGATTCCTTTTAGATATTATGTATATTCCCTTTAGATTCCATTAGATCTAAGTATATTCCCCTAGATTCTCCAAGATTCCATTAAAGATCACTTAGGATGCTCAAAGACTTTATGAAGATGCACTTAGATTCGCTAGATTTCTAAGATTCTCTTAAGATTCCCATAGATTCCCCACTCGGGTCGGTGATTCCTCCGCATTTCCCAAGTTTCTATGTAGATTCTTCTAGATCCCCTTAGATCTCTATGAAGATTCCCTTAGATTTTTCAAGATTTTATCAAGATTCCTTTAGATTCTTCAAAATTTAACAAGATTCCCCTTAGATTCTCAAAGGTTTTATAAAGATTCGCTTAGATTCTTTAAAGATTCTCTTGTGATTCATTACAGATTCTATTGAATACCCTTTATATTCTTAAGATCTTATGAAGATTCCCCTAGATTCTAAATTCCATAGATTCGAAGCTCATTAGAGTTTCCTCGATGAAAGGAATCCAATGCATGCAATTCCACTTTCTACGCATCTTTTGAAGATGATTTATAAAAAGGATAAATGCCGGTGACATCACTACTTTTTTATTAAATAAGGGTGACACTCTCAATTTCCATTAAAAATTGTAACACCAAATAGAAAACTTAATGGCCAAGATTTCTCCTCCCTTTTGATCCAATGTATCGGAGATTGGTCACATCTAAAAAGCAACTTTTAAGGACCTTCCCTTGCACCTTCATGCAAAAAATCAAGGGCTAGGATTTATCCTTCCCTTTTATTCAATCCACAAGACATGTCATGGTATGCCACATCCTATCATGACACATCGCCACCTTTTAAGAAATGGACTACGAGATCAATATGGATATGTAACACCCCTATGTAACCACCCTCCCAATATCTATATATCCTCCCCTTGATCCAATGGTCGCACTAAAAAGCGTCTTTAAGGGACCTTCCTTGCACCTTCCTACAAAAATCAGCTAGGATTTCATTCCTTCACTAACGTCAAGACATGTCAGGTATGCCACATCCAAATCATGACATAATGCCACTCCAAATGGACTACTGAGATCAATATAGATATGTACCCCCATGTAACCACCCCAATATCTATATTAGTTGCTTATTATTATTTAGGGTTTCAAGCACATTTCCCCTAGAATTTCAAACATTATCCCAAGGTTCGCATATATATTTTCGAAGATTCTATGTATATTCTCCTAGATTCCCTTAGATGCAAGGAAAATCCTTAAGATTCTCTAGGATTCCATTAAGATTCTTTTCCCATTATGAGAGTTTATCCCAAGATTCTCTAGATTCCCTCAAGTCTGTGTATATTCTTCTACATTCCTTTAGATTCTATGGTCAAGACTCACTTTCAAGATCTCGACAGAAATTGAGTTGACCGGATTTATGTGCACCACGCATCAAAGTGTGTTTTCTTATCTCACACAAGTATATTGTTATAGGTATCCATGAAGTTGACTATATGAAAAGCACTTAATTATAAATGATATAAATATCTTTAGCCCCTTTTATTAAAATTCCATGGGTTCGTGAGCTATGGTTTATGAAGACGCAGAAATAAAATTCAGATTCTAAACGATAGAATACATTGGAGTAGTTTAATTACGAAAACTTCAAGGATCTAGACTAATCTTTCTCATAAAAACCTTAGAGAGTCTAAGGAAATATTAAGATCCCCTTATAATTCTCATTCTTTCAAATTCCATAAAGATTCCAACATTATCTAGAAACATTTGCATTTTTGTCACTGTTTTTTTATTCTACATAATCTTGGATTTGTTTTTGAGGCCACAAGCATTTTGACACATGTTATATTGCAAAATAACATTCTCACCGAGAAAACATTACCTTTTGGGAAGTGGCAGTTTCTATACAAAAGATTGTCAATGCATTGGGTGGGTTGTTCATTTTTTCACAACAATAACGCATTTTCGTTATGTAACAGTTGGCATGAAATAATATAAATGTTTTATTCCTTCTCAACGATCATAGATTGCATATTTTCTGTTGTTTCTACTCACTTGGAAACACTGCCAAGCATTGTCGATCATTCTTTGATGACATGTCTCAAAATCATCCAAAGCCAACAAACTTTCACCATGCCGGAGGGACACACAACTAAACAAAGGTCAAATAAGAAATACAATTAAGTTTAATGAAGCTTGTATTCAAGTTCTAATATAAAAATAATTGAAAGATCTTGTATTGTTGACTCTGAACACAAAGCCATTCGAGGCTTAACATTTATCCTCTAACAACTTATTCCTAAAAAAATTGTAGATCATCCATCCTGTAATGTTTTGGTTGGGTGTAACAGTCCATAACAAACAATACCTTTCTACACACTCTACGTGATTTCATATATACAATAATGCATCTCGTTGTAAAGTGACAAGTGAAAACCCACTGCGGTAGACAATGTCTTTCACGCTGATATACTTGAGGGAATACTAAATAACAATCTACACTCCATCGGAATGGAAGTTATTGCATTTGAACCTCAAGAATCCATTGTGGGTTGTATCCCAATGTAATTTATCCGCATTATTGATGCCTTACATGCACACATACTATAAACTAGAGAGACTATGCACCTAAGGGGTTTATTGATATTGTGAAGGGAAGATGACTGTTAGCAAAAATAATTTCACCATTATAGGGTTCTCTCTCTGCGGAAGAATTTATGAAAGAAAGTTGATAGCTAAAGTTAACATTGGACAATTTCAAATTTAAAATTCTCTATTGATTCCACCGCCTAAGTTGCACATTTGACGATTCTTTCGTTTGCCCCTCGCCTTTGGTCCGCCAGATTGAGGTGTATCAATGCCATGAATTAACCGCCGAACTGGTAGATCCTCACAAAATTCTTTTGCCTTTCCTCGGTCCGGGCCAATGGCACTTTGATGAGGGACCAACTATTTCTCTTTTCACCGCCCTTGCTTCAAGATATCCAAAGCAATGTGGCGTATCACTTCAAAACCCCGAGGTCCTGCGGAGGGTAGGCTGGTTTTACTTCAACATTAGTTTCTTCCAAACTTGCCTATATATAGAAAGTCAAAGATAAGTCTCCGTCACACTTGTATTCAAAAGCCTCAAGCTTTTCTTTTTGATCAACTGCTTATAAGCTATTTATCATCAAATGAAAATAGTATATTGGTCAAACAATAGATTTCAAATGATAGCTTTAGGAAATGGAAATTCATCATCCCCTATGAATAAAGCTTGGTGTGATGTTTATTATAAAGTAGGTCTAGCAAGTGGTCAAATTCAAAATGATGGTAGAAGGCAATATCTATGAAGGTCATAAGACATGTGAGTGCTTTTTATATCAAGGCCATTTGAGCATGGTTCTGTGGAGGGGAGTAAAAAAGTCTTCTATACAAAAACTGTCAATTTGGCAAACTTACAAATGCACAAATTTAAACAAAAAATATACCTGAACTTTGGTTGGTGCCATCAGAAGTTGGGAATAATCCTTTAGCGCTTGTAGTACGCTATTTACATAAAACATAAAACCTAAGATGACGCTGGACTTATAGAATCACATAACATGCCCCGGTGATATAAAGAAACCTCCGGGAAATCCATTTGTCGAATGAATTGTCGGCACATGAACACCTATTGAGAATATCCATAGCATGATAGCGTTTCCATTGTGAAGCCCAAGATTCTTTCCAAATGATCATAAAATATAAGTTTTCAGAAAAGTTAGTTAGATTTCAAATATCGAAGCATATGAATGCTAATTGATCTCCGCCATTTATGGCATTAAATTCCAGCACAAAATGCAATTGAGAGCAAAGAAGAACTTACTTGAAGCAAGGTTCGCAAGCTAGATGGCAAGTGTTTGGGGTTCTGATCCATCACAAAATAAAGATGGGTTTCGACATCCCCGGAAATCTCCTCAAACACGCCATAATAAGTAACTCGTTGAAAATACGTGCTAAGTTCTCGATTCAACATGTTGTATGTGCCATGATGATCCATCCTACTAGGAAAATGAACCGTAAATGTATGAAACAAAAACATACCAAACAGAACTACTTCACCCTTGAGAGATTTCTGAAAACCAAGATCCTCAGTCAAACTTTGCAAGTCAAACTGCAACCGGTAGTGCTAAATCGTTCACATGGACCTTTCCGCAACCTTTCCCATCGACGTATCACCGCCGAGCTTAAAATCTTAGACAAATGATCTTTGATGCAGGCCTCTTCCGGCAAACTAAATTCAATATTGTCGTTGAGTGGCTTAATGTGCATGCCTTTATGTGCATGATGCACGCAGCAAAAGTATTCACCGATTTGAAGCCCCAAAACATTCCCATCGATCTAAAAGCCACACCCAAAATCTTTGGAGTATCTCTACCGATGAGCGCAGATCGAAGTGCTCGACGTGCTACAAAGAAACGTGATGGGCACCCTTTGGGTATCTTGCAATCGAAAGTTTGGATGGCGCTTTCACTCATACACGATTGCCGGATTAAGTCGACAGCCCTGACCGCCATACACAAATGCATCTTTGAATCCCAAGGTAGAAACAAAAATCACTTCAATGCTTTTCACACCTAATGATTTAGAGACATAGATATTCAAGAATCGTATAATCGAAGACATAAACCAATGCTCAGGAAATGTGTGGGTGGAGAAAGCAAAGGGCTCGCTGACCAAGCGTGAAGCCGATGCCATGAGGCTTATCAACATAGCCGCGATTTGCAATTACAAAGCTTTTTAGAAATTAATAAAACAAAGACCATCATAATGAGGTGGTGCCATAAAGAAAATATTATGAGGTGGCACCACTGGCCTAAACAATTAATTTTAGTTATTTTTACCGACGGCCGCGACAATAAATCACAAATTTCAACGGCCTATATTAAAAGCCCCAAAATAAGGGGCCAGCCTTTGAGGTATCACCATTTTTGGTTTTCACTTGAGCCGCATTTGAGATTGCACTCCCTCCTCGATCCAACTGCTTAAAGATGGGGGCATGCCCCCATGCACGCCTACATGCCCATGGATCTCTTGAAATGTAAGCGGCCAAGACTAACCCTCTCTGGACTGACCAGCCTAGATGAAAATCCAGCTTAGTAATGTGTGTCCCACACATCAAAGTGTCTTTATATATATATAATGATATAATAAAGTAATATAATAATAGGACAGTAACACATTTTGTTTCGCAGATTTTAAATAAATGTTTTTGTTGATGTATTTTGCTTCCACAACTATATATCGAAACACATAATGCAAAATAGACAAAGCTAAATGAAGGCTATGATCTACTTGTGTATGTTTAGAAATGCCCTCGTGAACAACAAGAGCTGCAAGTCCGTGAGATGAATGCATTCTACGCATGTTAATCTGTTAGGCGAACTATACGAAGAATTCGTCCCATGACTCAAGAGGGAGATGTCACAGATGAGATCGACTCAAGAAATAAAAGGCCTTTCTAGCAGCACAAGCAGGGTTGGCCCAGATGACAACGCCCAAGCAGCCAATGCCCCACCTCGAAAGGCGAAAGGGATAAGAAGAAAGCAAGAGAAGGAGGTCCCCTGGGCACCCATTCTCCAATCAATAAAGCTCGATTCACCGACCGGTGGAAGAAGCAGCTTAGAATAGGTGCGGACCGTAGGGATGGCAGACCCGGCGACACAAAAGACCGTGACTACCGTAAGAAAGCAGACTCGGCTACCGAGTAACTTATGGAAGGCAAGAAAGCTTGAGCAAGCTTCGTGGGACACGGCCGTGCATGGAGGCAAGAGGCCTCGGCCGGATTTAATGAGGGAATATGGGAATGCTTAATGGAACAGCGACAAAGACAAAGGCAGGGTGGCAATGTACCACCAAAGGTGCAACAGATTTGGTGGAAGGGATACGCCAAAAGCACATGGATCGAGACAAATGGGCAGTTTTGTAAATTCTCAAAGGTATTCAAGCGCCACTACGCGCTTTCAGGGAACACAAATGTCATGATGTAGCAATTTATCGACTACGCCAGGCAACAAGTCAAGCAAGCGGGGAATACACGCGAAGAGTTCTCATGAACCCAGGCTTTATGTCGGTTGAGTGAACGACATGCTGGAAGGGCGAACAGTGATTAAATCCATGAGATAAGGAAGCCGGTAAGAGCAATCAACCCTCAACAAGACGTAAGCCGAGTGAAAGCGCCACCGGCATGATCCGCCCTAACGCCGGGCGTAAAACGCTAAAGATTATCGTGATAAGGGCAAAGCGCCAGAAGTTATAGCCTCTAGAACGCTTAGTCCGTGACCAAAGAAAAGCTCCATACGCTGGCAATTATGGGAAGCATCGAGAAGAAACAGTCTCCTTCAAGGATAAGCGTGAAGGGTCAAACTATCGCAGCGCGCGTCCCGGCAAGCAATGCCTAAGGAGAAGAGGCAGAGTGCATAAGAAACGTACTGCCAAAGCTTCCAGCTCAAAGCCACACGTAACGTGTTAGAACCGCCTCTTTGTCATGAATGCGACATTAGCGAGTTGGTGGATGGGGAGACTCTCCCATTTACGATCGGGCGGGAAGCACGCTGACTTCATTCAGTGGTGAGTGTCACATTTTTGCTACCATAGATTCAAACCAAGCGAAAACCAATATCGTAATCTCCTTTAATAAGAGGGGAAGGCCACACAAGTCTTTCTATGAAGTCCCGATAGATACCGGGGAGCACCCACAACTTTGCGTCCCCAAGAATGGTTGAGATGTTGAAGCTCAAGTCGTTGAAGTCAACGAAAACCCTCGCGGGTGTTAGCAAGCCGGGCAAAGGAGACACACGGCGCATAAGAGGATAAATTTCTAAGATCGACTTGCCAGGATCAACATCGCGGATGAACATCATCGGAAGTATGATTTGATCATAGAAATGAAGTATCTTGGACCAGCGTGAGCCATCATTGATTGTGGGAAGCGGAAGGTACCTCACGGCTCAACGGCAAAATCATAGAAATTACGTAAGGAAGTTGTTCCTATCATGTGTCTACAAGCCGGGCTGCTCAAGTGCATAAAGAGCTTAGCATGTAGCATAAGGTTCTTCAAGCCGGGGACGTGAAGAGCCCGAAGTCAAGAAAGCAAGAAGATAAGGGCAAGCCAAGAAATACAAAGGAGATAGCTAAGTTGATCAAGGAGTTCCATGACATCTCTTCCTCTCTGCATCTAGATCAAGGCTTTCCTCCCATAAGGGAGTCGAGTACAGATAGCACTCCCCGGGAATCAGTACGACAAGCAAGCTCCCAGACAGATGACGACGCAAGAGCCGGACCGAAAGGAAGCAAAGACCATGTGGAGTTGCTTGACCTAGGTTCATTAGGACCTAGCTGCCTCACCATTTGGAAACCCATCCTTTTGTGAAGAAGAAGGATGGTAGCTTGAGGATGCATAGATTTCGTGTAGCTAAACAAGCACACCAAGAATAAGTTTGCACTCCCTGCATCTGAATATTCTGATGGATCAACAAGGGCCAAGGTTTTCTCCAAGATAGACCTCGAAAATGGGTACATTAGATCAGGATTAAGGAAGAAGACGCCCACAAAAATAGCATTCGTAATTGGCATGGGCATTACGAACCATCGTGAATGCCGCTTGGCTTGTCAAATGCCCCAACGCTCATGAGCCTTATGAACATTGTCTTCGTGGAGTTTTTGGATACTTTGTTATAGTATTCTTTGACGATATCTTTGGTGTAGGCGCAAACTCGAAGAACACGACAACACTTACAGTGCTCGAGAAGCTAAGAATGCACCAAATTGTAATGCTAAGTTGTACGCTAGGGTGCCACTTCACAATCCAGAGGGTAGAGTACCGGGGCACGTGATCCCAAATGTAAGGATTGGATGGACCCCTCGCTAAGATTGAAGCAACATACAGCTGGCTGGAAGCACCAAAGAACATCCACGCAGGTCATGTTTTCTGGCCTAGCGTGGTACTACAGAAGTTCGCGGAAGAACTTTGCAAAATAGCGCCCCGCTTAATCCATTTGACGAGGGCTTTAAAAGTAAAGGATTGGGCGTATCATCGCGTAAGAAGGCCTAAGCGTGATTTCTCCGAGACGCTAGAAGGAAGCTTTGACAACGGCCGCCTGGACTCGCCGCATCTTAGAAGGACAAACTTGTGGCGACGGGATGTAAAGTAAGATTGCCACGTGTGCAAAGGCCGATGCGTGAAGAGCGAAGTAGTGGCTTATGACTCTAAGATGAACGACGCCGAACGCTGCCACCCGCTCATGATCAAGAGTTGCTTGCGCTGCTGTGGCACTAAGAATTTGGAGGCACTACCCGTTGGGGAGGAAGTTCTAGCTGGACACGACCATCAAAGCCCTCCAATACGCAGCCCCAACCACATCTCAACCCGAGGCAAATAAGGTAGATGGAGTTCCTTCGCCGAATTTTAAGCCGGGAAGTTCTTCAATGTGGTAGCATATGCACTTTCAAGGCATCCTTCCCCGACAACAAGAGTTCAACACCGGCAATGCACTGGCGCTCACCACTGACTTGGAAAAGAGGATCGTGAAGAAACCTTGCCTACGATGCACTTCGGGCGAAAGTGTGTGGGCGCAGCTTGTGCAAGGAAGCAAGAACAGATAAGGAGAGACTTTCAAGAATTTTAAGAAGGAAGGTAACATTTTGTGCTCGATAAGAATAAAGTTGTGTGTGCCCGAAGCCATCGAGTGAGGAAGCTGATTCTCCACTTCCACACCCACAACAACCAATAGCCGGGCCATGTGATTTATGAAGACATATTTCAAAGTGCGCTAGTGAGCTACTATTGGCCGTGGATGAAGAAGGTGATAGCTCGCTACATCAGGAATGTCACCGTGGTCAGCAGAGAAGCGAAAAGCCTTCAATCAGGGCATTGAACCATTAGCGCTGTAAACGCTAAGTGGGAAGTCATCGCGATGGACTTCACGTGGCTGCCCAGGAACAAAGAAGAGGAAAAGATGCCTGATGGTTGTGGTCGACAAGTTGTCGGCGATGGCACACTTTGTGGCCTTTGCAGACTACCGACACAACCTTGATACGCTGGCTCTTCTTCACCAAAGAAATCTTCGTGCTCCATGGCATGCCGAGAGATCATCTACGCAGACCGGTTCATGAGTGCCTTTGGCAGGATCTTTTTGCGACGCATCCGCACGAAGCCGCCCATGAGCATGGCCCATCATCCCGACGCGATGGGCGTAACTGACCAACGTATCTTGAAGATATGCTAAGAAAATATGTCCGGAACAAGCGTAGTAAGTGGGAACATTATATTCACTTGGTTGAGTTCGCTTATAATAGCACCGCTGAATCATCCCGTGATGTCGCTGCCATGATCGACTCACGGCACCAATGTCTAACTCCGCACACTTGGCACAACTCGCGGTCAAAGGTAGAAGTTTCGCAGAAATGTTGGCCATGCGCCACCGGCAGAAGAAGTCCGAGGGTATCTTCGTCGCTAAGGAGCGACAAAGAAATGCCGCCGACAAGCATCGAACGTCGAGTTCCGTGCTGGCTACAACGCCCGCTCAAGATCAAAGTGAAGCAGCGGTTCGATCGAAAAATTGTAAGCAGCTTGCTCCGTGGCCGGGCCTTTCGTAATAGCCAAGAGAGTAGGTAATCAATCCTGCCACAAGTTAGAGCCGCCGACACCTAAAAAATTCATAAAGTCTTCCATGTGAGTTTGTTGAAGAAGCATACTCCAACCGTATGAAGTCTTGACACACCAACGTTGTTGAAATGACATAAGAGTACCGGAGATAGTTCCGTAATTGATTTTGATAAAGCCTTCAAGAAAAACAAGGGAGATCAGAAGTTCCTCCAATATTTGGTCAAGTGGAAACACTTGCCTAAGTGGAAGACGCGACATGGGTACTTTAAGAAGGACCGACAAGGCGCTATATTCGCTAGCTTCATGGAGCAATGGGATGGCGTCATCTCCAAATAACCCGCTCTAAGGCCGATGAGGTTTAGATTAATTCGATGTAAAGCAGATATCCACGATGCGCCTATACTAGGTATGGTTGCATGTTGTTACCGATGATGGAACCACTACGGTGATTCTAGGACGTACGTCGCTAGGTATGACCGCCAGCTTTGCTTGAATGAGTTGAAAGCAGATTAAAAAGTCTACTCCCGCCCTCATAACCTCTATAAAGAGACTATTCGCATGCATTGATAATAGGAAAGCACCTCTAGTCAATGCCTGCCAGGAGGATGCCACCTTCACCGCGCAACTAAAAGGTGTAGTAAAGAAAGTGTCAAATCCTAGGCATTACGTTGTCTCCACGCCACTCTATATGGAACAGAAGCATCCTCTTCCTACCGGAGATTAGTCATGCATTCATTTAGTTAATTAGATGGGTGGTTACCTTATAACCATGTAATTATATTAATAATAAAATGGTACTAATTTAGTGCTCCACTCAAGTAGCCAATAGAGCGCCCTATGGGTGCGAGGTCGAAGAATAAGACTTGCGTACACGAAGTTTTGCTGGAATGTGTTGCAAGGAATGAAGAAGCAAATTCTCAATGTTGAATTTTGATAAACCAAATGTTGGGTATTATGAGGCTATTGGCACTTGCTTTTAATTTCTGGTTATGAATTGATGGGTTGCTGGGATAATGTAATGTCGTTGTTTTAAAAAATATTACCTTAGGCAATTCTAATAATTGTAAGTGTAATAATAATAAATTGTACGCATCAAGTTGGCTGACAAGCGCATCCCCAAGGTGGGAGATCCACGATGTCGCTGGCCGCAGCCATCATTTCAAGGAGTGTATATCAGACATTCCACACGCGATATGGTCCCGTGACGACACGCGATCGTGCCAGCCACGCCGCATGACGCCATCTCATTGACGGTACGACGTAGCTACAAGTGCGTTCAAAGGCAACTTTTTCAGGCGTGTCCACATTTATTCATGTGTACACTTTAGCCCACTATCAATATAGGCAAGTGGGCCACACCCATTTGTCCCACATGCTCAAGGGTTAATGGAATTCAGCCCTAACCTTAGTCTATATAAGATATGTATGAAACCCCAACTTTCCATTTTCGTCCACAAATTTTCTAGGAACTCCGCTTTGCTTGCTCCAATCTTTGACTCCCGGTTCCCGTTCCGAGCAAAGCCTAGCTCACGGGCCTTTCCTTTCTAGTTTCATCTTCGAAAGCGCTTCAAGAAAGCATGGATGCATTCGTAGCAGAGGAGCAAGCCAGGATCGTGTATTTTGCCAATTCAATAGTCTAAACCGCCTCAGACATAGAGTGGGGTAGGGTTTTTAGCCTATTGATTTGGCCATAGCACCATCTAAACCTCTAGATACTAAGCCATAACTAAAGAACATAACTCAGGATTTAGATTAAATCTATTCTTTTAGTTCTTCTCAGGATATGCATGTGAAGATGATCTCCTCGGTGGGAATCATTGTATTGGGAAGGGGGTAGAGGCCAGTGCTCAGTAGTATGATGCTTCCTAGCTAGCCCCTTTAATGCACTATTGGGCCTCGCCTCGTACAAGAACCAAACCGGGTTGTGAGGGACGGATCGCTATTATGATGGTGCATGTCCCGACCATGATCAATGACTCCGCAGTGCAAGCCTATCGGGACTATATAGTGCACTAGACCCACGCTCACATCGGGCAAGGAGGGTTTGGTAGCGGTTCGACACTCTTGGGTGGTGGATACACCTTCTATGGAGTTCAAGCGCATGGGCAGCGGCCCTCTAGTCATCTTGAGTCAAAGATGCTAACCTTTGGTGGAGTGATCCCTACCGCCCCATCGGAATCGGGGAGATGCAACCCGTGAGTAGCCCTTGCTATGCATCCGCGCTATAGTCGTCCCAACACTTTTCAACCTACTCTCGCAGTGTGCACTGTGAGGACGGATGGAGTGGGCTACCCTAAGCCATACTCTTATGCCGCCTAAATCCATTGCCATGAATTCTGCCCTCAAGTAATGACTTCTCGAGACCTGCCGCCGTAACATCCCTCTCGAACCGAGCCTTGGGTAGGATCTCCATATGTGATGTGTCAGAGTTTGTCTATGTGTATGTGGTGAGCCATCTCTTCGTGGATGGTCATGTGATGTTGATGTTGTAAGCACGACATGTATGTTTACGCCTCAGCCTAGGTAGGCCCCGAAGCCGGTAAAATGACCCCTTTTCTATTCTCCCACCGGAGCTCATCATGGTTGCAAAGGACATGTGGAGGTATCTTTGCACGATGGAGCCGGTATGGGGGATGAACTCCTCGTTTGTATACGGTGAGTGCACCATATGAGTAGGGGACGTCACTGTGATTCCAATGGAGAGAGGGAGATGATCTAGGCGCCAAAAGATCGAGCCCTAATACGGTAAATTGATTCTTCACCGATTTTGTTGCATGTGAATTGAAGAAAACTTTGCGCATCCTTTATTCCGGCAAGTGTAGAGACTATGAAGCTATGGCTATGGCGCTTATCTCCAATCGTTATTCCGCTTCCATGTACCGTGATAAAGTTCCCGGACATTGCATGCCTATAAATCAAGATTCATATCCGGGTTTTAATGTAGAGCTAAGGATCCGGCTGCTATGGGATTGCTATGGTCAGCATCAAATTGAGGTGATAACCGGAGGATCATGATTCTCCGAAAGCCTTATGAAAAGATATGATCAAATCAAAACTTATGTTCCGTGAATGTTTTGAATGTGAACAAAATCAGAAAACTAAGCAAAAATGGAGAAGATCCTTAAGAGACGCTTACCGCCAGACGCTTGCACAGAAAACCCGGCATTCGAGGCAATGGTCAGGCCGATCACCACAACTAAGCAAAGATTTTAGCTAAACTTCCTTTTCTCGGCCAGGCTTTCTCGACATGAAAGATGAGCTAAAGATGCCTAATTCAAGCAAAGCCCTTTGCCTTGTTTCTAAATCATCAGGGTTTTACCATTCCGCATAAAAAATACTAGGCTATTTATGGGCGATGGGGTCCCAAGCATTACCAACAGCAGGAAGGAATAAAGGGGAAGCGTTATCAGATGGCTTTAAGTACGCCGGAATGCAGTTCGAGAGCAGATCGACACACAAGAAACCTACCGGACGGCTATGGCTATGTCGACGAGGCTTCAATTCGGCCCGTGCAATTAATTACTGGAATATTCATCAAATTGGCTTTGGTCCGCCATCCCGCTTAACCGGTTGGAGCATCCGGGTGAATCCGTAAGGCGTGACCGCCGCTTATTGGGACAATGGTTTGGAGGCCAGCAGATATCCTCTATATCCAAACAAACCCAAGAAAGAAAAAGAAAAACATAGATTCAAGATAAAAAAAGTAATTGCATTAGCTCATCAAGAGCGGTTATTAAAGTAGTCTTAGTTAGGACATTGCCTTTGGTAGAGGTTCGAGCTCTCGTATTTCAAATTCTAAAAATCTTAGTAAAGTCGCATAGAGGTTCAATATTCCCTCAAAACCTTAGGGCTAAAATCGCATTTCATATTTCCTTCAAAATCAGCCCAATCATAAATTACTATAAGCAAAACGAGAGGTGCCCACTGTGCCCCAACATAGAACTGGTCACGATTCACTTAACCACCACCTGCGGTAGTCCAGTGGTGCATCTCGCTTAGAATATGTAGCAAAATAACAAGCATTTTGCAAAAACTTTTAATCTAAAATTTTTCGGCATCTACCTTTACAAATCTAATTTTAATAACTTTATCCTTATACCAAATCCATTGCCATGAATTCTCGCCTCGCAATGACTTGAGACCCAAGTCAGTCACCATCCCTCTCGAAGTCCGAAAGCCTTGGGTAGGATCTCCATATGTGATGTGTCGATCTTTGTTCATGCAGAGATATGTGTGGTGAGCCATCCTTCTGCGGATGGTCATGTGATGTTGATGTTGTATAATCGACATGTATGTTTACGCCTCGCGAGTTAGGTAGGCCCCGAGGAAGACAGGTAAATGACCCCTTCATTCTTCCCATGACCGAACTCATCACAGGGGAGGGCTCAGACGCGATGGAGTCGTATGGGGATAACTTCCTCGCTTTGTATACGGTGAGTGCAATCGTGAGGCGAGTAGGGGACGCCACAAAGGGTATCGAAAGCAATGTTTGGAGCATCAAGCGGGCAAAGCATCGCCATGCCTCCCCAAAGGGGTACTAACTTAGTAGAATTCTCAAACCTCTAAAAAGTGGGGAAATTTTTTTTCGTTTTTGTAGTTGTTGGGTTAGTAATCAAATAGAAGCAATTGGTAAGAAAACTAAAAGTTGAACGTAAAATTTCACTCTGCTATTGGTAGTTGTTTCAATTTTATGCCGTATATCAACTCTAAATTTTAGGTTGAGCCCCCGTGCTATCACCTCATAACCGGCCATGTCTACCTTGAAACTTGATGAATTTTAACAAGACAATACTAATGGTGCTCACCGCTGTCAGCATAACTAGAATCAGGCGGACAAAACCTATTCATTCTACCACCATTTTTTTCGTTTCTCTTTTTTCCTTTTTTAATCCCCTTGTCCCTCCCTTTACCTTCCCTTTCCCCTCTTCTTCACCTTTTTCTCCCTTTCTTTTTTTTTCCTGAGGTCGCCTGAAGGCGCCAGCCAAATTGACGGGAAAGCTCGATGGACGACGCAAAAGTCGACTGATTTTGATCGATCTACCGCGATCCGATTCTGATCCGATCCGGATCTTTATCGATCTCTGATCTGCCGCCGCCTGATGCAAGCGCCGAGCGCAAAGGAGCGGGTGATCTGGAGTGCCGATGCCGGAGGAAAGCGTGTTTTTTTGATGATCTCCACGGATCCGCAAGATGGACGGACGGATTTTGATGCCGATTTGATCTGTCGATGGATTTTGATAAAGATCTTGAGATCTGATTTAAGTCATGTAGTATATTGATGTTGTTGTACTCTTGACATGTATGTTTTACGCTTAGCAGTACGGTAGGCTACGAGGAAGGCAGAGGGTAAAATGACCCTTCATTCTTCCAGCTGGAACTCACATCAAAGAGGAGGGCCACTTGCTCCCGTGGGTGGTATGGGGGATAAACTCTGTTTGTATCACGGTGGGTGCAGAGTAGGGGCGTCTGCAGTGGTATCGAGGAGCAATGTTCTTGGAACCAAGGGCAAGCCAGCCATGCTCAGGAGGCACCAGCAAGTAGAGATTCTCAAACCTCGAAAGGAAGTAAATTTTTTCTCATTTTATGGTTATGCTAAGCTATTGCCTTGAGTTAGAAGAATTGAAAACCGAAAACTAAAAAGTTGAGCAATTTCACCTAAGTATGCAGTATAGAAGTGCTCCGCAATTGTCTTGACATCAACCAGTCCCAAGTTGAGCCAGTGCCCACCATGGCCCAGCCATATTCACCGCCCCAGAAACTTGATGAATTTTAACAAGACAATACTAATAATGGTGCCGGTTCTTTGGTATAAGTCTAGAATCTGTCTGGACAAAAACCTATTCATTACCATTTCGTTCTCTCTTTCCTTTTAATCCTGTCCCTCCCTTCCTTCCTTTCCCCTTCTCTTTTCCTTTCTCTTTTGGTGGGCTTTTCCTTTTCTTTTTATCTTTCCTGACTCTTTCTATTTTCTCTTTGTTTTCCTTCCTTTTCCCTTTTCAATTCTTTTCTCTTTTTCCCGTTTCCATGCATTTTAGTTCTCTTTTGCTCACCTTTTGTGTGCCAACGCTTCCTTTCCCCACTTTCTTTTTGATCCACGTGCCCTTTTTTTCCATCTTTTCCATTTCCCTCTCCCCTTTTCCTCGTTGCCACTTTTCAACTTTGCAATTCCCTTTTACCTTCCCTTATATTTCAACTCGTTCCTTCGTACGTTTCCCTTGCTTTCGCTTTTGATGCCTTTTCCCTTTCCTTTCCTTCCACTTCTTTTCATTTCTCTTTTCCTTTCCCTTTCCACTTTTCCCTTTCCTTTCCATACCACTTTCCTTTTCCACTTTTCCCTTTCTCCCACTTTCGCCTCCTTTCCTTCCTTTTTGTGCTCCTTCCTCCTCCTCCCTTTTTTGCCTTTCCAGATTTCTCCTTTCCCTATTTGCTTCACTTTGTGCTTTTCCTTTCCAACTTCTTTCTTTTCCCTTTCTTTTTCCCTTTACTCACCTTTTCTTTCCTCCTTTTGCATCATGCCTTTTCCACCTTCTTCCTTTCATTCTTGTTCCTTCCTTTGACTCTTCCCACCACTTTCCCCACCATCCTCTTTTTCATCTTTTTCCCCTCTCCCAGGGTGCTCTTTCATTTCTTTCTTCCTCTTTTCAGTTTTCCGCCCTTTCCGCGCACCCGCCTTTTTCCTCGTGCCTTTCCAGTTCTCGCACCCTCCTCTCTTTTAACCACTTTCCATTTCACTTCCCCGCTGAAACTGTCCCTTCCTTGTTTCCCTTAACTTTTCCTCCTTTCCTTTTCCAGGTGCCTTTTTCCCTTTTCCCTTCCTTTCCCATGCTGCACCACATCCTTTCCCCAATTCCTTTTTACATTCTTCCCTAGTTTTGTTTTTCTTCCTTACACTTTCTACTTCCATTTCTTTCCTTTTCCCCTTTTCCTTCTTTCCTTCTTTTTCTTTTTCCTCTTTCTTGTTTTCCTCTTTAGCTTCCTCTTTTCCTTCCATTCTTTTTATCAGGATTCAGATAATTTGGCCTCATTCATTTTATCTTCTTACTACACTTTTTTTTCTCCTTCTGCGTGCTGCCCACCCCTTTTTGTTTCCTTTTTCAACTGCCCCTTTTTGTTTTCTATTTTTCCTTTCCATTTTTGTTTTCATTATATTTCTTTTCCACACACTTCCTTTTCCTTTTCTTTCTCTCCTTTCCTTTTTCCTTTCCTTTTCCCATGGTTGTGTGGGACAGTTGGTCTATATTTGGGTTCGGATGAGCTGGTTGAGACACATCATCTGGTTGGTCCAAGGGTCAGATCACTGATGGGTGGGTCAGGGTGAGACCTACGCTGGATCAGGGTTTTCTGAGATTCAGAGTTGGTTGGATTTGGCACTTCTCCTAGGGATATGCCTCAGTTTGTCTGCGTCTGCAAAGTTATGCTCCCGTTGTCATGGGCCAGTCCCTAAATGTTTAAGATTGACCCTCAGCACATGAGAGTAAAGAGCCTGAAACTCTAAATGTTTTGGGTTCATCAGTGCAGGTTTGACTAAAATTTGCCCAAACTATGAAATGGACCCGGACCCCTCTTATTTAACTACCATCCAGCCTTGAGGCCAGGAGCTCAGATTCAGCGGGAAGCAGACAAGCCTCCAAAGCTGGAGGCCCACTCAATTCCCTCAAGCGAGGTGAAACACCATCTGCGCCCAAGACAAGGCGCCTCCCAGTGCTTGAGGAGGCCCAGCCTTCATCAGGCGGGGCAGGCGGGAGGGATCGAGCAAGGATCACTGAACCAGGGTGGTTGACAGCATCAACCCGGCCAGAGGCAGACCTTGCACATTCCTGGATCGGAGGCAAAGCGGGAAAAAATGTTGAACCAAATGGAAAAGGAGAAACAAAACCTTGAGCGAGGCCCAGGCCGAAACCTGGGAGGCGAGGCCCTCAAGGTAGCAGAAGAATAAGCTGGGCGGATCTCTGGTAGAGGCATGAGGAAAAATAAGAAAGAGAGGAAAGAAAAGGCCGAAGAAAGAAAACTCAAAGGGCAGGAGGAAGGAGAACCAGAGGAGATGAAGAGATAAAGGTCGCCATCAAGGAACGGCCGGCCGACCAACCCCCATCCTCCGACGACTCAGACGATGCGGATTACAATCCTCATCAAGAAGGTGGGAGCTCCTCCAAGCCAACAGAGGAGGATCGGACGAGACCAGAGCGGCAGAGGGTGATCGGCAGGATAAGCACTCGCCCATACCCAACATGGGGAGAAGGACAAGGACCCCAAGAAGCCACCCGACCTGCCGAGAGTGCCGTGGTAGACCATCTCGGTGCGGGGAAAAGAAGTTGAAGGCGCACTGTAAATACATGAAGAAGTGGGAGGCCTACAACTCCTACTACCAGGCCAACAAGGTAACCTATGTCGAAGGAGGACGGCCATCAAAGAAGCAGACCCTCAAGCCACCTCCTGAGAAGCCCATTCCCCCGCATAAGCCAATGGCAAGGAAAGCCGAATCGAAGCCCGACCGAAAACCGGAGATCAGAGCACTTTCAGAGAAGCTATGGCCTTCTCATCCCCCGTGCACCGTTCGCCAGGCTCGTGAAGGAAGTCGTGCAAGAGTTCGACTCCAGCAAGAGAGTACCAGGCGAGATGCTGCTAGCCTTGCAAGAAGCACCTGAGCAGAAGCTGGTGCAACATTTTGAAGATTCGACAGCATGCACTATACACGTCAAGAGGGTAACTCTGATGAAGAAGGATATGCACTTGGCCAATTCCATTAAAGGAGAAAGATAAAACCTTGTAAATAATAAATTTTGTTAATAAAAAGTTGTTTTGAGTAAATTATAGGTGCATGAATGTTGTTAATTAGGTTGAGTTAGCAACAATTGACTTTTGTTTTAATTAAATTGGACACCTTATGGTCAATTAGTGAGAAGTTGCTCACGGTATGCGCCAGTACCCCAACCTAAATTTTAGGTCGGCCTCCCAGCGCACACCGTGAGTATTTCACACCAAAAGTAGTCCCAAACATCTCCAAATCAACTAAGTAAGGGGTCAATCTTGCATATCTCGGTGAGACCATTATGTTTTGACCCTTAGTTCATCTTGTTTAGACAAGTCTTGACCAATTAGGGCCAAATTGCTCACGGTATGCGCCAGGCTATCGACCTAAAATTTAGGTCGGCCTTCCAGCGCACACCGTGAGTACTTCCAACATTTTCTCTTTCATGCCACCTCCAATTCACCTCAAGTTTGTTGCAATAGGATCATTAGATAGTCTTATTCATGTTCAAACCCTCAAATTAGCTTCCCAATCCTCATTTTGACCTCAAAATAGGTGTGAATTCCCAACCTCAAGATTTTTCCAAGTTATCCAAAAATTAGGGTTTTCCCCTTTTCCTATAAATAGACCCCATATCTCACTTAGCATCCTACAGGTTTGCTCCCAGCTTTTAGGCGATTTCCCAGCTCCCTTAGGCGCTTCAACAGCTGTTTGTTAGTCCAGTTCACTCAAGATCAATGGCAACTGCAGACTTTAGGCGATGGTACAGCGCCAGTGCCCATGTAGCTGAGGCTGATGTCAATTCCATTTTCCAGGTTTTCCAGAAGGAGATAGATGTCCAAGCCACTTTGCAGGCAACCCCAGCCTATATGGAAGTCATGACTGAGTTCCAAGCTAGGGTAGGACCATCCTTAGTACAGCTTCCCCCTTGTACAGGATATTTTGTTCCCAAGCAATCCCTCCAAGCAGCCTTGGGTGATGTCCCCAACATTCCCAAATATCCGAACAACAAAGTTGCTAGGTTGCCAGATTACATGGTCATGACCGCCAATAGGGCCAAGTATTTCTTCTATACCACTGCCCTAGCCATCTTTCTTTCTCACCGTGCCCAAAACCCAAGGGGAACCCTCTATCCCTGCCATGGATGTCGACCCCCTAGCCTCTTCAGCAGAAGGTCAGCTCCTATTGCAGTATCAAGCGGAGCAAGAAGGAAGAGCCGAAGACGAAGCGCTCGACTTAGATGACAAAGATTACGTCGAGCTTGACCCCGACCAAGAGCAGCAACTAGCAGAACAGGCAGGACCGGCAGACCCTCAGGATCGCTCCCCCACTCGGGCTAGGTATCACAAGCCTAGCCCCCATCATCATCAACGGCCAAGAGTACCTACTCCTGAGCGACATCCAGAACCTCCCCGAATGCAGAGCCAGGGAGTACCGACTTGATGAGTTGCTGTACCTTCTGCGGCAACAACCAGATCTGGATGATTTCATCGACCGGGAGGCTTCGGACTTCCCAATCCATGTAAGGGAAGCCGACACCTATACCGGGGAGTCGACTTTAGACATCCAGGCATGTTAAAGATCCCAAGGCAAATGATGGAAGCTCGGGATCTGCCGTCCGAAGAGGAATTCTACGCTATCCAAGAACGGATGGGGATCCGTGGCAAGACCACGAACATTTTGATGCCAAGTTCTTTGACACCAGCCCCCCACAGGTGTTCAGAGAAGGGACCTGACTAGAATCACTTCAACAATAAGGGACCACGGAGAACTCACAGAGATCGACGTCGATGAATATGCGGGAAGACATAGAGCCGGTGCCCGAGGGGACGACGAATCAACAGCGACGGGCAGGGACAGGTCGCTAAGGTATTATCTTCCTTTGCTCATGGACGAAAGGATAGTGGTCATATACCGTAAATTCAGCCCAAGGGGCGAAGAAGGAGTGTTCATGCTCATCGCACTCTCAGGCTTTGGTAGGCATGCTCGGCTGATCCCAACAGTTGACCATATCATCCTAGTCAAGAGAACGATGACACTTGACATCTTCGACTTCGCCGTACCCTACCGACGGCAAGGAAGATTAGCAGCGACCGCGGCCTACACTTCGGACCACAGAGTAGAAGACTTGGTGACAGCCTTGCAGGGCGGGGCACCAACGAATATCCTTAGGAACTTGGGACGCTCGGTAGGAACGACCCAAGTTAAGAAGTTTCTTTAGGATAACCCATCCTTCCGGCGATTCCAAGAATAGTTAGACTCTTGATCCCGGAAGCATTGTAATTAAGCTATTATCTTCCTATATATAAGATTAGTAGGAAAAAAAAAAAGAAGTTTTCAGGCAAAAAAAAATCCAAAAATAAATATTTCAGGCCAAAAAAACCTAAAAAAAATTACATTTGGCATCAGAAAGAGGTTCGGGCGTGGAGGCCTGGGCATTGTTTGGGAGCTCTAAATTCCAGGTTGTGCATGTCTGCAGCCAAATTCGGGCCGAATCTTTTCTCTAAAGAGTCGCCTGGTCCGTTAAAGCTGTTCAATGCTTTGGAATCCTTTACTGAGTTTGATTTGAAGCGTCAGTTTAGGTAATTTTTTCCCTTTACTGAGTTTGATTTGAAGCGTGCGTTTAGAGTTTGATTCCTAGCACATGTTGATCTGGCAGCTCCGGTTGTGTGGCAGTGAGGGCAACTCCGGTAGACCAAGCCTCCGGCAACTGGCTTAAGAGCTCCCTAGGCGTGATTTGAAGGCTTTTCCCCGGTGTTGTTCCTCGCCCTTTCTGCCATACGCATCAATCCTGATTATTGTCTTAGTTCCAGCTTTGCCAAAGCTCTGTTACTAGGCTCTGATTCAAAGACAAAGAGAGCCGAAATTTGAAGGCATAGACCTCTGAAGATTTCAATGAAGGGGTTGAGAGGCAGATACGGTTGCATTTGCTTGATTGAAAGGCAAACGTGCCCCATTTGGAGGCAAAGAGTGCCGGATTTCTGGTGGCCTAGATTGGCTTGTGAATCCTAGAATTGAGGCAGCTGCATTCGTCGTTTAAGAAGTCGTTGGCGGCCCTTCTAGTGACAGAGTATGCGCTCCAGTGTTTATTTTTGTTCTTTTGTCGAAACCTGGGCTATGAGCATCTGGTTGCTCTGTTTGCACGCTGAACAGAGACGAAATCAAAGAAAATTTGTCTAAATCTTGGATGGTAAGTTTCTGGAACTCAAGAACAGAATTAGGCATAATTTTGCAGCAAATTCGTATGAATAGGCATGATTTTTGCAGCAAATTCATATGACTCTTACCGTTTTGAGCTTAAAACATGAATGGGCAGAAAAATTTAAGCAATGTCAAGCAGAATAGAGGTTGAATAGGAAAATTACTGTAGATTTGTGATGTTCAGATGAATATTTATTTGTGGAAATTTGTCTCTGAGCTATTGAAAGAACTGATGCCACCACAGCAAACGGTAAATCTGACAGACCCAGCTCCTTGATTCATGCGGCAAGGCAGCCAGAAATTTTGTTTGCAGCGCTTTTGTTGCAACAGATTGCACAGAGCCGCAGAACACGACATGTAGCCTTAAATTGATGGGTGCAGCTCCATGCTGTGTTGCAAATCCGGCCTCAGCTTTGCAAATGCAGAGACAGCATAAGGTGTGAATTCCACAAAGTTATCTTGCTGTGGCTTGAAATAAAGAGCGGGATTTTTGCTGATTAATGGACTCAGGCCTGGCCCCAAAATAACCCGTCGGTGGCTATCGCTTCACTATTTCTTTCGGGAAGAAGGGGCGATCGGCGTTGGTGCAAGGATGTTTATCTCTGTCTAAAGTTAGCAATGAAGGTTAGGGTCACAACAGGAAGATTTTGCCAAACTTAAAGTTGGAGTTAAAAATCCATGGCCACTGCTGCCGGATTTAAATCCGGTTCTTAGTGGTATTGCATATTGATGATTTGCAGACGAGCATTTTGGCCTGAAACTGATTGCTTTTTAACGGTCAACTCAAGGAAATCATGCAGCTATCATTTTGTTAAATACCTAGGCCCAAAGTTGCAATCGAAATCCATTTAAAAACACAATCTATGCTTCACTAAGAATCACTGTCATAATAAAGCATTCTTGATGCTATAAGAGGGAATACATGCAGTGGTTTATAGTGAGAGGCATCACTGTTAGATCAAATTATTCTTGATGCTACAAGAGGGTAGTAGTGAGCCATAATAGCAAAATCTGATGAGAAAGAAAGGTGCATATGATGAGAAAGAAAGGGCTTGGAGGAATGATCACTTAGAATGGAAATGGAACTCGAAGTTAAGACAGCCCATCAAACCTCCGTTCGACCAACTCTTCACAACTCGTATGGCAACATTATGCTTACAAATATATCTGAGCCAATCTATTGATCATCAAAAGACCAATTGAACTTGAATCCACCCTTATGCTTATGTTTATACTTTCCCTCTTTCTTATGCTTACCTTCTTTGTACTTCCCATGTTTATCCACCATTCCATGACTAGGAGCAGAAGGATAAGCATGACCACCATGATGGGGATTGTGACTAGAAGCAGAAGGATAACTATGACCACCATGCTGAGGATTGTGACTTCCAGCAGGAGGATACCCATGTGGATTTGGTGGAGGGTATGCATAGTAAGTAGGTGCAGCTGGTTGGAAACCTCCGTAAGCAGGATAAGGTGAAGTTTGGTGCTTTTCTTACTCCCATTTTCTGAAACAGAAAGCTTCGAGGATCCGAAAAACTCAGTAAAAATGCATTTTTGTTCTGTGGATTTGAAAGATTTTTAGCCCAGGCAATTTTGATCATCTGATACAATTTCTTCATCGAACTTTATAAAACGAATTTACTTTTGAAGCATCTTAAATCTTAAGTAAATGCGAAGAATACATGCGTTCAATTTTGTTGGGATGAACAGGTACTTACAATATGAAAACGTTTCTTCAACAATTAGTTCTCTTTAAAAGCTACATTAGAAAACCATGCAGAGAGTAGAGCCACAGAAATTAATCTGACAAGCCATGGCTACCAACAAGCCATTGACGATTTTGAAAGCCGCCCAACTGCGGACATCCTACGGACATTGCCACCAGCACAAGTTTAGCTTTGAGCTCGAGTTTGAGAATGTAGCCACGAGGGCAAAAAAGTGGGAAAACGAATATAGCATTTTGATTAAAAAAATTTAGAAGAGGGGTTTTATAATCTAAAAGACATAATCCCATCGATCTCTGCAGTTTTCTGATCTGGTTGCACTTAAATTTGTGGTCTACAAAGAACTACTTCCGTGAACAAGGTGCGTGCCCCTCCCCCTTTCAAAAAAAAAAAAAAAAAAAAAACACTCCATCCATCTCATGCCCAAGATGTAGATGGAGCACCAATCCCCTCGGAGATCGATGCTCCCTCTACACCATGGGCGCGCACCGAAGGTCACAGATTTCCAGGGTGCAATAAAACCTAGCTATAAATTAAAAATGAAGTATGAAAAAACACACTGTTTTTCCATCACTAACGGAACTATGACCAATACATACAATGTTTTAATACATCACTAACAGAATTATCACCACTATACACAAGGCGCCGGCCCCGCCGGCGCCAAATTCTTGTATATATATATAAATACATTTTGTTTCGCATTTTAAATGTTTTGTTGATGTATTTTGCTTCCACAACTATATCAGCAAACATACATAATGCAAAATAGATAAAGCTAACCGTAAGGCTATGATCTACTTGTGTATGCAGCTAGAGGTCCAGGAACAGCTGAGCAAGAGCGGCAAGTCCATAGAGATGAACGGACTTCAGGCGCCGAAAGACCAAAGAAGGAACCTATACGAAGAATTCGGTCCTATGACTCCCGAAGAGGAGATGTCGCAGATGAGATCGGAACTTCAAGAAATAAAGGCCTTTCTAGCAGCATAAGCAGGGGTTGGCCCAGATGACAACGTCCAGTTGCCACAAGCCCCACCTCGAAAGGCGGGAAAGGATAAGAAGAAGAGCAAGAGAAGGAGGTCCCCAAGCACGGACTCCTCCAACACAAGCTCAGATTCGGACTCCGACTCCGAGGAAGAAGAAGAATAGGTGCGGGACCGTAGGGATGGCAGACCCAAGGACACAAAGACCTCAGACTACCAGAAGAAAGTAGACTCAACGCTGAGTAACGTATGGAAGGCAAGAAAGCTTGAGCAGTTCTCGTGGGACAAATGGCCGTGCATGGAGGCGAGGCCCCGGCCGGACGAGATGAGGGAATATGGGAATGCTTACAGAATGAAGGACAAAGACAAAGGCAGGGTGGCAACAGCCAACCTCAAAGGTGCAGATCACATTTGGTGGAAGGGATACGCCAAAGCACATGGACTGAGCCGAGACAGCTGCAAGTTTCGGAAATTCTCAAAGGCATTCAAGCGCCACTATGTGCCAAGGGAGTACAAATGTCACATGATGCAACAATTCTATCGACTACAGCAGGGCAACAAGTCAGTCCAGAAATACACAGAAGAGTTCATGAAACTGAGGCTTTATGTGCCGAAGTTGAGTGAACGACATGCAATGGAAGGGTACATCGAGGGATTAAACGATGAGATAAGGAAGCTGGTAAGAGCAATCAACCCTCGAACAAAGATCGGGCGGAGTCGAAAAGGCCACCGACGAAGGATCCGCCCTAACAAATGGGCGAAAAACAAAGATACTATCAGGATAAGGGCAAAGCAGCAGGAAGTTATAGCCCTAGAACAGCTAGTCCAGGACCAGCAAAAGCTCCATACAGTGGCAATTATGGGAAGCAGCAGGAGAAGAAACAGGTCTCCTTCAAGGATAAGTAGGAAGGGTCAAACTACTCGAAAGCAGTGCGGTCCTTTTTGCAAGCAATGCCTAAGGAGAAGAGGCAGGAGTGCATTGAGAAACGCTCGCCTTCGTGTGCTTCCAGCCGTGCCACGTAACAAAGAACCGCCCTTTGTCATGAATGCGACATTAGCAGAGTTGGGTGGATGGGAGACTCCCTCTGACGATGACGGCGGGGAAGCACGCGACTTCATTCAGGGTGAGTGTCACATTTTTGCTGCCATAGATTCAGACCAAGCAGAAAACCAGTATCAGGTAATCTCCACAGTAGGGAAGGCCAAGGCCAAGTCTTTCATAGTCCTGATAGATACGGGGAGCACCCACAACTTTGCGTCCCCAAGAATGGTTGAGATGTTGAAGCTCAAGCCCGTGGTGTTAGCAAGCGGGGCAGTGAGACACACGGCAGGCAAGAGGATAAATTTCGACATCGACTTGCCAGGGATCAACGTCCAAATGGGGGCAGAAGTGATGAACATCGGGAAGTATGATTTGATCATAGGAATGAAGTATCTTGGACCAGCGAGCCATCATTGATTGTGGGAAGCCAAGGTGACCCTCACGGCTTAAACCGCAAAATCATAGAAATTAAGTGTAAGGAAGTTGTTCCTATCATGCGCAGTATGTCTAGTGCCGCTGCTCAAGTGCATAAAGAGCGAGCATGTAGCATATATCTTCAAGCTTCAAATCGAAGAGCCCGAGTCAGAAGAAAGCAAGGAAGATAAGGTGCTCAGCAAATTGCCAAAGCAGATAGCTAAGTTGATCAAGGAGTTCCATGATCTCTTCCCAGACGAGATCAAGCAGCTTTCCTCCTTATAGGGGAGTCGAGTGCGAGATAGCACTCGAACCAGTAATGGCCGACAAGCAAAGCTCGCATGTGATGAGGACACAAGAGCTGACCGAGTTGAAGAAGCAATTGCAGGAGTTGCTTGACCTAGGGTTCATTAGACCTAGCGTCTCACCATTTGGGGCACCCATCCTTTTTGTGAAGAAGAAGGATGGTAGCTTGAGGATGTGCATAGATTACAGGCAGCTAAACAAGCACACCATCAAGAATAAGTATGCACTCCCCAGATCGGACGACCTAATGGATCAGCTCCAAGGGGCGAAGGTTTTCTCGAAGATAGACCTGAGGTCGGGGTACATCAGACCAGGATTAAGGAAGAAGACGTCCACAAAACAACATTCAGAACTAGGTATGGGCATTACGAGTTCACCGTAATGCCGTTTGGCTTGTCAAATGCCCCAGCAACGTTCATGAGCCTTATGAACGACATCTTCAGGGAGTTTTTGGATACTTTTGTTATAGTATTCTTTGACGATATCTTGGTGTACAGCAAATCCCTGGAAGAACACGTACAACACTTAAGGAAAGTGCTCGAGAAGCTAAGAAGGCACCAGTTGTACGCTAAGTTGTACGCTAAGGTGCCACTTCACAACGGAGAGGGTAGAGTACCTGGGGCATGTGATCTCAGCGAAGGGGATTTCGACGGACCCTGCCAAGATTGAAGCAGTCATACAGTGGCCGGCGCCAAAGAACATCCACGAGGTCAGAAGCTTTCTTGGCCTAGCAGGGTACTACAGGAAGTTCGTGAAGAACTTTGCAAAAATAGCGGCCCCGCTAACGGATTTGACGAGGGCGGAAAAAGTAAAGGATTGGGCAGATCACTGGCAGAAGAAGGCCCAAGCAGGATTCGAGACGTTGAAGGAAGCTTTGACAACCGCCCCCGTCTTGACCCTGCCAGACCCAGAGAAGGACAAACTTGTGGCGACGGATGCAAGACAACCACCCCAATACTGGGTCCACATGTTGTTATTTACTGTGGTTTTTGCTAAAAAACAACATTAAAAAACTACGTGGTGTTTTTTGTCCGATTTTGCTAGAAACGACGTGTAGTTTTTAGCCAAATTTTTATACATGTAGTTTTTTTTGTTAAAAGTCTACACATAGAGTTTTGTCGAAATTATCTACACGTAGAAATTACACGTGTATCTACATGTTGTTTTTTAGAAGTAGATGTGGTTTTCAAGTGTTGCTTTTTCTAAAATAGACATGTGGTTCTTAATAAAACCTAAAAGATCCACACGTAGTTTTTAACTATCGTTTTGTATGAAAAAAACACTAAAAAACTACGTATAGAATTTTGTCCGGTTTTGCTAGAAACTACACGTAGTTTCTTTGTTTTTTCTTTTAACTATGTTGTTTCTAAATGTTATTTTCTTAAAAAAATGATATGTGTTTTCTAGGAAGAATGTGGTCTTTTGTAAACTCTGTTGTTTCTAATTGTTGTTTTCTTAATAAAATGATATGTGTTTTTTTAAGAACAATGTGGTTTTTTTTAACTCTGTTGTTTCTAAGTGTTGTTTTCTTAACAAAATGACAGGTGCTTTTTAAAAAAAAATGTGATTTTTTTTAATTATGTTCTTTCTAGTTGTTGTTTTCTTAAAAAAAATGATATTTTTTTTTATCTATGTTGTTTCTAAGTGTTGTTTTCTTAGAAAAATGATATGTGGTTTTTAAAAAATACCTGTTGTTTTCAAGTATTCTTTTTCTCATGAAGAAGAATTTCGATATATAGGTTTATATAAAATCAACATGTGGTTGTATAAAATAAGCAGTTTCAAGTGTTGTTTTGTGAACAAAAAAACATGTGAGTGTTATTTTTGTTTGTTTTTCTAAAACAAAGACGTGGTTTTGAATTGAAGATCTAGAAACCATTGGAAAATATATACCTTCATTTTTCAAGATTGCCATTAATCTGTGAAACAAATTTAGAAATACAATCATTCTAAACAAGATTTAAACATCTTCTGTTAGATGGCAAAGCCGAAGCGGCATGGTGAAAAGTTTGCCAAGAACTCTGAAAACATTAAGTAGAGTATCCGCTTTTCAGGTAGAGCCTCCGGTGATCACAGTCTGCAGTCCACCACAAATTCGTTTGAAAGAGTCTTTTTAAGAAAAAAAAAAAGGTTTGGAAGATGACCTCCTACCTTCATACAGGTCAATTGGCAGCCATTGAAAGCAGGTGAGCCTGAGTGAAGGATAAATAGAACAATCTGTAAAAAACAAAAGCTGAGCTCCGAATTTAGGCAGAGCGTGCAAGGGACTCTAAGGGGTAGATAACGCCTTGGGCCGAGGGCAATACCATAAAAAAAAATTGAGGCATGGCCAAAATGGCGAGGGCGGCGCGCAGCAAGCCCGAAAACACGCCGCCATTTTGGCCATGCCAAAATTTTTTTTTATGTTGAACGCCCGAGGGCCAGGGCATTATCTCCCTTAACACACTGCCCCGAGAGTTTTGGGCCATCCAATCACCATCAAAATCGTCCATTCGATAACATCCTAGTAACACCCTAGGATGTTTTGAAGTAACAATGTGTTATGGCTGATAACACCACTGATCAAGATTGATCTCAACCGTTGGATCACTATAAACTTGAGGGGTAGTGTGTTAAGGGAGCATAAAGCCAAATCCTTCACCAATTTAACAGAGGGGTGCAAGCTAAATCCCGCAAAGGAAACTTAAATCCGTAGATCGACCGACTAGAATGGACCCAAGAAGAGAATGAGATGAATTTGTAGCGGCTGCTTGATTAATCCTCGAAGAACAAGGTGAATTGATGACCAAAAAGACAACACCGTTGAAACGAGCATCGTAACAACACAAAATGAAATAGAGCAGAATATTCACAACCGGGGGAAAATTTGAATTGGAAGAAGACCTAGATGCTCGAATTTAGAAGCAACGCTGAGTTCCGGCAGCGTGGTAGAGAATTATGAGATGACGACAGGGAGTCAGCGACCTATTTCACCACAACGAAACCTTCTTCCCCTGTTTTAAAACAGATTCCGAAGACAGGTTCCTAAGACAGAAACCTTGAAAGCGTTAACATAAAAGCTAATCGATGATAGCAGAAGAAGAGCCGGTAAAAAAGGAGTGGACAAAAGAATGTGGACGGTTTGATCGAGCCTTGAGCCCTAAAGCTCGGTTTTTCTCCTAGCCCATTCTACCGAGTTCGAATCTAACCCGAAGGCCTAAACAAGCACCGAGCGGCTTCGAATCGATCTAAAGACTCCGAACGCCTAAACAATCACTCGATCTGACCAAGATTTGGGCAAAGGCCGGGCTAGGCGAAGCGGAGAAACAAATAGAAACTGGCCACCAATAGGATCAATAGGATCGGGTAGAGATCGACATCTCGACGCCATCATCTGTTCATCTCGACCATTCAATAATTCAATATGATACCTTCTCACAAGTGAATATTTAAATTGAGGAACATTTGTTTAGAATAGATATTTAAATTGAGGGACATTTGTTTGGGGTGTATTTAAAAATTTTCAACCATTGCATTATGGAATTTCGTGGGGAATATCCCATATGGGGCTTTTAAGGGCCGCCCCTCATCTTGACCCATCTTGACCCGATTTGGAAGGACGATCTAAAAACCATTTCAATGTTTGTCAACGACAACCATTTCTTGCCCAGATTTACGCCAAACCTTCACCGCCTCTATTTCTTGCTTCTATTCATCTTAGAGGAATTGAACCTTTGTGTTTCACCAAAAGATACAATATATGCACAAAAAAAATAGAGAAAAACTGATAACACCACTTCTATTTCTTGCCTCTATTCACAAAATTCGGAGGCATTGAACCTTTGACTTCAAAAAGGGGGTTGAATCTTAGTGTGTTTCACCAAAAGACCGAAAGCAACACCGATAATAGACCAACAAAGCAACATACCCTAAACAAGAAACAAAAGAAACCTCGAAACAAAAAATAGAGCCCCGTGGTCATCGATCCGCTATGGTATGCCAACACCACAAGCTTCCCAAAATCGAAAATATATAGCAGAACATTGAAAGCTATAACTGAAGATATCACTATGGCTGAACATGCAGCTGAAGCTATGATGTCCGGCAGAGACCTGGCCGCCTTTCCAATGCCCGTTGCCGCCTTCCTACAAGAATACCATGCCGATAATAGAAAACGTCTGAAACCCTAGATGCTCATATTTGGAATCTAGGGTGCCACCGTCAGATTATACTATTCTGATACAAATACCAAAATAGCCTTCAGAAATCTTAGGTTATAAAGATACGGTTTATGATTTCGGCCACATTATGGTTTTGACCTTTAGTTTTCAAAATTGACTGGCCCTTCAACACACGTTATTTTATTTACCATAGTCAACAATAGTGATATTTTTTGTAACGCAATGCATTTGCCCTAGTTTTGCAATATGACAACCATAATAATAGCACTTAGACAATGCATATAAGTTAACACTCTTACCTACAATGTGACATCTTTGCAAATAACATGCTTTAGCAATTGCCACCTAGCAATGCTAGAACACAGGTTTGTTATGGCACTACAAATAGGCTGCCATGACATAACTGGATATGCACGCACTCATAAAGGTTTATCAAATTGTAATTATTGCTTTACACGAAAAAATCTAAAGCTGCAAAAGTTGACATGGAATATAATGATGTGGAACTCCAGATGGTGACATGTCATTTCTAGTCACCTTGCTTGCCACTATAACCTACTTATCTTTTAATCCCCCCTTTTTTAATTGGCCTAGTCATTTTCTATTTAAAGTGCATAAAATGCTTAGTCATCATGTCTAGGCAAATTCTGCATTTTTTTCACCCCTTCATCTTTTGCCACCTCACCACTCATCTTTGCCACCTCATCATACTCATGCCATGTCATCTCCCATATTTTTTGCAAAGAAAGAAGTTTGCTTGCTCTTTTGATGCCACCTCGTTATTTCTAGGGCCATGATGTCATTGCCATGTCATCTTATATGCCACTATTCTACTCCTGCACTGCCACTCTGCTCCAACAAAGTAGATTTCAACCACAACCTGTGGAAACCTAAGGCAACAAGACGGCTTGAGCTTGGAAATTTCTCTGTAGAGACACACATCTCACATTCGCAGACCATCTCCATGTCGTTTGAATGCAAATGGATGAAATGCTTAAGAAAATGATGAACTTAAATAGAGTCTGCATCTCTGCCGCCTGCATTATTCCATAGATATGGCATGGCACAAATCTTTGCATATAGATACCATATTTCTCATATAAAAAGGTTTTTTAAACTCTTAATCATGGTCTAAAGGCCAAAAAAATGTGCCAACCACTATTGGACTTTAAAATATTCAATGGTTTTAGTCATAAGGAATAAGTGGAAGCTAGGCCAACTTTATGGAATCATTCTCTTCAAGTTTTTTGACCATGGCTCAGGATACTTTTACCCTTGATTCGGTGATCCCGGAGATAAATTTACCGTCCTCCGGGATCCCGGGTCGCTCTCGACGGGGTCCGTTGGGGAGACCCCGTTCTGAGGTACGGCAGACGCCACGTCGGCCCGGACCATCCCCGCCGTCCAAACCCCCGTGCAATCGCGGCCGTCCGCGCCTCAGAGATCCCCGCCTCAGAGATCCCCGCCTCCGGGATCATCCACGCGATCCCCTCCTCCGGGATCCCCACGGTCGCTGGCTGTTAACGGCGGACGATATCCGCCGAGGTGATCCCCTCCTCCGGGATCCCCGGCACCCCGGACGCGGATCCCCTCCTCCGGGATCACCCGCCCGTGGCTGATAATGGCGGACGCTATCCACCGAGGTGATCCCCACCTCCGGGATCCCCGGGCACCCCGGATGCGGATCCCCTCCTCCGGGATCACCCCGCCGTGGAAAAAACAAGGAAATGGCTAGTCAAAAATACACAAGGGGTGAATAAGGTGTTCCAAGGGCAAGGATGGATATGGGAACGAGAGAAAAGGTTAGGCTAAGAGGGTGCAAGGGGGGATATATAGTAAAGGTGAGCATATTAGAATAAAAAGCAAATGTGGATATGGAAATGGAGAAAAGGGCTAAGGCTTAAAACCATGTACCATGGGGTCTTCCAAACTCCAACTTCCAAACTTTAAAGGAGCATCTTCCAATCTTCTTAACCCAAAGTCTTCTAGAACATGTCTTGACCAAATGTTTGCCCACAGATAGTAACTCTCATGAAGTTTTACCTTGAGTGCTTTAAGTTGACCTTGAGGATGAATTTTCTTTGACCTTCATACCAATGTTGCCTACCAAGGTCTTCCAAACTTTGACCTAGCCTTTGGGGGCAACACGGAACTTTGCAAAAGTTGACATGGAATATGATGATGTGGCTTCCTCCTTTATAACTTCATCTAAATCGTTAGAATTACACTTGACATAAATGTCCAAAATTGAATGCCAAAAATATCACAATGTGTAGGTATGATGATCCATTAACTAGCCTTCCGTATCCCACAAAGGAGGCCTAGGGGCGAGTACATCAATGAACCATAATTGACAATTCCTAGTTTAAGATATAGACATTGAATATATGCACAAAAGTTGTTGAAGAACTACATTTGGATATGGTGAATGACATGGAAAAAGTGGCATGATGATGTGGCATAGGGTATTTCTTGCAATCTCCATGAAATGAGTGGAGAAAATTGAAATTTGCAACCATTAGTACTTTGTATGCTTTGAAAGTTTCAAAAATAAACCAGTCCAACTCATATTGCGACTTTTTGCATGCTATCCGAGATCGTTTTTGACTATTTTTTGCAAATCATTGCACAAAAAATACTTCTTGTGGTCCAAATTGCAATTTGATCACTTGCCTCATATTACAACTCCTTTTGGCACACTCCAGCTTTGGGATTTCTCAAAACTCTGTTGACAACTCAAAATCCTTATTTCTGATCACTGTTTGCAGTTTGACTTTCATTGACCAAATTTTGTCCCGACTTAGAACTCGAAAGAGTTGGCCAAGGTTTTCACCATTGCTTCTCAACAACTTTTCTCTACCAGTGTAAGCAATCAATACACAAGAATCAGTTTATCTCTGCATGCCATCTCGATTTGAGTACTGCTACCATTTTCTGGAAACCGCATTAAGTTCAAAGACCTCTATCGATACACTTTCAACGATGTGAAAGGTATTCAATAATGGGTCTTGAACTATTACAATGCAATCTTTTAACTATTTTACATTAGGAATGGATGTCCAACATTGCAATGCATAACCTTATTAATAAGAATGTTAAGCACACAAAAGAGCACATCTACTTCAACTATTGTTCGTCACAGTGTCGTGTCTATACATCATTGATCTCAACTCCAAATTAAAGTTCATGATTTGGGAGAAGAATGTTGGACCAGCTTTCTCAATAATTTTAAAACCCCAGGAGACGGACCTTAGAAAGGTTGCCGAGGCAGCCTTTCCTACCAACGCTCCTCCGAGAAGGCAAATGCCAATGCCCCCCCTCTTGGAGCTCAGTTTCCCTATCTGACCGTTGAATCCGATGTTCAAGTAACCTGCTTCGAGCAGGTTCAAAAAAATCCAAGATCCGTCCGGGAGAACTTATCAAACCATGAAGCGTCCTGCGATCGACTGTGTAGAAACCCCAAGTGTTTTGTCGTTCGGGCAGTACAAAGGCTCTGGAATGGAGATTCGACTTCGTCATTAGGGACCAAGTTACACAATCATTTTTGGCAATGAAAGAAACAAGAACCCTCTACATGGCAGTATTCCGCAGCCAGCTGTGTTGGAGATGAGCTACTTTGGCGCTTCTTGGAGAAGGGGTGGTCTTCTGCACACGAAACTTGGTCCCGAGGGTAATGTCAATGTTTTGAGTCCATTGGCAGAGTCAGTTCATAGTTCCGGAGTGGGAGAATTGCCCATCCGTGGCCAGGGGCCTTCAAGAGAGGACCTTTGGGGCGAACTGCTTCCGGAAGGTTTTAAGGGTCCATCTTTTGGCATCAACACCCTCCCTCTACGTCATGACATTGTGCAAGATCCTGGCCGAATCTGACTAGGATATGGCCTCCAAAACATAAACCCTGTGTGTTGCTAGGTTATTGAAGGGTTTACGTTATGGAGGTCAAGTTTTAGTTTGTTGCACATGGGACATGGTCGGGAAGCTGCAATTGAAAACATGAAGCAATAGGAACTGACGGAATGGGGTTTGGATTTATCCTCCTCCCAGTATGGCAATTAGAAATCAAGAGCGCCTTTTGCAGTAACAAAATTATTTGAGATCATTCGGGATGCCCAATAGATCCAAACTCTGTTATTTCAGTTGCCATGGCTCCGCATGTATGTATAGAAAAGATGCACTTAGTTATCCTAAAAAACGACCACGTTTGGCCTCTGAAAAGTAAACCCTATGTGTACCAAGGTTAATATGTAGCATAACAACAGGGGGTTTTTTTTGTGTTTTTGTACGCTTTTCACAAAGGTTTTCCTAAGATTTCATGACGTATTCGAATGGATGTACTAATGCGTACATCTAGAGTGCACCATTTCTTAGTCGTTGATTTGGCTTTTTTTTTTCAATGGTCCAACATCCAACGGCTCACAACAAAAGCCCTCTTTTTATTTTAGGGTTGAACATGTATGCAAGCCTTAGCCACCGTTTCTGATGTTAGGGCGAGAAGAGAAGGCCCCCTATCACGATTCCCTGCATGACGACTGCAGCATGTTTTTTCTTTCCGCTTCTTCTTTCTCTTCATGCTTGTTTCTGTTATGTGCCTTTGGCTCAAGACATCCAACCTCAATGGTTGTGGAAAAACGCTTATGTGCAAGTAACCTTGCCAATCCGCGTGAGAAGAGGCAGCCCCCACCGGTTTTGGTTTAGCAATTTCGTGAAGAAGGATAATGGCAAGAAGAGTGGAAATCAGTGATCCTTGCATATTAGACAAGATGAAGGCCTTCTCCCTCCTTTAACCGTAATGCATGAGCTCTGCTTATTTTCTTTGTCACAAGCTGCTAGAACTTCCACGAGAATGGTCTTTTTCTTATTTTCTTCAGGCTGATCATCTGCTAAAACTTCCCAGCTATTGGAAGACGAACCTTTGAGTTCAAGCTTCTAGGTTGGCACTGCGGGTAAATCTACTCAAACTATGACTTGCATTTGAAGCAGAATTGGAAGAGGATTTTGCCTCTGCGATGATGGTATAGAGAAATTACTTGCTATATTTCATTAGGTTTTGGGCTCATTGGATCCGGTTTGCAGGTCAAGCCTTGCTTGCTTTTCGAGCCAGCAAAACATCAGATCCTAATGGGGTTCTATCTAGTTGGAAAGCGGTCGATGAGACTCCATGCCAGTGGTTTGGCGTTGGTTGCTTTAATGATAAACTTATTAGTCTGTAAGTAGTCGAACCTATCATGCCTTTTGCATTCTACTAGGATCTTTAAGGTAAGACAATTTCACCCGTTTATATTACCAGCAAATTAGAATGCAGTAACCAGCATCAGCCATATGCTAAGGAGGGCTGTCATCATCATGCATCGGCTGCCTTGAATCAGATAGCTGGTAGCTTCTCCCTGTTACATTGCTTTCTGTAGCTTATAGCTATCCCCTAGTTATTCATTGAGTTGTAACATATCAAATCTGTTCTAATTCATTCTCTTCAAACTTGGCCATGCCAGTTGGTTTGGCGTTATTTGCTTTAATGATAAACTTATTAGTCTGCGTAAGTAGTCGAACCTATCATGCCTTTTGCATTCTACTAGGATCTTTAAGGTAAGACAATTTCACCCGCTTATATTACCAAAGAATTAGAATGCAAGAACCAAAGATCGCCATATGCTAAGGAGGGTCACATCATCATGCATCGGCGCCTTTGAATCGATAGCTGGTAGCTTCTCCCCGTTACATTGCTTTCTGTAGCTTATAGCTATCCCCTAGTTATTCATTGAGTTGTAACATATCAAAATGCTCTCTAATTCATTCTCTTCAAACTTGGCCACATTCTTATAGGGAGAGAATGCACTTCGTGATGTTTACTCTAAGGATGGTCACTTAAGCTACTATATTGTGAGGCCTGGTGGATTGAACAATAAGGAAGGTGGCCAGTACAAAATCATTGCTGAAAAAGGTTAGTTTTCTATGATCGCTTTTGCACTTACTAGATAACTAAGATCCATTTTATTTTTGTCGTGAATAAAGGAACGGATCCATAAGTCGTCGTGATGTCGCTTGTGATGTCACCGATGTTGTTGTTGCCTGTGTGGATGGACTTTGTACTCCGAATGTGACATTTGAAATTTATTGTGATATCCAACAACCACCTTTAAATGGCCTAAAAGATATTCTGTCATTAGACCCTGGCAACAATTAGAATGAAATGGTGAAGTCTATGGAAAAGGTGTTCCTTAACAAAGGGTAAGCTTTTACAACGACACCTGCACCTTTACCATAGAGCTAGCGTGCCACCACAACACACACACGGTTGTTTATTGTTGCGTGGAAATGATGTTCTGCATCATTTTTATTTACCTTGGTTTCTTCAAAGTCCTACTACAGCAAAGATTTTTATGAGATATGTTTTTTTCACATTCTATTGCTTGTTGAGCAAGAATTTATATATATGGAGTTTGAACTTGTAATAGTGTTGAATGGATGTTTCTTCATTTCTCCATGTTAGGTGGAAGATTTTCCCATTTTCTTTCTGCTTTAGTTAGGGCCCGAAGGGCCCAAAATTTTTTTTAATATACCAATCAACACCTAGCGACCATTAACATTATTAACATAAACCATTGCATTTAACACATTTAAATTAAAATCCCCCTTAAACCCCCTTTGGTTTGGGTGCATATTCACACGGGGGGTGACGTAGGGCAGCGAGAGCCCTCGTAATTGTATTTTGCACGTACAAAATCAACACCATATAGTATTTCGCTTGAAATCTTATAGTATTTTGTGAATCTTGTTACACAGTATAGCAAATCTTGTACTTGCATACCCCACAAACGAGGAACTTTACGTACGGTGTAGATTAAGGAATTAGGGGTGAATATGCCTATCCAACAGCTCTCGTTGCCCGGAGTCACCCCCCGTGTGAATATGCACCCAAACCAAAGGGGGTTTAAGGGGGATTTTAATTTAAATGTGTTAAATGCAATGGTTTATGTTAATAATGTTAATGGTCGTTGTGTGTTATTGTAGGGTTTACCTTTCGAAGGCCAAAACGTGGTCATTTTCTTGGATAACTAGGTGCACCTTTTCTAAATATGTATGCGGAGCCATGGCAACAAAAATAACAGAGTTTGGATCTATTGGCCATCCTGAATGATCCCAAACAATTTTGCTACTGCAAAGGCGCTCTTGACTTCTAATTGCCACACTGGGATGAGGATAAATCCAAACCCCATTCCACCAATTCTTATTCCTTCGTGTTTTCAACTGCAGCTTCTCGACCATGTCCCAAGTGCAACCGACTAAAACTCGACCTCCATAACATAAACCCTTCAATAACCTAGCAATACACAAGGTTTATGTTTCGGAGGCCATATCCTCATCAGATTCGATCAGGATCTTGCACAATGTCATCAGGTACAGGGAGGGTGTTGAGGCCAGAAGATGGACCCTTAAAACCTGGTATGCCTTGCTCCTTTTACTTTAATGGTATAAATCAAGGATGCTACAATTTCGGCCGGATAAAACATTTATGCACTCTACACTGTCTATGTGTGTGCTCAAAATTGGTAAATTTGAATTGACAAGATATTTGAGGTTCGAATTTCGTTTATTCCCTACTATACAATGGTAAGTTTGGAATACATACTACAGGGGTGCATAATACACATTCAAGTAAATACACTGAGGTTCTTGCTCATACTATGGGATCTTAATGTTTTCTTAAACTTAGAGATGATGAATGGCTTGAATGCCTAGTTGAGGAAGGATTTTATTGCATGCATAATAATATTCTAAAATTGAAAAGGCATGGGCTTTAGCTTTGGAAAGAGAGGCAAAGATTTTTTTACCTTTGGCAACCATTGCCACCACTATGGAAAAAATACAGCATGGGGGACTCGTACCACCACGGGAAAAATACACCATAGCATTGGGCTCTAGAATAAACTCCAATTGTTCCATGTTGGGGCCACGTGGCATGTTTGAGCCACCTTGGATCTAAGGCTGAAATCACACTACGGCTGACCAAATTTAAATACGTGGCATGATTGGGCATGTGTCTGGCATTAAATTTGTTTGGCCGGTCAGTCCATATCACACCATGAACATCCAAACTAAAGAAATTTTGTGCCACGCAAGCATGAAACTGTGGCAATTTTTTTTCAACGACTGACCAGATTAGGGTTCTTGCTGTAACCTTGCACAAATGCATCGATTTTCAGAAATCTGCCACATGATTTGAGCCGTTTTTGCACCTAAACTATCATATCTTGCAGATTCTCACAAAAAATCCAGTGATTTTCAGAGATTTGAACATTTTTTTAGCGGTTTTTGCACCTGAATCTGTCAGGTTAGGGTTCTTGCTGTAACCTTGCACAAATCCATCGATTTTCAGAAATCTGCCACATGATTTGAGCCGCTTTTGCACTAAACTATCATATCTTGCAGATTCTCACAAAAAATCCAGTGATTTTCAGAGATTTGAACATTTTTTTGAGTGGTTTTTGCACCTAAATCTATGCTGCAGATTTTTCACAAGAAATCCAGAAATTTTCGAACCGGATTTGAACCTTTTTGCAGCGATTAGGCCCTGCAATCCTCTGCCGAAATGCAAGATTGGAGCCGAAATGCAAGATTGGGGTTTTTCTTCGCACAGAAGGGGCCGCTCTTCCGGTTCGATCGGCGTGGTGCTCGCTGAAAGTTGGGACGAAGGCCCCCCCGTCCAAAAAATTAAGGGTGCCTAAATGCTGATTAGGCATTTGGCACTCTAAGTGTGATACCTGTCGCATGCCCAAAGTCCAAATGGCACGTTATTGTTGGTGGGTTTTTTTTATTTTTTGAGTTTGGCCGATAGTGTGATTTGGGCCTAACTGTTGAAGGTATTTTCCATAAATGTACAACAATATGTTATATTCCCAAATTTAAGCACACAAACAATATTCCAGGTGGTGGTGCTTTGCTTAAGATAAAGCCTAAAAAAAAACTCAAAAAAACCATACTTCCTTAAGAAATAGCTACTTAAAAACTACACCTAGTTATAAATGACACCACTTCAGAAAACCGCACTTCTTAAAAAAACAACCACTTAAAAACTACATCTACTGATAAACTACACCTCAAAAAACCATACTTAGCTACTTAAAAACTGCACCTAGTTATATAAGCCACACCTCAAAAAAACCTTACTTCTTAAAACGTAGCTTCTTAAAAACTAAACTTCGGAAAACCATACTTCATTAAAAAACAACCACTTAAAAACTACACCCACTTATAAATCACACTTTAAAAAACCATACTTCTTTAAAAAATAGTCATTTAAAAACTACACTTACTTATAAACCACACCTCAAAAAACAACACCTCAATTAAAAAAATCACACCACTTCAGAAAACTATACTTCCTTAAAAAACAACCATTTTAAAACTACACCTCCTTATAAACCACACCTCAAAAAACTACACTTCCATAAAAAGCAACTACTTAAAAACTACACCTAGTTATAAACCACACCTCAAAAAATAACGCCTTAACAACACCCTCTTTAAAAAAAAAATAACACTTCCTTTAAAAAAACCACACCTTAAAAAAAGACCACACCTTCAAAAAAAAACAAACTATAGCTCCTTAAAAAAAACTACACCGCCTTCTTAATAAACCACACCTCAACATAATCACATGTAGATTTTTTTGAACAACGACATGTGGTCTTTTTTTTACTGTTGTTTTTAAATGTGGACCCAGAATTGGGGTGGTTGTGAGTAAGATTGCCACAGGTGCAGTGCTGATGCAGGAAGAGCGAGTAGTGGCTTATGACTCTCGGAAGATGAACGACGCCGAAACGCGCTACCCGTCTCATGATCAAGAGTTGCTTGCAGTTGTTAGGGCACTAAGAATTTGGAGGCACTACCTGTTGGGGAGGAAGTTCTAGTTGGACACAAACCATCAAAGCCTCCAATACGTGTTCACGCAACCACATCTCAACCTCAGGCAGCGAAGGTGGATAGAGTTCCTCGAAGAATATGACTTTGATATAATTTATAAGCCGGGGAAGCTCAATGTGGTAGCAGATGCGCTTTCAAGGCATCCTCTGACAACAAGAGTTCACTGCAATGCAATCTCGACGCTCACCAGCGACTTCGGAAAGAAGATCGAAGAAACCTTGCCGACAGATGCAGACTTCAAGGAAGTGTGGGCGAGCTTGTGCAAGGAAGCAAGAACAGATAAGGAGAGGGAGACCTTCAAGAATTTTAAGAAGGAAGGTAACATTTTGTACCATAAGAATAAGTTGTGTGTGCCTGAGTCATCAGGAGTGAGGAAGTTGATTCTCCACGACACCCACAACAGTCCAATAGCTGGCCACGCAGGATTTATGAAGACATATTTCAAAGTGCACAGTAGTTACTATTGGCCAGGGATGAAGAAGGAGATAGCTCGCTACATCAAGGAATGTCAGCTGTGTCAGCAGAGGAAGGCAGAGCAGCTTCGAATTCCCGGGGCATTGAAACCATTAGCAGTTCCAAACGCTAAGTGGGAAGTCATCAGTATGGACTTCACAACAGGGCTGCCTAGGACAGCAAGAGGAAAGGATGCCCTGATGGTTGTGGTCGACAAGTTGTCGAAGATGGCACACTTTGTGCCTTGCAGGACTACCGACACAACCTTGGATACAGTGGCTCTCTTCACCAAAGAAATCTTCAGGCTCCATGGCATGCCGAGAGAGATCATCTCCGACAGAGACCCGAAGTTCATGAGTGCCTTTTGGCAAGATCTTTTTGCGACGATCCAGACGAAGCTGTCCATGAGCATGGCCTATCATCCTCGGACGGATGGGCAAACAGAACGGACCAATAGAATCTTGGAAGATATGCTAAGAAAATATGTCTGGAACAAGCAGAGTAAGTGGGAACATTATATTCACTTGGTTGAGTTCGCTTATAATAGCACCAAGCAGGAATCATCCCAGATGTCGCCATTCATGATCGACTACGGCTACCAATGTCTAACTCCAGACACTTGGCACAATCCTGTGTCAAAGGTAGAAGTTTCGCAGGAAATGTTGGCCGTCATGCAGCAGCTGGTAGAAGAAGTCCGAGGGTATCTTCTTGCCGCAAGGAGTCGACAAAAGAGCGTCGCCGACAAGCATCGAACGGTCAGAGAGTTCCAGGTTGGCGACAACGTCTGGCTCAAGATCAAAGTGAAGCAGGCGAAGCTCCGCATCGGAAATTGTAAGAAGCTTGCTCCAAGGTGGGCTGGGCCTTTCAGAATAGCCAAGAGAGTAGGTAACCAATCCTACAAGTTAGAGCTGCCAGCACACCTAAAAATTCATAAAGTCTTCCATGTGAGTTTGTTGAAGAAGCATACTCCAAATCCAGAAGAAGTCTTGGACACACCAACGTTGTTGGAAATGACATAAGAGCAGCTGGAGATAGTTCCAGAATTGATTCTTGATAAAGCCTTCAAGAAAACAAGGAGATCAGAGTTCCTCCAATATTTGGTCAAGTGGAAACACTTGCCGGTGGAAGACGCGACATGGGTACTTAAGAAGGACCTGACAAGGCAGTACCTGCAGTTCATGGAGCAATGGGATGGCAAGGTCATCTCCGAAATAATCGGCTCAGGCATGTCGATTTATGTTTAGATTAATTGATGTGTAGTTAAGATTAATCTACGCATGCAGCCTATACTAGGTATGGGTTGCATGCGTTGTTACCGATGATGGAACCACTACGGTGATCTCTAGGACGTGGTGTAATGTCATTGTAGACATGACCGCAGTTTTGCTTGAATGAGTTGAAAGGTAGATTAAAAAGTCTACTTCCGTCTCACAGAAGTAGATAACCTCGAGAGATAAGAGACCATTCAGGCATGCATTGATAGGAAAGCACCTCTAGTCAATGCCTACAGGGAGGATGCCATCCTTCACGCCCAAGGCAACTAAAGGTGTAGGCATGAGTGTCATCCTAGGCATTATAGGGCGCTGTCTCCACGGCCACGATGGATGAAGCATCCTCTTCCTACGCCGGGAGATTAGTCATGCATTCATTTAGTTAATTAGATGGGTGGTTACCTTATAACCATAATTCTATTAATAATTAAACCAATAGAGCGCTTCGGAGGGCAAGGAGGTCGAGCTACGAAGACTTGCAACACGAGTTTTGTTGGAATGTGTTGCAAGGAATGAAGAAGTACCTCAAAGGATAATTGTATATGAAATTGTTGAATTTTGATAAACTTAAATGTTGTATTAAGTGAGGCTATTAAGTACCTTGCTTTAATGGAGTTATGAATTGATAAGTTATTGGGATAATATAATGTCGTAATGTTTTAAAAATATTACCTTAGGGTAATTCTAATAATTGTGTAAGTGTAATAATAATAAATTGTATGCATCAAGTTGGTTGCAGGACAAGCAGATCCCAAGGTGGGGAGATCCACGATGCTGCGGACAGCATCATTTCAAGGAGGGGAGAATGTGACATTCTAGCCACGAGATATGGTCCCGGCGATCGATATCGATCCTCATCACGCGTACATGCCATCTCGATTGACGTGTACGCCGACGTGTAGCTAAGCAAGTAGCACCCTAGGGGGCAACTTGCAAGTGTGTACACATTTATTCATGTGTACACTTTAGCCCACTTAATTAATGTAGGCAAGTGGGCCACACCCATTTGTCCCACATGCTCAAGGGTTAATGGAAGCCCTAGCCCTAACCCTTAGTCTATATAAGATATATGAAATCCTAACTTTCCATTTTCGTCCACAGCCTTCTAGAACTCCATTTTGCTTGCTCCAATCTTGACTCCCGAAGTCTATCTGAGCAGTCTAGCTCATCAGCTTCGCTTTCTAGTTTTATCTTCGAGCAGTTCTGCAGCGTGGATGCATTCAGAGCAGGAGGAGCAAGCCAGGGATCAGGTATTTTGCCAATTCAATAGTCTAAACCGCCTCCCAGACATAGAGTAAGTAGGTTTAGCCTATTGATTTGGCCATAGCAGCCATCTAAACCTCTAGATACCAAGCCATAACTAAAGAACCTAACTCTGTGATTTAGATTAAATCTTATTCTTTAGTTCTTCTGTGATATGCATGTGAAGATGATCTCTGTGGAATCATTGTATTGGGAAGGGGGTAAGAGGCCTTAAAAGCCTAGTAGTATGATGCTCCTAGCTAGCCCCCTTTAATGCACTATTAAATTCGGCCTGTGTACAAGAACCAAACCTGGTTGTGGGTGGAGGGACTAGACTGGCTTACAAGGAGGTGCATGTCCTGACTCATGATCACGACCCTCTGGTAGTAAAGCCTATCGGGGACTATAGTGCACTAGACCTAATTCTCTGCCACTGCGTGAGGGCTTTGCATGGGTTCGACACTCTTGGGGTGGTGGACACCTTCTATGGAGTTCAAGTCGAGTATGGGCAGTGGCCCTCTAGTCACCTTGAGTCAGCATGCTAACCTTTGGTGGGAGTGATCCCTACCTGCCCCATCGGAACTGGGGAGATGCAACCCAGGAGTAGCCCCTTTGGCTATGCATCCGGCAGGCTACAGTCAGGTCCCAACACTTTTCAACCTACTCTGCAAAGTGTGCACAGGAGGGGCGGATGGAGTGGACTACCCTAAGCCATGTTCTTATGCCAGCCAAATCCATTGCCATGAATTCTGTCTGCAATGACTTCTGGAGACCCAAGCCGTCAGTCATCCCTCTCGAGTCTGAGCCTTGGGTAGGATCTCCATATGTGATGTGCTGATCTTTATCTATGCAGATATGTGGTGAGCCATCCTTCGTGATGGTCATGTGATGTGTATACTGACATGTATGTTTACGCTTCCGCAGCTAGGTAGGCCCTGAGAAAGACAGGGTAAAATGACCCCTTCATTCTTCCCACTGGAGCTCATCAAGGTTGCAGTAACACGTGGAGGGCCTTGTATCATCATGGAGGTGGAGGGCCTTGTATCAGCATGGAGCTGGTATGGGGGATGAACTCCTGTTTGTATACGGCGAGTGCACCGTATATGAGTAGGGGACGTCACAGATTTCCAATGGAGAGAGGAGATAAGATCTGGGCGCTAAAGATCGGAGCCCTCGAATACGGTAAATTGATTCTTCACCGATTTTGTTGCATGTGAATCTCTGAAGAAAACTTTGCAGTAACTTTATTCTGGCGCAGAGAGACTATGAAGCTATGGCTATGGCGCTATCTCTAACTGTTATTCCGCTCCATGCAGCTGCATGTGCCCGATCATTGCATGCCCGTTTCGGCACTTTGCATGCCTATAAATCAAGATCTTCATATCCGGTATGTTTAATGTAGAGCTAAGGGATCCGGCGCTTGCTATGGGATTGCTATGGCCGCAACAGTCTGGAGGTGATACAACCGGTATGATCATGATTCTGAAAGCCTTATGAAAAGATATGATCAAATCAAAACTTATGTCTGTGAATGTTTTGAATAACAGGCGCCAGAAAATGAAGCAAAAATGGAGAAGATCTTAAGACATTTACCAGCAGGACGCTTGCACAGGAAAACTCCAGATTCGAGGCAATGGCTGTGCCGATCACCACAGCTAAGCAAAGATTTAGCTAAAACTTCCTTTTCGGCCAGGCTTTCTGACATGAAAGATGAGCGCAAAAATGCCTGATCTTGCTAAAGCCCCCTTTTGCCTTGTTTCTAACTGTGGTTTACCATTCCAGATAAAATACTAGGGCTATTTATGGGCGATGGGGTCCGGCACATCAAATAAGGTGGAAGGAATAAAGGGGAAGGGTTACTGCATGGCGTAAGGCATGCCGGAATGCATGTCGGAGAGCAGGATCGATACACAAGAAACTCCAGCTTCGGATTCTAAGCCATGGCTATGTCGAATGAGGCTTCAATTCCGTCCAGGCAATTCGACACAAATATTCATCAAATTCGAGCTTTGGTCTGCCGTCCTGTTAACCGGTTGGAGCATCCGCAATCCAGAAGGTAGGTGACCGCCAGTTTACAGGGGACAATGGGTTTGGAGCAGTCACCAGTATATCCTAGGTATATCCAGCAACCCAAGAAAGAAAAAAGAAAAACATAGATTCAAGATAAAAAGTAATTGCATTAGCTCACTGGGTATATTGGTTAAAGTAGTCTTAGTTAGGACATTGAATTATTTTGGTAGAGATTCGAGCTCTCGTATTTCAAATTCTAAAATCTTAGGCAAAGTCGTATAGAGGTTCAATATTCCCTCAAAACCTTAGGCGAAATCGTATTTCCTATTTCAAAATCATAGGCGCCTCCAATCATAAATTACTATAAGCGAAACGAGAGGTGCCCACAGGCCCCAACATAGAATCTGGGTCATAGGATCGACGAATCCGACGAATGTGGTAGTCCAGGGTGCATCTCGTTTAGAATATGTAGCAAAATAACAAGCATTTTGCAAAATTTTTAATCGAAAATTTTTCGGCATCTACCTTACAAATCGGATTTTAATAACTTTAACTGGAAATTCTGGGGAGAAACCCCTCCAATCTGGAGCCCTGTGCCTAACCCCTCTTACAACAATTTTTGCAATTCTAGACTATCTACCTATCCTACCACATCATACTTTTGTGACATGTTGTCATCTTAGCCATGCGATCTGTTATTTTCAAATTCGACGGTTATAGAAATCAGAAAAACTTGGAAATATTGATATTCGGCGGCCTCGAGCTTCCTAGAACATGTAATGGAGGATATAATGCATGTATATAAATGGTGGTAGGAAACGTGCAAATGCTTCATCAGGCTGCCTTTTGCTTTCTTTCTCTTTCTTTCTTTCGAAACTCTTTCAGAACTGGGAGACAGATTGTTGGCTTCAGATTCAAGACGAGTTGTTAGGGGTCGGATTTTGGATAGACATAATATGTGATTACTGCAAAGGTTTGGGGGATGCAGTGGTATAGGTCTGGCTGGAGGCACAGATGGTTTGTTTTTTATTTTTGAGTCGGGCTCTTTGCAGGTGAATGTATTTTGGCAACGCCTAAGCTTAGTGCTTTTTCAACAGGATGTGGGATACACATCAATGATTGCCGCTAGAATTTATTGTCGGAATAGGTATCGATATCGCCAAAGGACTAATCCTATCCACAAATATACAATTAGCAGCTGGAATTTGTGACTCAAGGCATGGCATATACACTAATGACAATCTATTCTGAGCAAGTATCCGTTGTGGATAGAGCAAGTACTGGTAAAAGAACATAGGAATCTCGTATTCGCAACTTTAGTTGTCCGGACATAGAGCAATTCCGATCACCAGAATGAGCATTCATGGACCTTTCTATTGGTAGAGCATGTTGAGTGGGACCATCGTATTTAGAGTCCGGGGTGTGGTATTTCCGGCCTTTTCTTGTGGTATTTCTGGCCACCCGTTATCAGCCACTTTACACTTCGTAGTTTCAAGCTCAGAACCAACTGTTTTGGGGCATTTTTGGATCAATCCTGCTCTATCTGAGCTCATCACTTTCTCTCTTCATCAAACCAGCGCTAAAGAGATTGACAAAGTGATGAAGGCCTTTTGAAGTAGTACAAGCTGCCCACGGAGCCGTAAGAATAATCCGACCAAAGATCTCAACTCTGCCGCAGTTTCTCGCTTAGTTTTGGCTAGGAATAACACTTTTTGGCCAAAAATACCAGTTTTTTAGCCGAAAATATCATTTTTTTGGTCGGAAATACCACTTTTTTGGCCAAAAATACCATCTGGCTCATAACGGGTGGCCAAAAATACCACCCAAAAAGGCCGAAAATACCACATCCCGGACTCTAAATACGGGCGTCTTGTTGAGTATGGGCAATCACAGCATGATTTCAGCTTGCAAAAAGAGAATGGATGCGGATGGCATAGATCCTAGTCCTTATACAATTTTGGCCCTGTTGAAAGCTTGTGCTAAATTGAAGGATATTAAAAAAGATTGACAGATTCATGATGAAATTTCAAAGAAAGGACTTGAGTAGGGCATGTTTTTGGGAAGCATATTGTATATATGATTCACGTGTAAAGGCATGCAAAGTTTTTGAGAATTTAGAAGGAAGAAATATTGTTTCTTGGACTGCGCTGATCGTTTAATGCAGAACGTGGTCCTGCCCAAGACTCAAATTCAAGAGCAGGTTCACCTGTAGATGCTGTTACATGATTTGTTGCTTAAGGATATGTGGCAATATGGATGCCATAGAGAAAAGTACAAAAAATACACATTCAAGTTGCGTAAAAGAGTTTTGAAGGAATACTTTTTGCTGGAATGCCCTGACAGACATGTATATCAAATGCGGCTATCTTGCTGAGGCATGGAATGTTTTTGACGGGCATAGAAACAGGGATATTATCTCATGGACAACTCTAATTGCAAGATATGCTGAAAGTGCTCTCTACCATGAGCTTCTAGGATATTTTGATCAGATGAAACTAGAGAGCATCTATCCAACTGTCATTATATTTGTTTACAGCTTAAAAGCTTGTGCAAAATTAACAGCCATAGATAAAGGCCGAGCAATGTAGAAATAGCTAAAAGGGTATATGAAATGAATGTTACTATTGGGAATTCTTTGGTTGACATATATGCTAAATTGTGCTCATTTGAAGAAGCAAGAGAAAGCATTTAACAAATTGCAAATCTTAAAATGTGGTCTCTTGGATCGCATTGATGTCAGGACATGCAGATAATACACTTTATCAGGAAGTGCTCAATTGTGACTGAGATGTCTTTGTGAATGGCTTCTAACTTTGGCTCTCCAAATTTGGTTCGTATATCTTACTTTGAAGTATAGCACAAGGAGTTTATCCATCTGCAAATGGCTTTGGTGTTGATCAAAGCGGAATGTCATTCTCCTCCACGTATGCATTTCTTTGGTATACATAGTCTTTTAATCTTACTTCTTTGATGCAAAATCCTAGTAGTGAAAGCTAACTTTTATTTCCTCCATGTCCTTTAACCCGTAGTTCATCGTAAGGCTCTCAGAGTTAGTTTGTGCTACAAGTACCAATAGACTGGTACGATATAGTCCATTGTTGTTGCAGGATGTGGTCATGTCTTCTGCTTTTGGTGTGTACATGAATCCAAACAACATTTCAAAGTCACAATGCCCAATTTGCAACCTTACTCATATTTCCCACACGTTTCTGAGTTACTCTATGTTTTGCTATCCAAGATCTTCCCGGAGAAGTATAGGGGCCCAACAGATTGACCTCTGTATATTTTTGATGTGGCATCTGTGTTCCCGGGGCCAGGCATAAACCCCTTATCTACCATGGTTCCCAGTGAAAACCCATTTCATACACGTTACTCTCGTCCCTCTACAGGCATACCCCATATAGTATTTCTACATCATTATAAACAAGGTTGCAAATTAAACGGGAGTGTTGCAGAACTCCCGTTTCAAAGATTCCCTTAAAAAAACACCATGCTCTTAAAATTGGCCTTTTTTGGATAAACTTGAGAATTTCAAAAGGTTCAGTATTTTTTTCCTCTCATTTTGGCCCCTTATTAAGTGACTAGTTTGTTTTTTACAAAGAAACACCCTTGAAAATGGCAAAATGTAGACATGAATACATAATCTCTGAAAGAGAGATATCAAAAACATCAAAGTAGAGAAGAAAAAATAATAATTATTTCTTTAAATTTTTTCAGTACATCAATTTGGCACCCTCAAAATTTGGTGTGCATCGAACAACACGCTCGAACAACACGCTCGTCAGACGTTGCAACTGGGTATCTGTGCCAAGTCTCCACGTTTAGTTGTTCCATCAAACATGTTTGACGTTCTAGTGGCTGAATAAAAAACGAGAAAATAAGCAAGTAAATAATTGAATACTAGGACACATAAAACAAAAAATGTAAAACAAAAGTGTATTCTGGAATACACTTTTGCTTTTCTAAAAAACGAACGTGTATTCCAGAATACACTTTGAATTTTCGTAAAAAGCAAAAGTGTATTCTGGAATACACTTTTGCTTAAGCAAAAGTGTATTCCGGAATACATTTTTGCTTTCCTGAGAAAGCAAACGTGTATACTGGAATACACCTAAACTTTCTAAGAAATCAAACGTGTTTTGCGGAACGACATGTTGCCTACCATTTGGTTAAGGGTTTATTTCCTACCATTTAGGGGACCCCGTTTAATATGCAACCTCCTTATTTTTGTTGAGGATGAAAACCAGGGAATCATATAAGGACCCAAATCTAAATCTATGTTTAAACAAAAAAAAGATCAAATCATGTCTAACGGTAATATTATTTCCATGTAATGCCAATCTATATTTATCAGTTTTGTTTGTTAATTTAAGCATTAAGTAAAGCCTTACCAAATATGTTGCAAAGATTAACAGCAATATGTAATTGTAAATAGACATTTTAACATCAATACTAATGTCTAAGACATGCATGTGATGTACTTTCAATTCAAAACTTATCCCCAAGATACATGCTAACCATAGAATAAAACATTCTCAATCCTTATTCTAAATCTGCAAACTATGCCCCAGATCTATGTGTAGATATTATTTACAAGTTCATCTTCTAAACATAAGATGCAGTAACTGGAAATCATGTCAATTCAGCAAAAACTTGCATTACAGATAGAAGTACCTTGCAACATTATTCCTTCATTATTGTAGAAATAACTTACATACAACAGTCTAACAGATCCTAGTGCCAATTGAGGCAAGTTGTTACCTCATAAGTTTACTTTGAGAAACATAGACATATAATGTGAATATTTGGTAGATCAATTCAGAAATTCATCTACATACAACTTAAAAATCTTCCACCACCAGACTGGAATGTGACAGTTGCATCCAAAACATCAATCCATGGTAAAAAGTTCAAGGAGAGATTATTTTCTGTTACCTGATTTAAGGGGACTTCATCAGTAAGGTCCTCAATGGCTTGTTGTGAGTCCTCCATCAGCACATAATCTTGATCATTGTCCTCATTTTTGTATGCACTGGCTGCTCTGCTGCTTGTATTGATGAATTTCCTGATCTCTGCCTGTTTCTTGCCACTGCCAAGATCTATGCCATGTGTCGTAGCCAGCTGCACTAGTTTGGCTTTCTTGATGGTCTTTGTACCACCAGTATCCGTCCTGCCAAGCCCAGCAGTGTCTATGCCTGCATCCCTAAGCATGGCCTCCAACGTGTGCTTGCTGGGACCCTTATTGGGTGCACCTTCCGGTCATGACTAACAATACTAAGCAATGAAATAACAATTGCAGGGGGAAAGACCTTACTGCTGGAGCCTCAAATAAGTGCAATTTTTGCATGAAAACTATGACGAATATGATAATGCTTATTGTTAAACTATCTAAGAACCTGATTAGGCTGGATTTCATCACCATCATTCGAATCTTCACCATTGCTTTAGTTTAGCTCTGCTTCCTAAGAGTCTGCAAACTAAAATATTTGTGATGTTGTTATTTGGAGCTTGCTTGCTGTTGCCCTCAGTTTGAGTGATAAATCTCACAAGCCCTCCATCATTCTTGTGTGCTACTGGAGCCACCAACTTGTATTTGCAAACAAATCTTTCAGGGAAAAAAAGAACCCGTGATGCAGCAGGTAAATACATGGCTCTTGCTACATCCTTGAAAGGAAATTTAGGCCACCTCCGTGTTGTGCCACAAAGATCTCTTAGATTAGAACAAGAAGCTCCGAAACGTGGCCAAGATCAGCTTGTTTGGCCATGGATGGGAGTTATAAAAAATATTAACACCAAGATTAGTGACGACAAAAGAGTAGGGCCTGGAAATGGGGAGATTAAAGACAGATTTGCCGAGTTCAACCTCAAGGGCGCTTTCACATGCCATTTGGGCATGGCTGTGCTTAAATTTGATGGTAGCATGCAAGAATATGAAGATGCAGAGGCATTCGAGAGAAGTTTTTGAGCAAAGAACGTGGAAAGGACATGTGGCAGTGGGGGAATTATAGATGCGATGAGCTAGATGGATGGCTAGCAAGGGCTGAGGATTATGTAACTGCTTGGAAGGCTGAGTAAGTGTTCCATTGTGTATTCTGCCTTGCACTGTAAGATCTATTCTAAGATCTATTCTGGAACTCTTGATTGGATATAAGCAGTGTGCATTTGCCTACTCCTTGCTTTTTGCTCATCGCCTCAATCTCTGGCCTGCTTAGCCGCAAAGCCTTCTTATGAAAAAAATACAAAAGCAAAAGCTTACCTGCTCTTATGCTTGTCTGCGATTATGCTTGTCTGCTCTGCGCCCTCATTCGCCCAGCATAATCGCCCAAGACCCAAGGCTTTGTTGACCCAAAGACGATTTGTTAAAAAATTTGCTCCGATCAACCCAAGACGATGTGGCCACCCGATTGTTTGTCCCAGAGCAAAACCCATTTACAAGCCAAATACCATACTAAAATTGTAGGCTAAGTCCACAGAAAGAAATCGCCCAGAAAAACAAAATGCAAAACAAAAACTGAAAACCAAAACGTATTCCGGAATACAAAGTGTATTCCGGAATAAGATTCCCTGTTTCTTTTTGAACCTATATCCTGTATCCCCGGTCCCCACAAAACAAAAACAAAAATCCTTTTTTTATTTATAGCACGATCTTGTATCCCCACAAAACAAAAAAAAAAGATCCCAAGGTTGTTGGTTTGTTTTTCTCTTTCGCTAATCCCTTCATTATTGAGAACTATTTTTATGTTTCAATTGAAACAAAAAGATTGCAAGGTCATTGAAAATCCGGAAAATTCGGAAAATTGCAAGATCACTGTCGAGTCTCAAAAACTTGTACAGCAAAATTGTATTCCGGAATACACTTCGGATGTCGAGCAAAACCAAAAGTGTATTCTGGAATACACTTTGACTTTCGAGAAAAGCAAAAGTGTATTCCGGAATACACTTCTGTTATTCTCGAACAGTAAAAGTGTATTCCGGAATACAATTTTGGTACTTTAAAATATTATATCATTAACAAATGTCTCATTGTAACCTAAAAGTACGTTTTCTGGAATACGATCCAAGCTAACAAAATGTTGTGTAGGACGTTCACTTAAATTAGTGGTTTTCTCTAAAAACACACTTCAGGTAAATTGTAACTGTTAGGAAAAGTGTCACTTTGACATAGTCAATTTTCTCTTTGCACAAAAAAATGAGTGATTTTGGGGGTCAAAATGCATTTTATGACAAAATAAAAATTTTACCCCCTTTTAGCTCTTTTTTTGAAAAAAGGGAATCTTCGAGGAATATTCCTTTTGCTCCCGTTTCAATGATTTGCTCCCGTTTCTATTGCAACCATGTTTATATTTTTGTAAAAGTGCACCCTTTAAAGTAGATTTACTTGTAACTTAAGGACAAGTGGAGTAGAGTTGCATATCTATATCCAAAGTCTAGCTTAGCCATGAAGTTCTAGTTATGATCATGTTATGGACCTAATAGTTATCCACGCGAGATATGTTCGGGCTTTATTCATACTGCTTTACAAGCCACATGTAGCATACCAAATATTAGCTGATATGAACCTACGTAGCATTTAGACACACTTAGGCATGCAATATGTGGCCTTTTTTATTCTCATTTTAACCATTGGCACTTATTCTAGAGATTTAGCAAGAAGTTTAGTACAGATCAAATAAGATTTCTTATGGTTTGGATTCTGGAAAGGGACTCGCAAAGAACACAAAAACTGGCCGAGAGGTTCTTGTCATTTTCATGCGAGCCCCATTCTAGAATACCATCGATCCGAGCCCTCGGATCGAGATTCTAGAGTGGGCGAGCATGCATGTCTCGCATGTATGCATTGCATGCTTTCTCTGGTTGGGAGATCGCTATATTGGGCGAGGTTTTTTATCAACGTCTCATTGGCGCTTCCTCTTCTCTCAGCAGTTGAAACCATGCAAGGGAGGGGCTTCTCCCTGCTTGGATTGACCAATTTCGTATTTCTTTCATGGTATGGCATGTCCTTTCTCAGCCTTGCCTCTTCTTTGGCCATAATCCTTTGACCTTCGCCCTCGATCCCGTTTTGATAAGGAAGTTCTCTTCTATTCGGGAGGTTTTTGTTGTTTTCATGTGAGCCCCATTCTAGAATCCCATTGATCCGAGCCCTTGGATCGAGATTCTAGAGGGGGCGAGCATCCATGTCTTGCATGCATGCATTGCATGCCTTCTGGTTGGGAGATTGCTATATTAGGCGAGGTTCTTCATCGTCTCATCGGCGCTTCCTCTTCTCTCTCAGCAGTACCTATTTTCTGAATCCCACCCTCCCCCCCTTAATTGTTTAATGTATTTGTCGCCTGGCACGCGTGACTAGCCCCTCTATTTGAAGAGATTTTTCTTTTGTTGTCGCATGGCACACGTAATCAGCCCCTCCACTTTGGGAGGTTTGTTTTTTCACATCAGTTCTAATATTGATGATGTGCAGGTACAGGTTGGCAAGCGGCAGCAGCTTCGACTTCTCCATTTGTGGATTTTTTGGGAGCGAATTTTCAGCCTTACTTTTGTCCAAGCCCCTTGTCAAAGGTTTATCACTAGGGTTTTTTCTCGAAAACCCGAAAGGGCGGGGTTTTTTAATCCCAGTGATAAGCTTTTGGCAGGTACACAAATCAAACATCTATTAGCATTGTAATTTCTGGGGCCCAAGCTATATGATTGGACATTCCCTTTATTTTTCTTCATGGGTAGTTCGCATGTATGCGACTATCCACTATCCACCATTGTAGAAAATCTGCTGAGATGAATGAGAAATAGGCTTATCATTCATCACAGCAGTAGCATACAATGTGTGGAAAAATCTGAATGGGAAGATGACCATAGGAACAATGTCTAGCTACCCCTTAAATGAAATAAGAAACATGCGAAGGCAAGAGACAATGGCGACAACTTTTCATCCGGATAAAAAACCCCGCCCTTTCGGGTTTTCGAGAGGGTGCCCTGAAGAGCAAGGTAGGAAATTGGTGAAGCCATGCAAAATGCGCATCAACGCCACGGAATGTGTGAAATGCCTAGACAGTACCCGTTAAATGTTAGGAAAATGCGTACAACCATGGCAGGCGAGCACCCCCTAAGAAAAAGAGCCCCCAGAAAACAAGAAACACCCATTAGACATTAGGAACTGGAAACAAGATATATAGAAAAAGAAAACATCACCGAGAGGTGGAAAAAAGAAAAAATAGAGTCACCAACGGGTGAATCATCTAGCATCACCCAACGGGTGGAAAAATATAGATAGCATCACCCAGTGGATGGAAAATAGTTTACATCACCCAGCGGGTGGAAAAAGCATCACCCAATGGGTGGTCAGTACTGAGCAAAAACATATAAAAAATAGACGAACCCAAACAATACATAAGGGCGGGTAGGGTGGGAAGCAAAGATCCGAGGGCTCGGATCGATGCCATTCTGGGAAGGGACTCGCAAAGAACACAAAAACTGGCCAACCACCAGAGAACTTCCTTATCTACAAGCCTAGCTGACGAGAAACGTCAATGTCGAGCGTCACGAACCACATAGCGAGGGAGAGCATGAGGACCGCCATCTGCCATGAACACGAACATCAACACGTGGAACTCCCCGGGCAGTTAGTGCAGACAGAAGAGGAGCCTTGGCAAGTTAACGAATTAAGCAGGAAGCTAGAAAAATCGAGAATGCAAAAGCATAATGAGTTATCAATGGGCATGAAATGGATTTCCTGAGAAAATGAAAAATAGAGAATGAGTCCGGAAAAGACAACGCAAAATGAGAATATATCCATTATAAAACCCATGTCACAAAAATGCAATGGAGTGCCAAACACAAATACGTCATAACTAGAAAAAATGATAATCAAAGAGGATATATCCAATATAAAACCCATGCCACAGAAACTCAATGAAGTGCCAAATGCAAATAAGTCATATAGAGATAAAGCTATAAAAGATGTGAAATCATATATGATAATGGGGTAAGGCTAAAGCCTAAAACTGTAAAAAACAACGAAAAGACATACAATGTAAACTAAACTTGGCCAAATAAAACATGTTTATAACAAAAATGTGATGCAACGCATTTGGAAAGCAATATGAAAATGTTAAATAAAAGAGAAACGGTAATTTTGAATGAGATGTCATAAGGCAATTCGATAACATGCTGAAACCTATGAATAGATGTTTCAATATAAATAACACTTACCAAAATGGGAACGAGGTTGAGGTAGAGGTGGTAGCCATGAAAGCGCAAAGTCAAGAGGAATATCAAGAAGAAAAGTGAGATTGAAGGCAAATCAAATTCCCTGACAAGGAGGTTCACAAGGTGTGAGGAATGCGCATGAACAAGAATGGGGGAGCGAAGATGAAGACTAAGAGTAGGCAAGATGGAGTCAGTATTGGCTTAGCCAATTCAGACCCATCGAAAGGGCAAAGCAAAGGAACAATGGCAGATGATTGCTTGGCAACCACCTGCTCTCCAAGTAGCCGCATCAAACTGCAGATGCAAGCTCCAACCAAATTCTGCCAGCAAATCCATGTTCTAGCTAGCTTCTGCTTCAGATGCAACCTCCATTGCAGGACGATTTTCTCTATATGCAACCTCGGACACAGAAAATCCTGCAAAAATAAAGGCCTTTCTTGCAAAAGCGCACATCTGCAACCCTAACTAGCTGGAAACTCGGCCTATCAGATAAGCAATCAGTGAATTGCAATAGGAGGAAAACATAAATCTGTAAAAGCATTCATGTGAGAAACATCTGAGATGCAAAGGAAAACTGTTCGAAATTAGCTTGGTTGTCGTCGATCCATGGAAGATAAGAGCATTGAAGAATCTGGATCTGAGACCATTGAGCATTGCTTTTTCATGTGTGAACACCTTAGACAGGTATGGGACTGGTTGTTTTCCCTTTTTCAGGTTTCACTAACAAGTCAACAACTGCTTTTGGCAATTTACCCAAGTACCTATCTGAGTTACAAGGCCGGGCTTTTCATCTAGCAAAGGATGGTTGCTTTGGACTACTGGAAAAGGCGAAGATTGGTAATCTTCAAAGGTCCGGATGTGGCGGATAATCGTGTTCTCCAAGAAGCTCAAGGTTACATTGTAAAGTCGTTATCACCGTTCTTCACTTGCCCCTCATAAGAGGCGATTGATTTTGAGGAGTATTTGGATGTGCACTCTTATGCTTAGGCAGGTTGCTTCACTCGGTGGGTCTCTGCTTATCCGCTGAGATTTTATTCCTGTCTCTGCATTTATACTTGTATTTGACTCTTTGATTGAATAAAGTCTGACGTCCTTCAACAAAAAAATCATCATCGTTGATTCACGGTTGAATTGTCTTGATATATATATGAATTAGGCACCTGCAAATAAAAAGCACGAAAAAACAAATCTGGAAGAAAGCAATGGCAGACAAACCCCTAGCAACAAGCTAGATGCCAGACCCCAGCAATAAATCAACCCATCTTCAATTCTGCATGCCTCTCCGATAGACCTGAATGACAACCAGCAAAGAAAAAGCATGGCAACCGAGCATGGCACAAGAAGTTTTGAGGCGGAGTGCCATAGCTGATGATTCACACAGTGTCCAAAAATATGTAAGTGAGGAAGAAAATATTTCGGAACAGGTATCGGTTAATCATAGAATACTTAAAGCGCTCAATCACATGAGAATTTGATGCAGTACCTTCAAGATCCATGCATGCAAGCAAAAATTTCATAGCCAAAGCGAGCAAGAATCATTCATAAAACTTACAGATCCACAAATTTGTGCATGTAACAGAAGCAAAAGAATGAAAACATGAACTAATAATCAATGCTTGGCCAACGACAAGACTTAGCAAAGAAAAACTATGCAAAAAAACTCAGAATTGCTATGGCGGAATGCAAGGTTAAAAGGAAACTCCTCCAAAAGACTTTGTCAAAGGCAAAGACGAGGTAGATTAGGCCAAGAACCATGGTAAAGGCAGGGCCAGACCAGGATAACAATGAACAGGATCATGAGGACGAGTGCTGGAAGGGAAGCAATGGGCAAGGAAAGAGATGTTGCTGTGAGAAGACGCCGATAACTAGCCACAAGAATGACGAGCACATATATAGCTGCTCGTCCCATCCCAGAATAACGATTTGAGGGCTCAGATCAATGCCATACCAAATTAATTTGACATGTGGCTTTGGAAATACGGGTAAGCCTTTAGGTATTTTTTTTAAGGTGGCACTTGGACTATTGTATATAGAGATGGAAAATGAGGGTAAACCTTCAACACTCCACTGCATATATCTGATGGCTTGCTAAGGCATGAGGCTACCTCTATAATCACATTTTTCAGTCAACAGAAATCCTCACGAGAGTAAATAACTTACTATTTTACTGTTTCCCAAGCTATAGAGAGTATACCATATGGCATGTAATACCAATTTTTTTAGCACCTTGACACAATAAGTTTTGCACTAGGTAGCCTTGTAATTTTTTAGTTCGTAGACAGCATGGAAGTCAATCACCATGGCATAGAGAGGCCAATTGCAAAATCTTATGTTTTGCAAAACGATACTCATTTTATATTTCAATTTAGGAAAAAAATGTAAAATCTTAACAATTGGCCATAGTGTAGAATGAATTAAATATCGACCTTGGTATGGCATTTAGAGGCACCTTGTTAATGGGTTACATTGGTAAAAGCCAAAATATTATATCTCGCTATTGGAAGGGTTCTTAATTTGTTTGAATTCAAAAGGAAACTTTATTTGGTTATTTTATCTATTCTATTCTATTCTATCAATCTTGTTAATTTGGGATTTTCAGGTTTGGCCAAAAATGTTTTTGGAATTTTTTTTAGCATGATTTCCTAAGATTTCAGGGTTTTTAGACGTCGGAAAAAATTCCGGTTATCCAAAAATTGCAGAAAATTAATTCGTTATGATTTTTGGGGCTTTGGGATTTCGTGGCTTGGGTATCCATCCCCAACATTTCTTTTCCTGCTTATCGGCATGGTTGCCACGGTTGTGGTTGCCACGGTTGTTTTGCATAGCTGTAGCAAATCAAAATTTTATTCTTTTTTTTCAAAACATTCCGGCCCGATAATGGCATCGAGATGCATTGCACAGAGATAGCTCATCCAAAATCCGTGATGGTATGCAGATGCAGGGTTTTTGTTTGAAGCGATGTAACTCTGTATGTTTTATTTCTAAGTATTGCAAAGGTTTGGAGGTTCGATTTTGTTTTTGATCTTGATCTTCTTCCTCAGGGTATATGCATCGGGATTTGCTGCATCAAGAAACCCTAAGGTGAGCATTTGTTCCTTATCTTCACATGCATATTCTTATATTTGTGAACCTCAGCTTGGAAAAATATGTACTTGCTTGCTTTGTACAGCCTAGAAGTGCAATCCCATTAAGCTTTTGAATCTACTGTAGATTCTAGCAGCTAGAATATTTGGGCACCATTGCACGCTTCATCTACAGGGAATAAGATACAAAGCTCTGTGAATTATAATCTGCTGTAATGTGCATCATTGATGCATAGTGGAAGTATTAAAAAAGCAAAAATTTAGCATGAGCGAAAAATCATGGGATAGTTGCAGATGTGTCCTATAGCATGGTCTCTTAAGTGCACATTGACCATGTCATTCGTCTGTTTGCAAATTGAAGTGTGATTGAAGCAAATCAGGCATTCAATGAGGTCTCAGAACCAAGTTTGTATATGTGGTATGCACTCATTGAAGGCTGTGCTAAGCTCTTTCAAGAGGCTATGACTATTAGTTTGTACCATAAGGGCTCAAATCCAGACAAGTACACATTTTTTAGTACCTTGAAAGCCTTCAGTAGCACAAATGCTTTAGAACTTGGTAGAATTATTAATGGGCCTTGATCGTTTACACGTTCAAGATGTAATTTATCCTGAACTGCAATGATTTCAGGGTATGCCCAGAATGGCCTGGGGCATCTTGCTGATTGTTTTGAAGAGATGCAGAACAATTGCATAAAGCCTAATAACAAAGCTACTTTTTGGGGTTTATTGAAGGTATGCAGCAATTTGTCTGCCATTTAGCATGCCAGATGCTTACATGAATATGTAGCATAATAACAGGGGGTTTTCTTTGTGTTTTTGTACGCTTTTCACTAAGGTTTTCCTATGATTTCGTGATGTATTCAAATGGATGTACTAATGCGTACATCTAGAGTGCACCATTTCTGAGCCATTGATTTTAGCCTTTTTTTCCAATGGTCAATAACCAATGGCTCACAACAAAAGCCCTTTTTTTGTGCGTGTGGTGCATAATGGTCAACAACCAATGGCTCACAACAAAAGCCCTAATCGTTACATCTAGAGTGCACCATTTAAGCCATTGATTTTAGCCTTTTTTTTTTTCCAATGGTCAACAACCAATGGCTCATAACAAAGCCCTTTTTTTGCGTGTGGTGCATAATGGTCAACAACCAATGGCTCACAACAAAAGCCCTTTTTTTGTGTGTGTGGTGCATAATGGGCACATGAAGGGCTTGAAGGGCGCATGTAGTGCGGTTTCCACCCGGCAACACATTTCTTATCATAACTTTTGATCCAGAGCTCTGCTTTGAGATGATTTTTTTATGCTTGGAAAGCTCTCTCGAGATCTTTTGATAGTGTATGACATGGATATGTTTGGTTAAGTTATCTATGCTAAAACAGCAATTTTTCGGCCGGGTTTTGTAGGCTTCCACATCCTACCAAATGATTAATCTGAGATTGGCGCTTATTGGATATTGTTTTATGGCTCATTCCGAATGAAGCTTGCAAAAAATTACCATGCAATTTAGATTTTGAGGCAGTTATTAAGCAAATTCCAAGGCTTCTAGATCCTTGTGCTAACAAGCAAAAAAGTTTCCCACTTTGGTTTCTCACCACAAGAATCCATGGAGGCCAAAGGCTGCTGTTAAATTCTAGTTCAAAAATGTTTGTGTATGGGTGTTGCAAACTTTATGACTTTCAGAATAATGGGATCAATCCGCTCTATCTTTATGGTAACTTTTACTTATGTTCTATTTGTTTTATTGTGATGAAATTCAAAAAGCTACAGTGTGATGAAAGCCTCAAAGGAATTCTAGTTTTTTTCTCTGGTTTTGAATTCTAAATTTTTTTGTCACACGGGGGAGGGGATGTCCCTAAGGCCCCAAGGGCCAAAAAAAATTTTTTGCAACACAAACCATTAACATCCAACATATAAAAATTAAATCCCCCAACACATAACAACCATTGACATTAACAACCAACACATAACTACCATTGACATTAATTAACACAACCATTGGGCATTTAAATTAAAATCCCCCTTAAACCCCCTTTGGTTTGGGTGCATATTCACATGGGGGGTGACGTAGGGTAGCGAGAGCCCTCATAATTGTATTTTGCACGCACAAAATTAACACCATATAGTATTCCCGCTTGAAATCTTATAGTATTTTTCGCGAATCTTGTTATACAAGATATAGCAAATTTTGTACTTGCATACCCCACAAACGAGGAACTTTACGTACGGTGTAGATTAAGGAATAAGGGGTGGATGTTAATGGTTTGTGTTGGGGGTTTCTTTTGTATTTTTATACTTTTTTTCGTAAGGTTTTTATATGATTTGACGATGGTATTCCATGAGACGTACTAATCGGTACATCTAGAGTGCACATACGTCGGGCGTGATTTTGGTGCCAAATTTCCAATGGTTCCCCTATGAATTTCGAAGTCAAGCATGCAGGGCCTCGACCTAATCCATTTTAGGGTTACGTGTTTTTCGCAAGACCCAAGAAGGCCAAGGAACTTTGCATACAGTCGCTTTTCTTTGATTTTTGTAGCGAATCTGCAGAGCGAAGAAGCAGAAAGCAGAAAGCAGCGAAGAAGCAGAGCCAAAGGATGGGCTCTATTCCGATTTCTGCCCTTTTATTTCTTCCTCGGCCTTTTTCTTCTTTCTCGATGATGGCATTCCTATAGTAATGCTTTTGACGAATCTATTCTTGAGTACGTAATTAAAAAAAATGCTGAATTCGCCACATCGTAGGGTGTCGCCCATGGCTAGTGGATTAGATGTAACAATTCGATTCAAATTTGAGATCCGGGTCTTTCTCGAATTTCATGAGGCGTTATTGTATTCCGTTTGATAGCTAGATTCCTCTTCATTGATTCCTTTGAGTCACGTTTTTGTTTTCTAGCACAAGAATTATCTATTAGATTCTTGAGGCAACAACAACAAATAATAGTCACCAATTGTTCCGGCATACGATGGACAAGACAGAGCACCGATCATTAATTTGCATAAAAGAAAAGGTAAAAACAAGTTTGAGTGAAGCGGCTCACACATGTATTGACGTCAAATGTTTGTAAGTAAAAGCAAATCTTTCAATAGGTTGCCAAATTTTATCATTTTCATGTGTGGTAATTGGACCTTGTCAATCCGAGAGCTGCACAATCACATCGTCGTTAGTGTAAGAACTCGAATCGACCGTGAAATTCCCCATACTACTTGGATGAATCTTGGCATAATTTGTCAATTGAGGATGCATATGTTAAGGAGATCCTTTTCTTTAACCTCCCTCCTTCGCTTCAAGTGCTAATTGGACCTATGGGTGAAACGTAGCACGGCTTCACTCTTGTGCTAGCTTATGTGATGATGATGACTCCATCTTTCGGAGTATCATAGAGGAGGGATGCTGGACAAGCTTTGAGCATTTCTATTCTCAAGTTTCACATATCATTCGCCAGATTGAAGGTATTGCGTGGGGGGTTAAAGTCAACTTTCACCGTGTAAAGCTCCTTACCCAAAGATGTTCCATGATACGTCAATGGTTAATCATGTGCTTCAATCTAGAAAAGAAAATTAAAGAGTCATTGTATGGAATGCTGGAGCTCATAAACGCCTTGCAAAAGAGCTAAGAATTTAATAACGGATTGCACATTTCTGAGATCAGATTCTTAGATAATAGCATTAAATTCTTGCAATTTAAAAATTAAAAACACTGAATTCATGCAAGGTTGTGGCGGATCGCTTTTCTCGACTTGTGTAGCCGATGCGAGTCAAGAAGCAGAGGCAGAAAGCAGAGCCAAGAAGAAGCGAGCTGAAGGATGTGCTCTATTCTTTTTTTCTTCCTCGCCTTGAAGGTTATTTTAGATGTTGGCATGTCTAGTGCTCGCTTTGCCCTGTAGAAATTCAAAAGCTTGAAGCATATTTAGAGGCCAAAGAGAAGATTATTTTGGAGTCGCATTCAGAGGTTCGAATCTAGAATCAACTTTATCAATGGAAAGGGAGCAGCATCTTCTGAGTTGAAAAAGTTGAATGCACTTCTTAATGAGAAGGTAAGGTGTCATATATTTGACGCCCTGTTGTTACATGGTTTTCCTAATCATGCAATGAATTTTATCAGGAGGATCAGGTTCAAGACCTCCAAAAGGAGCTCAAGCGTAAGGCCAACCGCAAAACAAGTAGGAAAATCTCCGGAAGCGGTCAAAGTCTTGCGGGTGAGGTCATATCTTCTTGGCATCCTTCTCGAGTGGTTAAGCTCATCCAAGTTTTACAACACAAAGGTAGGGGTACAACTCTATTCAATTTGAAAACCGGGAGACAAAGAACACAAGTAGGAGACATTAGCAAGCTTGAGATGTTGCTGCTTGAGAAAAATCGGAAGCTAGAACACGAATTCACAAAGCTTAAGGTTAGCATTTAAAGCCCTTGGTGCACGCGAGGTAAAGGCAATTCCAGATCTTGCGGCTTTTTCCATTTACATCAAATGGCGGTTTAGCTATTGCAAATGTAATACCATGGGGTTTCAAGCTTGTCATTTATGTATAAGAAAGATGGCGAGGCTTACGTAAATGGTTGAGTTAGTCGTTACAATGAGCAATGAGCAATGATGTCTTCGAGATCTTGTCGGCTTTTTTCATTTATTGTGATTAAGCATAACCTTTTCATCAATTACTAAATACCTCTTTCAAGCCCATCATATCTTATTTCATGTTGTACCATATGGATGCTAACAAATGTACATCGGTGGATTTTTGGTTAATGGTTTGCAGCATCGATATGTATCAAAATTTGAAGCTTACATATTTCACGATACTAGGAATGATATCTGCAGAGATCTCGCTCCTTCCTTTTAGAATTCAAGCAGCCTAGTTCTCGAACATCGAAAATGGCAATTGTTTTACTTCTAGCTATTGCAACAAGAATAACAAAAATGTAGTAGGCTTACGAAATGCCCAAGTTAGGTTTCTCATGCCCTTACAATCAACTATGATGGATGCAAATCTTGTTCGACGATAACGAATGTACATCAATGTATCTTTGCCTCGTAGGAAGCGTATGATTAGCACATTATAAAAATGACTTAATGCAAATTAATGCATCAATGAGTACTATTACTAGTATTATGCCAAATTCATGGCTTGGAATAAGCTTGTATTCTCTTTGATAAATCTTGGGCTTTGAGTACTTTGGAATTTGAATATGGCTTTCTCACTATGAACATTATTTTTCATTTTATTTTGATTTCTATTTTTTGTTTACCTCGAGTTTATCTATGTTTGTTTTTTTTTTGGGGCCGAAGGGCCCAAAATTTTTTTTTAGTATAAAACCAACGATAACTACTAATAAACATAACCATTGGATCCAAAGACATTTAAATTAAAATCCCCTTAAACCCCTTTGGTTTGTGTGCATATTCACACGGGGGTGACGAGGGGCAGCGAGAGCCCTCATAATTGTATTTTTGCACGTATGAAATCAACACCATATAGTATTCCGCTTGAAATCTTATAGTATTTTTGCGAATCTTGTTATACAAATATAGCAAATTTTGTACTTGCATACCCCACAAACGAGGAACTTTACGCACGGGTGTAGATTGAGGAATAAGGGATGAATATGCCTATCCAATGACTCGTTGTCTCGAGTCACCCCCGTGAATATGCACCCAAACCAAAGGGGGTTTAAGGGGATTTTAATTTAAATGTCTTTGGATCCAATGGTTATGTTTATTAGTAGTTATGCGCTGGTTATGTTTATTAGTAGTGAAATGATTGCGGGGTATGCCAATCGTGGAAGGGTGATTTTGCCCCGAAATGCTTTGACAACATGCGGCAAGGAGGCACTAAACCTACCAAAACAAATCATCGAGTGTCCTCAAAGCAATCCATGACCAGATCTTTGAAAGCGGATCCAATAATTTTGTTGGAAACACTCTTATTGATGCCTATGCAAAATGTGGAAGCTTGAGGAAGTCTACGAGTTTTTAGCGGTTGCTGAATCAAGATGTCGTGTCATGTAATCTAATTCTTACAACATATTCCCAAAGATGATTCGCCCATCTTGCTTTACGCTTTTAATGATATGCGCAGTAGGAGGGCATAAAGATGAATAAATTTACATTGCACAAAGATCCTTAAGGCATGTGGCAAAGATCAATACCATAGAGCAGGGGTAGCCACATTCACGAACAAATTGTTGAGCATGGCCTTAAACCCGATGTCGCGGGTTGAGAGTTCGCTTATTGATATGCATGCCAAATGTGGGAGGTTACAAGAAGCGTAATTAGTCTTCGATACATTGCCCGGTCAAAAACACGCGATGACATGGAAGCAGTGATCAGAGTTTTTGTGCAGCTTGGCGAAAACAGACTTGCAACAAGATGCTTTTCTAATATGCAGCATGATCTCATGAACCCAGACATATTTCCATTTTCAAGTATCTTGGTTGCATTTGGTGCTGTAGGTGCTATGCTGCACAGTGGGCACAATTCAGAAAAAAATTTCGTCGATGCAAATTTCACAATGGCTCCAATTTTATTTCCCTTGGAAAGCTCACCCAACTTTTTCTTCACAGGCGTCTGGATTTTAATGCTGCAACGCTCATTGTTGCAAGTGTTAATCCCTTCAACACCTTGCGCATCATGTCCTATCAGCACTATTAGTACTCTACATTTTGTTCTCTCAAATAACAGGGTTATTGCAAGATTCTGCCAACATTGGCAGCATGATACTTTGCAGTGACATCGCGGCGTTATAGGAGAAATGAAATCCATATTCAAGTTTGTTGGTTTTTTTTCAGAGCTCCGTGTTTCCTATTATGTTCTGTAAAATCGGGAAAAAACTTTGTATGATTTCGATTGGGTTGTGAGGTTTTTCCTCTTTCTCTTGGCATGATATCCGATGCCTGTTGTGCACTGGAAGGTGGTTGGATATATGCTTCAGAGTTCTAGGCTGATGATTGCATGTAATTGACTGCAAGGTGAATGGTCTCAGGTTGCAGCTTTATAGATTGTTTATCGGCTTATTTTAGTTTGTTTTTAGTTTCTTACCATCAGGAATTTCAGGTTTTCAAGAAGCCATGGCTAAATTTGAGCTCTCAACTGTGGACAACGGTGTAAGTAGTTTTATTTCCCTCTTGAAACGATCCCTCTATTATGTTCTGCTCTATTTTTTCATAGAATTTAATTGATTTTACTAGAATGGTTTGCTTTTGCTCTTTTGCTGAAGTGAAGTCATGAAGGAAATTCTTTAGTGATGAGAAACAAATTGGTGAGAAAGGCTCAATTTTGGAAGAGCTTAAACTCTAGGACAAGAAATCGTGCTTGAGGCTACCATTTATTTTCCGTAGTTGATGGTTTTAGGATTCCAGGTGATGCATGGTCTTTGTTCTTCCTTATTGCCATGCTTTATTCGTTTAATGCAATTTCGTCCTACTTTTTTCTCTTTTTCCATAGGACCTATATGTATGTGGTCATCGAATAATCTTAAAACCCTTAAATAAAGCTGAAAAGAAGCACCAGTTTTGTTTTTAAGGAAAAAAGTCCCTTTAGACCTAAATATAAGGGGCAGATAAAGGTTATCTTGCCTCAAAGAATGGACATGAGTATAAAAGATCTTGCTTATGAGTTCTGTATGAGTAGGGCTGAGCACTAAGTTATTGAAGCTTTTTCTGCAATTAGTGGCATCAGAAGAATGTGCTTTGTTTTGTATGCTCAGTCAATGCTTACAAATTCTTTACTGTTTTTGCCAGCATACTTCATCCGTGTTTCTAAGCAGGCAAGGACACTATATTTTCTCATAACAAGCAATCCAATCAGCATGCTATGTTGAAAGGTTTGTAATTTGTTATACTGTACCACGTAAATTAATCATTTATTAGTGGCTTTAAACTAATACCAAATCTTTATATTGATTGGGTGGATGTACATGTATCTCATATTCTTGCTGTTCTAAATACTGAAATTATGTTTGAACAAGCTGGGGCATTTGCAGTATATATGCTTACTGAGCTTACACAATTCCATATACTTCCAGATATGAAGACACAGAGCAGATAACCTTCCATGTATCAAAGTACAAAGTAGAAGTGTCCATCCCATCAATGGTTACAATGGGTACTCATAACTTATCCAGCTCCCTTGCTCAAGCATTCATAGCACGCCCATCAAAATGTGCTTAAGTCTTAGATCCAGATAGTTTCGTGGTAATTTAGAGCCATTATCTTACTATTTATGGGATCAAATAATAATTTGTTCCTCTCCTCTGTAAAGCTGCTTTTATTGTTCATCACATTGGAGTTCATTGTCTACATTAGGTATGGCATTGTTTCTTTCACTGAATACATCTTTCCTTAGAAACTTTCATTTTTTGAACTTTTACATTTCCTTAGACTCTTCTTTCAACTTTATATATGAGGTTGGACTTAGGTGGCATTTGCATACAAATGTGCAATGTTTCGCTCAAGTTGCAATGATGATCCTACAAGCTTCAAGGACACTGTTTGTTAGGTCTGCTCCTCTTTAGTAGACATTAACAAGTCAAGAAGTGCAAATATTAGTCTAACTCTTTCATGTATCTATGTTGCAGGACATGTATGTGGGTCCTGTGTTGCAACTACGGGTGAGCGAGATGTCTTGCAACTACGGTTGAGATATCAACTACGAGTGAGATGTCGCTCAAAGCACTGGGCAGAGGATGTCATAGACCTCATCGCCGTCTTCTAGAATTATATTGCTCAGATTGATGCCAGACAACTTTAGGCAAGCAACACAAGTACAACAATGATATTAGAAGGCATATTCACACGGGGGGTGACTCCGGGCAACGAGAGTTGTTGGATAGGCATATTCACCCCTTATTCCTTAATCTACACCGTACGTAAAGTTCCTCGTTTGTGGGGTATGCAAGTACAAAATTTGCTATACTGTATAACAAGATTCGCAAAATACTATAAGATTTCAAGCAGAATACTATATGGTGTTAATTTTGTACGTGCAAAATACAATTATGAGGGCTCTCGCTACCCTACGTCACCCCCCGTGTGAATATGCACCCAAACCAAAGGGGGTTTAAGGGGGATTTTAATTTAAATGTGTTGGACCCAATGGTTGTGTTAATTAATGTCAATGGTAGTTATGTGTTGGTTGTTAATGTCAATGGTTGTTATGTGTTGGGGATTTAATTTTTATATGTTGGATGTTAATGGTTTGTGTTGCAAAATTTTTTACCCTTCGGGGCCTTAGGGACATCCCCCCCCCCCCGTGTGACAAAAAATTTAGAATTCAAACCAGAAAAAAACTAGAATTCCTTTGAGGCTTTCATCACCTGTAGCTTTTGAATTTCATCACAATAAAACAAATAGAACATAAGTAAAAGTTACCATAAAGATAGAGCCGGATTGATCCCATTATTCTCGAAGTCATAAAGTTTGCAACACCCATACACAAACATTTTTGAACTAGAATTTAATAGCAGCCTTTTGGCCTCCATGGATTCTTGTGGTGAGAAACCAAAGTGGGAAACTTTTTGCTTGTTAGCACAAGGATCTAGAAGCCTTGGAATTTGCTTAATAACTGCCTCAAAATCTAAATTGCATGGTAATTTTTTGCAAGCTTCATTCGGAATGAGCCATAAAACAATATCCAATAGCGCAATCGTGTATTAATCAGCTGGTAGAATGTGAAAGCCTACAAAACCCGGCCGAAAAATTGATGTTTTAGCATAGATAACTTAACCAAACATATCCATATCATACACTATCAAAAAGATCTCAGAGAGAGCTTTCCAACGCAATAAAAATCATCTCAAACAGAGCTCTGGATCAAAAGTTATGATAAGAAATGTGTTGCCGGCGGGGAAACTGCACTACATGCGCCCTTCAAGCCCTTCATGTGCCCATTATGCACCACACACACAAAAAGAGGGCTTTTGTTGTGAGCCATTGGTTGTTGACCATTATGCACCACACGCACAAAAAAAGGGCTTTTGTTGTGAGCCATTGGTTATTGACCATTGGAAAAAAAGGCTAAAATCAATGGCTCAGAAATGGTGCACTCTAGATGTACGCATTAGTACATCCATTTGAATACATCACGAAATCATAGGAAAACCTTAGTGAAAAGCGTACAAAAACACAAAGAAAACCCCCTGTTATTATGCTACATATTCTCACTACAAGACTCATATGTATCTACTGGAGTATTTGAGGTTTATAGTTCAAAGTGAACTTTGTAATACATCATATCATCATTGAAATTTCAGATGCATCATTCAAACTCAGAACATTGCTTATCATTCAAACTCAAAACGTTGCTTATCAGATGTGCAATGTCATCAAATACTTAAGAACAAGGTAAGATCACAATATTGTGATGCAATCTTTAAAAACATGCATTGAAGAAAGAAAGATGGTGAGGAACGAACTCTAGAGCATAGTATCTTCTCATCCATGTATAGATCTAACTACCAGCTGAAATGCTTACTATTGCTTTGTTCTTTTGTAATATAAATTTAGAATGATAGATGAGGTCTAATGATAGACCCTATTTTCAAGTCCACGGATAACATTCACTTTAGTTTGATAGTTCCATGTTTATTGGAAGCAAGGAGCAATTGCTTCAAAAAGCTCTAAGATCGATCAGGAACTCCACATCTAACATTCTCTCTAATTTGTTGGATGCAGGCTTATTAAAAGCAAGGAGCAAAATTTTAACAGCAATAAGATGGATCATATAAAGTCATAGTGTAACCTAGGTGTCACGTATACATGATCGGACAGACTTGGTGATTTGTTATAGAGCAACTACCTTGAAAGGTTCGTCTTCTATAGTGGTGAACGATGGTTTCAAGCATATTTGCAAATGCATTGTAACAGTGTAACGGCTCTGTCTCTCTTTGTTCATTCCAGAAACGAATCTCATGTCGTATTTCGCTCCCTTTTCTTCAATTTTTGCAAGTATACATTTACTGCTTAGCTCATTGTCTCACGTTCTCTCTTTATTTTAAAGTGGACATTAAGAACACAGAATCTACATCTCACATGTAGCAGCCAGACATCAAACACCACTTCCACATGATAGCTATTATTCTCATAAATCCATCTCAGGTAAATATTGAGCGCACTCTATTTTGTTTGTTATGTTTACGCTTTGAAATTTATCCAACATGTATGAAGCTCCACATCAACAAATCCCGTGTGCATTTGCTGTTTAAACAAATCTAATCCAAGGGTATACATCACATTCACTTTCTCAGGCTTTCTTTGGAATAGTGCATGTTTATCTAAGATCAATTGCCTTGACATCTAGCGCCGAATGAACATTTCACGCATGTAGTAGTGGAGACGACTGCATTATAATAGTGTGGAAACAGTCTTTTGAGGAATTGACAGCATGCAACATTATTAGCTATTTCACAAACAACTTTAGCAGCAAATAGGCCATACACATTGACTCGCTTGGATACACATTGAATAAACATGATTTTCTTATTTACTGTATGAATTAGAATTAGACATGTATAAGGCTAACAATTGTACAAAACTATGTTTGAGTAGACATTGAATATATAGCCTCATTTTATTTATTGCGTGAAGCGTTAGACCTATATTAGGATGAATGTTTGAAGGATACATTAGACCCACATTAGGGTGAACTAGCATTAGACCGTATTGAGGTGAAATTTTTAAGGATACATTTATAGGTGATTTTCATACGTATTGAGACGAATAATTCTAGACCCATGCTAGGGTGAATTAGCATTAGACCCATATTGGGGTGAATTTTTGAAGGATACACTTATAAGTAACAGTTCGTAAGTATGAGGCCAATAACTTAGGTCTTGAGTATTGTTGATAATACCTTCAATTTTGAAATCAATTGCTCTATCTATCTTAAGAAATCACTTGACTATTAAATATGTTCATACCTCTCATGTATAAGACATACATGATCACATTTGATAAGACCATATTACGAAGTACAATATAATTTAACCCAGAAGTAACTTCAAAAATGCGTGGCTAACTAAAGATTTGTATTTCGCTCTTCTTGGGAATGAGGGGTGCATTCATAAAATTCTCTAATCATTATGCTTCTGTGGCCTAATCAAATCCATTGGAGTGATGCACTTCCTTCTCAACCCCATTATCTTATGTTCTCCAACCATTGGTTTCCCACATAAATAAATTTGTTCCATCTACAAATGCATAAATTAAAAACAACACATTTAATTCTTATGTTAGGGCAACTCAACACAACTACATCTACAACTTTCAAGCAAACATTGCTTATAGTTGAAATACACAATTTCAAGTATAGCTATTGTTGCCTTCACATTGCAACACAAATTTTTATATGTTGCTAAAGCCTACCAATGCCTGACCATAACATCATTCTGGTAGAGCTATCATATAATAATGGTTGTTTAACTTTGTCAATGAATCTTAAAGGCTTGCTCCATATAACCCTTACCCATCCGACAGCTCTCGTTGCCCGGAGTAACCCCCCGTGTGAATATGCACCCAAACCAAAGGGGGTTTAAGGGGGATTTTAATTTAAATGTGTTAAATGCAATGGTTTGTGTTAATAATGTTAATCGTAGTTTTGTGTTAATGGTTTATACTAACTAAAAAATTTTTTTGGCCCCTTCGGGGCCTTAAGGATGGTGTAGGGGTGTAGATATAGACATTACCTAATACTCTAATGATGGATGATGTATCATAGCCTCACAAAGTGTATGGTTGGAGGCAGTTACAACCGAGTAGTAGTGAGGCCTCCGCTTCCCATTGGCACGCAGCCGTTTATTGTTAAAATATTGCACCATTGCACCATTGTGTGTTTTGCACCATTGGAATTGGATGAGGTTTGTGATCGAAAATTTAATGGCCTTTGATGTGGCATAAAACACAGAATACTCGCCACATGAATGGTCACAAATGAAAGATGGAAAGAAACCCATAAATAAAGATGCAAAATAAAGATGATAATATTAGGATTCTTTAATTTATTAAGGAAGAGATTGATTATGAACATCATGATAATGTTTCTACGAAAGTGAGTGAATCCATCTTTGAAGAGGGGCGTTTGAATATTGACACCATCTTTTTCCACAAATGCGGCAACATACCTCTGAAAAGGGCAACATGCTACATAATTGGGGGAAACAAGCGGTTGAATTCAGCGAAAAACCAACTTACGCATTATCAAGATGAACCCATGTTCCACAACTCCATCAATGGGTTCTATTTCCTCCACTATACGTCTTTGCAATGACCAAACCAAGAGACAATTAAGGAAAAAAGCAAGGGTTCATACATGGATAAAGAAAATAGTCTTTTGGGTAAAGGATATAAGGAAAGGACACGCATTTGCAATGGGGTATGAGAAAATCACATCTAGGATAAAATGGCCTTCATTTGTTATAAAGGGAAAGTCACCTCCCATAGGACTAGCATCGCCATGACTTGGTCTTCGCCATACCTGGATGGATACTGCGTGCTTTAGCTTACCAAGTCACATAGCCATTAAAATAGCCGCCCGACATATTTACCTCAGCATTCCCAAGGAAAAGGTCATCAATTTCTTACGCAACATCCATCCGGTTTTCTGCGGCGGAAATTGACAAACTCATGGGGAAAACATATTACCAAATGCATACAATGTAATGAGCAACCTGTTGAATCACTATAGGAACTGCGCGCCATCTAGTTTAAGCAAAAACCTTTGCTTCATCTACAATAAAGACTAACTGGTCTGCTGCTTTTGCAATGCTCTGCAACGTTGAAATATGATGCTTTGAATGAAAAATAAAGAGCACAAAAAACATGTAGAAGGATAAATCTTTACTTTCTCCTTCATAATGGATTCACGTCCAATGGCACCTTTTCTGCCAACTAATGCATATAAGGTGCCTTCTTGAACAATATCCACATCATCGAAGGCAAAATCTATCTGCCATAACAATCAGAAGATACAAGTAATCCATGATTGACAGGAATTTCAATTACAAAAGTTCTGGTCCATTTACCTTAGGAAGCCCATCGGAAGAGTTTAAAAGGGGCACTCCGGCCTTGGCGGCCGGCGGCTAGAAAAACTAGACCTGCATATAACCAACATCATGAAAGTGCAGGTTTTGCAGGTTTTGTGCAGAAAAAGAACCGTTTGAATATCTAGCAAATAAGCTGAGAAACCGTGCCCAGTCTACAGGCAAAAGGCACGGGCAAAGGCTTTTCAACCAATAAGAGATCTTGGAAAATGACTCTGCTCCAATCCATTCTAGTGAAAAACTAAGGGCAATCCTCAAGACACCTGCCTTCCGTTTGCATCCCCAGAGCCACAGGAAACTAAAACTAAGGGCGGCCAAAACTAATGGCGTTTGAGAAAGGTATGAAGCGGGGTCTTACGCCTTGGCATCCTCGAGACCTGCATCCCCTTCCCCTTCTCGAGCCCTGCGAGAAAAACCACATACAGTCGATTAACCCTAAACCCTAAAGTATCCTTCATCGAGCCTTGCATGCTTCCATTGGAGATATCCTCAAAAATCATAGGTGTAACCATTAAAAAATGTCATAAAAATTAATGTGAGCATATCGCGCCTAGAAGTACGCGTAGTATGCGTCTTCAAAATCTGTGACCAAATCTTAGCAAAACCATAGGAAAAAAGCATTAAAAAATACAAAAGTAACCCCCTGTTATAATGCTACATATTCAAATTGTTACTAAAGCCCGGCAACGCCGGGCACCATGACTAGTTCTATTTGTAATCAAAGTCATTGTATTTTATAGAATAGCAATGTGGTAAAATTTGTGGTGGATACATTTCTTCGGCGGAGTCATTAGCCATTGAATATATAGTACTATAAACCATTGAAATAAACTATAAAAAAAATTTGTCATTGTTCACATGACACAAGCTGCACCATATTGCTTAAATGAAATGGTCGATTCTGCCCAATACAATCCGATCTACACTTCTCATTAACCGACAATCATTTATATCCATCATTTTGATCTTATCTCATTCTATATTCAGACTTAGAAACTCGAAATCTATCTATATTTATTGCCTACAATTTGGGTATAATGTACACATGTGCCCATCATCAAGCCCAATTTTGCATCAGCATTTTCTAATACCTTGAAGACACAGTAGACACACTTTACAAAGTTGCATCCTTTTTAAAACATGGGCTTTTCTTCATCTTTACAGCTGCATGGAGCACCGATCATGCTTCTAATACTTCTATATGATTGCGTGGCACTATTCATACATGCTTTGATGCCCTTACTTATAAAACTGGGAACAATACAGTAGCAATTTAACAACAACATCTAACAGAGCCCTAACTCGTGACAGCCTTTGTGGAAGTAAAGAAAACCTGGACTTTGATCTTTGATTTCTGACCAAGACACAGACTTTAACATCTAGACTCGGCCTTCAAATCTGCTATATGACATGCACATGTACAGCACATCAACACCCATGTCACTGTTGCACATTTGTTTTTTTTTTTTAATGAATAATCACAAGCAAATACAATCGTCATCATTCATGCATAACCATCTATTCTGTCATCTCTGTTAAATTCTAGTTCAAAAATGTTTGTGTATGGGTGTTGCAAACTTTATGACTTTCAGAATAATGGGATCAATCCGCTCTATCTTTATGGTAACTTTTACTTATGTTCTATTTGTTTTATTGTGATGAAATTCAAAAGCTACAGGTGATGAAAGCCTCAAAGGAATTCTAGTTTTTTTCTGGTTTGAATTCTAAATTTTTTGTCACACCGGGGGAGGATGTCCCTAAGGCCCCGAAGGGGCCAAATTTTTTTTTTTGCAACACAAACCATTAACATCCAACATATAAAAATTAAATCCCCCAACACATAACAACCATTGACATTAACAACCAACACATAACTACCATTGACATTAATTAACACAACCATTGGGTCCAACACATTTAAATTAAAATCCCCCTTAAACCCCCTTTGGTTTGGGTGCATATTCACACGGGGGTGGCGTGGGTAGCTTGAGAGCCCTCATAATTGTATTTTGCACGTACAAAATTAACACCATATAGTATTCTGCTTGAAATCTTATAGTATTTTGCGAATCTTGTTATACAGTATATGAAATTTTGTACTTGCATACCCCACAAACGAGGAACTTTACGTACGGTGTAGATTAAGGAATAAGGGGTGAATATGCCTATCCAACAGCTTTCGTTGCCCGGAGTCACCCCCCGTGTGAATATGCACCCAAACCAAAGGGGGTTTAAGGGGGATTTTAATTTAAATGTGTTGGACCCAATGGTTGTGTTAATTAATGTCAATGGTAGTTATGTGTTGGTTGTTAATGTCAATGGTTGTTATGTGTTGGTTGTTATGTGTTGGGGGATTTAATTTTTATATGTTGGATGTTAATGGTTTGTGTTGGTTGTGTATTATGGACGGAGTGAAAAAGCATGTGTCCAAAATTCTAAAAACTAGCTCTTCATATGATTTATGCAACCCGATTTCTTTCCCTTCTTATCTGCAAAAAGAAATAATGTTAATCCATGTAAGATGTAGACATGCATATATAAAATAAACAAGGTGCTGCGCACGGAGGGTTGCCCTCTAGTTTGTTGAGGGCGAAGTGGCCTAAATCAAACCGTGAAGTCATGTTTTCACAATCTATATTTAAATTAAAGTAAAGTCCTACCATGTTCTTACAATCACTTTGTAGGTCCCCTACATTCATGTACAAGCCCGTCCACAAGTGCCCCTCGATTAGTTTACTGTTTTAGAAATGTATGTACGTGTTTTATATCTTGCAGGCACAATCACATCACTTCTCAGTACTCACAATATTTTAAGCTATAGGTGTTCGTATATAACATCGTTGAACGAGTCACAACATACAATAAACAATGTTTTGGGAGATGTTCCACTTGAAAGACATTGAAAGAAGTTATATTGTTATTCTGATCTTATTTTAATCATATTTAAACTATTAGTATCACCATTGTGTTGTGAAATCCAAGTAAAACATACGACTCGTAAACGTGTGCCCAGCGTTACTCCGCATAAGTATGGGTGTGAGATTATATGCCATTTTGATATATGATTGATGCATATGAACCACCCCAGGAGGAGGATGAAAAGGGGGAGTAAGGTTCGGGATGTCGATGGCAATATTCTTTTGCGGAGGAGCTTGAGGACCTGCAAAGCTAAAACATCTGATTGCCTGCATGACTATAAGCAAATATATAGTCTTCAAAGTGCATTTTTTCAAAGAATCTAGATCAACTTCTTCAATCTCTGCAAATGTCGTTAGCATTTCATTTCAAAAGGCCATAATCCTATCAGGTTTTTTTGTCAAGTATAACCCAGGTTTCTTCCAGCTTATTACAGCAGACATAAGCTGCAACCATGGGAAACTATTTATACGACAATACGCTCCCAACTTGGTAAAGAAGAATAACCTTAAAAGTAGCCCAGTCTTTACAATAAAAAAACATTGTGAAACATGCTAGATAGCCTACTAGATAAATTCACTGGACAAACTTACACATCATCATCACTTGAAAGACTAAATAAGTTGCTAAGATATGGTACTTGTCAGAAATAGCTTCTTTACGAAAACACTTAGCAAAAAAAGGGAATAGTTGGGAACTGTAGACAGAATAGACCTCCTGCGACAAATATTTTTCCCAATTCAGCTTATCAATGACGACATGTGCCTCCCCAACTGAAACACATCTAGCATGCATATGGATCATGGCACTGCCAACTATGCATCTTGTTGCAGTCTTGTTTTGCAACTGACACAAGCTTTCAAGATGAAAACAGAGGTAGCAACATTGAGAACCACATCAACCAGGTGCATTAAAGCAGCTAAGGCCCTCCTAACAAACTCCATTATCTATTATCTATATAAGATTGTGGTTTAGCTAAGATAAGCAAATTTTGGACAAGTCAAGAGAGTTCTTTTTGGGCCAAAATTTGATATCGCTGCATTCTTTACAGAAGCAGACACTGGAAGTCTTACTTGAGAACCACGAGCATAATAGCTCAGTCGTATAAAAAAGAAAGCAATCTTAACAACATGAGTGAGCCAAAATCTTCTTGGTGCTTTCGTCTGAGTACAAGAGGAAAATTTAGTAATGGCTTGCCTGAATGATTAGAAGCTTGTCTTTAAAACTTGAGAAGCTGTAACTTCTTAGAAAAGAACGGGCAAAAATATGGTGAAAGCATTGATCGATACCTTGCAAAATTGCTTATACCCTTCTTCATCGAGATCGAGGCAGAGAAGATGCATGAAACAAAGTCCCAAGCTTTGAAAGGTCGCACCCTGGCATTGAAAATCAACCCTGAGGTTCACAACCGAGATTACGGTAGAAAATGGAATGTAGACGCTCATACGCAGATTGCCCAACGACCAAACACAATATTTAATGAGCAACCACAGAACCTCTAATGCTTCGATCGAATAAAACCTCAGAATAAAAGCTTTGGCTAAAGAAAACAAGTTGAACGACGCATAAACCCTGACTAAACTCTGTTCCCAGCCAAGAACCCTATTAGCCATATATCTAGCCAAGAAGTGCCATACATTAGCCATAACACAGGTGACCGCATGCATCGACCTCCACCACCACCACTTTGGCACATCACAAATTGAACTAGCAGTACCAGTTTGGCATGCAATAAGGTTTGCCAAGTACATGGGCTTATTGGGCATGTTGGCATGTGGCGTGCATGGCATGTAGCATGTTCATGTGGTTGCTGCAACCATTTTTCCCTTAAGTGCGCAGCCAATGGACACCCTCCCCTAGCAATAGTTTTTGGACTCTTACTATGCCCCCTAGTACATGATCAGCGTCGTATAAAGATCAGAGCCAATGGTATATCTCAATTTCTCGAATGGAACGTAGAGACTACAATAATTAACATGGATGCTGCATGCACCATTTCAAGGATGACTAACAATGCCGGGGTACTCTTTATCGAGCACTAACCAATGGGCAAGTACATGAACTTGCTTTGCTTAGTGAAACAATATTGTTATGGTACTAGGCACGGGTAAGTTTTACCATTTGGGTGGTGAGCGTGATGTTTGTAATGTCCTTGAAGGCTAAAGAATTTGTCTATACCTGACAGGATATTTTCAACGTTGGCAGAGCTGTTCTGAGGACCTCAATTCATCAGTTTTATAAATACCACCTCACATAAGCTTGTGATGATGACAGCTATAAGCAGGTCTTCCCCATCATTGACATCTTTTCCTTTTAATATATTATCACATAAGCAGTCTATTATGGACAGTGCATGTTCCCATATTGGAGAAAAAGGGCAATTGCTTCATCATTGCAACAACCCAGTGACAAGATTAATATTCCAAGTTCCACAGAGGCAAATTTCAAAACATTAAAAGACCTTCTCTGATAGATCTCCGATCTAGTTTGGGCATTAAGTTTGGTGAATATCGTTCGTAAATCTATGCTGGAGACATTCGCAGAATCAACTTGCTTCCTCATTTCAAATCCTCGTCACTTGACCAAGCCCATGCTTGCTGTGCCTGGATTTTAATTCTTTACATACTTAGATGCAACTCAATCTCTCAATTACTGTTATATGCAAAGCTTGGGTATCTATGATCAGAAATCCTTTGCGTTTTCAACCTGCCAAACTTTATTCACCTACCTTTTCATCATTCTCAGAGATCTTGGGAGATAATTCAGTTGAAAAGTCATGATTGTCCCACATCGTATCAAATAAAGTTGATGATTTGTGCACTTTTAGTTCAGTAAGTAGTTGATTTATGCAGGGATGTACTCCACCTAACTGATCAGAAATAAGAAATTGATCTCCTAAACATTCTCTTATCATTGAAGTGGGATCCCTCGCTCCACCATGTTGAAGAAAAACATTTCCAGTGGATAAACAGAGGGGGTTTTCCACACAAACTTTGTGCCAAATATTCGCCGCAATGGATTTTGCATATAAATAGCTGTAGTAACCTGTGCAGAACCTGCAGAACGTCCATCTGCAAATTACTTCAATTTGTTGAAGACAAACCAAGCAAGCCATCATTTTGGTACCGCAAGCAGATGAATTAAATACCTGACTATTCAGGGATGGAAGCTTTTGAACATGCAAAAATTCGATAATACTTTGATAGTCAGTCAATATCATTTCCATATTTTTGTCTTCTTCTGGAAGGTGAAACGAGCTGCAACTTGGTAAAATGTTAAACTACCTGCAAAACAATTACCTCACATGAAATATAACTCACCTTGAGCAACCTCAATAGATACAAGTATATCTGCAAAATGTTGCCACCGCATGTTAAAAGACGAATGTAAAAGAGCTACAGGAAACGTGATAATTGCCAGAGAGTTTGACAGCCGTAGTAAGCTTTTCAAACGCACCAAAAGAGACAGCATTCCCCAATCCTAAATCAACATAGCACAGAGCAAAAAGACTAATAAGATCATCTGAAAAACCATCAGGTCCACATAATAGCCACTACATCCCTCTCTTAATATCCAGAACCAGACTTCATTATAGTGTTTGTTGGCTTCCCAAAAAAGAGAATCTTTTCTTTACAGATGAATGTTAACCCAAAGTTGAATTTTACACCATCTGCCAAACATGAGATATTCTATGGTGTAGGACTCCTGAATGTTGCAATAGTGTAGAAGTTATTATATGCACAATTAACAGTCGTTCTCTTGCATGACAATAAAGCACACGATAAACAATATAAAAAAGCCATTACTCCTACCAGAGCACCACTCGCACATTGTGGAGCACCAAAGTGAATGTAATGCAATACGATGAACTTCACCAGGCGACCTGCATAGTAACATTTCATATTACATCTCTCATGGCAAAAGTTGTTAGCAAGATGCGTAAAGTAATTGGTTTAAAGTAAAAGCTACACAAATCTGCCTTTAATCACGGTTCAAAACTAATTTAACCCCTCAAATGGTTTCTCGAGTGCTTATGCTTTGATCAAATGACTTCCATCCTTCGCAGGTAAAAAGGGCAGGTTCAAGCAAGACTCTAAGAGGACGTTGGGTTCGTGCGTCCAACAAATTTAACTATTTTCTAAAATCCTCTTCCCAGATGAATCCAAGGCATCAGAACCCTTGAGTCATATGATGGGAAAAGATAGGATACCATGTGTACCTAGACCTTAATGTCCGATACAGGATATACTAATTTCTGCCTGGTTTGCATAAAATTCTTCTTTGAAATGCTACTTTCACATGAAATGTGTCTGAGTTCAAGTCGCCCACAAAACCAAATAGATATCAAAGTAAGAATACTCTGCCTGCACTTGGGATTCGGTAAGGAATGAGACAAATTGGCTGTGAATAGAGGATATGGATGCATCCAAATTCAGACATGTGAGCTTTGCACCTGCCAGTAGTTTCCTGTCTATAGTCTTCCTCAAATCGAAAGTGCTAATATATTCACGTAATCTAATTAAATTGGTCAAACATTGTCCACTCTAGAAGTGGCGAACAAAAGACTGTTAGTCTGGCACCACTACTAACCTAAGCTGCTACCACAAGGATCTTCATTACGATTTAATTTTGATAACCGTTGGTTTTCCTTTTGTTTCTTTTCATCAAGAGCTTGTTGTTCAGGCAAGTATCTTCGCTATTGCCATGCTATTCTTAATGCCTCTCCTACCTGTATACATTCAATAAATGAAAATGCACATGATACATCATTTTGATGACAAGAGAATATGAAAGTTCAGATCCTAAAATTTGGAAAGAGCACTTACCTCTGAGTTCTTTTCGGCCGAACTAGCACGGTCACTAGTAGTTAATAATGCAGGTAGAGTACCCAAAAATGCCTTTGGAGATGCCAATGAGCTTCCATACAAAATTGATTGGCCATGAACAATTCCCTGAGCTATAAAATAACGAAGGAGCGACAGGTGATGGGGAGATTCCAGATCTTCCATCACCATAAGAAGCCCTCCCATGGGAACACCGCCTCCAATTATCTGTCAATTTGAACGTCAAGGAAATTGTAATGGCAAAGACAAATACTGGAATATTAAGTGCCAAGGATATTGTCAACGTCAGAAATGCCCGTAGAGACGAGCACTGTCCCATTGGATCCGCTTTGTGGTGGATCCAGAAGGGTTGGCAACCCCTTGTGCAGCGCCAGGCAATCTTCGGGTGAAGCTCCCCGTACTTCTCTTCTCCATGACTGCACTAAAACCCTAAACCTCTGCCTGTATAGAGAAATAGATCTCTAACTTTTCTTCCATATCCTTCCCATGTCGCCTGCACAATCTAAACATGAAATAAGGAAAAGATAAGCATATGGTGCCATGCCTCAAGCTTCCTGCCATGCCACTCTAGATCTCCCTCGCCTACATATAAAATTCAGAGCAATCATCCAAAACAACAAGCATTTGCACCTAACTACATGTCTATGAAAGTGGCTTTGATTAAATCGTTCACGAGTATGGAAACACAAGCAGAAACATGAAGGTGGAAGGATTGATTTAAGTAAATTCTCAAACTAGAAACTCGTCCATGCTTAGACATTGGCTCATCCAAGAGTATATAAATTTCCACATTAGCCTTCCACATTACCTGAACAGCAAGAAAGTCATGAAAGTTGAAAGGAACAAACACAATTCCGGCCAAACATAATGTTAAAATATCTATGAATTGAAAACCTCACATACCTCGTCTTTCAAATTCAGGGCTTCTCTAGATAATTTTTCGGAATTGGGAAGGTAGAGTTGTCGAAATGTTCCCGCTCTTCTCAGACTTTCAAGGGTTCCTCGTTCAGAGCCCATATTTCCCCTGTTGATATGGATCCAACCTTTATAAACTGGCCGAAAACTATGAATCATATTTTCTTCAAGAAAAATGCAGCACCACCTAGTCGACATCATGAATCCATAGCTTCACGCGTATTAAGAAAAATCTTCGGTCTGCCCTGCCAGTTACTCGGTTCGAAGTCCAGAATGCAGGTGACCGAGAATTTACAGGGAATAGTATGTTTGTAGCAGTCATCAGCATATCCTAAGTATATTCTAGCATATACCTAGGATATGCCATAAACCCACATAAACAAGGGTTTGCCCCCCTAGGGGCAACCCAAAAACAACCTTTTAGATGGTTTTTTATAAAGTCAGCAATTAACTTGCACTTCTCATCTAGAGTATAATTATGTGTACCAGGATCATAAGTTAGAGAAGCCAATGATATTAGAACTCAAGAGAAAATTCTTGACTATTTGCCAAGTCAGAATTAAACAAGATGCTTCTTTCTTGCAGTTTCATGTCAACTCTTGCAGTCAACGAGAGATCCTCACGAGAGTAAATAACTTACTATTTTACTGTTTCCCAAGCTATAGAGAGTATACCATATGGCATGTAATACCAATTTTTTTAGCACCTTGACACAATATAGGCCAATTGCAAAATCTTATGTTTTGCAAAACGATACTCATTCTGTATTTCAATTTAGGAAAAAAATGTAGGATCTTAACAATTGGCCATAGTGTAGAATGAATTAAATATCGACCTTGGTATGGCATTTAGAGGCACCTTGTTAAGGGTTACATTGGTAAAAGCCAAAATATTATATCTCGCTCTTGGAAGGGTTCTTAATTTGTTTGAATTCAAAAGGAAACTTTATTTGGTTATTTTATTTGTAATCAAAGTCATTGTATTTTATAGAATAGAAATGTGGTAAAATTTGTGATGGATACATTTCTTCGGCGGAGTCATTAACCATTGAATATATAGTACTATAAACCATTGAAATAAACTATAAAAACAAGGTGCAAAGCACTGTGGATTGCCCCCAAAATGCTATTATGAATAAAGCTTTATAAATGTATCTTCATTATTTAAATTATTTAATTATTTTGAAAGTAGTATAGGAACATGGATGAATCATTTTGTTGCATATGTCTTTGTTTTTGCAAGGCAAAGAGGTAAGTGGCCAATATCACGAAGATGTTGTTTTTCTGTTCTGATCCCGTGTTGACAATTCATGTGTATTTTTTTTGTTTTGTTAAGGGTGATGCGTAACTTTTTTTTTTATGTTTAGATGTAGATTTTGAACATTATTTATTAGCATGTGGTTAAGTCCTTTGAGGTGTAGGGTTCGAGTTAGTGTTGAATAACATGAGTAACATATGGGATTTGAATTTTTAAAATCACGTAAAAGTAAATCATTTATATAAAAGTGTCTAGTTTTGCTTTAATTAAAAGCAAAAGATTTCTAAATTATTAAAAGAATGAAAGCTCATAGACAGTGTTGATTGTCTAGTTGTTTTCATTTTCGATGATTACGTTTGCACAATTGATTTTGAATATCCCCTGTTGGATTTTGTTGAGATACTCGTTCACGGAATTTTAGTGGCGGCGTCATCATTTCATTATACAATTCTCCATCGTCCATTCCATATGCTTTGTCAAGGAGTTCATTTCTAAGAGTGCTTTGTATGCTTTGCCTCAGATTTGTAGATGGAACCGGCCAAGTGTTGGTAATGGCTTTGGATTTGCATTTCACATCGTCTTGCGGTGTTCTTCTTCATACGTTTCAATTTGTGCAATGTGTACAAACGTATCGTATGCTATCGAAATTATTAGTTTGTGCTTCAAATTTGCCTTTGATCTGCGGGCCATATGTCAAGACATCTTGAAATTACTTGCATATATTTGTGATTGGTACAATTGTTTGCTTACCGTTACGTCCTTCTTGTTTTTTCGACATGACTTGGATACACAATGTCTTTCATCGTCGAATTGTTAATGTGTCGTTAGAAGGGCATATGTGAGATTTAAAAGCGGGTTGCTTTTCGTTTGAATTTGTTGCTTCATTTAAAAGAATGGGATTGGAATGTAGAACTTAAAATTAGTCCAATGTGTTAGTACATCTTGGTGCCCGACAAATCAAGCAAGATCGTTGTGTATATGCATTGTGAGCATTAATTGTACTTCTATAACATAATTCTAAGCGTGACAATTCTTGGAACAATTATGTACAATACAAATGACGAAAACTCCATTAGAGATTCCATCTCAACGTTGTAGAATAAGGTGCTAATTGTAGACTCTAGACATTTGGATAATGACAAAAATCGAAATACGACAACTCAAATGTTGACCACCCGAAAGGTCGATCGGGGTTCACTCCACAACATTATTTATTTAAGCTCCCTTTAGGTATGGTTTCAAGGTTTTAATATTAAAATTCCACTTCCATAGCTAACTAATTTATTGAGACAAGTAATGCGAGAGTCTCATAATTACGTGCTTACGACTTTTAAAATCTATAGGGTCTTCTGACCTTAAATGTCAGTAACCCTTGTCCCAACCCATCCCCGGACTAGGCCTCATCTCCTGGAACAAGCACGTATAATCATCCTAGATACCGTTGATTTATTAGCTTCAAATTAAGTAAATGTCTTAGTTAATACAACTAGTCATAGAATTCTTACAACTTGTTATTACTTGAGGGCGTCATGCTCAAATTTCCTCTGGGCTAATTCTTTCTTAAGCCCGGCGCCCCAATTCCTTCTATGATTACCTAACTTTATAATTTTCTTTTTAACATGCCAACAATGAGTTCAAAGCAACAAATTGACAAATCCAAAACATAAACAATAAATAAAGACCACAACCCAAAAAAGTTCTGAAAAGAAAAACAACAACCGCGACCAAACAACGAAGATAGACATGTTTTCGGCCTCTTTGGGCTCGATTTTGGCATGGATTCACCATCTACCACTTGACCCACCACCAAATCGACATGATCCAAGCCCAAATCGACTGATTCCGCTGATTTTGAGGCATTTTGGGGCGCTTGGATCGCTTGAGGAGCTCTTCAAACACTGACGAATAGCCATGCCAGTCCTTAATTCCTTCAAAATAGGCCTTTAAACTCAATTTCGGCCCTCTCCTAAGTAGTTTCAGCATGTTCTAACCATGCCCAATCCACGCCATGAGACATGTGCTCAGTTTTTTGGGTTGCCCCTAGGGGGGCAATCCCTTGTTTATGTGGGTTTTTGGCATATTCATGGTATATGCTAGCATATACCTAGAATATGCCAAAAACTGCTAAAAACTTGCTATAAGCTGTAAATGTTAGGTCATCCCCGTTGCCAGGCGGCTGCTGTGCCCCCCTTGTTTATGTGGGTTTTTGGCATATTCATGGTATATGCTAGCATATACCTAGAATATGCCAAAAACTGCTAAAAACTTGCTGTAAGCTGTAAATGTTAGGTCATCCCCGTTGCCAGGCGGCTGCTGTGCATACCGGCTAACCGGAAGTTTGGATGCGCAGACGTTCTTGTGCCGACGCGTCTGGGGATGCTTGTTCTTGGAGGGCCTTTATTACTTGTGCCGACGCTTCAAAGTGAAACCCTTGCCGACGCTTTTATCCAACAGCTGACTACATCTCTAGAAATCCTTCCACTCCGTTGCTCATGCAAAGTGTTGTAAAGAGCTTGTCTCTTTTCTTAAGCTTCTCTGAAACATCACCCCATTGCAGCAGAGGCTAATAGCAGCCTTTCGATGCACTGTTTGCCTCTTAGACAGACGTGAGAACTGAACGGCTAATAGCAGGCCATTCTTAGGGTTGCCCATGCTAGTGTTGTCTTCCATTTCTGCTAGCAATCAAAATCAACTGTGTTGAATGAATGGGGTATTATGAGATGCGCTTGTAATGTAATTCTTCAGTATTGCCACTAGGCTTTGCTCGGTTCGGATTTTTGGCTAGTGGAACCTTCAGTGCAGCAGGAACAGTTGCTGTCTATCAGGTCAGCTTTCTGGTTTAAACAAGGATGCGCTGTCATTATAATGTAATTTAATTTAATTGATTGATGATAGTTCTTCCAGCTTTCAGTACCTTAGATAAACGAGCACCCAACATTATCTTATATGTAATAATTTCTTATTAGAATGCTTTCGTGGAACTTACCGTATTATCAAATCAACCTCTGCTGCTTTCGTCAGCAAGTTTACCAAGGGCAAGATTTATTAGAGAATTCCTCAGATTAATGTCTATAGAAGGCACCATTCGTGTTATCTCCACATAAAATGTTTGTTAAAGGTCTCAGCGTAAGGAAGGAAGCCATGCCGTCTTTGCTTCTCTGCGCATCATTATTACACCTAAGGGATATATGAGGTTATGTAATTTACAATCAGATGCTTAAACGTTATATTTGACAGGGTACCTTAGGCAAAATGCTGTCTGTGCTTCATCTGGTCAGTGTTCTTGTATTCCATTTTGGTAAAGAAAACAAGGATATGCATTTGGAAAATGTAGTAATTCAGGTTGGACAAGGTTTGGCTGCAGCAAGGGCTTTGGCTGCTGCTGCTGCGTTGATCACATTCTTTATATGTCATAAAGCAATAGTATGCCCTGCCTTTAGTAGCGGAATTGATGTTGTGGTATGGTCTCCATGGCCAGAGGATACTTGTGCTTTCTTTTAAATACCAGCTAGTATTCTTAAATGGTCTTTCTGTATGGGGAGGCTTTTATTTTGTTTCAAGGTATAGAGCAGGCTGCCCAGATCAATGTATGTTTTACTTAGAATGGAGAACTTGCTTTCAGAAGCTCGTGAAGTTTTTGAGAGGCTTCCTTAGTTGCAGGATATATTGACACTTCCACTGGCACCCTTCTGAGCGAATGCAATTGGAGTGTGGCACTGCAGATACTCTCACATTGAAGATGGAATGATTTCTTTAGCATAATGGTCCTGCTTACTTTTTCGTATGGTACTGCAGATGCTTTCATGCTGAAGCTGGAATGATTTCCTTAGCTATGGTCCTGCTTTCTTTTTCGTGCAGTGTTAAAGGGCATGCATTCCAAGACCTAGATGATTCTTTTGAGCAGAACGATATGCTTGCAAAAGGACTGAAAAGAGCTGAGCAGGCAAGTGATACCACAAGCGTAGTAAATTCTTGGGGTACAGGTCATGGCAGCTTATACGGTTACAAGATACTTCAGACACTTTGCACCAGATGCCAAAGTTAAAAGCAAGCAATGAAGGAACGAATGCAAGTAATCTGTTTTATTGGTTGGAGCAAATGGAAACACACATCCCACACAATATATTGTGTTGTAAAATGTCCTTGTTAACAGAACAGTTATGCTCGGCACACTTATTCCAGAAATGCCACACCTTGTTTCTGTCTTAGAATATTGCACGGAAAATGAATCCATCCAAGCACGTTTCTGCTTCGAGTTTGAAAGTTTCTCGAAACCCCTTTAAATGTATCATTCTCAGCATTTCAAAAAGGTTCTGATCTATTGTGTTTTGGCCCGAACGTTTTAAACATGCCAACACTGTTATTGATCTATTGATGAGTATCTTATGTAATAAATTCGATGCAGAAGAGAGAAGGAGCAATGATACCTACATTCTTTTATTGCAAGCAAAATCTCATGTGCACACAAGCTCGTGCTCAACCAGCTGAATCGCTACAATAAGACTCGGCAAAACTCGCGTTAATAATCAAATGATGATATACATCAATCAAAATCTTGGATTGGATGTTTTTGAACCATGGATTGAATAACCCCCTAATTCTGTTGCCTACTAAATCTGGAACCAAGAAGGCCAAGAGGCCACCATTCATGTTATAAACTACCATAAATTAAGGCCCAAAGCAAAAACTTTGATTAGAATGATATAACTAAATATCCAATATCAATCATTTAATATTGACAATCATGCGCCCACATGAGCAAAACAGAAGAAAGATTTAGCATTACTGTTCTTCATTTTCATTCATTTCTTAAGATAAAATGCGTTCCATAACCTTCTAGGATCAAACTGTGGTGCAAACTCTTATTAGCAGTTTACGGGCAATTAACGGGATTCCCTAGGGCATCATGATCACAAAAAACAAGGCTAGGTTCATGGGCGCCAACGAGTGAAGATTCAAGGTTTACCCTTGGACCGAGATGTTAAGGGGGATAACGCCCTCATCCTCGGCTTATGGGCCAAAAAATTTTTTTGGGCCATGTGGCCATTGCCAAAATGGCTCTGTGTTTATCTAGGAATGCTAGTATTCTCTTTGATGTCTTGAATCATCTCTACAGGGCCCCAAAAAAAAAAAAAAAAAAAAACCTTTGCCCTATTATACTTGCTTTATACTTACACCTATTTCCATCAGGATGATGAATGGTTGGAAGTGGCTTAGTATTTAAATTTGAATGTTGCTCTACCACTCTCGAGGCCTCTGGACATTAAAGGATACTAACTCCCTTTTTCTAGGCATGCAGAGAAATGGCTAAGTAGAAAAGTGTCATTCAAACAGAAATGGAGAAACTTTTTTAGCCCTTCACTAGAATGATTAGTTTTATTGAAATATTCTAAATTTATATATTCATTTGTATCTATTTATTTATCTATTCTCTACTCATTTTATATTAACTTAGGAGTTTCATAATACATATATATTATACAAGAGATCCATATTTCCTGATAAATTCCGGGCACCGTCAGTATTATTCCTAATTCTTACATATAATGGTTTTCTTTCTATTTTGAATTATTTACCATTGGATACATTATACTTTAGCATGCACTTTAAAAGCAGTCTAATTGGTTGGTTTAATCAACTCGCACCGTTTTGGTTTTGGCACTTGAGGCAACCTTGTTATTTGTTATAACTTTCAACCTCCGGCTATAGCTAAAACTTCATATTAATTGCATGAGAGTTAGGAACGTTGTACTTTTGCACGCACTTTGAAGCCACATGCATCCTAACATATGGCGTCCCAATCAAAATTCAATCGTTTCTTTAGCCTCGTATTTCAATATTCCATTACTAATATAACTACAAAAAGCATTCTTCATAAATGGCTAATATGTTTTAGACAAAGATCATAATCACGTCAATCCTAATTGGTCTAGGTACTGAGCTTTGCAAGCCTCTTCTTGGTCCATGTACAATTCATAAACAAAACAAAACAACACAAAACAAAACCCCACGTTCAAACCATTAATAAGCCCTGACACATAAAATGACCCACAACCATGAAAACGAAACGACAACGAGAAACATGAAAACACATTCTCGGGCCACCGTAGGGCAACCCTCCGTGCGCAGCACCTTGTTTTTTCTTCCTGATCAATCCCATCTTGGTTTTTGTCGGATCCAATTCACATTCTCAGAACAAATCCAATCCTTCTTCCTGATGATCTTTCAAAAGCCCATCTTACAAATCCAATTACCCAGATACAAAGCCTCTCAATCACAACTCTTAACAAAATCATGTACAATCATGGCAGCCTATGCAAACCTCAATTGAATCCTAAAAATTAGAATTCAAACCCCACCTGAAAAGGAAGAACGATTTGATGCGCTTTATTCCAGCTCCTCCGCCTCCGGATAGCCTCCTCCGGCTCCTCTGCAACTCAAATTCCTTCTCGAGCTCCTCTCTTGCAACAATTCCTCACGTACCACCAAAAGCCCTCTTCTATAATTTTTTCTTTTTATAGTTTGGCTTATGTGGATTTACTTATGTGGATACTAGTAATTGGTGCCCAAAGTTCTTTGGGTAACATTTGGAAACCTGTAAAGTTTGGGAACTTGTGCATTTGCGTGGAGTAACTTCTAGGCCTTTGGATCATTTTCGAAACTTGTAGAGTGGGAACTTGTAGAATGCAAGTAGCCATGTTTATGAGTTGTTGAGGGTTTTTACTAAATCTCATATAGTCACCCGCTCTTGCTACTTTTATATGAATGTGGATGTCTTGTGGCTATGGATGTGTTGTGAACAACGTTATGTAACCCTTTGAAGGCATTACATTTAATGTGTTACAAGAAATTTATCGCGGCGGCCTTGCGGCCGCCGCGAACATTTCTCTTCTCCAACCCGCTGCAAAAGAAGTTTTGTGCTAAGTCGAATAGATCTCAATTCTGGACATCCTTGAGATGCGAAGATAGAGATGTATGTTGATTGCAGTTCACATATTGTGAGGCAAGTCAAGACATGCCTGTTCGACCCCATATTCTTTGTAGGAACGGTGTAGAGTGCCCAACATAGAATATTCTCCATAAACTACTGCAATCCAATGGCCTCAAAAAAATTTAGAACATGCGAAATGATAATACACTCCACAAATAATGGAATATTACAAACTGCCTATATATAGAGATGAGACAAATAGTAAGTAGATTTCAAAGTTAGTTACAGTTTGTGTACATTCTCATATACAACTACTATAGTCCCAAGATTTTATTTGTACATCGCCACTTATACCGACAAATTAAGGGTCGGTACATTACCAACAAATTACTTAGCAAATTGTATGCAGTTGTATTGCGTGGTGAGGTTGATCAATCAATTGATGTTTAAGGTTGTATGACTAATAGTTTTGCATGTGAATGTCGGGTGTGTGGGTCCGCAAGTTGGCAAAAATACAATTCTATTTTAGGTATCTATGAAGTTGTAGACAGATGTAGGACACCTTGCTATATTTGAAGGAACATTGGAGGAAGTAGTTATATTGCATGTTTGACAAAGATTTGTCTTAGTATGATTTGAATGAATGCTTGAATTGGGTAAATCAGGCACCTCAAGCTTCAGGAGATGTGGTAAAAGATAACAACATTGCACGCCAATTTACGAAATTCTAATTTTGGCAAAACTACTTGCATAGAAAATGCTATCAATTTAGACGCAAGGGTCTTTTGTTTGATAATGTAAAATGGTCTTTTATGCACATATCATGACCTAATAGATAGATTTAGAACTAAAAAAGGATAAAGAAAAAGAGATGATTCTTAAAGTATAGCTATTATATATCAACAAAGTTATCCACGATAATACTTTAATCTAGAAATGCTTTGGTACTCCTTAGGCATTCCCATTCCAATAATCTAAATCATGCCATAAATCATAATAAATCATAATTGCTCGTCTGTAAACTTTGGAAAGGCAATCCCATTCCAATAATCTAAAGCATGACATAAATGATAATTGCACGTATGTAAGCTTTGGAAGTATAAAAGGAGACTAGCATCAGAACTAAAATAATGTTAGGATGATTTCATCATAATGCAACGAATACGCCTTCCATAGTCTCTAGATGTCATGTTATGCTTCCTTTTCTTCATATCATCCTGAAATGTAACTGTAAAATAAAATCATAAACACATTTAGCGTCCAGCAGCTTTTAACAGAATATGCTCACACAACTAGCTCGGAATGCCAAATACTTCAGACCAGACAGCATACATTAATATGGCCTCAATAGTCTGGACAGCGTTGAGAGCAAAGCGCTTGAGTTCGAATCTATGTGCACCAGCCAAACACTGAATCTGAATGTCAGAAGAATGTTGCTTGCCTGCTAGAAGAATGTTGCTTGCCTGCTGCTTCGCTCTGAATGCTGCAAAAGCAAGACAGAAGATTTAGATGTGTTTCTCAGAGACAGTCGATTCTCAACAAAATTTAAATCTAGCAATGCAAAAGCAAAAGCTCTAGTGTGTTTACTTGGTGCTAAATATCAAATTCAATTCCAAATGAAATTATGTGTTGCAGTTGCCGGGTTTTCTTAACCTTCAAAAAGTAATCACATTTGATCCATCCAGGTTGAAACGCTTTCATCAACAGTGATTCTTTACATGGGAAAATCAACGTACCTGCTGTTCGTTAAATGCCTCTTTAGCTCACCTGCAAGTAACCATAAGCCCAATGCAGTACCCACAATAGCTTGCCGAAGAAGGTATGAAAACTTCGGCGGCAAATTGAAGTCAAAGCCTTGTAATTCTATGGCAAATTTAAGTTGCAGCTTTGGAGCCAGACTTGCAAAAAACATTGACATGCCTATAATGTTGTGGCAGCATGGGCTTGCCTTAAAATGGCTGCCAATCCAAAATCTCCAATCTCTACTTCACCCTGGTGCCCATTTACAAAGATGTTATCCCATCTTTATGTCATGAGATGAATGATGGGTGGGTCATGGCTGTGCAAATATAGAAGTCCGCTAAGAATCGGCGTAGACCAGTTTTTCATCACATGCCTTAGATTCACTTGTTTATGCTTTTTTCTGAACCTGCAACATAAACACATTCATAAATGAACAAAATATACAAAGTCTGAAATCCCAAACACTGTATTGATGCATCTTTTTAATAAGAACATGAAACGGAAGTAGAGTTCTTACTGCCTTAATGTTCCTGAGGTAAACATCTCCGTAATGAAGTTTAGATTTTTAGCCTTGGGATCAACTCAAGAGCCAAAAAACTTCATTATATTCTTCTGCTTCAGAGACCTCAACAAATGCACCTCTAAATACAAACATTCCAAGTCTCTGATCATTAAAAGGGCGACTCTCTACAAACTTTATCAATTTATCAGCATCCAGCCCAAACAGCTTGCAAATATCTCTTGCCACATCCAGCACATTCCTTTCTTTCTTCGTTCCAATGTTATACACATTACCAACTTCCCCTTTATGAAGAACTACCTCAAATGCTTCTGCAACATCCTTGCAATAAAGATAGCTTCTAACGTTACTACCATCACCATGAATTGGCAATGTTTTTCCTTGCATCGCAAGGAGGATAAATTTGGGGTTCAACTTCTCAGGAAATTGATTTGGACCATACACATTGTTACCTCTTATTGTGATGACTGAAAGGCCATATGATCTTCCATATGCCATCACCAACATCTCTGCATCTGCTTTAGTTGCAGAATAAGGATTTGTTGGCAGTAACTGAGATGCTTCCTGATTGCCCACAATGGCATCTGCTGGCTGTGTTATTCTTATATAATGGTTTGAATCTGGCCTCTTTCAATCGTGACAGCATTTTGTGATGCCGAGGGGCATGTAGCACGTCTCGACCTGCCTTGTTGCTCATACACACGTTTCTTTTAGTCATGTTGTAATGCGGAATGGATGGGGTCAGCCATTCCGGCTGCCCCAGCGACCTTGAAAATCCAGCTGTGGTACGTGTTACAGCTCCTTTACGGTGTTAATAACCGATAAAGTATCAACAAAACTCAATGAAGAAAGCATACAGTAATTTATGAATCTTGCTTCTTGTCTGTTGTTGAAGCAGCTTGCTGAATGCGGCAGCCCCGGTTTGAATGCGGCGAGCTGTGGCAAGTTATGGGTCGGCTGCCTGAATCTTCCCTTAAAATCTGGTCGGCCGCTTCTCTGAATGCTCCATGCTTGGTCTGATCCGGAATGCCCTTTCCGGTCTGTTGCCTGCCCTCTCTGATTCAAAATTGCCCTATTTTTTTCTTTCCCTATTTTTTCCTTCCGGAAATACGTGTCGAATCTAGGAAGAGGCATCAACGCCGAATATGCCTAAAGAATCTTTCCCATAATAATTATACATGTATTGATTATAGTTTGCTTATTGTGTGTTGCGTTTTACCTTTAAAAGTACTTGGGACCTTTGATTAGATATACAATTCGAAATACTTGGATTTTGTTAATTGTATGCACAAATAAAATATGATGAAACTTGTGGGCATGCCTCTTGCCAATTAAATAAAAAACATCGTAAAAGATGAAACATGGGCAATGGGCATTTCCTATATATCCCAAGTGTGCTTATTGTAATATCTCTAGGAAACAAAGCTTCATTTTGAACCATTGTCAAAAAGTATGTTGCAAAACAATGGGATCTTTTAGTGGCATGATGTAAAACATATTAACTATCTATCTACAAATAATAAGGCAAAATATTAAAGAACTTATAACACATCCATGTCAGAATATATATGCATGCAAGCTTCCCAAGAAGCTCCAACCTCTACTAATTGTAACATATATGCATGCAAGCTTCCAAAGAAGCTCCAACCTCTACTGATTATCACTTAACGGTTTAACAAACTGCTCTAGTGACTTCAAATTGTGTAAATCATCTTTTTATATGCATTTAAATTGCTATTAGACATTGGTTTTCTAGCTTGTTAGAGTTAAACAGTGAAGTGATGACTTAAACTGGCAAACTGGCATTTCCTAGGCATTTCCTATACTGCTAAAGGGTACTTATGCTCGAGTTCAAAGTATGTACATCTGATATCCCATTTTGAGGTCAATACGAATCATGATACTAAAAGTACAACCCAAGGACATTCTTGATGATAATGAAGGACATTTTTGGTCTTGCTTTTCTTGGCGAGCAAGGCTAAGCTACTCTTGTAGGTGAGTGATAAGTTCGGAAGTCATCAAAGCGCAGGCAACATTCGGATAGCAGATTTACCAAAATGTTGAACATTCAATTAATTACCTCCTAGCTTAGATGATCAAAGTTATTTCCCGCATAACTTGCCAAAGATTTGGGGTCTTGACATGTTGCTCATGCACCTCTCCAAAAAATAATTGCATCCCATCTTTGCCATCTGCTGCATGGCTGCAATTATTGAGGACGCCATAGTGGAGAAGCATCAAAAGAGGAGAGCGAGCTTTACGTAAAGTCAATACACAATTCACTTTCCCTCTGGACGTAGCATAACTGCATTCTATACTACTATTTGTATCATATACCAACCTTCATACCTGCCATAGAATCAACAAAATAAGCATCAATGGCACAGAAAAGAGATGTTATTGTAATTAACAGATAGTTTACAGGAGAAATGCTATCTCTCTTATACAATAAAGACTTATAATTAATTATTGTCCAAGCTTACCCTTATGTATAAGAGTTCAACCACTGCCCAAGGATTTCACAACGTGTGGACAATCTGTGTAAAAAAAATTATTTTTTGCAGAGATATTTCCCCTTGCCTTTTACCAGAGGCCATGATCCCTTATGTACGCAAATGGTTGCAGAACATGGATGAGAGTATAGGATCTTACCACAAAGAACCAAGAGATTGTTTGTTCGTTGCCAGTCCCTACTGCAACATGCCATAATCCAGTGCTCGAATTTAGGCTGGAGCACAGAAGCCAATCCCTTAGAGTTGAAATGATGATAACATTGGCGATCTGCAAATGATAAGACAAAATGGCATGAGCATTTATGGCGGTTCTCCTCATGCATAAACAAATCTGCTTCTATATAGAGTCTGTTTCTCTGTACCAAAGGACAAACCAAAAACAATTGTTGAGATTAATTATTCTACATGTAGAAAAGTTTGAAGGTATGCTTACAGGAACCAGAGATTCTTTACCTGCTATCATCTGTAGAGGCATAAGAAGCAGATATCGATGCACAAGAAGCAGAGGTCAAGTCTATCTATGATTGTTGCTGTGCTTTTCCTCTATGATCGTTGCTGTACTTTTCCTTCCGCTACAGTAAATTGTAGTCGCTGACTTAACTTGGGTTCAAGCTCCACGGGATAACGTGCCATTGGTCTCCTACTGTAACAGATGGACTACAAAACTTGGCTACTGCAAACAGACTTGGATGTGGCTTGGATCCTTCTATGCTGAAGAGGCGGCCATGGCTTATGAGGTAGGAGCAAAACAAATCTGAGGAGCTTCTTTCACAGAAGCGAGCTTTGCCAAGCCGCCCAATCCTCCCTAGCTGATGCCTTCGCAAAAAAACACACCAAGAACTCAAAAGCTCTAAACGCCAAGCCCAACAGTGGTTCTAGCAACGAACAATTTTAGGGCGGAGGGATGGCTATGGCGTCTTGGGTCCGGGTGGCGAGAAGGGAACCCACAAGCAAGTAAAGTTTTTAGGACATGGCATAATCTCTCACCGTTGCTTCATATGGTCAAATCCTGACCGTCGAAATTAGGGTGCCATGGAAGACACACCCTATAATTTTATAATAAAGATAAAGATAAAGATAATAAAGATATGAACCCAAAGATAAATTCTAAAAAAAGGAATCTCTAGCCCAAAGGTTAAAAAACCAATAGTTTTTCACAAAAACGAAGTTTCCGATCGCGGAAAAATAATTTGGCGTCCAAAACACGGAAAACCTTAGCGTATATTCATACGCAAAAAAACCAAAAAGTTTTTCACCGACGGAAATACAATCAGTAATGACGGCCGTCAGATTATCAGATATACCCCTGATATGCCAGAATATGCCAAAACCAACCCTCCCCCTAACGAATTGCCCCCTTAACAGGGGCAATCCAAAAAATTGTCATTGTTCACATGACACAAGCTACACCATATTGCTTAAATGAAATGGTCGATTCTGCCCAATACAATCCGATCTACACTTGTCATTTTGATCTTATCTCATTCGATATTCAGATTTAGAAACTCGAAATCTATCTATATTCATTGCCTACAATTTGCTATTCGTCAAAGGAGAGATATTATAGTGCAAAAACTTCAAATGTTTTACACCAAAATATATTCCTTACTCGCCAGTCTCTATTTCATTGCCAAATAAGTTTTAAAGCAAGCACGAACAAACCATGTTGCTGATGAACTAGAATACTAGTTAAAGTTGCAATTCCAACAATCTTGAGATTCACATCCAAATGGGAGCGATCTAATGCCTTCTATAATATCGGTCACATGCATTGAATATGTAGCATAATAACAGGGGGTTTTCTTTGTGTTTTTGTACGCTTTTCACTAAGGTTTTCCTATGATTTCGTGATGTATTCAAATGGATGTACTAATGCGTACATCTAGAGTGCACCATTTCTGAGCCATTGATTTTAGCCTTTTTTTCCAATGGTCAATAACCAATGGCTCACAACAAAAGCCCTTTTTTTGTGCGTGTGGTGCATAATGGTCAACAACCAATGGCTCACAACAAAAGCCCTCTTTTTGTATGTGTGGTGCATAATGGGCACATGAAGGGCTTGAAGGGCGCATGTAGTGCAGTTTCCCCGCCGGCAACACATTTCTTATCATAACTTTTGATCCAGAGCTCTGTTTGAGATGATTTTTATTGCGTTGGAAAGCTCTCTCCGAGATCTTTTTGATAGTGTATGATATGGATATGTTTGGTTAAGTTATCTATGCTAAAACAGCAATTTTTCGGCCGGGTTTTGTAGGCTTTCACATCCTACCAGCTGATTAATACAGATTGCGCTTATTGGATATTGTTTTATGGCTCATTCGAATGAAGCTTGCAAAAATTACCATGCAATTTAGATTTTGAGGCAGTTATTAAGCAAATTCTAAGGCTTCTAGATCCTTGTGCTAACAAGCAAAAAAGTTTCCCACTTTGGTTTCTCACCACAAGAATCCATGGAGGCCAAAGGCTGCTGTTAAATTCTAGTTCAAAAATGTATGTGTATGGGTGTTGCAAACTTTATGACTTTCTAATAATGGGATCAATCCGCTCTATCTTTATGGTAACTTTTACTTATGTTCTATTTGTTTTATTGTGATGAAATTCAAAAGCTACTGGGTGATGAAAGCCTCAAAGGAATTCTAGTTTTTTTCTTCGGTTTTGAATTCTAAATTTTTTTTGTCACCGGGGGGATGTCCCTAAGGCCCCTAAGGGCAAAAAAATTTTTGCAACACAAACTATTAACATCCAACATATAAAAATTAAATCCCCCAACACATAACAACCATTGACATTAACAACCAACACATAACTACCATTGACATTAATTAACAGAACCATTGTGTCCAATACATTTAAATTAAAATCCCCCTTAAACCCCCTTTGGTTTGGGTGCATATTCACACGGGGGGTGACGTAGGGTAGCGAGAGCCCTCATAATTGTATTTTGCACGTACAAAATTAACACCATATAGTATTCTGCTTGAAATCTTATAGTATTTTGCGAATCTTGTTATACAGTATAGCAAATTTTGTACTTGCATACCCCACAAACGAGGAACTTTACGTACGGTGTAGATTAAGGAATAAGGGGTGAATATGCCTATCCAACAGCTCTCGTTGCCGGAGTCACCCCCGGTGAATATGCACCCAAACCAAAGGGGTTTAAGGGGATTTTAATTTAAATGTGTTGGACCCAATGGTTGTGTTAATTAATGTCAATGGTAGTTATGTGTTGGTTGTTAATGTCAATGGTTGTTATGTGTTGGTTGTTATGTGTTGGGGGATTTAATTTTTATATGTTGGATGTTAATGGTTTGTGTTGGTTGTGTATTATGGACGGAGTGAAAAAGCATGTGTCCAAAATTCTAAAAACTAGCTCTTCATATGATTTATGCAACCCGATTTCTTTCCCTTCTTATCTGCAAAAAGAAATAATGTTAATCCATGTAAGATGTAGACATGCATATATAAAATAAAAAACAACCTTTTAGATGGTTTTTTATAAAGTCAGCAATTAACTTGCACTTCTCATCTAGAGTATAATTATGTGTACCAGGATCATAAGTTAGAGAAGCCAATGATATTAGAACTCAAGAGAAAATTCTTGACTATTTGCCAAGTCAGAATTAAACAAGATGCTTCTTTCTTGCAGTTTCATGTCAACTCTTGCAGTCAACGAGAGATCCTCACGAGAGTAAATAACTTACTATTTTATTGTTTCCCAAGCTATAGAGAGTATACCATATGGCATGTAATACTAATTTTTTTAGCACCTTGACACAATAAGTTTTGCACAGGTAGCCTTGTAATTTTTTAGTTCGTAGACAGCATGGAAGTCAATCACCATGGCATAGAGAGGCCAATTGCAAAATCTTATGTTTTGCAAAACGATACTCATTCTGTATTTCAATTTAGGAAAAAAATGTAGGATCTTAACAATTGGCCATAGTGTAGAATGAATTAAATATCGACCTTGGTATGGCATTTAGAGGCACCTTGTTAAGGGTTACATTGGTAAAAGCCAAAATATTATATCTCGCTCTTGGAAGGGTTCTTAATTTGTTTGAATTCAAAAGGAAACTTTATTTGGTTATTTTATTTGTAATCAAAGTCATTGTATTTTATAGAATAGAAATGTGGTAAAATTTGTGATGGATACATTTCTTCGGCGGAGTCATTAACCATTGAATATATAGTACTATAAACCATTGAAATAAACTATAAAAACAAGGTGCAAAGCACTGTGGATTGCCCCCAAAATGCTATTATGAATAAAGCTTTATAAATGTATCATTATTTAATTATTTTGAAAGTAGTATAGGAACATGGATGAATCATTTTGTTGCATATGTCTTTGTTTTTGCAAGGCGAAGAGGTAAGTGGCCAATATCACGAAGATGTTGTTTTTCTGTTCTGATCCCATGTTGACAATTCATGTGTATTTTTTTTGTTTTGTTAAGGGTGATGCGTCGTAACTTTTTTTTTTATGTTTAGATGTAGATTTTGAACATTATTTATTAGCATGTGTTTGTGTTGAATGGTTAAGTCCTTTGAGGTGTAGGGTTCGAGTTAGTGTTGAATAACATGAGTAACATATGGGATTTGAATTTTTAAAATCACGTAAAAGTAAATCATTTATATAAAAGTGTCTAGTTTTGCTTTAAAAGCAAAGATTTCTACAATTATTAAAACAGACAGAAAGCTCATAGACAGAGTGTTGATTGTCTAGTTGTTTTCGTACTCGATGATTACGTTTGCACAATTGATTTTGAATATCCCTGTTGGATTTTGTTGAGATACTGCGTTCACGGATTTTTAGTGGCGACGTCATCATTTCATTATACAATTCTCCATCGTCCCATTCCATATGCTTTGTCAAGGAGTTCATTTCTAAGAGTGCTTTGTATGCTTTGCTGTATATCGCCAGAGATGGAACCAGCAAGTGTTGGTACTGGCTTTGGATTTGCAGTTTCACATCGTGCGCAGTGTTCTTCTTCATACGTTTCAGCTGTGCAATGTGTACAAACGTATCGTATGCTATCGAAATTGTTAGTTTGTGCTTCAAATTTGCCTTTGATCTGCTTGAGCCATATGTCGCAACATACTTGAAATTACTTGCATATATTTGTGATTGGTACAATTGTTTGCTTACCGTTACGTCCTTGCTGTTTTCGACATGACTTGGATACACAATGTCTTTCATGCGTCGAATTGTTAATGTGTCGTTAGAAGGACATATGTGAGATTTAAAGCAGGTTGCTTTTCGTTTGAATTTGTTGCTTCATTTAAAAGAATGGGATTGGAATGTAGAACTTAAAATTAGTCCAATGTGTTAGTACATCTTGGTGCCAGCAAATCAAGCAAGATCGTTGTGTATATGCATTGTGAGCATTAATTGTACTTCTATAACATAATTCTAGCGTGACAATTCTTGGAACAGGTATGTACAATACAGCTGAAGCAGAAACTCCATTAGAGATTCCATCTCAACGTTGTAGAATAAGGTGCTAATTGTAGACTCTAGACATTTGGATAATGACAAAAATCGAAATACGACAACTCAAATGTTGACCACCCCTGAAAGGTCGATGCAGGGTTCACTCCACAACATTATTTATTTAAGCTCCCTTAGGTATGGTTTCAAGGTTTTAATATTAAAATTCCACTTCCATAGCTAACTAATTTATTGAGACAAGTAATGCAGTCTCTCATAATTACGTGCTTACAGACTTTAAAATCTATAGGGTCTTCGACCGCAAATGTCCGTAACCCTTGTCCACTCGATCCCCTGTGACTAGGCCTCATCTCCTGGAACAAGCACATATAATCATCCTAGATACCGTTGATTTATTAGCTTCAAATTACGTAAATGTCTTAGTTAATACAACTAGTCATAGAATTCTTACAACTTGTTATTACTCCTGACGTCATGCTCAAATTTCCTCTGGCTGGGCTAATTCTTTCTTAAGCCCAGGCGCCACCCAATTCCTTCTATGATTACCTAACTTTATAATTTTCTTTTAACATGCCAACAATGAGTTCAAAGCAACAAATTGACAAATCCAAAACATAAACAACAAATAAAGACCACAATCCAAAAAAGTTACAGAAAAAGAAAACAGCAACACAGCAAGCAACGAAGATAGACATGTTTCGGCCTCTTTGGGCTCTGATTTTGGCATGGATTCACCATCTACCACTGACCCACCACCAAATCGACATGATCCAAGCCCAAATCGACCTGATTCCGCTGATTTTGAGGCATTTTGGGGCGCTTGGATCACTTGAGGAGTTCTTCAAACACTGCCGAATAGCCATGCCAGTCCTTAATTCCTTCAAAATAGGCCTTTAAACTCAATTTCGGCCCTCTCCTAAGTAGTTTCAGCATGTTCTAAACCATGCCCAATCCACGCCATGAGACATGTGCTCAGTTTTTGTTTTTCTTCCTGATCAATCCCATCTTGGTTTTGTGTCGGATCCAATTCACATTCTCAGAACAAATCCAATCCTTCTTCCCCGATGATCTTTCAAAAGCCCATCTTACAAATCCAATTACCCAGATACAAAGCCTCTCAATCACAACTCTTAACAAAAGCATGTACAATCATGGCAGCCTATGCAAACCTCAATTGAATCCTAAAAATTAGAATTCAAACCCCACCTGAAAAGGAAGAACGATTTGATGCCGTTTATTCCAGCTCCTGCCTCCAGATAGCCTCCTCCGGCTCCTCTGCAACTCAAATTCCTTCTGGAGCTCCTCTCTTGCAACAATTCCTCACGTACCACCAAAAGCCCTCTTCTATAATTTTTTCTTTTTATAGTTTGGCTTATGTGGATTTACTTATGTGGATACTAGTAACGGTGCCCAGCGTTGCTGGTAACATTTGGAAACCTGTAAAGTTTGGGAACTTGTGCATTTGCGTGGAGTAACTTCTAGGCCTTTGGATCATTTTCGAAACTTGTAGAGTCCCTTGGATCATTGGGAACTTGTAGAATGCAAGTAGCCATGTTTATGAGTTGTTGAGGGTTTTTACTAAATCTCATATAGTCACCCGCTCTTGCTACTTTTATATGAATGTGGATGTCTTGTGGCTATGGATGTGTTGTGAACAACGTTATGTAACCCTTTGAAGGCATTACATTTAATGTGTTATAGTTTGCTTATTGTGTGTTGCGTTTTACCTTTAAAAGTACTTGGGACCTTTGATTAGATATACAATTCGAAATACTTGGATTTTGTTAATTGTATGCACAAATAAAATATGATGAAACTTGTGGGCATGCCTCTTGCCAATTAAATAAAAAACATCGTAAAAGATGAAACATGGGCAATGGGCATTTCCTATATATCCCAAGTGTGCTTATTGTAATATCTCTAGGAAACAAAGCTTCATTTTGAACCATTGTCAAAAAGTATGTTGCAAAACAATGGGATCTTTTAGTGGCATGATGTAAAACATATTAACTATCTATCTACAAATAATAAGGCAAAATATTAAAGAACTTATAACACATCCATGTCAGAATATATATGCATGCAAGCTTCCCAAGAAGCTCCAACCTCTACTAATTGTAACATATATGCATGCAAGCTTCCAAAGAAGCTCCAACCTCTACTGATTATCACTTAACGGTTTAACAAACTGCTCTAGTGACTTCAAATTGTGTAAATCATCTTTTTATATGCATTTAAATTGCTATTAGACATTGGTTTTCTAGCTTGTTAGAGTTAAACAGTGAAGTGATGACTTAAACTGGCAAACTGGCATTTCCTAGGCATTTCCTATACTTAAAGGGTACTTATGCTCGAGTTCAAAGTATGTACATCTGATATCCTGTTTCAGGGTCAATACGAATCATGATACTAAAGTACAACCCAAGGACATTCTTGATGATAATGAAGGACATTTTTGGTCTTGCTTTTCTTGGCGAGCAAGGCTAAGCTACTCTTGTAGGTGAGTGATAAGTTCGGAAGTCATCAAAGCGCAGGCAACATTCGGATAGCAGATTTACCAAAATGTTGAACATTCAATTAATTACCTCCTAGCTTAGATGATCAAAGTTATTTCCCGATAACTTGCCAAAGATTTGGGGTCTTGACATGTTGCTCATGCACCTCTCCAAAAAATAATTGCATCCCATCTTTTGCCATCTGGCCGCATGGTCAAGAATTATTGAGGATGCCATAGTGGAGAAGCATCAAAAGAGGAGAGCGAGCTTTACTTAAAGTCAATACACAATTCACTTTCCCTCTGGACGTAGCATAACTGCATTCTATACTACTATTTGTATCATATACCAACCTTCATACCTGCCATAGAATCAACAAAATAAGCATCAATGGCACGTAAAAGAGATGTTATTGTAATTAATGATATAGTTTACAGGAGAAATGCTATCTCTTTATACAATAAAGACTTATAATTAATTATTGTCCAAGCTTACCCTTATGTATAAGAGTTCAACCATTGCCTAAAGGATTTCTACAACGTGGACAATCATGTAAAAAAAAAAAATTTTTTTTGAGATATTTCCCCTTGCCTTTTACCAGAGGCCATGATCCCTTATGTACGCAAATGGTTGCAGAACATGGATGAGAGTATAGGATCTTACCACAAAGAACCAAGAGATTGTTTGTTCGTTGCCAGTCCCTACTGCAACATGCCATAATCCAGTGCTCGAATTTAGGCTGGAGCACAGAAGCCAATCCCTTAGAGTTGAAATGATGATAACATTGGCGATCTGCAAATGATAAGACAAAATGGCATGAGCATTTATGGCGGTTCTCCTCATGCATAAACAAATCTGCTTCTATATAGAGTCTGTTTCTCTGTACCAAAGGACAAACCAAAAACAATTGTTGAGATTAATTATTCTACATGTAGAAAAGTTTGAAGGTATGCTTACAGGAACCAGAGATTCTTTACCTGCTATCATCTGTAGAGGCATAAGAAGCAGATATCGATGCACAAGAAGCAGAGGCCAAGTCTATCTATGATTGTTGCTGTGCTTTTCCTCTATGATCGTTGCTGTACTTTTCCTTCCGCTACAGTAAATTGTCGTCGCTGACTTAACTTGGGTTGAAGCTCCCGGGATAACGTGCCATTGGTCTCCTACTGTAACAGATGGACTACAAAACTTGGCTACTGCAAACAGACTTGGATGTGGCTTGGATCCTTCTATGCTGAAGAGGCGGCCATGGCTTATGAGGTAGGAGCAAAACAAATCTGAGGAGCTTCTTTCACAGAAGCGAGCTTTGCCAAGCCGCCCAATCCTCCCTAGCTGATGCCTTCGCAAAAAAACACACCAAGAACTCCAAAAGCTCTAAACGCCAAGCCCAACAGTGGTTCACAACGAACAATTTTAGGACAGAGGATGGCTATGGCGTGCGGGTCCGGTGGCAGAAAGGGAACCCGCTGAAGCAAGTAAATTTTTTTAGGACATGGCATAATCTCTCACCGTTGCTTCATATGGTCAAATCCTGACCGTCGAAATTAGGGTGCCATGGAAGACACACCCTATAATTTTATAATAAAGATAAAGATAATAAAGATATGAACCCAAAGATAAATTCTAAAAAAAGGAATCTCTAGCCCAAAGGTTAAAAAAACCAATAGTTTTTCACAAAAAAAACGAGTTTCCGATCGCCGGAAAAATAATTTGGCGTCCAAAACACGGAAAACCTTAGCGTATATTCATACGCAAAAAAACCAAAAAGTTTTTCACCGACGGAAATACAATCAGTAATGACGGCCGTCAGATTATCAGATATACCCCTGATATGCCAGAATATGCCAAAACCAACCCTCCCCCTAACGAATTGCCCCCTTAACAGGGGCAATCCAAAAAATTGTCATTGTTCACATGACACAAGCTACACCATATTGCTTAAATGAAATGGTCGATTCTGCCCAATACAATCCGATCTACACTTGTCATTTTGATCTTATCTCATTCTATATTCAGATTTAGAAACTCGAAATCTATCTATATTCATTGCCTACAATTTGGGTATAATGTACACATGTGCCCATCATCAAGCCCAATGTTGCATCAGCATTTTCTAATACCTTGAAGACACAGTAGACACACTTTACAAAGTTGCATCCTTTTTAAAACATGGGCTTTTCTTCATTTTTACAGCTGCATGGAGCACCGATCATGCTTCTAATACTTCTATATGATTGCTTGGCACTATTCATACATGCTTTGATGCCCTTACTTATAAAACTGGGAACAATACAGTAGCAATTTAACAACAACATCTAACAGAGCCCTAACTCGTGATAGCCTTTGTGGAAGTAAAGAAAACCTGGACTTTGATCTTTGATTTCTGACCAAGACACAGAGTTTAACATCTAGACTCGGCCTTCAAATCTGCTATATGACATGCACATGTACAGCACATCAACACCTATGTCACTGTTGCACATTTGTTTTTTTTTTTTTTTTAATGAATAATCACAAGCAAATACAACCGCCATCATTCATGCATAACCATCTATTTTGTCATCTCACTATTATAATTCCCACAGTAATAAAAAGAGAAATATTCAAATTCCTTGCTGTAGTAATCATCAAGCTTTCTGCTACAATACTATGGAAATATCAAAGATCCTGCTTGAGGAGTAAAACTTATGCATGCTTGGTTACTTTTTTCGGTCACTTGGTTAATATTTATGTTGTTACTACTGCTGCATTCCCTAAAGTCTGTAACTTTCAGTTGTCTTTGCTACAAAATGATGCATACATCTTTACGACTTTCTAGAAAAGGACATTTCAACAATGCTATTCGTCAAAGGAAGGAAGGAAGGAAGGAAGTTTATTTTAACGTCCACGGAGGCCAGAGGCCTATGAGACGGTACATGTAGAGAACAGGCAAAAAAGCCAAAAACCCCAACACCAAAAACAAACAATGTAACTGTACAGTAGAACCCTACTACCGGGATGAAAAAACCCCCACTTGGGAGGAAAAACCCTAACAAGAGGGTTCTCAAATACCATGCCCCCTCAAGAGCAAGTCCGACGGGCCGAAATCTGCAGGATGTAAGCTCCCAAACCGCGCTACCATAGGTGATGCGAGTAACGATGTAGCGGTGTGTCGAGGCATCTAAGATCGCTGCACCGCCGACATGGGCATATCTTTGGCACCACCGGAGGGCATGGTGCTCATCCTCTATCACGTGCATCTCACAACACCGACATATCCTCTCCTCCCCGGGATCCCGTGGCCGCCATTCACCCCCAAATGTTTTCAATTCCCGAGGTAATGGGAACCCGTCCTTATGGCAGCAATAGCTCTCCGTTTCTTCACAGAGATGTGTGCTTTCAAGTACCGATGGGGTCCATGCTCAAGGCCGGGATTAATCTGAGCGTGATAGTGCTCTGTCTTGGGCTTTGCAAGAGTAGAGGCATCCCACAGGGTGGCAGCATAGCCCGCATCCAATTGCCCATTCTGCGCATCAGAATCTGCCAGTGCCACCATCTGTTGGTAATCCATAGACCACCTCCTAAACCATCCCTTACATTGCTCGTGCCATACCCTCTTCAAAAATTTGGGGCCCTGGCGTTAACAACCGCGGCTGTGGGGGCAAGCGATGCTCATCCATCCCATCCACCTTATGGAAGCAAGTAAGATGCTGCAAGATAATCTTTGTCAAAAGGCCGAACCCGTCTCATACAACAAAATCTGATACGGTACGGTGTCCTTCACTCCCAAGCTATATGTCAAGAAAGCTTTCTGCACCCTTTCCAACCTATCCCACGTGTTTTTGCTAACTAATTTGGGCCCCAAACCTCCACCCCATATAGCAAAGACCGGCTCGACCAAAGCCCTAAATGGTGTGCTCTCCTCGCCCCACACAGATCTATCCGCAACACGCGTTTTTTGCTTTGCATATAAAGCCTTCCAAACTGCCGGCTCTCCTCTCCACACACTCATCCCACAAAGATGTTAGTAGTGAAATCAATTCCCGTGATACTTGAAGCTCCGCACCATCTCCACTTCCCGCCCCCGTAATATAACTCCGGATAGGGTGTTGCGAGGACAGGATCGCTGGAAGCTTAGTTTTGTGCAAGTTCATTTGTCATTCCTGCTGCCCCACGTAACCCACCGAGGGCATCCAAATGCTTTACCCGCGATACCGGGGCCGTGTGGGCTAGCAAAGCTACATCATCCGCGATATAGCAATCGGCTCACGAGGTCGCCTCGGATAATTGCACCCCGGCTCCCCCATGGTGCTGCATCCACGCCTCCAAGCTATCAATGTACAACCCAAAAAGTTGGAGACAACGGGCAGCCCCGCTTAACTCCCATAGTGCTAGCTACCGCCGATCTTCATAAGGCAAAGGCAAAGATGAATCCCATCATAAAGCCGGTGCACCCCATTCTCGCAACTCCCGTGGAACTCGCAAGTCTTGCAACCTCGCCACAACATGTCTCTCGGGGCGGTATCATATGCAGATCTTAAAATCTACAAAGCAAAGAATACAAGTCCTCGTCACAAGATTCGGCTTGCCTCCATCAACACTCTCAAAGTGAAGATATGGTCGGTCGTGGAGTGAGTCGGGCTAAAAGCCCGCCTCTGGCCAATTGCCCGCACCGAGATATTATAGTGCAAAAACTTCAAATGTTTTACACCAAAATATATTCCTTACTCGCCCGATCTCTATTTCATTGCCAAATAAGTTTTAAAGCAAGCACGAACAAACCAGTTGTCATGAACTAGAATACTAGTTAAAGTTGCAATTCCAACAACCTTGAGATTCACATCCAAATGGGAGCGATCTAATGCCTTCTATAATATCGGGCCACATGCATTGAATATGTAGCATAATAACGGGGGTTTTCTTTGTGTTTTGCACGCTTTTCACTAAGGTTTTCCTATGATTTCGTGATGTATTCAAATGGATGTACTAATGCGTACATCTAGAGTGCACCATTTCTGAGCCATTGATTTTAGCCTTTTTTTCCAATGGTCAATAACCAATGGCTCACAACAAAAGCCCTTTTTTTGTGAGTGTGGTGCATAATGGTCAACAACAAATGGCTCACAACAAAAGCCCTAATGCGTACATCTAGAGTGCACCATTTCTGAGCCATTGATTTTAGCCTTTTTTTTTTCCAATGGTCAACAACCAATGGCTCATAACAAAAGCCCTTTTTTTGTGCGTGTGGTGCATAATGGTCAACAACCAATGGCTCACAACAAAAGCCCTCTTTTTGTGTGTGTGGTGCATAATGGGCACATGAAGGGCTTGAAGGGCGCATGTAGTGCAGTTTCCCCGCCGGCAACACATTTCTTATCATAACTTTTGATCCAGAGCTCTGTTTGAGATGATTTTTATTGTGTTGGAAAGCTCTCTCTGAGATCTTTTTGATAGTGTATGATATGGATATGTTTGGTTAAGTTATCTATGCTAAAACAGCAATTTTTCGGCCGGGTTTTGTAGGCTTTCACATCCTACCAGCTGATTAATACACGATTGCGCTATTGGATATTGTTTTATGGCTCATTCCGAATGAAGCTTGCAAAAAATTACCATGCAATTTAGATTTTGAGGCAGTTATTAAGCAAATTCCAAGGCTTCTAGATCCTTGTGCTAACAAGCAAAAAAGTTTCCCACTTTGGTTTCTCACCACAAGAATCCATGGAGGCCAAAGGCTGCTATTAAATTCTAGTTCAAAAATGTTTGTGTATGGGTGTTGCAAACTTTATGACTTTCAGAATAATGGGATCAATCCGCTCTATCTTTATGGTAACTTTTACTTATGTTCTATTTGTTTTATTGTGATGAAATTCAAAAGCTACGTGTGATGAAAGCCTCAAAGGAATTCTAGTTTTTTCCGGTTTTGATTCTAAATTTTTTTTCACACCTGGGGGATGTCCCTAAGGCCCCGAAGGGGCCCAAAATTTTTTGCAACACAAACCATTAACATCCAACATATAAAAATTAAATCCCCAACACATAACAACCATTGACATTAACAACCAACACATAACTACCATTGACATTAATTAACACAACCATTGGGTCCAACACATTTAAATTAAAATCCCCTTAAACCCCCTTTGGTTTGGGTGCATATTCACACCTGGGTGACGTAGGGTAGCGAGAGCCCTCATAATTGTATTTTGCACGCACAAAATTAACACCATATAGTATTACGCTTGAAATCTTATAGTATTTTGCGAATCTTGTTATACAAAGATAGCAAATTTTGTACTTGCATACCCCACAAACGAGGAACTTTACGCATTGGTGTAGATTAAGGAATAAGGGGTGAATATGCCTATCCAACAGACTCTCGTTGCTGAGTCACCCCCGTGTGAATATGCACCCAAACCAAAGGGGTTTAAGGGGATTTTAATTTAAATGTGTTGGACCCAATGGTTGTGTTAATTAATGTCAATGGTAGTTATGTGTTGGTTGTTAATGTCAATGGTTGTTATGTGTTGGTTGTTATGTGTTGGGGATTTAATTTTATATGTTGGATGTTAATGGTTTGTGTTGGTTGTGTATTATGGACGGAATGAAAAAGCATGTGTCCAAAATTCTAAAAACTAGCTCTTCATATGATTTATGCAACCCGATTTCTTTCCCTTCTTATCTGCAAAAAGAAATAATGTTAATCCATGTAAGATGTAGACATGCATATATAAAATAAAAAACAACCTTTTAGATGGTTTTTTATAAAGTCAGCAATTAACTTGCACTTCTCATCTAGAGTATAATTATGTGTACCAGGATCATAAGTTAGAGAAGCCAATGATATTAGAACTCAAGAGAAAATTCTTGACTATTTGCCAAGTCGAATTTAAACAAGATGCTTCTTTCTTGCGCTTTCATGTCAACTCTTGCAATAACGAGAGATCCTCACGAGAGTAAATAACTTACTATTTTATTGTTTCCCAAGCTATAGAGAGTATACCATATGGCATGTAATACTAATTTTTTTAGCACCTTGACACAATAAGTTTTGCACAGGTAGCCTTGTAATTTTTTAGTTCGTGAGACAAAGATGGAAGTCAATCACCATGGCATAGAGAGGCCAATTGCAAAATCTTATGTTTTGCAAAACGATACTCATTCTCAGATTTCAATTTAGGAAAAAAATGTAGGATCTTAACAATTGGCCATAGTGTAGAATGAATTAAATATCGACCTTGGTATGGCATTTAGAGGCACCTTGTTAAGGGTTACATTGGTAAAAGCCAAAATATTATATCTCGCTCTTGGAAGGGTTCTTAATTTGTTTGAATTCAAAAGGAAACTTTATTTGGTTTATTTTATTTGTAATCAAAGTCATTGTATTTTATAGAATAGAAATGTGGTAAAATTTGTGATGGATACATTTCTTCTAGGAGTCATTAACCATTGAATATATAGTACTATAAACCATTGAAATAAACTATAAAAACAAGGTGCAAAGCAATCGTGGATTGCCCCCAAAATGCTATTATGAATAAAGCTTTATAAATATATCTTCATTATTTAAATTATTTAATTATTTTGAAAGTAGTATAGGAACATGGATGAATCATTTTGTTGCATATGTCTTTGTTTTGCAAGGCTTAAGAGGTAAGTGGCCAATATCACTTAAGATGTTGTTTTTCCGCTCGATCCCGTGTTGACAATTCATGTGTATTTTTTTTTGTTTTGTTAAGGGTGATGCGTAACTTTTTTTTTATGTTTAGATGTAGATTTTGAACATTATTTATTAGCATGTGTTTGTGTTGAATGGTTAAGTCCTTTGAGGTGTAGGGTTCGAAAGTTAGTGTTGAATAACATGAGTAACATATGGGATTTGAATTTTTAAAATCAATGTAAAAGTAAATCATTTATATAAAAGTGTCTAGTTTTGCTTTAAAAGCAAAGATTTCTACAATTATTAAAAAAGCATTTAAAGCTCATAGACAGTGTTGATTGTCTAGTTGTTTTCGTTGGCGATGATTACGTTTGCACAATTGATTTTGAATATCCCCGTTGGATTTTGTTGAGATACTTTCGTTCACGGAATTTTAGTGGCGACGTCATCATTTCATTATACAATTCTCCATCGTCCATTCCATATGCTTTGTCAAGGAGTTCATTTCGAAGAGTGCTTTGTATGCTTTGCCTTATCGTTGTAGATGGAACCCGGCAAGTGTTGGTACCGGCTTTGATTTGCGGATTTCACATCGTATTGCAGTTGTTCTTCTTCATACGCTTCAATTTTGCAATGTGTACAAACGTGATCGTATGCTATCGAAATTGTTAGTTTGTGCTTCAAATTTGCCTTTGATCTACGTGCCATATGTCAAGACATACCAAATTACTTGCATATATTTGTGATTGGTACAATTGTTTGCTTTACCGCTACGCCCTTGTCAAGCCGACATGACTTGGATACACAATGTCTTTTTCATCGTCCGAATTGTTAATGTGTCGTTAGAAGGACATATGTGAGATTTAAAGCGTGTTTGCTTTTCGCTTGAATTTGTTGCTTCATTTAAAAAGAATGGGATTGGAATGTAGAACTTAAAATTAGTCCAATGTGTTAGTACATCTTGGTGCCAGCAAATCAAGCAAGATCGTTGTGTATATGCATTGTGAGCATTAATTGTACTTCTATAACATAATTCTAGCGTGACAATTCTTGGAACAGGTATGTACAATACAGCTGAAGCAGAAACTCCATTAGAGATTCCATCTCAACGTTGTAGAATAAGGTGCTAATTGTAGACTCTAGACATTTGGATAATGACAAAAATCGAAATACGACAACTCAAATGTTGACCACCCCTGAAAGGTCGATGCAGGGTTCACTCCACAACATTATTTATTTAAGCTCCCTTAGGTATGGTTTCAAGGTTTTAATATTAAAATTCCACTTCCATAGCTAACTAATTTATTGAGACAAGTAATGCAGAGTCTCATAATTACGTGCTTACAGCTTTAAAATCTATAGGGTCTTACGACCGCAAATGTCCGTAACCCTTGTCCACTGATCCCCAGACTAGGCCTCATCTCCGGGAACAAGCCTGTATAATCATCCTAGATACCGTTGATTTATTAGCTTCAAATTACGTAAATGTCTTAGTTAATACAACTAGTCATAGAATTCTTACAACTTGTTATTACTCTGCCCAGACGTCATGCTCAAATTTCCTCTGCTGGCTAATTCTTTCTTAAGCCCAGGCGCCACCCAATTCCTTCTATGATTACCTAACTTTATAATTTTCTTTTAACATGCCAACAATGAGTTCAAAGCAACAAATTGACAAATCCAAAACGTAAACAACAAATAAAGACCACAATCCAAAAAAAGTTACAGAAAAGAAAACAGCAACACAGCAAGCAACGAAGATAGACATGTTTCGGCCTCTTTGGGCTCTGATTTTGGCATGGATTCACCATCTACCACTGACCCACCACCAAATCGACATGATCCAAGCCCAAATCGACCTGATTCCGCTGATTTTGAGGCATTTTGGGGCAGTTGGATCGCTTGAGGAGTTCTTCAAACACTGCCGAATAGCCATGCCAGTCCTTAATTCCTTCAAAATAGGCCTTTAAACTCAATTTCGGCCCTCTCCTAAGTAGTTTCAGCATGTTCTAACCATGCCCAATCCACGCCATGAGACATGTGCTCAGTTTTTTTTTCTTCCTGATCAATCCCATCTTGGTTTTTGTCGGATCCAATTCACATTCTCAGAACAAATCCAATCCTTCTTCCTGATGATCTTTCAAAAGCCCATCTTACAAATCCAATTACCCAGATACAAAGCCTCTCAATCACAACTCTTAACAAAAGCATGTACAATCATGGCAGCCTATGCAAACCTCAATTGAATCCTAAAAATTAGAATTCAAACCCCACCTGAAAAGGAAGAACGATTTGATGCCGTTTATTCCAGCTCCTGCCTCCAGATAGCCTCCTCCGGCTCCTCTGCAACTCAAATTCCTTCTGGAGCTCCTCTCTTGCAACAATTCCTCACGTACCACCAAAAGCCCTCTTCTATAATTTTTTCTTTTTATAGTTTGGCTTATGTGGATTTACTTATGTGGATACTAGTAACGGTGCCCAGCGTTGCTGGTAACATTTGGAAACCTGTAAAGTTTGGGAACTTGTGCATTTGCGTGGAGTAACTTCTAGGCCTTTGGATCATTTTCGAAACTTGTAGAGTCCCTTGGATCATTGGGAACTTGTAGAATGCAAGTAGCCATGTTTATGAGTTGTTGAGGGTTTTTACTAAATCTCATATAGTCACCCGCTCTTGCTACTTTTATATGAATGTGGATGTCTTGTGGCTATGGATGTGTTGTGAACAACGTTATGTAACCCTTTGAAGGCATTACATTTAATGTGTTATAGTTTGCTTATTGTGTGTTGCGTTTTACCTTTAAAAGTACTTGGGACCTTTGATTAGTATACAATTCGAAATACTTGGATTTTGTTAATTGTATGCACAAATAAAATATGATGAAACTTGTGGGCATGCCTCTTGCCAATTAAATAAAAAACATCGTAAAAGATGAAACATGGGCAATGGGCATTTCCTATATATCCCAAGTGTGCTTATTGTAATATCTCTAGGAAACAAAGCTTCGTTTTGAACCATTGTCAAAAAGTATGTTGCAAAACAATGGGATCTTTTAGTGGCATGATGTAAAACATATTAACTATCTATCTACAAATAATAAGGCAAAATATTAAAGAACTTATAACACATCCATGTCAGAATATATATGCATGCAAGCTTCCCAAGAAGCTCCAACCTCTACTAATTGTAACATATATGCATGCAAGCTTCCAAAGAAGCTCCAACCTCTACTGATTATCACTTAACGGTTTAACAAACTGCTCTAGTGACTTCAAATTGTGTAAATCATCTTTTTATATGCATTTAAATTGCTATTAGACATTGGTTTTCTAGCTTGTTAGAGTTAAACAGTGAAGTGATGACTTAAACTGGCAAACTGGCATTTCCTAGGCATTTCCTATACTGCTAAAGGGTACTTATGCTCGAGTTCAAAGTATGTACATCTGATATCCTGTTTCAGGGTCAATACGAATCATGATACTAAAGTACAACCCAAGGACATTCTTGATGATAATGAAGGACATTTTTGGTCTTGCTTTTCTTGGCGAGCAAGGCTAAGCTACTCTTGTAGGTGAGTGATAAGTTCGAAGTCATCAAAGCGCAGGCAACATTCGGATAGCAGATTTACCAAAATGTTGAACATTCAATTAATTACCTCCTAGCTTAGATGATCAAAGTTATTTCCCGCATAACTTGCCAAAGATTTGGGGTCTTGACATGTTGCTCATGCACCTCTCCAAAAAATAATTGCATCCCATCTTTGCCATCTGCTGCATGGCTGCAATTATTGAGGATGCCATAGTGGAGAAGCATCAAAAGAGGAGAGCGAGCTTTACTTAAAGTCAATACACAATTCACTTTCCCTCTGGACGTAGCATAACTGCATTCTATACTACTATTTGTATCATATACCAACCTTCATACCGCCATAGAATCAACAAAATAAGCATCAATGGCACGTAAAAGAGATGTTATTGTAATTAACAGATAGTTTACAGGAGAAATGCTATCTCTCTTATACAATAAAGACTTATAATTAATTATTGTCCAAGCTTACCCTTATGTATAAGAGTTCAACCACTGCCCAAGGATTTCACAACGTGTGGACAATCTGTGTAAAAAATTATTTTTTGCGAGATATTTCCCTTTGCCTTTACCGTGAGGCCATGATCCCTTATGTACGCAAATGGTTGCGTAACATGGATGAGAGTATAGGATCTTACCACAAAGAACCAAGAGATTGTTTGTTCATTGCCGCCCCTACCGCAACATGCCATAATCCAAAGGTTCGAATTTAGGCCGAGCACGAAGCCAATCCCTTAGAGTTGAAATGATGATAACATTGGCGATCCGCAAATGATAAGACAAAATGGCATGAGCATTTATGGCGGTTCTCCTCATGCATAAACAAATCCGCTTCTATATAGAGTCTCTGCTTTCTCTGTACCAAAGGACAAACCAAAACAATTGTTGAGATTAATTATTCTACATGTAGAAAAAGTTTGAAGGTATGCTTACAGAACCGTAGATTCTTTACCCCGCTATCATCTCAGAGGCATAAGAAGCGATATCTTGTAGAGGCATAAGAAGCAGATATCGATGCACAAGAAGCAGAGGTCAAGTCTATCTATGATTGTTGCTGTGCTTTTCCTCTATGATCGTTGCTGTACTTTTCCTTCCGCTACAGTAAATTGTAGTCGCTGACTTAACTTGGGTTCAAGCTCCTCGGGATAACGTGCCATTGGTCTCCTACTGTAACAGATGGACTACAAAACTTGGCTACTGCAAACAGACTTGGATGTGGCTTGGATCCTTCTATGCTGAAGAGGCGGCCATGGCTTATGAGGTAGGAGCAAAACAAATCTGAGGAGCTTCTTTCACAGAAGCGAGCTTTGCCAAGCCGCCCAATCCTCCCTAGCTGATGCCTTCCCAAAAAAACACACCAAGAACTCCAAAAGCTCTAGACGCCAAGCCCAACAGTGGTTCACAACGAACAATTTTAGGACAGAGGATGGCTATGGCGTGCGGGTCCGGTGGCAGAAAGGGAACCCGCTGAAGCAAGTAAATTTTTTTAGGACATGGCATAATCTCTCACCATTGCTTCATATGGTCAAATCCTGACCGTCGAAATTAGAGTGCCATGGAAGACACACCCTATAATTTTATAATAAAGATAAAGATAATAAAGATATGAACCCAAAGATAAATTCTAAAAAAAGGAATCTCTAGCCCAAAGGTTAAAAACCAATAGTTTTTCACAAAAAAATGAGTTTCCGATCGCCGAAAAATAATTTGGCGTCCAAAACACGGAAAACCTTAGCAGATATTCATACATAAAAAACCAAAAAGTTTTTCACCGACGGAAATACAATCGAGAATGACGGCCGCCGATTATCGATATACCCCGATATGCGAAATATGCCAAAACCAACCCTCCCCCTAACGAATTGCCCCCTTAACAGGGGCAATCCAAAAAATTGTCATTGTTCACATGACACAAGCTACACCATATTGCTTAAATGAAATGGTCGATTCTCGCCCAATACAATCCGATCTACACTTGTCATTTTGATCTTATCTCATTCTATATTCAGATTTAGAAACTCGAAATCTATCTATATTCATTGCCTACAATTTGGGTATAATGTACACATGTGCCCATCATCAAGCCCAATGTTGCATCAAAGATTTTCTAATACCTTGAAGACACAAGTGAGACACACTTTACAAAGTTGCATCCTTTTTTTAAAACATGGGCTTTTTTCTTCATTTTTACAAATTGCATGGAGCACCGATCATGCTTCTAATACTTCTATATGATTGCTTGGCACTATTCATACATGCTTTGATGCCCTTACTTATAAAACTGGGAACAATACAGTAGCAATTTAACAACAACATCTAACAGAGCCCTAACTCGTGATAGCCTTTGTGGAAGTAAAGAAAACCTGGACTTTGATCTTTGATTTCAGACCAAGACACAGACTTTAACATCTAGACTGCCTTCAAATCTGCTTATATGACATGCACATGTACAAAGACATCAACACCTATGTCACTGTTTTTTTTTTTTTTTTTTTTGTAATGAATAATCACAAGCAAATACAACCGCCATCATTCATGCATAACCATCTATTTTGTCATCTCACTATTATAATTCCCACAGTAATAAAAAGAGAAATATTCAAATTCCTTGCTGTAGTAATCATCAAGCTTTCTGCTACAATACTATGGAAATATCAAAGATCCTGCTTGAGGAGTAAAACTTATGCATGCTTGGTTACTTTTTTTCGGTCACTTGGTTAATATTTATGTTGTTACTACTGCTGCATTCCCTAAAGTCTGTAACTTTCAGTTGTCTTTGCTACAAAATGATGCATACATCTTTACGACTTTCTAGAAAAGGACATTTCAACAATGCTATTCGTCAAAGGAGAGATATTATAGTGCAAAAACTTCAAATGTTTTACACCAAAATATATTCCTTACTCGCCAGTCTCTATTTCATTGCCAAATAAGTTTTAAAGCAAGCACGAACAAACCAGGTTGCTGATGAACTAGAATACTAGTTAAAGTTGCAATTCCAACAATCTTGAGATTCACATCCAAATGGGAGCGATCTAATGCCTTCTATAATATCGGTCACATGCATTGAATATGTAGCATAATAACAGGGGGTTTTCTTTGTGTTTTTGTACGCTTTTCACTAAGGTTTTCCTATGATTTCGTGATGTATTCAAATGGATGTACTAATGCGTACATCTAGAGTGCACCATTTCTGAGCCATTGATTTTAGCCTTTTTTTTTCCAATGGTCAACAACCAATGGCTCATAACAAAAGCCCTTTTTTTGTGCGTGTGGTGCATAATGGTCAACAACCAATGGCTCACAACAAAAGCCCTCTTTTTGTGTGTGTGGTGCATAATGGGCACATGAAGGGCTTGAAGGGCACATGTAGTGCAGTTTCCCCGCCGGCAACACATTTCTTATCATAACTTTTGATCCAGAGCTCTGTTTGAGATGATTTTTATTGCATTGGAAAGCTCTCTCTGAGATCGTTTTGATAGTGTATGATATGGATATGTTTGGTTAAGTTATCTATGCTAAAACAGCAATTTTTCGGCCGGGTTTTGTAGGCTTTCACATCCTACCACCGACATCTGATTGCGCTTATTGGATATTGTTTTATGGCTCATTCAATGAAGCTTGCAAAAATTACCATGCAATTTAGATTTTGAGGCGCTTATTAAGCAAATTCCAAGGCTTCTAGATCCTTGTGCTAACAAGCAAAAAAAGTTTCCCACTTTGGTTTCTCACCACAAGAATCCATGGAGGCCAAAGGTCGCTGTTAAATTCTAGTTCAAAAATGTTTGTGTATGGGTGTTGCAAACTTTATGACTTTCTAATAATGGGATCAATCCGCTCTATCTTTATGGTAACTTTTACTTATGTTCTATTTGTTTTATTGTGATGAAATTCAAAAGCTACAATTGATGAAAGCCTCAAAGGAATTCTAGTTTTTTTTTCCGGGTTTGAATTCTAAATTTTTTGTCACGCTGGATGTCCCTAAGGCCCGAAGGCCAAAAAATTTTTTTTGCAACACAAACCATTAACATCCAACATATAAAAATTAAATCCCCCAACACATAACTACCATTGACATTAATTAACACAACCATTGGGTCCAACACATTTAAATTAAAATCCCCTTAAACCCCTTTTTAGTTTGGGTGCATATTCACACGGGGTGACGTAGGGTAGCTTGAGCCCTCATAATTGTATTTTGCACGTACAAAATTAACACCATATAGTATTCTGCTTGAAATCTATTTTGCTATGTTATACAGTATAGCAAATTTTGTACTTGCATATCCCACAAACGAGGAACTTTACGTACGGTGTAGATTAAGGAATAAGGGGTGAATATACCTATCCAACAGCTCTCGTTGCCCGGAGTCACCCCCGTGTGAATATGCACCCAAACCAAAGGGGGTTTAAGGGGGATTTTAATTTAAATGTGTTGGACCCAATGGTTGTGTTAATTAATGTCAATGGTAGTTATGTGTTGGTTGTTAATGTCAATGGTTGTTATGTGTTGGTTGTTATGTGTTGGGGGATTTAATTTTTATATGTTGGATGTTAATGGTTTGTGTTGGTTGTGTATTATGGACGGAGTGAAAAAGCATGTGTCCAAAATTCTAAAAACTAGCTCTTCATATGATTTATGCAACCCGATTTCTTTCCCTTCTTATCTGCAAAAAGAAATAATGTTAATCCATGTAAGATGTAGACATGCATATATAAAATAAAAAACAACCTTTTAGATGGTTTTTATAAAGTCGCAAGAATTAACTTGCACTTCTCATCTAGAGTATAATTATGTGTACCAGATCATAAGTTAGAGAAGCCAATGATATTAGAACTCAAGAGAAAATTCTTGACTATTTGCCAAGTCAAATTAAACAAGATGCTTCTTTTCTTGCGGTTTCATGTCAACTCTTGCAAATAACGAGAGATCCTCACGAGAGTAAATAACTTACTATTTTATTGTTTCTCAAGCTATAGAGAGTATACCATATGGCATGTAATACTAATTTTTTAGCACCTTGACACAATAAGTTTTGCACGTAGCCTTGTAATTTTTAGTTCGGTAGACAAAGATGGAAGTCAATCACCATGGCATAGAGAGGCCAATTGCAAAATCTTATGTTTTGCAAAACGATACTCATTCTGTATTTCAATTTAGGAAAAAAATGTAGGATCTTAACAATTGGCCATAGTGTAGAATGAATTAAATATCGACCTTGGTATGGCATTTAGAGGCACCTTGTTAAGGGTTACATTGGTAAAAGCCAAAATATTATATCTCGCTCTTGGAAGGGTTCTTAATTTGTTTGAATTCAAAAGGAAACTTTATTTGGTTATTTTATTTGTAATCAAAGTCATTGTATTTTATAGAATAGAAATGTGGTAAAATTTGTGATGGATACATTTCTTCGGCGGAGTCATTAACCATTGAATATATAGTACTATAAACCATTGAAATAAACTATAAAAACAAGGTGCAAAGCACTGTGGATTGCCCCCAAAATGCTATTATGAATAAAGCTTTATAAATGTATCTTCATTATTTAAATTATTTAATTATTTTGAAAGTAGTATAGGAACATGGATGAATCATTTTGTTGCATATGTCTTTGTTTTTGCAAGGCGAAGAGGTAAGTGGCCAATATCACTGGAAGATGTTGTTTTTCCTCGTTTCGATCCCGTGTTGACAATTCATGTGTATTTTTTTGTTTTGTTAAGGGTGATGCGTAACTTTTTTTTTATGTTTAGATGTAGATTTTGAACATTATTTATTAGCATGTGTTTGTGTTGAATGGTTAAGTCCTTTGAGGTGTAGGGTTCGAAAGTTAGTGTTGAATAACATGAGTAACATATGGGATTTGAATTTTTAAAATCACGTAAAAGTAAATCATTTATATAAAGTGTCTAGTTTTGCTTTAAAAGCAAAGATTTCTACAATTATTAAAACAGTATGTAAAGCTCATAGATTTGAGTGTTGATTGTCTAGTTGTTTTCGTGACTCGATGATTACGCTTTGCACAATTGATTTTGAATATCCCCGCTTGGATTTTGTTGAGATACTGCTCACGGAATTTTAGTGGCGACGTCATCATTTCATTATACAATTCTCCATCGCCCATTCCATATACTTTGTCAAGGAGTTCATTTCGAAGAGTGCTTTGTATGCTTTTGCCTCAGTATCGCCGTAGATGGAACCGAAGAAGTGTTGGTACCGGCTTTGGATTTGCAAATTTCACATCGCGGCGCAGTTGTTCTTCTTCATACGCTTCACCGTGCAATGTGTACAAACGATCGTATGCTATCGAAATTGTTAGTTTGTGCTTCAAATTTGCCTTTGATCTGCGCAGGCCATATGTCGGTACATATAACAAATTACTTGCATATATTTGTGATTGGTACAATTGTTTGCTTACCGTTACGTCCTTGCTGTTTTCGACATGACTTGGATACACAATGTCTTTCATGCATCGAATTGTTAATGTGTCGTTAGAAGGGCATATGTGAGATTTAAAAGCGAGGTTGCTTTTCGCTTGAATTTGTTGCTTCATTTAAAAGAATGGGATTGGAATGTAGAACTTAAAATTAGTCCAATGTGTTAGTACATCTTGGTGCCAGCAAATCAAGCAAGATCGTTGTGTATATGCATTGTGAGCATTAATTGTACTTCTATAACATAATTCTAGCGTGACAATTCTTGGAACAGGTATGTACAATACAGCTGAAGCAGAAACTCCATTAGAGATTCCATCTCAACGTTGTAGAATAAGGTGCTAATTGTAGACTCTAGACATTTGGATAATGACAAAAATCGAAATACGACAACTCAAATGTTGACCACCCCTGAAAGGTCGATGCAGGGTTCACTCCACAAAGGTATGGTTTCAAGGTTTTAATATTAAAATTCCACTTCCATAGCTAACTAATTTATTGAGACAAGTAATGCAGAGTCTCATAATTACGTGCTTACAGCTTTAAAATCTATAGGGTCTTACGACCGCAAATGTCCAGAACCCTTGTCCATCGATCCCCGCACTAGGCCTCATCTTCGAACAAGCCTCAGATAATCATCCTAGATACCGCTGATTTATTAGCTTCAAATTACGTAAATGTCTTAGTTAATACAACTAGTCATAGAAATTCTTACAACTTGTTATTACTTTTACAACTTGCATCGCCATGCTCAAATTTCCTCTGCTGACTAATTCTTTCTTAAGCCCAGGCGCCACCCAATTCCTTCTATGATTACCTAACTTTATAATTTTCTTTTAACATGCCAACAATGAGTTCAAAGCAACAAATTGACAAATCCAAACATAAACAACAAATAAAGACCACAACCCAAAAAGTTACAAAAAAGAAAACAAAGAACACGTTAGCAACGAAGATAGACATGTTTCTACCTTTTGGGCTCGGATTTTGGCATGGATTCACCATCTACCACTGACCCACCACCACCAAATCGACATGATCCAAGCCCAAATCGACCTGATTCCGCTGATTTTGAGGCATTTTGGGGCAGTTGGATCGCTTGAGGAGCTCTTCAAACACTGCCGAATAGCCATGCCAGTCCTTAATTCCTTCAAAATAGGCCTTTAAACTCAATTTCGCCCCTCTCCTAAGTAGTTTCAATGTTCTAACCATGCCCAATCCACGCCATGAGACATGTGCTCAGTTTTTTTTCTTCCCCGATCAATCCCATCTTGGTTTTTGTCGGATCCAATTCACATTCTCGGAACAAATCCAATCCTTCTTCCCGATGATCTTTCAAAAGCCCATCTTACAAATCCAATTACCCAGATACAAAGCCTCTCAATCACAACTCTTAACAAAAGCATGTACAATCATGGCAGCCTATGTAAACCTCAATTGAATCCTAAAAATTAGAATTCAAACCCCACCTGAAAAGGAAGAATGATTTGATGCCGTTTATTCCCGACTCCTGCCTCAGATAGCCTCCTCCGGCTCCTCTGCAACTCAAATTCCTTCCTGAGCTCCTCTCTTGCAACAATTCCTCACGCACCACCAAAAAAGCCCTCTTCTATAATTTTTTTCTTTTTATAGTTTGGCTTATGTGGATTTACTTTATGTGGATACTAGTAACTGTTGCCCAGCGTTCTTGGTAACATTTGGAAACCTCGTAAAGTTTGGGAACTTGTGCATTTGCGTGGAGTAACTTCTAGGCCTTTGGATCATTTTCGAAACTTGTAGAGTCCCTTGGATCATTGGGAACTTGTAGAATGCAAGTAGCCATGTTTATGAGTTGTTGAGGGTTTTTACTAAATCTCATATAGTCACCCGCTCTTGCTACTTTTATATGAATGTGGATGTCTTGTGGCTATGGATGTGTTGTGAACAACGTTATGTAACCCTTTGAAGGCATTACATTTAATGTGTTATAGTTTGCTTATTGTGTGTTGCGTTTTACCTTTAAAAGTACTTGGGACCTTTGATTAGATATACAATTCGAAATACTTGGATTTTGTTAATTTTATGCACAAATAAAATATGATGAAACTTGTGGGCATGCCTCTTGCCAATTAAATAAAAACATCGTAAAAAGATGAAACATGGGCAATGGGCATTTCCTATATATCCCAAGTGTGCTTATTGTAATATCTCTAGGAAACAAAGCTTCATTTTGAACCATTGTCAAAAAGTATGTTGCAAAACAATGGGATCTTTTAGTGATTAACTATCTATCTACAAATAATAAGGCAAAATATTAAAGAACTTATAACACATCCATGTCGAAATATATATGCATGCAAGCTTCCCAAGAAGCTCCAACCTCTACTAATTGTAACATATATGCATGCAAGCTTCCAAAGAAGCTCCAACCTCTATCGATTATCACTTAACGGGTTTAACAAACCGCTCTAGTGACTTCAAATTGTGTAAATCATCTTTTATATGCATTTAAATTGCTATTAGACATTGGTTTTCTAGCTTGTTAGAGTTAAACAGTTGAAGTGATGACTTAAACCGCAAACCTGGCATTTCCTAGGCATTTCCTATAATCGCTAAAGGGTACCTATGCTCGAAGTTCAAAGTATGTACATCCGATATCCCTGCTTCGTGGTCAATACTTAATCATGATACTAAAGTACAACCCAAGGACATTCTTGATGATAATGAAGGACATTTTTGGTCTTGCTTTTCTTGGCGAGCAAGGCTAAGCTACTCTTTGTAGGTGAGTGATAAGTTCGAAGTCATCAAAGCGCAGTAACATTCGGATAGCGATTTACCAAAATGTTGAACATTCAATTAATTACCTCCTAGCTTAGATGATCAAAGTTATTTCCCGATAACTTGCCAAAGATTTGGGGTCTTGACATGTTGCTCATGCACCTCTCCAAAAATAATTGCATCCCATCTTTGCCATCCACTGCATGGCTGCAATTATTGAGGATGCCATAGTGGAGAAGCATCAAAGAGGAGAGCGAGCTTTACTTAAAGTCAATACACACCACTTTCCCTCCTGACGTAGCATAACCGAGATTCTATACTACTATTTGTATCATATACCAACCTTCATACCCGCCATAGAATCAACAAAATAAGCATCAATGGCACAAAAGAGATGTTATTGTAATTAATGATAGTTTACGTAAGAAATGCTATCTCTTATACAATAAAGACTTATAATTAATTATTGTCCAAGCTTACCCTTATGTATAAGAGTTCAACCACTGCCCAAGGATTTCACAACGTGTGGACAATCTGTGTAAAAAAAATTATTTTTTGCAGAGATATTTCCCCTTGCCTTTTACCAGAGGCCATGATCCCTTATGTACGCAAATGGTTGCAGAACATGGATGAGAGTATAGGATCTTACCACAAAGAACCAAGAGATTGTTTGTTCGCTTTTGCCCCCTACCGCAACATGCCATAATCCGCCATGCTTTCGAATTTAGGCTGGAGCACAGAAGCCAATCCCTTAGAGTTGAAATGATGATAACATTGGCGATCTGCAAATGATAAGACAAAATGGCATGAGCATTTATGGCGGTTCTCCTCATGCATAAACAAATCGCTTCTATATAGAGTCATTTCTCACGTACCAAGGACAAACCAAAAACAATTGTTGAGATTAATTATTCTACATGTAGAAAAGTTTGAAGGTATGCTTACGGGAACCGAGATTCTTTACCCTTATCATCATCCGTAGGAGGCATAAGAAGCGATATCGATGCACAAGAAGCGAGGCCAAGTCTATCTATGATTGTTCTTTGTGCTTTTCCTCTATGATCGCGTTCTTTGTACTTTTCCTTCCGCTTCTGATGAAATTGTCGTCAAATTATTTAACTTGGGTTCAAGCTTCCGGATAACGTGCCATTGGTCTCCTAACATAGAATGGATGGACTACAAAACTTGGCTCTGCAAAATCGACTTGGATGTGGCTTGGATCCTTCTATCTTGAAGAGGCGCCATGGCTTATGAGGTAGGAGCAAAACAAATCGAGGAGCTTCTTTCACGCGAGGAGCTTTGCCAAGCATAAATCCTCCCTAAATGATGCCTTCCAAAAAAACACCAAGAACTCCAAAAGCTCTAAACGCCAAGCCCAACAAAGGGTTCACAACGAACAATTTTAGGACAGAGGATGGCTATGGCGCGCGTCCTAGGGCGTTAAAGGGAACCCATTTGAAGCAAGTAAATTTTTAGGACATGGCATAATCTCTCACCATTGCTTTCATATGGTCAAATCCCACTGTCGAAATTAGGGTGCCATGGAAGACACACCCTATAATTTTATAAATAAAGATAAAGATAATAAAGATATGAACCCAAAGATAAATTCTAAAAAGGAATCTCTAGCCCAAAGGTTAAAAACCAATAGTTTTTCACAAAACAAACGAAGTTCCGATCGTAGGAAAAATAATTTGGCGCCCAAAACACTCTGGAAAACCTTAGCGTATATTCATACGCAAAAAACCAAAAGTTTTTCACCGACGGAAATACAATCAAGAATGACGGCCGGCCGATTATCGATATACCCCGATATGCCGAATATGCCAAAACCAACCCTCCCCTAATCTAATTGCCCCCTAATGGGGGCAATCCAAAAATTGTCATTGTTCACATGACACAAGCTACACCATATTGCTTAAATGAAATGGTCGATTCGCCTAATACAATCCGATCTACACTTGTCATTTTGATCTTATCTCATTCTATATTCAGATTTAGAAACTTCGAAATCTATCTATATTCATTGCCTACAATTTGGGTATAATGTACACATGTGCCCATCATCAAGCCCAATGTTGCATCAAAGATTTTCTAATACCTTGAAGACACAAGAGACACACTTTTACAAAGTTGCATCCTTTTTAAAAACATGGGCTTTTCTTCATTTTTACAACCGTGATGGAGCACCGATCATGCTTCTAATACTTCTATATGATTGCTTGGCACTATTCATACATGCTTTGATGCCCTTACTTATAAACCGGGAACAATACAAGAGCAATTTAACAACAACATCTAACGAGCCCTAACTCGTGATAGCCTTTGTGGAAGTAAAGAAAACGGACTTTGATCTTTGATTTCGACCAAGACACGAGACTTTAACATCTAGACTTCGGCCTTCAAATCGCTATATATGACATGCACATGTACAGCACATCAACACCTATGTCACTGTTGCACATTTGTTTTTTTTTTTTTGTAATGAATAATCACAAGCAAATACAACCGCCATCATTCATGCATAACCATCTATTTTGTCATCTCACTATTATAATTCCCACAAAGAATAAAAAGAGAAATATTCAAATTCCTTTAAGTAGTAATCATCAAGCTTTACGCTACAATACTATGGAAATATCAAAGATCCCGCTTGAGGAGTAAAACTTATGCATGCTTGGTTACTTTTTTCGGTCACTTGGTTAATATTTATGTTGTTACTAATCTTTTGCATTCCCTAAAGTCTCAGAAACTTTTCGGTTGTCTTTGCTACAAAATGATGCATACATCTTTACGACTTTCTAGAAAAGGACATTTCAACAATGCTATTAGGCCAAAGGAGATATTATAGTGCAAAAACTTCAAATGTTTTACACCAAAATATATTCCTTACTCGCCAGTCTCTATTTCATTGCCAAATAAGTTTTAAAGCAAGCACGAACAAACCAGGTTGCTGATGAACTAGAATACTAGTTAAAGTTGCAATTCCAACAATCTTGAGATTCACATCCAAATGGGAGCGATCTAATGCCTTCTATAATATCGGTCACATGCATTGAATATGTAGCATAATAACGAGGGGTTTTCTTTGTTTTTTTACGCTTTTCACTAAGGTTTTCCTATGATTTCATTGATGTATTCAAATGGATGTACTAATAATGCGACATCTAGAGTGCACCATTTCGAGCCATTGATTTTAGCCTTTTTTTTCCAATGGTCAATAACCAATGGCTCACAACAAAAGCCCTTTTTGTGCGTGTGGTGCATAATGGTCAACAACCAATGGCTCACAACAAAAGCCCTAATGCGTACATCTAGAGTGCACCATTTCCGAGCCATTGATTTTAGCCTTTTTTCCAATGGCTCATAACAAAAGCCCTTTTTTTTGTGTGTGGTGCATAATGGTCAACAACCAATGGCTCACAACAAAAGCCCTCTTTTTGTGTGTGTGGTGCATAATGGGCACATGAAGGGCTTTGAAGGGCGCATGTAGTGCGCTTTCCCGCCCGCAACACATTTCTTATCATAACTTTTGATCCAGAGCTCGCTTTGAGATGATTTTTATTATGCGTTGAAAGCTCTCTGAGATCTTTTGATAGTGTATGATATGGATATGTTTGGTTAAGTTATCTATGCTAAAACAGCAATTTTTCGGCCGGGTTTTGTAGGCTTTCACATCCTACCACCGATTAATACAGGATTGCGCTTATTGGATATTGTTTTATGGCTCATTCTCATGAAGCTTGCAAAAATTACCATGCAATTTAGATTTTGAGGCAAATTTATTAAGCAAATTCCAAGGCTTCTAGATCCTTGTGCTAACAAGCAAAAAGTTTCCCACTTTGGTTTCTCACCACAAGAATCCATGGAGGCCAAAGGTCTGCCGTTAAATTCTAGTTCAAAAATGTTTGTGTATGGGTGTTGCAAACTTTATGACTTTCAGAATAATGGGATCAATCCGCCTTATCTTTATGGTAACTTTTACTTATGTTCTATTTGTTTTATTGTGATGAAATTCAAAAGCTACAGTGATGAAAGCCTCAAAGGAATTCTAGTTTTTTCTCGGTTTGAATTCTAAATTTTTTGTCACACCTGGGATAATCCTAAGGTCCCGAAGGGGCAAAAAAAATTTTGCAACACAAACCATTAACATCCAACATATAAAAATTAAATCCCCCAACACATAACTACCATTGACATTAATTAACACAACCATTGGGTCCAACACATTTAAATTAAAATCCCCTTAAACCCCTTTTAGTTTGGGTGCATATTCACACCTGGGGTGACGTGGGGTAGCGAGCCCTCATAATTGTATTTTGCACGCATTAAAAAATTAACACCATATAGTATTCTCGCTTGAAATCTATTTTGCGAATCTTGTTATACAAGATAGCAAATTTTGTACTTGCATACCCCACAAACGAGGAACTTTAATGCATCGTGGAGATTAAGGAATAAGGGGTGAATATACCTATCCAACGGCTCTTATGTCTCTGAGTCACCCCGGTGAATATGCACCCAAACCAAAGGGGATTTTAATTTAAATGTGTTGGACCGAATGGTTGTGTTAATTAATGTCAATGGTAGTTATGTGTTGGTTGTTAATGTCAATGGTTGTTATGTGTTGGTTGTTATGTGTTGGGGGATTTAATTTTTATATGTTGGATGTTAATGGTTTGTGTTGGTTGTGTATTATGGATCTGAAAGTGAAAAGCATGTGTCCAAAATTCTAAAAAACTAGCTCTTCATATGATTTATGCAACCCGATTTCTTTCCCTTCTTATCTGCAAAAAGAAATAATGTTAATCCATGTAAGATGTAGACATGCATATATAAAATAAAAAACAACCTTTTAGATGGTTTTTTATAAAGTCAGCAATTAACTTGCACTTCTCATCTAGAGTATAATTATGTGTACCAGGATCATAAGTTAGAGAAGCCAATGATATTAGAACTCAAGAGAAAATTCTTGACTATTTGCCAAGTCAGAATTAAACAAGATGCTTCTTTCTTGCAGCCATGTCAACTCTTGCAGTCAACGAGAGATCCTCACGAGAGTAAATAACTTACTATTTTATTGTTTCTCAAGCTATAGAGAGTATACCATATGGCATGTAATACTAATTTTTTTAGCACCTTGACACAATAAGTTTTGCACAGCATGGAAGTCAATCACCATGGTATAGAGAGGCCAATTGCAAAATCTTATGTTTTGCAAAACGATACTCATTCTCAGATTTCAATTTAGGAAAAAATGTAGGATCTTAACAATTGGCCATAGTGTAGAATGAATTAAATATCGACCTTGGTATGGCATTTAGATGCACCTTGTTAAGGGTTACATTGGTAAAAGCCAAAATATTATATCTCAAGCTCTTGAAGGGTTCTTAATTTGTTTGAATTCAAAAGGAAACTTTATTTGGTTATTTTATTTGTAATCAAAGTCATTGTATTTTATAGAATAGAAATGTGGTAAAATTTGTGATGGATACATTTCTTCGTCGGAGTCATTAACCATTGAATATATAGTACTATAAACCATTGAAATAAACTATAAAAAACAAGGTGCAAAAGCAATCGTGGATTGCCCCCAAAATGCTATTATGAATAAAAGCTTTATAAATGTATCTTCATTATTTAAATTATTTAATTATTTTGAAAAGTAGTATAGGAACATGGATGAATCATTTTGTTGCATATGTCTTTGTTTTTGCAAGGCTTAAGAGGTAAGTGGCCAATATCACGAAGATGTTGTTTTTTCCTGTTTCCGATCCCGTTTGACAATTCATGTGTATTTTTTTTTTTTGTTAAGGGTGATGCGTAACTTTTTTTTTTTATGTTTAGATGTAGATTTTGAACATTATTTATTAGCATGTGTTTGTGTTGAATGGTTAAGTCCTTTGAGGTGTAGGGTTCGAAAGTTAGTGTTGAATAACATGAGTAACATATGGGATTTGAATTTTTAAAATCAATGTAAAAAGTAAATCATTTATATAAAAGTGTCTAGTTTTGCTTTAAAAGCAAAGATTTCTACAATTATTAAAATGCATTTAAAGCTCATAGACAGAAGTGTTGATTGTCTAGTTGTTTTCGTTTTCGATGATTACGCTTTTGCACAATTGATTTTGAATATCCCTCGTTGGATTTTGTTGAGATACTGCTCACGGAATTTTAGTGGCGACGTCATCATTTCATTATACAATTCTCCATCGTCCATTCCATATGCTTTGTCAAGGAGTTCATTTCGGAAGAGTGCTTTGTATGCTTTGCCCTTGTAGATTTGTAGATGGAACCAAAGAAGTGTTGGTAATTGGCTTTGATTTGCAGCTTTCACATCGTCTTGCAAGGTGTTCTTCTTCATACGTTTCAAATGTGCAATGTGTACAAACGTATCGTATGCTATCGAAATTGTTAGTTTGTGCTTCAAATTTGCCTTTGATCTCGGGCCATATGTCGGTACATACCGAAATTACTTGCATATATTTGTGATTGGTACAATTGTTTGCTTACCGCTACGCCCTTGTTGCTTCGACATGACTTGGATACACAATGTCTTTCATGCGTCAAATTGTTAATGTGTCGTTAGAAGGGCATATGTGAGATTTAAAGCGAGTTGCTTTTTCGCTTGAATTTGTTGCTTCATTTAAAAAAATGGGATTGGAATGTAGAACTTAAAATTAGTCCAATGTGTTAGTACATCTTGGTGCCAGCAAATCAAGCAAGATCGTTGTGTATATGCATTGTGAGCATTAATTGTACTTATATAACATAATTCTAAGCGTGACAATTCTTGGAAATCGTATGTACAATACAAAATTGCGAGAAACTCCATTAGAGATTCCATCTCAACGTTGTAGAATAAGGTGCTAATTGTAGACTCTAGACATTTGATAATGACAAAAAATCTAAATACGACAACTCAAATGTTGACCACCCCTCGAAGGTCGATGCACGGTTCACTCCACAAAGGTATGGTTTCAAGGTTTTAATATTAAAATTCCACTTCCATAGCTAACTAATTTATTGAGACAAGTAATGCGAGTCTCATAATTACGTGCTTACAGACTTTTAAAATCTATAGGGTCTTACTGACCGCAAATGTCCGGTAACCCTTGTCCATCCCCAGACTAGGCCTCATCTCCTGAACAAGCTTTGTATAATCATCCTAGATACCGTTGATTTATTAGCTTCAAATTACGTAAAATGTCTTAGTTAATACAACTAGTCATAGAAATTCTTACAACTTGTTATTACTCCTTGCGCACGTCATGCTCAAATTTCCTCTGGACTAATTCTTTCTTAAGCCCAGCGCCACCCAATTCCTTCTATGATTACCTAACTTTATAATTTTCTTTTAACATGCCAACAATGAGTTCAAAGCAACAAATTGACAAATCCAAAACATAAACAACAAATAAAGACCACAACCCAAAAAGTTACGTAAAAAGAAAACAAAGAACACCAAGCAACGAAGATAGACATGTTTCTCCTCTTTGGGCTCTCGATTTTGGCATGGATTCACCATCTACCACCGATCCACCACCAAATCGACATGATCCAAGCCCAAATCGACCTGATTCCGCGATTTTGAGGCATTTTGGGGCAGTTGGATGCTGAGGAGCTCTTCAAACACCTTTAATAGCCATGCCGGTCCTTAATTCCTTCAAAATAGGCCTTTAAACTCAATTTCGGCCCTCTCCTAAGTAGTTTCAGCATGTTCTAACCATGCCCAATCCACGCCATGAGACATGTGCTCAGTTTTTGGGTTGCCCCTAAGGGGGCAAACCCTTGTTCATGTGGGTTTTAGGCATATTCTAAGTATATGCCGGAATATTCTTAGAATATGTTGAAACCGCTAAAACCCTTTGTTGCTCAGGAACCGGGCGGTTGCCATCGTTACCGGGCGACCATCGCGCAAACGGGCTAACCGGCTGTGCTATTTCTACTGAATCAGAGAGCAGAGCTCTTCTGCCTATCTCTTCTCGAATCTTGTGTTGCTCTATCGCCATAGCTGAATTTGTGTAACTCTCGTTAAGAATGGATTTGAGGACTTGGCCAGTGCACAAGATTTGAGGATTTGTCGACGCCATCCTTTTGGAGCTTAGCTATGGCGCAGATATCTTCGCAAGCTGGCACGCAGTTCAACTATGAGAAGACTCAGAAGGGAGCCTTTTTCTTCGGCAGGTATAAGTGGAAGGGTGAGTTTTAGAGAAGATAATACAAGAAAGAGGAAAAAGGAAGATTCTTTCACGTAAAACAAGGGTTTTTGAGGATTTTTTTTAGAAACCGGGGGTTTTTTGTGGAAGAAAAACTCGGATTTTTGTTTCATTCTCTGCATCATAATTTGTTCCAGATTTAGCATCATTATATGTCTCTACGCTCAGCTCCAAGATCGCTATAGTTAAAGCTTGATAATGCAACTGCTTGGTATTAGAAAACAAGGGATTTTAGTGCAGATACATGGGATTTTTTCCACTATTCTTGATTGCATGGGATCGATTCTCTCTTTCATAGTTGATTAGTGTTTTTTTTTTCTTCTCTTCTTCCAGTACCAGGAGTTCTTAAGGCACCGATTTGTATTATGCAAGAGGGTCGATCTTTTCTATATTGATTCTTGCAGATCGACACTTGTAAAAGGGCCTATTTTTCACAAAAGAACAGAAGACAAAGAAGCAGGGGGTTTTTGTGCAGAGACAGAGGATCTTTTACCTATTGATGATTGCAGGCCAATGTTTTCTCTATTGTTTCTTGCAGAGCCGATTTTTTTTTCTCTCCTCAAGAAGTTCTTAACGGGGACTAAGATGGCAAAAATAGGGAAAAAGAAAGGAAAGGACAAGATGACCTATAAACACCTGTAACATTTGCTGCTTTACTACTTGGATTCTTGTCTAAAGAAAGGTTGGCAATTGGAACCCGTAAAGCAATGTTTTGTTAGGTAATGATCAAACCCACCGCCTTTATTACAAATCAAACAAGAAGTCTCGGGCAATCATTTGGCAATTTACTGAGAGGGTTTCTTGGCTCTTGTACCTGCCCTAGAGCGTTTTCTGGTGAGAAGATGACTCTATCACCTGTGGAGATTTCTTTGTTTCTCATATCTTGATTAGAAATCTGTTGAGGTTATCTCTTCTCTTTTTTCAGGCATTTCATTTGTCTTTGAATATGATAACTACTGAGACACACAATGCTATGAAAGATGTGATTGACTCATGCAAGCACTCATCGTGACAACTATTTAGCTCTTCTGGAAGGTCTGAGGACTAATGTTCTTTTTGTAAATCTATTGGATAACAGCTCATTCTTTTAAGGCCACTATGCCATGCTTGTGACAGCTAACAAAAGATTGGGTCACGAGCTAATTCAAAACCTACAATTGTATTATATCTTCCTTGGAGAACATGACCCTACTATTCTTTGTAGACTGAGGCGCTTCCAGACATAGCAACAACAAGACGTCACGGGGATTTTGTTGACCTTTCATGGTTGGTTAGCTCAATATTTGCTGATTCAATGGTTTGACAAGCCAGTTTGGCTCGTAATTAGTACAATGTTCGGAGTTAATAAAAGCACATGTTAATCAACCATAAATGTCACAAACATGCGTGTTGCCTTGTCATGTATATGTGGCATGTCAAGCCTGATATGAGCTAGCATCCAGATCTTGAAATGCTAAGCTGGTGTGAAGCAAAGGACAATTTGTTACAAGGGCAGGTTAATTCTCCGACTCAGACCTGGAAAATGTGCAAGCGATTTTCTGGACCTCATTTTTTTTCTTCTCGTGATGGCCACAATGCTTGAGGTGAGTATATCATTTTACATCCTTATACAAAGATACAAGGCTATCATCATGTATTCGTCAAAAGATGGAATTGAATTTCAGCTTTGGCAGATTGATATTTACCTTCGCATATATATTCCTCTGAACATCAATCAAACATTTAGTGCTTCTCTCTCCCTCAGTTACTGTGTCTGAGCATTGCATGCCATATCATGAATTTTTATAATAAAGAATAAGTACAAATTTTTGTTCCTCTATGCACCACAGAAAACTGCATCTTCGCCACAATAAGATTGTTATTGTGCCTTTTGAACATTTCGTTTTGTTCCCAGCCTTTCTAAGATACGATGTGCTTGATGTAGATAGTTCGACAATTTTTCTCATGCAGCAACGACATCGACGACATCGTAGCTGTATGTAAAATACATGGGCCTGTACAATTTCCATTACTGATGTAACTACACGAAGCATTCTTCATGAATGGCTAATGTGTTTTAGACAAAGAACATAATCACGTTAATCCCAATTGCTCTAGGCACTGAGCTTCGCAAGCCTCTTCTTGGTCCATATACAATTTATAAACAAAAGAAAACAAAACAACACAAAACAAAACCCCCATTCAAACCATTAATAAGCCTTGACACATGAAATGATCTAACAAGAACCATGAAAACGAAACGACAACAAGAAACATCAAAACACACCTTTGGGCCACCGGAGGGCAACCCGTCGTGCGCAGCACCTTGTTTTTTTCTTCCTGATCAATCCCATCTTGGTTTTTGTCGGATCCAATTCACATTCTCAGAACAAATCCAATCCTTCTTCCTGATGATCTTTCAAAAGCCCATCTTACAAATCCAATTACCCAGATACAAAGCCTCTCAATCACAACTCTTAACAAAAGCATGTACAATCATGGCAGCCTATGCAAACCTCAATTGAATCCTAAAAATTAGAATTCAAACCCCACCTGAAAAGGAAGAACGATTTGATGCCGTTTATTCCAGCTCCGCCTCCGTCATAGCCTCCTCGGCTCCTCTGAAACTCAAATTCCTTTCGGAGCTCCTCTCTTTGCAACAATTCCTCCGCACTACCACCAAAGCCCTCTTCTATAATTTTTTTTTTTATAGTTTGGCTTATGTGGATTTACTTATGTGGATACTAGTAATTGCCCGTGTTCTTTGGGTAACATTTGGAAACCTGTAAAGTTTGGGAACTTGTGCATTTGCGTGGAGTAACTTCTAGGCCTTTGGATCATTTTCAAAACTTGTAGAGTCCCTTGGATCATTGGGAACTTGTAGAATGCAAGTAGCCATGTTTATGAGTTGTTGAGGGTTTTACTAAATCTCATATAGTCACCCGCTCTTGCTACTTTTATATGAATGTGGATGTCTTGTGGCTATGGATGTGTTGTGAACAACGTTATGTAACCCTTTGAAGGCATTACATTTAATGTGTTATAGTTTGCTTATTGTGTGTTGCGTTTTACCTTTAAAAGTACTTGGGACCTTTGATTAGATATACAATTCGAAATACTTGGATTTTGTTAATTGTATGCACAAATAAAATATGATGAAACTTGTGGGCATGCCTCTTGCCAATTAAATAAAAAACATCGTAAAAGATGAAACATGGGCAATGGGCATTTCCTATATATCCCAAGTGTGCTTATTGTAATATCTCTAGGAAACAAAGCTTCATTTTGAACCATTGTCAAAAAGTATGTTGCAAAACAATGGGATCTTTTAGTGGCATGATGTAAAACAAATAATAAGGCAAAATATTAAAGAACTTATAACACATCCATGTCAGAATATATATGCATGCAAGCTTCCCAAGAAGCTCCAACCTCTACTAATTGTAACATATATGCATGCAAGCTTCCAAAGAAGTCCAACCTCTCTACCGATTATCACTTAACGGTTTAACAAACCGCTCTAGTGACTTCAAATTGTGTAAATCATCTTTTATATGCATTTAAATTGCTATTAGACATTGGTTTTCTAGCTTGTTAGAGTTAAACAAAGGAAGTGATGACTTAAACCGGCAAACGGCATTTCCTAGGCATTTCCTATACTGCTAAAGGGTACTTATGCTCGAAGTTCAAAGTATGTACATCCGATATCCTCGCTTTCGTGGTCAATACGAATCATGATACTAAAGTACAACCCAAGGACATTCTTGATGATAATGAAGGACATTTTTGGTCTTGCTTTTCTTGGCGAAAGCAAGGCTAAGCTACTCTTGTAGGTGAGTGATAAGTTCAAGTCATCAAAGCCGCCAGCAACATTCGATAGCGCGATTTACCAAAATGTTGAACATTCAATTAATTACCTCCTAGCTTAGATGATCAAAGTTATTTCCTCGCATAACTTGCCAAAGATTTGGGGTCTTGACATGTTGCTCATGCACCTCTCCAAAAATAATTGCATCCCATCTTTGCCATCTCACGCATGGTCAGCAATTATTGAGGATGCCATAGTGGAGAAGCATCAAAAGAGGAGAGCGAAGCTTTACGTAAAGTCAAAACACAATTCACTTTCCTCCGATCGTAGCATAACCGCATTCTATACTACTATTTGTATCATATACCAACCTTCATACCTGCCATAGAATCAACAAAATAAGCATCAATGGCACGTAAAAGAGATGTTATTGTAATTAATGATAGTTTACAGAGAGAAATGCTATCTCTCTTATACAATAAAGACTTATAATTAATTATTGTCCAAGCTTACCCTTATGTATAAAGAGTTCAACCACCCACCCAAGGATTTCACAACGTGTGGACAACTGTGTAAAAAAATTATTTTTTGCGCAGATATTTCCCCTTGCCTTTACCGGAGGCCATGATCCCTTATGTAATGCAAATGGTTGCAGAACATGGATGAGAGTATAGGATCTTACCACAAAGAACCAAGAGATTGTTTGTTCGCTGCGGTCCCCACCGCAACATGCCATAATCCAAAGGCTCGAATTTAGGCCGGAGCACGTAAGCCAATCCCTTTAGAGTTGAAATGATGATAACATTGGCGACCGCAAATGATAAGACAAAATGGCATGAGCATTTATGGCGTTCTCCTCATGCATAAACAAATCTCGCTTCTATATAGAGTCTGTTTCTCCGTACCAAAGGACAAACCAAAACAATTGTTGAGATTAATTATTCTACATGTAGAAAAGTTTGAAGGTATGCTTACAGAACCGTGAGATTCTTTTACCCGCTATCATCTCAGAGGGCATAAGAAGCGTATATCGATGCACAAGAAGCAGAGGCCAAGTCTATCTATGATTGTTGCTGTGCTTTTCCTCTATGATCGTTGCTGTACTTTTCCTTCCGCTACAGTAAATTGTCGTCGCTGACTTAACTTGGGTTCAAGCTTCCCGGGATAACGTGCCATTGGTCTCCCATCGAATGATGGACTACAAAAACTTGGCTACCGCGAAACGGACTTGGATGTGGCTTTGGATCCTTCTATGTCAAGAGGCGCCATGGCTTATGAGGTAGGAGCAAAACAAATCTGAGGAGCTTCTTTCACAGAATGCAGCTTTGCCAAGCCGCCCAATCCTCCCTAGCTGATGCCTTCGCAAAAAAACACACCAAGAACTCCAAAAGCTCTAAACGCCAAGCCCAACAGTGGTTCACAACGAACAATTTTAGGGCAGAGGATGGCTATGGCGTCGGGTCCGGGGCGTAAAAGGGAACCCGCTGAAGCAAGTAAATTTTTTTAGGACATGGCATAATCTCTCACCGTTGCTTCATATGGTCAAATCCTGACCGTCGAAATTAGGGTGCCATGGAAGACACACCCTAAAATTTTATAATAAAGATAAAGATAATAAAGATATGAACCCAAAGATAAATTCTAAAAAAAAAGGAATCTCTAGCCCAAAGGTTAAAACCAATAGTTTTTCACAAAAACGAGTTTCCGATCACGAAACATAATTTACGCCCAAAACACGGAAAACCTTAGCGATATTCATACGCGAAAAAAACCAAAAAGTTTTTCACCGACGGAAATACAATCGCGAATGACGGTCGGCCGATTATCGATATACCCCGATATGCCGGAATATGCCAAAACCAACCCTCCCTAACTAATCGAATTGCCCCTTAACAGGGGCAATCCAAAAAATTGTCATTGTTCACATGACACAAGCTACACCATATTGCTTAAATGAAATGGTCGATTCTCGCCCAATACAATCCGATCTACACTTGTCATTTTGATCTTATCTCATTCTATATTCATTTAGAAAATCGAAATCTATCTATATTCATTGCCTACAATTTGGGTATAATGTACACATGTGCCCATCATCAAGCCCAATGTTGCATCAAAGATTTTCTAATACCTTGAAGACACAAGAGACACACTTTACAAAGTTGCATCCTTTTTTAAAACATGGGCTTTTCTTCATTTTTACAAATGCATGGAGCAATCGATCATGCTTCTAATACTTCTATATGATTGCTTGGCACTATTCATACATGCTTTGATGCCCTTACTTATAAAAACCGGGAACAATACAAGAGCAATTTAACAACAACATCTAACGAGCCCTAACTCGTGATAGCCTTTTGTGGAAGTAAAGAAAACTGGACTTTGATCTTTGATTTCTCACCAAGACAATGTACTTTAACATCTAGACTCGGCCTTCAAATCTGCTATATGACATGCACATGTACAAAGACATCAACACCTATGTCAATTATTGCACATTTGTTTTTTTTTTTTGTAATGAATAATCACAAGCAAATACAACCGCCATCATTCATGCATAACCATCTATTTTGTCATCTCACTATTATAATTCCCACAGTAATAAAAAGAGAAATATTCAAATTCCTTGTCAGAGTAATCATCAAGCTTTCTCGCTACAATACTATGGAAATATCAAAGATCCCGCTTTGAGGAGTAAAACTTATGCATGCTTGGTTACTTTTTTTTCGTCACTTGGTTAATATTTATGTTGTTACTACCGGCCGCATTCCCTAAAGTCTCAGAACTTTTCGGTTGTCTTTGCTACAAAATGATGCATACATCTTTACGACTTTCTAGAAAAGGACATTTCAACAATGCTATTCGTCAAAGGAGAGATATTATAGTGCAAAAACTTCAAATGTTTTACACCAAAATATATTCCTTACTCGCCAGTCTCTATTTCATTGCCAAATAAGTTTTAAAGCAAGCACGAACAAACCAGGTTGCTGATGAACTAGAATACTAGTTAAAGTTGCAATTCCAACAACCTTGAGATTCACATCCAAATGGGAGCGATCTAATGCCTTCTATAATATCGGTCACATGCATTGAATATGTAGCATAATAACAGGGGTTTTCTTTGTGTTTTTGTACGCTTTTCACTAAGGTTTTCCTATGATTTCGCGGATGTATTCAAATGGATGTACTAATCGCGCATATCTAGAGTGCACCATTTCGAGCCATTGATTTTAGCCTTTTTTTCAAATGGTCAATAACCAATGGCTCACAACAAAAGCCCTTTTTTGTGCGTGTGGTGCATAATGGTCAACAACCAATGGCTCACAACAAAAGCCCTAATGCGCATCTAGAGTACACCATTTAGCCATTGATTTTAGCCTTTTTTTTTTTTTGGTCAACAACCAATGGCTCATAACAAAAAGCCCTTTTTGTGCGTGTGGTGCATAATGGTCAACAACCAATGGCTCACAACAAAAGCCCTCTTTTGTGTGTGTGGTGCATAATGGGCACATGAAGGGCTTGAAGGGCGATGTAGTGCGCTTTCCATGGCAACACATTTCTTATCATAACTTTTGATCCAGAGCTCTGTTTGAGATGATTTTTATTGCATTGGAAAGCTCTCTCTGAGATCGTTTTGATAGTGTATGATATGGATATGTTTGGTTAAGTTATCTATGCTAAAACAGCAATTTTTCGGCCGGGTTTTGTAGGCTTTCACATCCTACCGGTGATTAATACTGATTGCTTATTGGATATTGTTTTATGGCTCATTCGAATGAAGCTTGCAAAAAATTACCATGCAATTTAGATTTTGAGGCAGTTATTAAGCAAATTCCAAGGCTTCTAGATCCTTGTGCTAACAAGCAAAAAAGTTTCCCACTTTGGTTTCTCACCACAAGAATCCATGGAGGCCAAAGGTCAGCCAAGTAAATTCTAGTTCAAAAATGTTTGTGTATGGGTGTTGCAAACTTTATGACTTTCGTAATAATGGGATCAATCCGGCTCTATCTTTATGGTAACTTTTACTTATGTTCTATTTGTTTTATTGTGATGAAATTCAAAAGCTACAATTGATGAAAGCCTCAAAGGAATTCTAGTTTTTTTTACGGTTTGAATTCTAAATTTTTGTCACACGGGAGGGGGATGTCCCTAAGGCCCCGGAAGGGGCAAAAAAAATTTTTGCAACACAAACCATTAACATCCAACATATAAAAATTAAATCCCCAACACATAACTACCATTGACATTAATTAACACAACCATTGGGTCCAACACATTTAAATTAAAATCCCCTTAAACCCCTTTTTAGTTTGGGTGCATATTCACACCAGGGGTGGCGTGAGGGTAGCTTGTGAGCCCTCATAATTGTATTTTTGCACGCAAAAAAATTAACACCATATAGTATTCTCGCTTTGAAATCTATTTTGCGAATCTTGTTATACAAGATAGCAAATTTTGTACTTTGCATACCCCACAAACGAGGAACTTTACGTGCGGTGTAGATTAAGGAATAAGGGGTGAATATACCTATCCAACACCTCGTTGTCTCTGAGTCACCCCCGTGGTGAATATGCACCCAAACCAAAGGGGATTTTAATTTAAATGTGTTGGACCCAATGGTTGTGTTAATTAATGTCAATGGTAGTTATGTGTTGGTTGTTAATGTCAATGGTTGTTATGTGTTGGTTGTTATGTGTTGGGGATTTAATTTTTTATATGTTGGATGTTAATGGTTTGTGTTGGTTGTGTATTATGGACGGAGTGAAAAAGCATGTGTCCAAAATTCTAAAAACTAGCTCTTCATATGATTTATGCAACCCGATTTCTTTCCCTTCTTATCTGCAAAAAGAAATAATGTTAATCCATGTAAGATGTAGACATGCATATATAAAATAAAAAACAACCTTTTAGATGGTTTTTTATAAAGTCAGCAATTAACTTGCACTTCTCATCTAGAGTATAATTATGTGTACCAGGATCATAAGTTAGAGAAGCCAATGATATTAGAACTCAAGAGAAAATTCTTGACTATTTGCCAAGTCAGAATTAAACAAGATGCTTCTTTCTTGCAGTTTCATGTCAACTCTTGCAGTCAACGAGAGATCCTCACGAGAGTAAATAACTTACTATTTTATTGTTTCTCAAACTATAGAGAGTATACCATATGGCATGTAATACTAATTTTTTTAGCACCTTGACACAATAAGTTTTGCACAGCATGGAAGTCAATCACCATGGCATAGAGAGGCCAATTGCAAAATCTTATGTTTTGCAAAACGATACTCATTCTGTATTTCAATTTAGGAAAAAAATGTAGGATCTTAACAATTGGCCATAGTGTAGAATGAATTAAATATCGACCTTGGTATGGCATTTAGATGCACCTTGTTAAGGGTTACATTGGTAAAAGCCAAAATATTATATCTCGCTCTTGGAAGGGTTCTTAATTTGTTTGAATTCAAAAGGAAACTTTATTTGGTTATTTTATTTGTAATCAAAGTCATTGTATTTTATAGAATAGAAATGTGGTAAAATTTGTGATGGATACATTTCTTCGGCGGAGTCATTAACCATTGAATATATAGTACTATAAACCATTGAAATAAACTATAAAAAAATTTGTCATTGTTCACATGACACAAGCTACACCATATTGCTTAAATGAAATGGTCGATTCTGCCCAATACAATCCGATCTACACTTCTTATTAACCGACAATCATTTATATCCATCATTTTGATCTTATCTCATTCTATATTCAGACTTAGAAACTCGAAATCTATCTATATTCATTGCCTACAATTTGGGTATAATGTACACATGTGCCCATCATCAAGCCCAATGTTGCATCAGCATTTTCTAATACCTTGAAGACACAGTAGACACACTTTACAAAGTTGCATCCTTTTTAAAACATGAGCTTTTCTTCATCTTTACAGCTGCATGGAGCACCGATCATGCTTCTAATACTTCTATATGGTTGCTTGGCACTATTCATACATGCGTTGATGCCCTTACTTATAAAACTGGGAACAATACAGTAGCAATTTAACAACAACATCTAATAGAGCCCTAACTCGTGATAGCCTTTGTGGAAGTAAAGAAAACCTGGACTTTGATCTTTGATTTCTGACCAAGACACAGACTTTAACATCTACACTTGGCCTTCAAATCTGCTATATGACATGCACATGTACATCACATCAACACCTATGTCACTGTTGCACATTTGTTTTTTTTTTTTAATGAATAATCGCAAGCAAATACAATCGTCATCATTCATGCATAACCATCTATTCTGTCATCTCACTATTATAATTCCCACAGTAATAAAAAGAGAAATATTCAAATTTCTTGCTGTAGTAACCATCAAGCTTTCTGCTACAATACTATGGAAATATCAAAGATCCTGCTTGAGGAGTAAAACTTATGCATGCTTGGTTACTTTTTTTTGGTCACTTGGTTAATATTTATGTGGTTACTACTGCTGCATTCCCTAAAGTCTGTAACTTTCAGTTGCCTTTGCTACAAAATGATGCATACATCTTTACGACTTTCTAGAAAAGGACATTTCGACAATGCTATTCGTCAATTATAGTGCAAAAACTTCAAATGTTTTACACCAAAATATATTCCTTACTCGCCAGTTCTATTTCATTGCCAAATAAGTTTTAAAGCAAGCACGAACAAACCAGGTTGCTGATGAACTAGAATACTAGTTAAAGTTGCAAATCTAACAATCTTGAGATTCACATCCAAATGGGAGCGATCTAATGCCTTCTATAACATCGGTCACGTGCATTGAAAAAGCATGTATTATGGATGGAGTGAAAAAGCATGTGTCCAAAATTCTAAAAACTAGCTCTTCATATGATTTATGCAACCCACTTTCTTTTCCTTCTTATCTGCAAAAAGAAATAATGTTAATCCACGTGAGATGTAGACATGCATGTATAAAATAAAAAACAACCTTTTAGATGGTTTCTTATAAAGTCAGCAATTAACTTGCACTTCTCATCTAGAGTATAATTATGTGTACCAGGATCATAAGTTAGAGAAGCCAATGATATTAGAACTCAAGAGAAAATTCTTGACTATTTGCCAAGTCAGAAGTAAACAAGATGCTTCTTTCTTGCAGTTTCATGTGCACTGTACCATGAAAGATTAATCTGCACATCATGAGAAGGGTGATTAGCTAAACCAATAGGTTCCCTAGCTTCTTTCCATGATTGTCCAGACTTTCTTTGCATGTGGAGCACTCTACCTAAATACCATACATCTTCTTGATTATATTTCTTAAACGAGAAATCTTTTTTGCTTTTCGCTTTCTTGTTTGCATCCTTGGCTCTGTTTGAATTTCAAAATGCACTGCACAATTTGATCCAATACCTAAGAGTGTTGCATCATCTAAGTTTTCACTTGAAGTGAGTGGGTAAATGTGGGACTTCACCTTGCTCAATCGGTCCTTCAAAGCCAAGGGCTGCCTGCTGCCACATTTTGGCAGCATATAAGAATTTTTGTGCCTTATATACCCAAGACTCTTTTTCCCAGAATGCCTATGGGATATTATGTCAGAAACTTGAAGAAACCTAAAATCGAGTCACGCCAAGATCCGGCCTTTTTGTCTCGATCTAGCTGGCTAATCATAGCTTAAACACCCCAGATCTACCTATTCTAAGCCAAAAAACCCAGAACTAAATTAAAAGACAAGGATTTGGGCTGGATTTGCCAAGAATGGGCCAGAAATAGAGGATTATGAAAGGGGAATTTGCTTTCAAAAGAATTCGAGGGCTTTGGGCCCAAGAATTGATCAGGACATCTCTGACAGAGACTGGATTGACCAACTCATGCTTGAATCTGCCTTCCTTGCTTCATAAGTTGCTGGATTATTTGAGGTGAATTGCTTAATTTCTACCGTGTGACTTTTGATTATGTGCCCAAGACATCAGAACTTGGGAATGATTTGATTGACTGTGTGTTATTCATGTGAATGAAAATCCGACCTTTGGTACAAAAAATTGTATTCAATTTGCATTCAACATTGCAAAAAGAGGATAGTGAAGAGGTAAAGGTGATATTTGAATAATTAAAATACAAGTCTAGCTTATCTCTGATAAATTGCATCTCATATTGTATTCTAAACAAATTTCATAAAAGAAAAAATAAAAAATTAGAATAAACTGCTCGAGGTTAGAGTTATCTTAGAAGATTAATTATTTAAAGCAGGTTAAGTACCACTTTTTGAGTTGCACATCACATACAGAACTACTAGAATAATTAGGAAGCGTCAAAGTTAAAAAGAGTGTCAAAAATTGTTTTACAAAAGTTTGTTTGCTATTCTTCTGCAAATTCACAGCATTCTAGCCAATAATCATCAATTCTGACCATATGAGCTTTGATTCTCATCTAAGAGGTTGATTCCCCTTACTTGCAGACCTATCAGAGATGTCAGGAGTTGTCTAAAGTTAAAAAAGATCATCAGAATTGAATTTGCAAAAATATACTTGCTGTTTTTGCTTTGTGACAGTCTGTATGCAAAAAATTCTGAATTTCAAGGCATTCTAACATATTTCTTTGCCAATAGACCTGTTGATCCTTGTGTGCAGACCTGTCAGAGATAGGATCAAGTGTCAAAAGTTAAAAAGGACTCATACTTTTTGATCTGCAAAATTTAGCTTGCTGCCAGGGATATTGACCAAGTTTTGACTTGGTCAGGTTTACAAATTTCAGAGATCTCTGCAAATTTACTGGCATCTATCGTTTGGCCCCATATTCCTTGAGTCTTGAAGCAGCTTTTTGAATTGGAACCATGTCAAAATTCGAATATATTGGCAAATGACATCATTTTTGTTGAGGCCACCTTTTTCTTGTTTTGGAAAAGCAGTGCTAATTCATTGTTTGAGCATTCTTTTCGCAATTTTCTTGCACAGAGTGGTTGCCTAAAGCAAGTTGGAGGTTCTAAGCCATTGAGATTGAAGGTTTGCCAGGAACACCTTCAACATTTTGGAGGTTCTACCAAGATCTTTATCTGGAATTTAAACTCATGTCTCCTAGGAGAAACAATGAGACTTCTGAACATGCTGAAGCACAAAAGAACCATGAGACCTCTTCAACAGTATCAGGAGTAATTATTCAAGCCAATGCAGGTATACCTTGCCACTACTTTGAGCTGAACATGCCAATTCCTCCCCTTACATTTGATCCAAGTATGAATGCTAACAATTTCTTGAAGACTTTTGAGGAATACTATCAGGAATATGGGCACAAAAAAGGATGCAAATTGTTTGAATTCAAGAAGTGCTTCAAGAATGATGAAGTGAGAGCATGGCTGGAATATGTCATGAGTTTAGGTGCTAATTCATGGGATAAAATCGTAAAGAAATTCTTGGCAAGGTTTGGTAAGCTTCTTGATCCCCAAGATTTGATCTTTGAGCTGCGAGAGTGTACATCAGTATGTTGAATGATTTAAATTGTATCTTGTCAAATGCCAAGTAAATAAAGTACCTAACCACACTTTGCATCTTGTTGCTTCATTTATTAGAGGTTTGAGCAGCAGACCAAAAATACACAGGAAAATGCTCAAGATAAAAAAAAGCAAGTCGGATTTGATACCATACATAAGGCCTTTATTAAGGCTACTGAAATTGCTGACATGATTTCTTATCTTCCTGATGATCTGCACTCACCTCATGATCCTTTCTTTCCAGATTATGAGCAGGAGTACATGGGACCTGGACCAGTGCCAATCTATGCCATTCAAAAAGACAAAAAGAAGCCAAAGATGGAGAATCCAGATAGTCCTATGTCAGATGTCAGAGCTGAGATATTCAAAGTATCTGAAGCCTTAGTTGAGGTCACAAAGCAGCTCCAAGAAATGAAGAGTTCAAGGCCCGAGAAGAGATTATAGCCTCCATGTGCTCATTGCTCAAGAAATACACATTTCTCAGACTATTGCTGGTATAGGCCATGCACCAAGTAAAAGAATACTTTGCAAGGCAAGAGAAGGCCAAAACTAATGAATCAAGTACCTCAATGAGATTTGTGGAGGAAATAGAAGATCAGGAAGAGATCATGGCTATCCATACCAGAGGGATGAACAATTCAAATGATAAAGAGTAAATTCAAGCCAATGAGGAGACTAATGCACCCAAACTTAAGGAGAATGAGCCAAATCAGGTTATGCCTCCTCCTCCTTGTCAAAAATACATAAAGAAAGATAAGGAGAGTGAGGATTTTGAGTCTTTATTGAAGAATTCCAAGATTAGTGTGGATTTGCTAACCTTGCTCAAGATTGTTCCATCTTATAGAAAGAAAGTTTTAAATCTAACCAAAGAGGATGAAGTGGCTCTCACAAATCATATTGAGGAGCATGTCTTGACCCAAAAAGATTATGATCCAGGTGCTTTTACATGTGTGGCTATGATGGGTAAGAAAGTCTTAATCTACATCAGCTTTGTCCAATCTTGGTCATAAATGCAAGTGAAGAAAAGCAGGTAAAAGAGGTAAAATTTCAAAAAAATGGTCAAGATATAACACTATATGTGATTTGTTCAAAGAAGAAGATGAGCCTTTTGTTGCTAAATTCTTTGATGAATGGAAATATATGTTTGCTTGGGACTATAATGAGCTGATTGGTGTTGACAAAGGTGTGTGTGAATTTGAAATAAAGATTAAAGAAGGTATGAAGCTTATTATGCATAAACTAAAGAGGATAAATGCATCTTTGCTTGGCTTAATCAAAGAAGAATTGTACAAAATGAAGGATGCTGTAAATCCAGAATGGTTGTCTTGTATAGTGCCCGTGGAAAAAAAAAAAAGAACAAAGCAATTAGAATATGCATTGATTATAGGGATCTAAACAAGGCAACTATCAAGGATTGTTATTCCTTACCCTTCTTGGAGGAAGTTTTGCATGCTATTGCAGGTAAAGAGATGTATTCTTTCTTAGATGGCTTCTCAAAATTCAACCAGATCAGCATTAACACACTAACCCCAAATTAGGCTCTATGTGTAGTTTTATGCTGTATTTTTTACCAAAAAACAATACTTGAAGACCACCCATATAAATGTTCCGAAAATGCTAGAAACAACATGTAGTTTTTGGATAAAAAAGTCTATGCATAGAAAATTGACAGCCTTTTGAAAAAAATCAATGCGTTGTTTTTAGCTGTTGTTTTTTTATTTTTACTAAAAAACCAACATGTGGTTTTACAGAATATCCACATATAGTTTTTGAAAATAGGAGTTGTTTTTAAGTGTTGTTTTTCAAAAAAATCAACATGTGATTTAACAAAATATCCACGTGGATAGTAGTTGTTTTCAAGTGTTGTTTTTACTATATAATAATACGTGGTTTTAGCAAAATATCCACATGTAGATAGGTGTTGTTTTTAAGTAATTACAGGTAGAAAACTTGTGTGGTTTTCTTATAAGAATTTGGTTTCTATAAGTATTTTTAAGCAACCTAGCATTGTTTCCTTCAAAAACATACATGCTTTTAAGGAATCTAATGTTGTTACTTTAAATTTCTTATGTAGTTTCTTTAAAAAAGATGCATGCTTTTTTTAAATTACTAACGTTGTTTCCTTCAAGCAACCAGACCTATTCCCTTTATTCCCGGGGATATCACTTAGTGTATAAGGGATACGCCATGTGCGAGGAAGGGGTCATAAAAAACCCCTTCGTATACGCTTTTTTTAAGGTCTAAAAAACCCCTTTCCGTATGAAATACATCACTAGAGATTGGATTTTTTAAGGTCTAAAGAACCCCTTCCCGTACGTATTCGTACGCTTTAGGTTAAAAAAAAAACCCCTTATCGTCCACTCACATGGTATATACGGCCTACACTATGTGAATCCCCCGGGCCTTTATTATGTTTGGGGATTATATTTGTTGCTATTTAGCTCTTATTCAATAGCTAATACATTCATTTTTTTATTTGTTAAACAACTTCGTAAGTTTGGGGATTCCCTTTATATTTTGAATGTTTCAAATCCTTGATTGTAAACAAAGGTATATTTTGAATTATTGATAGTAAAACAAAGGCATTGAGAAAGATAATATGGCCATCCTTGTTATTATTGAATGAAAGAAACAGTAACAAGAAACATATTTTGAATTCAAGAAGCATATTTTGAATTCTTGATATTGCCTAGCCGCCCTTTTCTGCATCTTTGCAAGCTAAACACAACCACATGCGTTTTTGTAGCTGATATCCACGAAATTGATAGTAAAACAAGTCTCTGTTAATAGCAAAGAAAAGATTAATAAAAAACATAGCAGAGTTACCTCTGTCAAGTTTCTTTGCTGATTTCCACGAGATATGGTTACAAAACTTACGTAAGAAGAATGGTGGAATATGCAAAAACAAAGCGCCACCATAGCCGCCGCCAGAGCCACTTCAATCCCAATCGCAGTTAGTTTCCGACAAACAAGTCCCCGTTTTAAATAAGTAGAAAGATGTTATGAGCGATCTAAAGGAAAAAAAATAAAAAGGAAAAATAAAGGAACAAACTGAGGAATAGCCCCACCGGATCTAAAGGCACAGACCTTAAAGCTGCAATAGATCCAGCAACAAGGCTCACAACCGGTTTCTAGCTCTGTAGGCACATATGTAGCATTATAACAGGGGGTTTTCTTTTACTTTTTGTCTTGTTTTCTCTAAGGTTTTCATATGATTTGGTGGCCGTATTCATCCAGGTATACTAAATAGTATTTCTAGAGTGCACCCTTTTGTTAGCTATCATGTGGTGGAGGCTATTTTTAGGGTTTTTTAGGGTTGTGTGGATTATTTTTGAAGCATTTTTTTTTTAAGTCCTTTTTTGGCATGCTCCTCTCTATCTCTATCAATGGAGGCAACCGAGATCTGTTCGACGTCTTAAGCGGATATTGTCTTGGGCTGCCCACGATCCTCTGTCGGACTCATCAATCAAGAGAAAGCATCGATTGACTAAAGATGCCTCAAAAAGGCCTCGGAAAGTTGCAAAAAATGTTGCCATGAAGAAAAATGCTTGTGGGTTCGATGCCACGCATGATCTGCATGACGACCGCTTCATTTCAATAATCGTTGCGGTTCTACGACTTCTTCTCCAAATGGGATCTAGTAAACATTATGCTCCCGCATTATGTTGCCATAAGATCCTTTTCTCTATTGGATTGTTCTTTTTTTTTATGTTCTTTTTAATTTGATGCATTTGCTCCATTATGGTCGATTCTGTCTTTGCCAAGTTGCTTGCCGGGATTACGGGCGGCGATTGACACTTTGGGCGGAGGATGGAGAAGTGCGGCTTTCGCCGCATGGCTTTCGCCCGGCATTCTACTATTGACCATATCTTCACTCTGCGAACACTCATAGAGGATAGCGGAATCGGCCTTGAATGCAATGATCTTTGCTTTGTGGATTTCGCAAAGGCTTTTTGACACGATGCCTCGGGATAAGTTGTGGGACCATTGAGAGACGACTAGGGACCCCTCGACTTCGACTCTGCTATATCCTATATACGTACTATAATGAGGCTTGCTCCGGTCGTCTCACACCGGCTGGGAGCCCGTTGTTAGTAGCATTGGGTGCGCCAAGGCGCCCTCTATCCCCGACGCTCTTGGCTTGTACATTGACCAAATTAGAAGAATGGCTAGCCGAGCACCGGGGAGGCGCCAGATTGATGCACCACATAATCCGCAACTCATATATGCCGATGATGTTGGCCGCTTTCGCATATACCCCCGAGGACATGCAACGCCACCGGATGCTTTGGACACTTTCACAATTCATCGACATGAGAGTTAACTTGGCCAAGACAAGGGTGCCGGTCCCATCATCTCGCACCCACGTCTTCCCTCATTCACTTACCAGGCGGTGTAGTGGAGGTGGTACGCATCTTATAAGTATTTGGGCATTGAGTTTTCTACTACCACACACCGGGATGCATCCATCGTTACGTGGTCACTGCAGTGGAAAGCCCCGTATGCAATGCAAAACAACAAATCCAAGGCAGAAGTCAGATGCATGGGGTCACCGGGCACACTTGTTCGGGGCCTTGGTTGAACCGTCCTCCTCTATGGGGCGTAGTGTGGGGGCCAAAGATATCCCTCACCACTTGGAACGATCTAGAGCAGTGTGACGTAAAGCTTCTTAGCCCTGCACTGGGAGGAAAAATCCACGGTCCCATATCGGATCTTGCTCCAAGAGACAGGCTTCCTTCCATTCTGAGGGGCTGCTACTGAACGTCACATTATTTACTTCCGGAAGGTGGTGGCTATGGATGAAGCCCGGCTGCCCAACCTTGCTTTGGCGTGGCGATGGGCCCAAAAGCGACTCAAAGCATGCCGGAAAGACAAGCAAGCCCGGTGGTTCTCGCTATGGAATGTGCGCAGCACACGGATGTGGACCGGTGCATACACCGGCGAACGCCGCCTTGAAGCGATGCCTTGGATGCTTGCTTCATGGCCAAGCTTTGGGATGCAGAGGCCCCGTCACATGTCAAGGTGGCAAATTATCGACAAAGGGTTAATCCCATGCTCACGAGGGGCCCACACCACTACCCACCCATCTACCCATGAAAAAGCGCAGGGTGATTGCTTCCATTCGCCGCAGTGCACACCACCTCCCGCATTGAGACAGGGGAGATGGATTCGGGGCGCGTGAGGACAGAGTCCGCCGGTCTTTGCCAACGTGGCGCCATTGAGGATGAAAGTCACGCCCTCCGTGCCTGTCCGCGCATTTGAGCATATCCGGCCTCGGTATGCTCGGTTAGTTGTGCCCCATCGGGCCTTGCATGAGCTACCGAAAGCCCGGCCTCGTGAGGCTTGTTGGGATCAGACCTCCGGGAGGTAATGGATACGCCGGACTCGCTTATGCCCCCTCGTCCGGCATTAACCTCACCGTGACTTGTGATTATGTATATAACTGCGGTAAGATGTCGGCATCCTTATTGCTACTAAGGTTTTTCCCCTAAAACCCTTTGGAGCGGGGGTTTTTAATCCCGGTAGTAATACGTCTGCTGCTCTCTCTCTTTGTACTTGGGTCCCATAGGCGGTTGGTCTCCGTGGGCTATAAAATCATATTCTATTCTATTCTATTCCATCAAATTGTTTTCTGGGTTCAATATTTTGATCTAGATCTCTGAGCTAGTTTATATAAAATGCAGCTGTAGAAGATTTTGCACAGTGGCGACACATCCTCAAGTATTGAAGAACGGTTCATTAGTTTTATAGAAATGAAGATCGTATTCGTGAAATTGTAGTTTCTTAGATAATTTTGTGAGGGGTTTTGTGCTTTAGTCGCCAATTTGGCCGGGGGCTCATCTTGTTACATTTGGAACATGCAAATTTCCGAGAGCTTCACGGTTGTCAAGATCTTGCCAAGAAAACGGTAATATATGGCAAAATCAGAGTAGATTCATAGAAGCATATCATCTTCCTTGCGCTGATTCTTGTCTTTGTTGCAGGATGTTAAGTTCTTAACAGAAGATTTGAAGGTGGAATGCGAAGGCAAAGATAAATACAAGTGTGGATCCAACGTTTTCTGGAAATGGGGAAAATGAGCCAGTTCTGTAAAGTATAAATAGCATGGAAACTGAACAGAACGAATTAACTTGTAGAAGCATTCTCTTCTTTTTGCATTGTTCAGAGTACCGTTTTCCCTTTTAGTTTCAGTGGCATATATATGTAGCTTTATAGAAAGGAAACCTTGAATTAGCAGACATATGAAAGCATTCTTACAATATCAAAATGGCACATGAAACAAGAGGAACAACACTCTCCTTTGAATTCTCTTCAGTTTAAGATAGTGTAATTAGGAAAGTAAAATGACTGAGTTTTTTTTTTTTCTTTTGGATTGCCCGAAATGCAAAAATTTGACATATAAGAGATAGACACTGCCCCTCCTAAATTAATTTTGGGGGTTGCCAGAGGCAGTGGTGACACCTTGAAATTTAGGCCCCAGGTCTAGGTCTAAATTTTGGGGTGACGACTCGAAATGTAGGCCCTAGGTCTAGGTTTAAAATTTTGGGTTGCACCGCAGGCAAGAGACACCTGACGACCACATGACCTCTTTCTAGGTACCCCTCCCCTTTTCCAAGTTTTACAACAAGGCCACATGACCTCTTTCTAGGTACCCCCTCCCCTGTTTCCAAGTTTTAGGGGTGGATGCCCCCCACATTAATGCGGAGGTGAGTTTTGGGTACCTTTTTTTGCCCCCCTCCTTAAAAATTTAGTGTACATTTTGGGAGGCCCTCTACTCTTGGACAAGAATACTCCCATGTCTATTTCTTGTGAGTTCTTGTAAAAGTTGTGCTTATTTTAAGGTTGAAGTGCCCAAGTCCCCACAATGTAACCAAGATGGCTTTTTTTAAATATACGACAACATAGGTGCCATGGCAAAGGACATGGTTTGTGCTCTTCACGACTACATTGTTTTAGGCAAGGCCTTGAAGGGGCCAATTTTTTTTTAATCTAATACAAACCATTACATCTAATGTTTTCAAGTGTCATGTAATGTTGTTTGTTTTTCGCCCCGAAGGGGCAAAATTTTTTTAAAGTTATAACACAAACCATTATATTACACACCTTAAAATTAAATTCCCCCTTAAACCCCCTTTTGTTTGGGTGCATATTCACCGCGGGGGTGGCGTAGGGGCAAATGAGAGCCCCTATAAGTATGTTTTGCACATACAAAATCAACACCATATAGTATGTTACCTGAAATCTTATAATATTTTTCAAATCTTGTTATACAGTATCATAATGTCTATACATCCATACCCCACAAACGAGGAATTTTGTGTACGGTGTAGATTAAGGAATAAGGGGTGAATATGCCTATCCAACAACTCTCGTTGCGAGTCACACCCGTGAATATGCACCCAAACAAAAGGGGGTTTAAGGGGGAATTTAACTTCAAATCTAGCTCACCTCCGGCTGTGATCCAACCTTCTGACTTGTATCCCAAATGCTCGCTATTAAACTCTATGGATTTCTGCACGTCGCCAACGTACAGCACCGTGTATGCATAATGGGGCTTGTCGATCTTTGTGGCCATAGCTCTGCACCAAGGCGCTTTCTGCCGCCCGTGCACACGCTTCTGCTCTGGCGCCAGCGTTGAGCTTCAGGCCGGAAACGACAATACCTACAAGCAAGAGGTCGATGAAGCAGATCGATGAGGTCGATGAAGCAGACGGTGCACAATCGCCATAGCTGGAGCTTTCCGGAATAGGCAGTCAAGGCGGTAGGCGGTGGAGGCGGCAAGGAAACAGGCCCGTTAATTTGAACAACCAATAAAATGATAGGACTTGGATCACAATCCAAGCCGTCTGTTTTAGCATTAATCTCGACCGTTGACACATGGGATTCGGATTCTATAAGTGACTATTTAAACACAGGTTGGAACTTGTAAATAATTGGGATAAATGATAAGGCTGCACAATGACATACACATAAATTTTATTTCTTGCAAGTTCTATATAAGCATTTGGAATTTTTTTGAGTTAGCATTGCATTGCATTGGGCCTTGGGCAAAAAGAATTTGCATTAGACTTGAGACGTAAACCATGTTTAAGTGTCTTGTCTGTACATATCAAATTTGTCCTTCTAGAAGGCCAAAAAATCTGCTTGGAATTGTTTTGAGTTAGTATTGCATTACATTAGGTCTTGGGTCAAAAACAATTTTTACATTAGACTTGACACATAGACCATGGATCATTGTTTAAGTGTCTTGTCTTGTACATATCAAATTTGTCCTCTGGATGGCCAAAGACTCCAACCAAATCATTTGAAGTCATTTTGTGAACTAACAGATGAAAAGGTACCATGTACAAAAATTTAAGGGATTTATCAATTAAGATGTAGCTTGTACATATCTTAATTTTAGCTCCATTGGCCAATTTATCTTTCACAAAGCCTTTGATAATTCACTCTCTCTTTGACTTCTGGAATAATTTGCTCGGGCATCAAAATGAGAAATGGGACTTATTTCACGGCTACCTCTGATCAATCCACACCATTGTTGCAAGAACGGGCATTGTTTGAGATGCACGTGTTGGAATATCCATGTGCTCGGTTATGTTCCCAACCCTCCAATTTCTTATCATATTTCTGTGAAGCAGCGATACCTTCAAGATTACTTCATCATGTGCAATGTCAACAGGACCCAGGCACCCATACACTTACCATCTGCAGATAATATATATAATGGCTTTGGCGTATGATAGTGTCTAGAAGCAGCTGGCCACATGACTCCTTGATCATCTGTAACTCTTTCTGACTTATTGTTCACAGTGTTGTCATCTAATACCCATAAATGGTCACCTGCGTATCACAATAAGGTAGACAATTGTTGCACATGATACAACTCCATCAGCATGTCACTCCAATCACTATAACTTTCTATATCGTTAATTTTATAAAACAGATCCTTAGAACATGCATGCGCCTCGGTTTGGGTACTTCTTCAACTCTTACTTCCATACAATTATCTCTCAATTTTACAATTTGTCTCTGAGTTTCTACACTCCCACTTCGTTTTGTAACACCATCTTTTTATATGGACTAAATCCACGACCAACCTCATTGGACTGATGCATGCGGTCTCGGCTACATGGTTTTGGCTACATGGCAACTTGAGATTATATTAGATGGGCAAGGAAAACAGGAAATCTCCTCCTCGGTGAATAGCAAATTCAAATGTCATAAAAAATGATCTTCCCATAGAAGAAGCTCTAACAGCCAACAAATCAAAAGATAGATTGTAAAAGTCATTTTAGAAAAGTTTGATGTTGCGGAATAGAAGATAATTCTAGAACATTTTAAAGATTATCAAGCGCATTAGAAACGAATTCCAATGAATGGCAAGAACTCGCCAAGCAAAGATTGTACCAAGCATAAGGGCACATGATCGGATACCATATGTAGAAAATTGAAGTCTCATATCTGGCGGGGATGGTGAGCCTGAATGGATGCTCACATCTTTGGATCTTGGATCTGCACCGCATGGCAAGTTAGATATGTTAAAATAGTCTTCATGTATTTTGCACACAATAATTTGAGAATAAGAAAGAAATAAAACCATTGGAAGTTGCTTATATTAGATGGGCAAGGAAAATAGAAAATCTCCCCCTCTTTCAATTAAAATGTTATACAAAATGGTCTCTCCATGAAAAACAAAATTTAGAAGCTCTAACAATCAACAAATGAAAAAATAGATTGTACATGTCATGTTAGAAAGATTCGACGTTGCAGAATAGAAGATGCAAAGTAGTTTACCCGAAAGCCACAATGCGGAGCAAAAATAATGGCCACGTATTTTGATTTGCAAATCACTAAAGTCATAGGAAAGCATAACATTATGCTATTCTAATTTTGCAAACTTGCAAGCCCTCATGTGGCAGAGAACAAATATAAGATCTGAGAATATCACAAGGGCCGTTAAGCTATTAAGTCAAGGTGATATAAAGCTTTAACATTTTACCTAGAGCAACACTCTGTAATAATCCAAATGACAGATAGCTCAGAACACCTAGAGCACAGATAGCTCAGAACACCTAGAGCATGGGTGGAAGTTCCCGACGTGGAGAGAGATATCACAAAAATTACAGGAGGGGGACCTTGTCAATGTGCCAAGGTGACATTGGCAAATTTTGGGTGACATGTTACCTAGGCTCCAACATGCCAAGATGGCTCAAACATACCACCTAGGCCCCAGCATGCCAAGGTGGCTCAACCATGCCACGTGGGCTCCAACATGCCAATATGGCTCAAACATGCCACCTAGGCTCCAACATGCCACCTAGGCTCTAACATGCCTAGGTGGCTCAACCATCCAAATAGGCTCCAACATGCCAAGGTGGCTCAAATGCATGCACCTGGCTCCAACATGACAAAGTGGCTCAAACATGTCACCTAGGCTCCAACATGCCAAGGTGGCTCAAGCATGCCACCTAGGCTCAAGCATGCCATCTAGGCACTCCAAATGGTGACATTGCATGCCAAGTAAGCAAGGCCAAGTTTTGACCAGGCCAAAAATGAAAAGATGTCCATCTTTGGTCTTTTCATTGGGTGATGTTGGCAAATTTTGGGTGACATGGCTAGATGGTGGTGACATGGACATGATGACTAGGACTTTATGCAAGAAATATGATAACCTTTGGAATTTTTGGTAGAGGAGTTTAGCAATGGATAGAATAGAGGGATCATCTTGTGACACCCTTCCCAAATCGAACCAGGCCGAGAATTTGCGTGGCTTCCTCACCAGAGGGAAGAGGCCAGACCCCAGTGGACGGAGCTCAGAAAGGTTGCCGAGGTAGCCTTTTTCTGTCCGCCCTCCCAGGCTGCGGGCAAATGCCAATGCCCCCCTTCCTGGAGCTTGATTTCTCTATCCGACCGTTGAATCCACCATTCAAGTAACACCGCTTGGAAAGCAGGTTCAAAAAATCAAGATCCGGTCCGGGAACTTATCAAACCGCAGAAGCGCCCACAGCACTCGACCATGTAGAAACCCAAGTGTGTTTTGTCGTTCGAAAGCGTTACAAAGGCTCGGGAATGGAGATTAAACTTAAGCCATGTCGTCAGGAATGATGACATTACCCTAGGGACCAAGTTATACGGTCATTTTTGGCAATGAAAGAAACACGAACCCTCTACATGACAATATTACGCAGCCATCTCTTCGCCAATTGACTAGGAATGTATTGGACATGAGCTACTTTGGCGCTTCTTGGAAAAGGGTGGTCTTCGCCCACGAAACTTGGTCAGGGGTAATCTCAACGTTTTGAGTCCATTGGGCGGTCGGTTTTACAATTTGGTGGGAGGTTGCTGTCCAGGTGGCCAAGGGCCTTTGGGAGGGACCTTTGAGGTGAGCTTACGGAATGTTTTTTAAGGGTCCGTCTTACGGCGTCAACACCCTCCCCTCATTGATGACTTTGTGCAAGATCACAGTCGAAATCGATTAGGATATGGCCTCGAAAGCGTAAACCACATGTGTTGTTAGGTTATTGAAGGGTTTACGTTTTGGAGGCGAGTTTTAATCGGTTGCACTTGGGACATGGCGAGAGGCTGCAATTGAAAACGAAGCAATAGGAATTGAAATGGGGTTTCGATTTATCCTCCTCCCATAATGGCAAATAGAAGCCAAGAGTGCCTTTGCGGTAGCAAAATTGTTTGGCATCATTCGGGATGGCCATGCATCCAAACCCCATTCCTTCATTCCTATTGCTTCATGTTTTTAATCGCGGCTTCTTGACCATGTCCCAAGTGCAACCGACTAAATCGCGACCTCCATAACGTAAACCCTTCAATAACCTAGCAAACCACGGGGTTTACGTTTGGGCCATATCCTAGTCAGATTTGACCGGGATCTTGCACAATGTGATCAAAGAGGGAGGGTTTGATGCCAAAAGACAAATCCTTAAAACCTTCCCTTGAAGCAGTTAAACCAAAGGTCCTCTCCTCAAGACCCTTGGCCCGGATGGCCAACTCTCCCTCTCCGAACTATAAACCCGACAACCTTCTGTGTCCGCCTCACGGGGTCCTGGCCTCTCCCCTCCGGTGAGGAAGCCGCGCAAAAGTCCTGGCTGGTTCGACTTGGGGAAGGATGTCACCTTTAAGTTCTTCAAGATCCCCTATTCTATCCCTTTGCCAAACTCCTCTACCAAAAGTTCCACTTGGAGTGCCTAGGTGGCATGGTTGAGCCTAGGTGGCATGCCTGATCCACCTTGGCATGTTGGAGCCTAGGTGGCATGTTGGAGCCCACATGGCATGTTTGAGCCACCTTGGCTTGTTTGAGCCTAGGTGGCATGTTGGAGCCTAGGTGGCATGTTTGAGCCACCTTGGCATGTTTGTAACCACCTTGGCATGTTTGTGGCATGTTGGAGCCTAGGTGGCATGTTGGAGCCACCTTGGCATGTTTGAGCCACCTTGAGCCTAGGGTGGCATGTTTGAGCCACCTTGTCATGTTGGAGCCTAGGTGGCATGTTGGAGCCGCCTTGTCATGTTGGAGCCACCTTGGCATGTTGGAGCCCACGTGGGCATGTTTGGAGCCACCTTGGCATGTTTGAGCCACCTTGGAGCCTAGGGTGGCATGTTTGAGCCACCTTGTCATGTTGGAGCCTAGGTGGCATGTTGGGCCGCCTTGTCATGTTGGAGCCACCTTGGCATGTTGGAGCCAACGTGGCATGTTGGAGCCCGTGGCATGTTTGAGCCACCTTGGCATGTTTGAGCCTAGGTGGCATGTTGGAACCTAGGTGGCATGTTTGAGCCTATAGCGGCATGTTTGTGGCATGTTGGGCCCTGGGTGGCATGTTGGAGCCACTTTGACATGTTTAGCCACCTTGTAGGTGGTATGTTTGAGCCACCTCGTCATGTTGGAGCCTAGGTGGCATGTTGGAGCCACCTTGTCATGTTTGGAGCCTAGGTGGCATGTTGGAGCCACCTTGGCATGTTGGCGCCTAGGTGGCATGTTGGAGCCCATGTGGCATGTTTGAGCCACCTTGGCATGTTTGAGCCTAGGTGGCATGTTGGAAACCCTAGGTGGCATGTTTGAGCCACCTTGGCATGTTTGAGCCCTATAGTGTCATGTCGGAGCCTAGGTGGTATGTTTGTGCCACCTTGGCATGTTTGAGAATGTTGGAGCCTAGGTGGCATGTTTGAGCCACCTTGTCGTGTTGGAGCCTAGGTGGCATGTATGAGCCCTAGGTGGCATGTTTGAGCCACCTTGGCATGTTTGAGCCTATATATGGTATGTTGGAACCTAGATGGCATGTTGGAGCCTAGGTGGCATGTTGGAGCCTAGGTGGGTGTGGCATGTTTGAGCCACCTTGGCATGTTTGAGCCAACTTGGCATGTTGGAGCCACCTTGGCATGTTTGAGCCTAGGTGGCATGGTTGAGCCTAGGTGGCATGCCTTGGGCCACCTTGGCATGTTGGAGCCTAGGTGGCATGTTGGAGCCCACATGGCATGTTTGAGCCACCTTGGCATGTTTGAACCTAGGTGGCATGTATGATTGGAGCCTAGAAGGCATGTTGGAGCCCACGTGCCATGTTTGAGCCACCTTGGCATGTTGGAGCCTAGGTGGCCTTGGAGCCCGCGTGGCATGTTTGAGCCACCTTGGCATGTTGGAGCCTAGGTGGCATGTTTGAGTCACCTTGGCATGTTGGAGCCTTGATGGCATGTTTGAGCCACCTTGGCATGTTTGAGCCTAGGTGGCATGTTGGAGCCTAGGTGGCATGTTTGAGCCACCTTGGTACGTTGGAGCCTAGGTGGCATGTTGGAGCCCACGTGGCATGTTTGAGCCACCTTGGCATGTTGGAGTCTAGGTGGCATGTTGGGCAGGTGTGGCATGTTCGAGCCACCTTGGCGTCTAGGTGGCATATTGGAGCCATGGCATGTTTGAGCCACCTTTGCTTGTTAGAGCCTAGGTGGCATTTTGGAGCCCGCCTTGGCATGTTGGAGCCTAGGTGGCATGTTGTGAGCCACCTTGGCATGTTGGAGCCCACGTGGCGTGTTTGAGATACCTTGGCATGTTTGAGCCTGGGTGGCATGTTGGAGCCTAGGTGACATGTTTGAGCCACCTTGGCATGTTGGAGCCTAGGTGGCATGTTGGAGCCCACGTGGCATGTTTGAGACACCTTGGCATGTTGGAGCCCACATGGCATGTTTGAGCCACCTTGTATTGGAGCCTAGTTGGCATGTTGGAGCCCACGTGGCATGATTGAGCCACCTTGGCATGTTGGAGCCTAGGTGGCATGTTGGAGTCCACGTGGCATGTTTGAGCCACCTTGGCATGTTAGAGCCACCTTGGCATGTTATAGTAGGTGTGGCATGTTTGAGTCCTTCAAGAAATGCCTATATGATGCCAACCCAGTGTCCATCTTTGGTTCTTCATATCAATGTGTCTTCTACAAGTTGCCAAGTGACGGATGTCTTCAAGTTTCACGCTCTAGAAGCTCACACACACACACATGTATGAAGCCAAATGCCAGTGAAGTGTGTCAAGTTGTAATGGCATGTAGACAACTTGGTCATACATGGATTCTTAGAAAACCATAAAAAACCACACCTAAAAAAAAACACTACCTTAAAAAACAACACCTTAAAAAAAACATCCCTTCAAAAAACCATACCGCCTGAGAAAACAACACATCCTTAAAAAAGAGACTACGCCTCCTTAAGAAACCACACATTCTTAAAAAAAAAAACTATGGCTCCCTAAGAAAAACTACAGCATATCCTTGAAAAACCACACCTCCGTATAACTACGTGTAGGTTTTTTTCAAATCTTCAAAAAAACAACCCGTAGTGTGTTTTTACTGTTGTTTTCAACTGTGGAACAAATTTTGGGGTTAGTGTGTAAAGAGGAGGATCAGCCCAAGACTTCTTTCTCACACCATGGGGAACTTTTGCAATGACAAGAATGCCCTTTGGACTTATGAATGCATCATCAACATTTCAAAGAGCAATGGACATTTCGAGTTTCCTTAGCTGACTTGTGTTTGAGTACTTTTACCAAGGATCATTTTGCTTATCTCATTAAGTTGTTTGCTATGTGAAGAAAGGGAGATATGGGCCTAAATCCAAAGAAGTGTGTCTTTTTGTGCTCAAAAGGGGATTTGTTAAGACATCAAGTCTCCATCAAAGGCATTTAAGTTGCTGCAAACAAGATAGAAGCCTTGAAGAAACTTGCTCCCCCAAGAACACTCAAGCAAGTTAAAAGCTTCCTAGGTATGACCAATTTTCTAAGGATGTATGTTCCTCACTTCTCACACACTATTAGTCCTATTTCCAACCTCACAAAGGTGGGGTACAAGCTCGTAACGAAGGACGTGATCCAAACGCATATTGGTGGATTGGGATGAAACTTGTCAAGAATCCAAAATTATAGATGCCATATGCCAATCTACCTTGCTGAAAACTTCAGACTTTGAGAAGCCTTTCCAAGCCTACATTAGTGTCACAAAGAAGGCCATAGGTTGCTTCAAGATGATAGAATTGTCTCTTTTGCAAGCAAAACAATCACACTCAAATCTTCATGAAGCAAAATCCCATGTCTCTTCTCTTTGCCAAAAATCAGCCAAAGCTAAACGATGTAGATGGGCTTGCAAGGTTCAGACCTATAATATCAGTGTGAAAGTAGTCAATTTAGTTAACAATCCAAGCTCCTACCTTCCCAATGTTTTGTTTGAACATGAAGATCAAGAGGGTTGGATGAGAATGATTGTGCTTTGTCTACTAACTTTGTTGCTTTGCATGAGAAGGAAGTGGATTGGCAATATGATATTAGAAACTATTTGGAGAACAATGAGGTGCCCAAGGATATGACCAACAGCCAAGAAAGAAGATTCAAAGAAAAGTGCAAGAAATTCAAGCTGATAGGAGAAGTTTTATGCAAGATTGACAAGGAGGGAGTGATGCTAAGGTGTGTGGATCTTGAGGAGGCCAAAATGATCATTGAAGCATGCCATGAAGGTGTTTGTGGAGGCCATTTTGCTGATGATACAACAGCCAATAAGATATTAAGATCAGGGTATTTCTGGCCTACTCTCTTTAAAGATTGTGATAATGTTATAAAGTGCTGTCATAAATGTCAAATCTTTGGCAAAAGAGTGTTGCAGCCAGCTCCCCTCACTACCATAACCTCTCCAGGCCCATTTCAGATATGGGGACTTGATTTTATAGGTCCCATAGACCCTTCTTCATCAGCTCAACATCAATTCATCCTTGTAGCCACTGATTACTTCACAAAATGCGCTGAAGCAGTTCCACTTAGAGAGGCTAGTGCATTTACTACTGCAAGGTTTCTCCATAAAAAAATTTGTGCTAGGTTTAGAATCCCATTTAAGATCATATATGAGGGAAACCCAATTTATAAACCAAACCATAGCCTCATGGCTAGCTACTCTCAAAGTCAAACGTACTAAAAGCTCAGCCTACTATCCTCAAGGTAATGGCCAAGCTGAGACAACGAACAAGGTTCTAAAGTCAACTCTTAAGAAGACTCTTAGTATTTCCAAAAAGGATTGGTGTATTAAGTTGCATAATGCCTTGTGGGCATATAGGACCACCATTAAGGCATCCACAAAGCACACACCGTCTAGCTTTATATATGGTATCGAGTCTATTATCCCCATTGAGCTTGAATTACCCTCTCTTAGATTGGCATATCAAATCAACTTAGAAATGGAGGATGCACTAAAAGAAAGGTATGTGAGATTGATGCAGTTAGAAAAGCATAGGTTTGAGGCTGAAAATGCAATTCTAATCAAGAAAGCCAAGGACATCAGAGCCTTCAAAGTTGCTCACAAGCTTCAAGGCACATTCAAAACTGGAGAATTGGTGCTCAAGTGGAACAAAGCAAGGGAGGATGTAGCAGCCAAGTTTGAGAACTTATGGGAAGGCCCGTTTGAGATGATTGGAGCAGCAGGAAAATACTCTTACTGGCTGAGATCTATTGCAGATGAAAGAGAGCTGCCAAATCCCATTAACATCCTACATTTGAAGAGGTATTGGCAATAGCATGTTGCCTTAAGTTTGTTTGAGTAAAATCAGATTGTGTTTTGTAGATAGAATAGCTTATTTTGCTTTTGAGTTGTTGATCATACTTAAAAAACCCAAAAACAGAAAAAGAAAAAGACAAAAAATAAGCTCAAACATTTTAGAAAGTAGTTTAAGAATTAGTTTCAGGTGTTTGCAACAATCAGGCAAGATTTCTAAAAAATTTAGGTCGTTTTACATGCTACGGCAGTCTACTATTGTGACTAATACAAAGAACAGTGAGATACATGCAGGTTTCAGCTCATACAAGGCCATCTTTTTTAGTTGTCATTACTAAAGTGATTGATTTCCATGCAGGAGCATCTGAAAAGCTCATTCATACACATCATTTTCATTTGCACACCTTGTTTTCCTCCACATATTTCTTCATATATTGTTGCTACCATCCCTGCCACAACGACAACTCTTCACACTAACAAACACTTTGTCATATGCAGGATCACCCTCTTATACCTCCATTAATTACATGATAATCTGCTCAAGAGTTGCCCTTGATCCATGTAAATCTCTTCTATCTATCATTCCCTACCACATCCATCAAGTTGCCATCACACCTCCATATGACAACTCCATTTTACTAACTACACATTCACTTGTCATGCAAGTTCATCAGTTTCATGCTTTCATTTCATTTGGCTTGCCTACCACATTACCTTGCTCTCATATCTTGCAAAAACCTATGTTGCCAACCATATCTCCACATTGGCAACCATCAAGAACTTTAGGGAACTCATGTGCATAACCAGAGGCTGGGGGACCAGCCTATCACTCTTTGTTTGGCATGATGTTGCCACATTTTGGCAGCAAAGAAGAGCAATGCATACAATTTACACATCTTTGTCTAACTTTTGTCTAAAACATGTGTGCAAGTACTAGAAGTTTGAAGACTCTCATATTTGAAGTTCACAAGTTGACACCGTTGTTGAAGAACCAAGGGAAGGACATTCATTGGATATCATGCAAGCATAGCAAGGAGGAAAAGATTCAAGCAGGTATAGTTGAGTTTGAAGTTTGGAAGACCCCTCAAGATTGAAGTTTGGAAGACCCCTCAAGATTCTTTGGTATGTGGCTAGTTCCAAATCATTTTGGCATGAGTTATATTTTCCAAGGCTTCTTACATGATCTTACCATCTCAATCCCATGAATGAACACCATTAACTCATATCTTCATGCCTCGCCATCATGTTCCCTATCCCAAGTTGGCAAAGAGTCTTTTTTCTAGTCAAAACACACCATACATGCATCACACACCCATCATACATTCACCACCTTTGAAAAGAGCAAAAATTCCCACCAAATTTGGCTATTTCCATGGTCTAAGATCTTCTTCTCTCTCTAAAAGCTAAGCTAGAAAGAGAAAGTGCACATTTTATTCAAACAAGTGTTGAGAAGTAAAATATCCAAGTTATTGCACATAAGATCTATTGATATGTGCACTAGTGCCAAATTTGTTGCCAAATTGTCCACATCATCATAAAAAATGAAAATATCATCCACATCATCACCCAAGCACATCCATGTCATCTTACACGTGTCACCTAACACAAAACTCTCTTTCAAAAATTTTGATCGAAGCAAAGTCATTTTGATACCCTAGGTGACATGTCATCATTCCATGGTGCCACATCGTCTCCAAGTACTTCCACGTCATCATACACATGTCATCCACATCATCTCCACTTCATAAAAAGTTTTGGCTAGAAAAAAGTCATTTTTTCATCTTTCTTGACACATCATCATCCCATAATGACATGACACCATCCATTTGCCAAATCACCCCACCCACTTGCCACATCATCAAATTTGACTCCCATTTTTGCCAAAAAGTCAGATGCTCTTTTTTTGCAAAAAGATTCTCCTATCTTGTAGAGCATCAAAAAAGATTACTTGTGAAAAAAAGAATTTTTGAAAAAGACCCCATATTGACCTTCATTATTAAGTTCTTGTGATTCGTGCCAAATTAAAAAAAAAAAAAAAAAAAAAAATCCTATCTACCCCCTACCTAGTCACTCCCCCATATAATCTCCCCCGGCCACATGGTACACCCAGGTGTGTGGGGCGGCAATGGGCCGAATCCCACGTGGGCATAGCACGCTTGATTTAATAATAAGAACTTTTTGTGCCTTATATACCCAAGACTCTTTTTTCCAGAATGCCTGTGGGATATTTCGTCAGAAACTTGAAGAACCCTAAAATCTGGTCACGCCAAGATCCGGCCTTTTTATCTCGATCTAGCTAGCTAATCATACCTTAAACACCCCGGATCTAAGCCAAGAAACCCAGAACTAAGCTAAAAGACAAGGATTTGGGCCGGATTTGCCAAGAATGGGCCAGAAACAGAGGATTGCAAAAGGGGAATTTACTTTCAGAAGAATTCGAGGACTTTGGGAGCAAGAATTGATCAGAACATCTCTGATAGAGACCGGATTGACCAACTCATGCTTGAATCTGCCTTTCTTGCTTTATAAATCGCTGGATTATTTTAGGCAAATTGCTTAATTTCTACTGTGTGATTTTTGATTCTGTGCCCAAGACATCAGAGCTTGGGAATGATTTGATTGACTGTCTGCTATTCATGTGAATGAAAATCCGACCCTTGGTACAAAAAATTGTATTCAATTTGCATTCAACATTGCAAAAAGAGGTATAGTAAAGAGGTAAAGATGATATTTGAATAATTAAAATAGAAGTCTAGCTTATCTTTGATAAATTGCATCTCATACTGTATTCTGAACAAATTTCATAAAAAAGAAAAATTAGAAAAAATTAGAATGAACTTCTCGATGTTAGAGTTATCTTAGAATATTAATTATTTCATAATACACAAGATTTTTAAAGAATAGAATGAAAAAAATTCACATTTTGGTGAGAGACTCGTCTGTAGGGGGGAAACCGGCTGATAGATAGGCATATCTTTCATCACAGCAGTGTACAAACATTTTGAAAAAATAGCTAAGGTGGAGGGTAGGGTAGTCCACCAATTTGATCTGACTACCCACTAATAATCATAAAGGGAACCTGCCATAGGAACAACCCAGGCCCCTTAACACGAAGTAAAGTAAGAAAGGCAAATAGGAGGCAACGTGCGAAAGTTTATCACCAGGATGAAAAACCCCGCCCTTTCGGGTTTTCGAGGAAAACCCTAATGATAAACTTTCGCCCGATGGCTCCCAAAGAAAAGCCCGGGCCGTCAAAGTTGATATCATTGAGGAAAAAAAATCGAGAAAGCACGACATGGAGGTCGCAATTCGGACGATTCATCTCAAACTCTATGGGAGAGATGAACAAAAGAAAGAAATAGCCATGATCACCTGAAAACTTAGGAGAAAAGAAAACAAATAGAATGCATTGAACTTAACAAAGTCGCCAAAGGATGAGATGACCTGAAAAAAAACAACATAAAAAGAAGCAATTAACTCAAAAATAGAAGCCATCACACCGGCTCGGCGAAGCCTCCCAAGGGGGCTGGTCCATGACAAATCACAATCCTCCAATAAGAGAAGGGGCTGGTCACGCGAGCCACGCGACATAACATCATAACCTCTCAAATACAGAGGGGCTGGTCACGCGAGCCACGCGATATGGAATCAAATCAAAATGAAAACACATGAATGCAAACAACTTAGGGTGGGGAAGGAGGGAACTAAGACCCAAAAAAACTGCTGTGCGAAGACGCCGATAATGGAGAAAGAGCCCAAAGACGTATATATAGCCTCGTCTCTCCCCAAAATGGCAATCCGATGGTGTCGAATCGCATGCATTTTGGTGAGAGACTCGTCTGTAGGGGGAAAACCGGCCGATCAAAAGAGAACTTCTATAAGATGATGAGCAAGGTGTGATTGCCACTATAAAGTTGACATATGTTGAATGAGCATCAGGAAAAAAGCAATATCATGTCTAAAATAAGAATCAAAACTTCCAAATGTAATGGTTAAGAAAAAGAGCAAGGCCAAGATATGAAGATTGCTAAATGTATCAAAGTGGTTACGAAGGAAACCTGGGGGGGAACTAAAAACTACGAAACCCTAGGAACAATTTGGAACAAATAGAAAGAAACCATGGCAAATAAATCTAAATGGCAACTAAACAAAAAAACACTCGGGACTAATAGTGGCAAATAAATAAAAGGAATAAGAAGTCATTTTTAAGGAAGACGGTTGAATAAGAAATCATTTTTAAAGGATACAGTTGATTGGGAGACTCGAACCTTCACCACCAACAAACGAATCAAAGCCTTTAACCACTAGGCTAAACCAAGTATAACTTTTAAAACACAAATTGAGATTTCATAAAACCGTCATATGCTATAGTGAATAAATTATTTGCAACCAAAATAATCCCTTGCACTAAGAACATGAAGAACTAGTTATTAGTTACACTAAAGAATACAATTCGCAACATTTTGTATAAGGGAAAGTCCCTCCGGGCTTGATTACGGAGGGGAAACCCTGCCGACCCGCGGAGCAGGGAGGCTGGGTCGATCCTCCGAAATCAAGCCCGGAGGGACTTTGTCATAATGTAAAGGATAGTTGGACCCATCCGGGCGTGCCACGTGTCCGCGTCCAGGTAAAAATTTCCAAACAATAAGTAAAAATAGTTAGACGGTGGACCATGGGAGGAACCACGACCAATTCCTGGATGGTTGGGAACCGAAGAATTTGTAAGAAGACTTAGGCAATCTTCATTTGAAGAATTTGTAAGCCAAGAGGGGGCATCCACCTCTACGTAATTAAAAAAAAAAAAAAGAGTTATTTGCTCCAGTAATTAAAGTTTTTGCATGAATTGGGGCCTGGATGCTGAAAGGAGAAAGAAGAGCATCGAGAAGCAAGAGGCTGAACGTAGTGCTAGACTAGAGTTTAGAGAACAAAAAAGAAGGGAATTAAAAGAGCAAGTCTTGGAAGAAGAAAGACTATTAGTAGAGCAAGGGTTTAGTAGCAGTAGCACCATACCCTCTAGCCCTGGGGAAAGTAGTGAAGAGGAAACCAGTTTATTAACTCCTTCTAATACTTCGATTCTTAATCCCATGGCAACTAAAACTTCTAAAATGAAATACCCAACCTTTTCACCTTTAAAAGGGGGGGAGGCTGATTCTCACATTCAATCATTTTTGACTATTAGTGAGGCCAATCAAGAGGATGGTAATGCCGAAAGACTTAGGCTGTTTGGAGCAACCTTAGAGGATGGAGCAATGGAATGGTATAGAACCTCTAGGAGTATTACCCCTTTTTTGACTTGGGATGACCTTAGAAAAGCATTTTTAAAGGCCTTTAGGCCTATTGGCCTTCAAGAAAGAATAAATGATGAGCTAACATATTTACGCTTGCTGCCTAATGAAAGTCTGCAGAGCTATGTGCTGAGGTTTAGACGGTTGGTAGCCAAAAGAGAGCCCACCCCTACAGTTGAGGATCAAGTAAGATACTTTACAAATGGGTTACCACCGGATTTGGGCTTTTTCACTAAGGGTCAAACCCCAAAGAGATTTAGAAAGTGCCATCAAGATTGCGTAAATAGGCCGAACAAGCCAAGCTAACTATGGCCATGTTATAATCCCTGTTGATTATGCCTTCAAGTTGGGTGGGTAGCCCTCAAGAACCCTCTAGAACCCCTTTAGCAAGCCCTCACTTGGGAATGTTGGGTGTCACGCCTAGTGACTTGGGTACCATAGATTATAGTAGGCTAGCCACATTAGGGAGTGGTGCCCCAATAACAAAGCCAACCATAGAGGAAGGGGTTGATAAAAAGTTAGAAAAGGTGGTAGAGACTCTTACTAATAAAATGAACGAGATGCAATTGAATTGGGTAAGAGGTGTGAGTAATAAGCCACAAGTAAACAATGAGAGGACTAACATGTGGTGTGTGAAAATGCAAGGGTTATGGCCATTTACCATCCGAGTGTCCTACTCCCCGCAAAACATACCAATTCCTTGTAAAAAGTGTGGTAAAACTAATCACCCTACGTAAAGATGCTATTTTTGGAGAATGGAAGCTAATCCTAATACCCCTACCCCTACTTATCAAGCACAACCCTTTTATCCCCGCAGCCTTATGCTACCAACGTGGAGGAAAGGCAAAATCGTCCCTAGAGTTATGAAGAGGCCTCCACCCCAATGTTATAGATGTGGAGAGATAGGTCATATAGCACCTCATTGTCCTAATCCTATGAGACAAGTTGGATATCAACCCATATGGGATCTCGCCAAACCCAAGGCCTACATAGCCAAGAAAATTGTCCTCACAAATTAAAGGCAAGAGGGGAACCATCTTCTAATAATAAGGGAAAGGAAGTGGTGGTAGATAGTCGAAGTTGTGTATGTGGACGGTTAATATCCCAAGTTATGTTGTGGAGACTCGTGGGGCAAGAAGACTCGTGAGAAGAAGAAAATGAAGCACATGTGATAAATGAAGGGGATAATGAAGTTAGTGAGGTTGAGGAACCCAAGCGTTGTTTGAAGATATTGACCAACTCCCCATCCAATGGAAGTTAAAGAAATTTTAAATGATTTCGAGTCTAATAAAGAAAATACGGATAAGGGTAAACGTAAGAAGTACACTAGAGTTTTGAATTTAAAGGAAGAACAACCCTATGATATTTTGAAGGATTTGGAAAATAAAAGTCCTTCCTTAACATTCAAACAATTATTGCAAATCGCCCCTAGTTGTCGTAAAGGTGGTCTTGGCCGCATTAAAAGTCATAAAGAAGTAGTTGTCAATTTCGCATGGCCTATAATTGCGGATATGAGTTCACCTTGTCCGATGTGGAAATAAGTGGGCGAAAGTGATACGAAATTGCACTATTGATGGGGCTCGGGCGTGAACATTATGCCCGAGAGTATGTGGAGGAAACTAGATTTGCCGTAACCTATGCCCGTAAGTTTTATAGTGAGGATGGCTGATCAACGAAAGGTAACACCTTTGGGATTAGTTACCGATTAAAACCTTAATTGCTGGTGTGACTTTCTTTGTGGATTATGTCATTTTAAAGATGCCAAATAGTGCATGCACTTATCCATTATTGTTAGGAAGGCCATGGTTAATGCAAGCATCGCTAAACATGATTGGTCTACGTGCTATTTGCAAATTGGAGATGGGAATAATTTAATCAAGATAAGGGTCCATGTTCAATCTGGTAATAAGGATGACAATGATAGTGATACTAGTTCCTCAATTGAAGATATGCATGTTGATAATAATGATGATGATGTAGATAGTAAATGAAAATAATAATGAAATAGAAGTAGACCAAGTTTATGTAGAGCAAGAGGGTTATGAAAAACTAACAATGAGGGATGATACTTCATCTGTGGCTTTAGAGGAATGGATGAATGGTGTAAATGTTTTTGCTGTAAATGTGGAAGAAGTAAATGAAACTATAAAGGAAGAAGAAGAGGAGAGATATCCCGAAAGTACTTCTCAAAATTTGAGGAGGGAGAACCCAAGCTAAAAGAAACCCCCTCCCATTGTGCATCCAAGGAAGTCCAACAAATGCTAACCCGTCCCACTTATGATGAGTTGAATTTAGGTACTTCGGGAGAACCCAAGATGGTGCGATTGGGAAAACTTAATCTTGGTGAAGAACATAAAGAATATAAGGATCTCCTCATGGAGTTTAAGGATGTCTTTGCATGGACGATGAGGATCCGAAGGGTATATCACCCGAAAGTTAAGTGTGCATAGAATTGTACTTGAAGCTAACACCAAAGCTATAAGGCAACGACCCTACAGGATGAACCCTCATTACTCAAAGGTGGTAAGGGAAGAGCTGGATAATTTAATTAAAGCTAAGTTTATTGAACCAGTGGAAACTAGTGAGTGGTTGTCCCCAATAGTTATAGTTCCAAAGAAGTCTAAAAAATTAAGGGTGTGTGTGGACTATAGAAAATTAAATGCTGCCACCATTAAGGATGGGTTTCGTCCTTTCATCGATAACGTTATTGATTCGGTTGCTGGCCATGAGTACTATTCTTTTCTTGACGGGTTCAGTGGGTACAACCAGGTGAGTATTGCCAAGGAAGATAGGGAAAAAACCACATTTGTCACGGAATGGGGGTGCTACATGTATAAGGTTATGCCATTTGGGTTGTGTAATGCTCCTGCCACTTTCCAAAGGGTAGTTACGGGTGCATTTAAAGATTATCTAAGAGACTTTATGGAAGTGTTTCTTGATGATTTCGTTTTTTTTAGTACCGTGCAAGAACATCGGAGAAACTCGATTATGCTTTATGAAATGTCGAGAATATGGTATATCTCTAAACCCTATGAAATGTTTGTTTGGAGTTACCCATGGGACGTTGTTGGGTAGGATCATTTCGGGCAAGGGTATTGCAATTGACCCTGATAAGACTAAAGTTATTTCGGAATTGGAGCCACCTACTAACATTAAGCAATTACAAGCATTTCTTGGGCATATAGGGTATCATCAAGATTCATAAGATATTATGCTAATAAGGCTTTACCATTAACCGTGACTCCTTAAAGGGGGGAAGGAATATCAATGGACACAAGAATGTCAAAAGCATTTACAAGTTTAAAAGAAGCACTAATAACTCGCACCCATACTTAGTTTTCCTAATTGGGAAAGGGAATTTCATGTCCATGTAGACTCTTCAGATATGCAATAGGAAAGTATTTTGTCACAACCACAACAAGATGGGTGGGATCATCCAATTTATTATGCTAGTCGTCAATTGTCTAATGCAGAAAAGAATTATTCAACAACCGAAAGGGAAGGATTGGGCATGATTTATTCAATTATAAAGTTTCGCCACTATTTATTGGGAAAAGAATTTGTATTTTTTGTTGACCACCAAGCATTGAGATATTTAATTTTAAAACCTTGCAGAACGGGAAGAATAACTAGATGGTTACTCATGTTGCAAGAGTTTCAATTTCGTATAATTGTAAAACCAGGAAAATCTCATGCACCTGCTGACCATTTATCGAGATTATTGAGTGATTCTAACGATAAAGGGGTAAAAGATGACTTGCCTGATGCTAACTTGTTTATGGTGACTGCAGTTCCAGAATGGTATGTTGATGTGGCCGAATTCCTTTCCACTGGTGAATTTCCAGATGATATGAGAGCCATAGAAAGGAAAAGATTAATTCAAAAATGTAAACCTTTCACTTTGCTGGCCGGAACCTTGTATAGGGTAGGTAAAGATGATATCCCCGCGTAGATGCATATTCCCTCATGAAGTGCAAAAGGTCATTAGAGCTTGCCATGATTCCCCCGGCCGGAGGTCATTTTGTCGCAGATGTCACCGCTAAGAAAGTGTTAAATGTCGGTTATTGGTGGCCTAGTTTGTACCATGATGTAACAATCCGTAAAAACATTGTGACCTTTGCCAAAGATTGGGTCGGCCTACTACTAGACGAGATTCTATGCCTCTGAACCCGATAGTTCCCATATTACCTTTTGAAAAATGGGGATAGATTTTGTAGGTCCCATTAATCCTCCTTCACTCAAACCCGCTAGAGTATATATTGGTGTGCACGGATTATGTTACCAAATGGGTTGAGGCAAAAGCATTGAGAAATGCTAATGCAGCTAGTGTAGCAACTTTCTTATATGAAAACATCATTACTAGGTTTGGGTGTCCCTTAGAGTTGGTTAGTGATAGAGGTTCACACTTTATCAATGATGTGGTCGCTACCTTGACCGAACGCCACGCCATAGCCCATAGAAAGAGTACACCCTATCATCCCCAAGCCAATGGCCAAGTTGAAAGAACCAATAAAACTCTATGTAATATAATGACGAAAGATTTGTAACGCTAATAGGACCGATTGGGATAAGAGATTGTTAGATGCATTATGGGCCTATAGAATAGCTTACAAAGTTACCACGAAATCTACTCCTTCATGTTAGTGTATGGCCAAGAGGCCATCTTACCTATTGAAATAGAAATTCCATCATTACGAGTGGCTGTAAGGGAAAAGCTAGATGAAGATGGTAGTCTTAAGGCACGCTTGCAAGAATTAGAGAAGCTAGATGAAGTACGTCTTCATGCATACATGGCTAGAGAAGCACTCCAAAGGCAACGTAAAACATGGTATGATGCTCATAATAAAAATAAAGAATTTGTGGAAAATGATTTGGTATTGTTATATGATTCAAAACATTGGAAGAAACCTGGAAAGTTGAGAATGAGATGGGCAGGACCATATGTAGTCCTTAAAATTTTTCCTAACGGTTCTGTGTCATTGCAAGATTTACAGGGGAATGAGCTCCCAACGCGAATTAATGGTGCCCGCCTTAAGCCATATTATGCACCAAGGACTTTCAAGAAACTTCCAGATGCAATGTAATTCATCGAGAGCGATGAATACAAGTAAGGGGGGATAATAGCATAATAAGGGAAAAATTATTAAAAAAGTGAAAAAAAAAATAAATAAAAAATAAAAATAAAGAATTTGATTTTTCTTATTATTCATCTGCTTGCTCTCCGTATTACTCAAATTCATCTCATTTTTCATTCTTACACCTCATTCAATCCATAAAGACTGCCAAATCAACTTCGCATCCAGGCAGCAATTTGTTACTAACTTTTATGGTTTCCATGATAGGTTCACCTGCTTGTCTCCATTTTTAGTCAATTCATTTCACATTACACTCATCCACTCCATGTCAATCCATTAAAGTCTGCCATGTAAGCTTTACCATCAGGCAGCAATGTTTTTACTAATTTTTTGTTTCCATGGCAGGTTCACCTGGTTGTTCTTCGTAATTAGTCAAACCATACGCCTTTCATTCATCCATATCATTCAAATCATAAAGTGCTGCAATCAGCTTCACCATATTAGCAGCCATATGTTCTACTAACGTTATTTTTCGCTGCAGGAGCATCATTTTTTCCATCATTTCATGTTCATCTGTTTTTAGTTGGCTTACCAACCATGACCATTGTTTTCTTTACCATTGTTTTTCCATTTCCCCGTATTGTCGGCCATTGTCTCCATCCCAAAGAAGTTCAAAATAGGCACGGAATAGGATGAGGTTGATGCGATCGAGGGACCCTAACAAGGATAGTGACATCATTATTACTGTGGTTTTTCCTCGAAAACCCGAAAGGGCGAGGTTTTTAATCCCTAAGTAATAATGGTGTTGCTACCTTGCTAAGGGAAATGAGAAGTTCTAGTCCAATCTTTTATCATAATCGAGCAGATTTTTTTTAAAAGCAAGTTCGTCGAGACGTCGAATACAAGTAAGGGGGGATAATGTGGAGCGGTCAGCACAACAGAAATTTTGATTTTTGAGTGAAACAGTGTGGAAAGAAGCTGCAATGAAGAAGTATGGGCTCAAAATCGACCAAAGTGCATAGTTACAAGGTTATTTTTGAAGATTTGGATGCTTATATTATTGAAGACCATTAGAAATTCGAATTTTAATGGTAAGGAGAAAGCACAAATGATGTGATTGGAGGAGATGGAAGATCAAGGATCGCTTAGGTGTCAAAATCTTGGAGCTTAAGGAAGTTTTCCACATGGAGGGCAAAGATTGTATTTTTAAAGGTCCGATTTTATTGGAATTGTATAAGAGGAAAACAACGGAATGAAAAAAACTACCTTTTTGTGCCTATTCGCTCGGTGTGCTCTCTCGCTGCTTGCTTGAGCATCCGGGTATGATTCTGGTCCATCATTGCGTGTGCATGATGTCTTCCTTTCTAGTTTATGATGATGCTATTTTGTGTGAATGAATAACCCTTTTGTGTGTGAGTGTTGTGAAGAAATCTAAGTTAAATAAATTCTGCTCTGATTGTATTGGCAGCAAGTTTTCCCAAGGATTTACCCCAAGGAAATCCTTTGTGATACTTGTGCATCTTTTGTATTTGTCTTGAATCTGTAAGAGTCTTAAGTTATAATAAGAATCTAAATGGAATGAATAAAAAATCGAGATAAAAAGAGAAAGAAAATCATTGTTAAATGTGCCGCCGCTTCTAATGTCATGAAGGAAATAAATCGAAATTTTATTGAGTAAAATCAGAGTTCTCCGCTTATAAATTACAAATCAGAAGAAATCATAAGAAGCCCTTTGCCGGAATTGCTGGTCCTTTGCCATAAAACTGCCCATGCTTGGAAGATAGAGCCCGCAAAAAACCCGTGATCATCCGTTACCGCTTGTTGCCCAAGAATCTAAGCCCAAATCGCCCCATGGTCTTTTTGCCAATTGGTTACCTCTTTGAACCCTTATCATGCCATAGTTAGGCCATCTCAGAAGCCGAACCCAACTAAGTCTACTAATTATTAGAGCCCAAGAATTAATCGTCCATTCTCGCAAAACCCATCCTTTGTGAAGGCTCAACCCGAGAAGAAAAAATCGAAAGGCCGAATTGAGGAAGGAGGAAATCGGCCGATTGATCATGCCATAGCGTAAAGGAGGAGTCGAAGTGATTCCAGGAGGAAGCCGATTTGCCATGGTCACGCCTTCTCGAATGTGTTTTTGCCCTAAATCAAATTTCAACGGAAAACCTAACTAAATGTTTAACTAAACCTAACAATTTTATAAGTTCCAACAATTTCATAATAATAAGTTAAACCTTTTGATTTCCCTATACATAAAAGAAAAAAAAGATAAAATTAAAATAACAAGGAGAACATTACAAGACCATGTGATGCTAAAACAAATCAAGGATAATAAATATTACAAGTTTGCACTCACATAATAATTAATGCAAGGAGTAAAAGGAAGCGGTGCGGCTAGGCTTAAGGGGTATAACGGAAGCTATGAGCCTAGTTGTGGTGGTGTTGGCGTAAGTAATTAACGGAATTATATTTTTTGTCATTAGTATTATTATTTTGTCATCCATTGCCTAAGAACTCGTCAAGGCTTGGGGTAGGTTGACCCGGCCAACATTTAGTGGGGGGCATTGCGAGAAAATTAACTAAAGGGTAATCGTGTTGACGAATAATAGTACAACTTTTGAATTTTTTGTTATATTTTCGAAAAAAAAAAAGAATAAAAATAAATAAAATAAAATAAAATTTATTAAATTTTTGTTGGATGTATAATGGCTTGCAGGAATGGAAAATTGGCCACATTTACCCATCACTAAGCACAAAAGTACTTATTTTAAATAATCCTCGTGAAGAGAATTCAACCTAATAGTGGTTGGGGAGACGGGGACCATGGGAGGAACCACGACCAATTCCCCTCGGATGGTTGGGAACCGAAGAATTTGTAAGAAGACTTAGGCAATCTTCATTTGAAGAATTTGTAAGCCAAGAGGGGGCATCCACCTCTACGTAAAAAAAAAAAAAAAAAAAAAAAAAAAAAAAAAAAAGAGTTATTTGTTCCAAAGAATTAAAGTTTTTGCATGAATTGGGGCCTGGATGCTGAAAGGAGAAAGAAGAGCATCGAGAAGCAAGAGGCTGAACGTAGTGCTAGACTAGAGTTTAGAGAACAAAAAAGAAGGGAATTAAAAGAGCAAGTCTTGGAAGAAGAAAGACTGTTAGTAGAGCAAGGGTTTAGTAGCAGTAGCACCATACCCTCTAGCCCTGGGGAAAGTAGTGAAGAGGAAACCAGTTTATTAACTCCTTCTAATACTTCGATTCTTAATCCCATGGCAACTAAAACTTCTAAAATGAAATACCCAACCTTTTCACCTTTAAAAGGGGGGGAGGCTGATTCTCACATTCAATCATTTTTGACTATTAGTGAGGCCAATCAAGAAGATGGTAATGCCGAAAAGACTTAGGGCTGCTTTGGAGCAACCTTAGAGGATGGGGCAATGGAATGGTATAGAACCTCTAGAGTATTACCCCTTTTTTGACTTGGGATGACCTTAGAAAAGCATTTTTAAAGGCCTTTAGGCCTATTGGCCTTCAAGAAAGAATAAATGATGAGCTAACATATTTACGCTTTGTCGCCTAATGAAAAACCGCAGAGCTATGTGTCCGAGGTTTAGACTCGTTGGTAGCCAAAAGAGAGCCCACCCCTACAGCTTGAGGATCAAGTAAGATACTTTACAAATGGGTTACCACCGGATTTGGGCTTTTTCACTAAGGGTCAAACCCCAAAGAGATTTAGAAAGTGCCATCAAGATTGCAGCTAGCCGGGAACAAGCCAAGCTAACTATGGCCCGCCATTATAATCCCTGTTGATTATGCCTTCAGTGTTGGGTGGGTAGCCCTCAAGAACCCTCTAGAACCCCTTTAGCAAGCCCTCACTTGGGAATGTTGGGTGTCACGCCTAGTGACTTGGGTACCATAGATTATAGTAGGCTAGCCACATTAGGGAGTGGTGCCCCAATAACAAAGCCAACCATAGAGGAAGGGGTTGATAAAAAGTTAGAAAAGGTGGTAGAGACTCTTACTAATAAAATGAACGAGATGCAATTGAATTGGGTAAGAGGTGTGAGTAATAAGCCACAAGTAAACAATGAGAGGACTAACATGTGGTGTGTGAAATGCAAGGGTTATGGCCATTTACCATCCGAGTGTCCTACTCCCCGCAAACATACCAATTCCTTGTAAAAAGTGTGGTAAAACTAATCACCCTACGTAAAGATGCTATTTTGGAGAATGGAAGCTAATCCTAATACCCCTACCCCTACTTATCAAGCACAACCCTTTTATCCCCGGCAGCCTTATGCTACCAACGGGAGGAAAGGCAAAATCGCCCTAGAGTTATGAAGAGGCCTCCACCCCAATGTTATAGATGTGGAGAGATAGGTCATATAGCACCTCATTGTCCTAATCCTATGAGACAAGTTGGATATCAACCCATATGCGGGATCCGCCAAACCCAAGGCCTACATAGCCAAGAAAATTGTCCTCACAAATTAAAGGCAAGAGGGGAACCATCTTCTAATAATAAGGAAAAGAAGTGGTGGTAGATAGTCGAGTTGTGTATGTGGACGGTTAATATCCCAAGTTATGTTGTGGAGACTCGTGGGGCAAGAAGACTCGTGAGAAGAAGAAAATGAAGCACATGTGATAAATGAAGGGGATAATGAAGTTAGTGAGGTTGAGGAACCCGGCGTTGTTTGAAGATATTGACCAACTCCCCATCCAATGGAAGTTAAAGAAATTTTAAATGATTTCGAAGTCTAATAAAGAAAATACTGGATAAGGGTAAACGTAAGAAGTACACTAGAGTTTTGAATTTAAAGGAAGAACAACCCTATGATATTTTGAAGGATTTGGAAAATAAAAGTCCTTCCTTAACATTCAAACAATTATTGCAAATCGCCCTAGTTGTCGTAAGGTGGTCTTGGCCGCATTAAAAAGTCATAAAGAAGTAGTTGTCAATTCGCATGGCCTATAATTGCGATATGAGTTCACCTTGTCCGGATGTGGAAATAAGTGGGCGAAAGTGATACCTAAATTGCACTATTGATGGGGGCTCCAAGGAACATTATGCCCGAGAGTATGTGGAGGAAACTAGATTTGCCGTAACCTATGCCTCGTAAGTTTTATAGTGAGGATGGTCGATCAACGAAAGGTAACACCTTTGGGATTAGTTACCGATTAAAACCTTAATTGCCGGTGTGACTTTCTTTGTGGATTATGTCATTTTAAAGATGCCAAATAGTGCATGCACTTATCCATTATTGTTAGAAGGCCATGGTTAATGCAAGCATCCGCTAAACATGATTGGTCTACGTGCTATTTGCAAATTGGAGATGGGAATAATTTAATCAAGATAAGGGTCCATGTTCAATCCGGGTAATAAGGATGACAATGATAGTGATACTAGTTCCTCAATTGAAGATATGCATGTTGATAATAATGATGATGATGTAGATAGTAACGAAAATAATAATGAAATAGAAGTAGACCAAGTTTATGTAGAGCAAGAGGGTTATGAAAAAACTAACAATGAGGGATGATACTTCATCCGTGGGTTTTAGAGGAATGGATGAATGGTGTAAATGTTTTTGCTGTAAATGTGGAAGAAGTAAATGAAACTATAAAGGAAGAAGAAGAGGAGAGATATCCCGAAAGTACTACTTCTCAAAATTTGAGGAGGGAGAACCCAAGCTAAAAGAAACCCCTCCCATTGTGCATCCAAGGAAGTCCAACAAATGCTAACCCGTCCCCACTTATGATGAGTTGAATTTAGGTACTTTCGGGAGAACCCAAGATGGTGCGATTGGGAAAACTTAATCTTGGTGAAGAACATAAAGAATATAAGGATCTCCTCATGGAGTTTAAGGATGTCTTTGCATGGACGATGAGGATCCAAGGGTATATCACCCGAAAGTTAAGTGTGCATAGAATTGTACTTGAAGCTAACACAAAAGCTATAAGGCAACGACCCTCACAGGATGAACCCTCATTACTCAAAGGTGGTAAGGGAAGAGCTGGATAATTTAATTAAAGCTAAGTTTATTGAACCAAGGGAAACTAGTGAGTGGTTGTCCCCAATAGTTATAGTTCCAAAGAAGTCTAAAAAATTAAGGGTGTGTGTGGACTATAGAAAATTAAATGCCGCCACCATTAAGGATGGGTTTCGCTCCTTTCAATCGATAACGCTATTGATTCGGTTCGGGCCATGAGTACTATTCTTTTCTTGATCTTCAAGGTACAACCAGTGTGAGTATTGCCAAGGAAGATAGGGAAAACCACATTTGTCACGAATGGGGTGCTACATGTATAAGGTTATGCCATTTGGGTTGTGTAATGCTCCCGCCACTTTCCAAAGGGTAGTTACGGGTGCATTTAAAGATTATCTAAGAGACTTTATGGAAGTGTTTTTGATGATTTCGTGTTTTTTAGTACCGTGCAAGAACATCGGAGAAACTCGACATGCTTTATGAAATGTCGAGAATATGGTATATCTCTAAACCCTATGAAATGTTTGTTTGAGTTACCCATGGGACGTTGTTGGGTAGGATCATTTCGGGCAAGGGTATTGCAATTGACCCCGATAAGACTAAAGTTATTTCGAATTGAGCCACCTACTAACATTAAGCAATTACAAGCATTTCTTGGGCATATAGGGTATCATCAAGATTCATAAGATATTATGCTAATAAGGCTTTACCATTAACTCCACTCCTTAAAGGGGGAGGAATATCAATGGACACAAGAATGTCAAAAAGCATTTACAAGTTTAAAAGAAGCACTAATAACTCGCACCCATACTTAGTTTTCCTAATTGGGAAAGGGAATTTCATGTCCATGTAGACTCTTCAGGATATGCAATAGGAAGTATTTTGTCACAACCACAACAAGATGGGTGGGATCATCCAATTTATTATGCTAGTCGCCAATTGTCTAATGCAAAAAAGAATTATTCAACAACCTAAAGGGAAGGATTGGGCATGATTTATTCAATTATAAAGTTTCGCCACTATTTATTGGGAAAAGAATTTGTATTTTTGTTGACCACCAAGCATTGAGATATTTAATTTTAAAACCTTGCGTAATCCGGAAGAATAACTAGATGGTTACTCATGTTGCAAGAGTTTCAATTTCGATAATTGTAAAACCAGAAAATCTCATGCACCGCCGACCATTTATCGCGATTATTGAGTGATTCTAACGATAAAGGGGTAAAAGATGACTTGCCCGATGCTAACTTGTTTATGGTGACCGCAGCCTCGCAATGGTATGTTGATGTGGTCAATTCCTTTCCACCGGTGAATTTCCGTGATGATATGAGAGCCATAGAAAGGAAAAGATTAATTCAAAAATGTAAACCTTTCACTTTGCTGGCCGGAACCTTGTATAGGGTAGGTAAAGATGATATCCTGCGTAGATGCATATTCCCTCATGAAGTGCAAAAGGTCATTAGAGCTTGCCATGATTCCCCGGCTGGAGGTCATTTTGTCGCAGATGTCACCGCTAAGAAAGTGTTAAATGTCTGGTTATTGGTGGCCTAGTTTGTACCATGATGTAACAATCCGTAAAACATTGTGACCTTTGCCAAAGATTGGGTCGGCCTACTAGACGAGATTCTATGCCTCTGAACCCGATAGTTCCCATATTACCTTTTGAAAAATGGGGGATAGATTTTGTAGGTCCCATTAATCCTCCTTCAGCTCAAACCCCGCTAGAGTATATATTGGTGTGCACGGATTATGTTACCAAATGGGTTGAGGCAAAAGCATTGAGAAATGCTAATGCAAAATAGTGTAGCAACTTTCTTATATGAAAACATCATTACTAGGTTTGGGTGTCCCTTAGAGTTGGTTAGTGATAGAGGTTCACACTTTATCAATGATGTGGTCGCTACCTTGACTGAACGCTACGCCATAGCCCATAGAAAGAGTACACCCTATCATCCCCAAGCCAATGGCCAAGTTGAAAGAACCAATAAAACTCTATGTAATATAATGACGAAAGATTTGTAACGCTAATAGGACTGATTGGGATAAGAGATTGTTAGATGCATTATGGGCCTATAGAATAGCTTACAAAGTTACCAATGAAATCTACTCCCTTCATGTTAGTGTATGGCCAAGAGGCCATCTTACCTATTGAAATAGAAATTCCATCATTACGAAAGTGGTCAGTAAGGGAAAAGCTAGATGAAGATGGTAGTCTTAAGGCACGCTTGCAAGAATTAGAGAAGCTAGATGAAGTACGCCTTCATGCATACATGGCTAGAGAAGCACCCAAAGGCAACGTAAAACATGGTATGATGCTCATAATAAAAATAAAGAATTTGTGGAAAATGATTTGGTATTGTTATATGATTCAAAACATTGGAAGAAACCTGAAAGTTGAGAATGAGATGGGCAGACCATATGTAGTCCTTAAAATTTTTCCTAACGGTTCTCAGGTCATTGCAAGATTTACAGGGAATGAGCTCCCAACGCCAATTAATGGTGCCCGCCTTAAGCCATATTATGCACCAAGGACTTTCAAGAAACTTCCAGATGCAATGTAATTCATCGAGAGCGATGAATACAAGTAAGGGGGGATAATAGCATAATAAGGGAAAAATTATTAAAAAAGTGAAAAAAAAAAATAATAAAAAAAAAAATAAAGAATTTGATTTTTCTTATTATTCATCCGCTTGCTCTCCTGTGATACTCAAATTCATCTCATTTTTCATTCTTACACCTCATTCAACCCATAAAGATCGCCAAATCAACTTCGCATCCAGCAAAGAATTTGTTACTAACTTTTATGGTTTCCATGATAGGTTCACCGCTTGTCTCCATTTTTAGTCAATTCATTTCACATTACACTCATCCACTCCATGTCAATCCATTAAAGTCTCGCCATGTAAGCTTTTACCATCGTGCAAAGAATGTTTTTACTAATTTTTGTTTCCATGGCGTTTCACCTGGTTGTTCTTCATAATTAGTCAAACCATACACCTTTCATTCATCCATATCATTCAAATCATAAAGTGCTGCAATCAGCTTCACCATATTAGCAGCCATATGTTCTACTAACGCTATTTTTCGGGCGCAGAGCATCATTTTTTCCATCATTTCATGTTCATCCTGCTTTTAGTTGGCTTACCAACCATGACCATTGTTTTCTTTACCATTGTTTTTCCATTTCCCGTATTGTTGTGGCCATTGTCTCCATCCCAAAGAAGTTCAAAATAGGCACGGAATAGGATGAGGTTGATGCGGATCGAGGGACCCTAACAAGGATAGTGACATCATTATTACCGGGTTTTCCTCGAAAACCCGAAGGGGCGAGGTTTTTAATCCCTAAGCAATAATGGTGTTGCTACCTTGCTAAGGGAAATGAGAAGTTCTAGTCCAATCTTTTATCATACTGAGCAGATTTTTGAAAACAAGTTCGTCGAGACGTCGAATACAAGTAAGGGGGGATAATGTGGAGCGGTCAGCACAGTAGAAATTTTGATTTTTGAGTGAAATAGTGTGGAAAGAAGCTGCAATGAAGAAGTATGGGCTCAAAATCGACCAAAGTGCATGGTTACAAGGTTATTTTTGAAGATTTGGGTGCTTATATTATTGAAGACCATTAGAAATTCGAATTTTAATGGTAAGGAGAAAGCACAAATGATGTGATTGGAGGAGATGGAAGATCAAGGATCGCTTAGGTGTCAAAATCTTGGAGCTTAAGGAAGTTTTCCACATGGAGGGCAAAGATTGTATTTTTTAAAGGTCCAGATTTTATTGGAATTGTATAAGAGGAAAACAACGTGAATGAAAAAAACTACCTTTTTTGTGCCTGTTCGTGTGCTCTCTGCTGCTTGCTTGAGCATCTGGTATGATTCTGGTCCATCATTGCGTGTGCATGATGTCTTCCTTTCTAGTTTATGATGATGCTATTTTGTGTGAATGAATAACCCTTTTGTGTGTGAGTGTTGTGAAGAAATCTAAGTTAAATAAATTCTGTCTGATTGTATTGGCAGCAAGTTTTCCCAAGGATTTACCCTGAAGGAAATCCTTTGTGATACTTGTGCATCTTTTGTATTTGTCTTGAATCTGTAAGAGTCTTAAGCTGTAACAAGAATCTAAATGGAATGAGTAAGAAATCAGAGATAAAACGAAGGAAAATATTGTTAAATGTGCCGCCTCGTTTCTAATGTCATGAAGGAAATAAATCGAAATTTTATTGAGTAAAATCAGTCATAGATGTTGCTTTGGTTGCTGAACCTACAATTTTATCTCAGAGTAAATCATAAGAAGCCCTTTGCCGCTGCGGATTTGCTGGTCCTTTGCCATAAAACTGCCCATGCTTGGAAGATAGAGCCCGCAAACAACCCGTAGTTACCCCTCAATGCCCAAGAATCTAAGCTTATAAAGCAAATCGCCCGTGGTCTTTTTCGTAAATTGGTTACCCGCTTCGAAACCCTTATCATGCCATAGTTAGGCCCTAAGCCGAAAAGCCGAACCCAACTAAGTCTACTAATTATTAGAGCCCAAGAATAGGTCGTCCATTCTCCCCGTAACCCATCCTTTGGAAGAATCAATCCGCAAAAGAAGAAAAAAAATCGAGAAAGGTCAATCGATTGATAGGAGGAGGTACGGCCGATTTGATCATGCCATAGCAGAGAGAGGAAGGAGTCGGAGTGATTCCGTGAGGGAGCCGGATTTGCCTTGGTCACGCCTTCTCTCGAATGTGTTTTGCCCTAAATCAATTTTCAACGTGAAAAACCTAACTAAGTGTTTAACTAAACCTAACAATTTTATAAGTTCCAACAATTTCATAAGTAATAAGTTAAACCTTTTGATTTCCCTATACATAAAAGAAAAAGATAAAATTAAAATAACAAGGAGAACATTACTCTAAGACCATGTGATGCTAAAACAAATCAAGGATAATAAATATTACAAGTTTGCACTCACATAATAATTAATGCAAGGAGTAAAAGGAAGCGGTGCGGCTAGGCTTAAGGGGTATAACGGAAGCTATGAGCCTAGTTGTGGTGGTGTTGGCGTAAGTAATTAACGGAATTATATTTTTTGCTGTCATTCGTATTATTATTTTGTCATCCATTGCCTAAGAACTCTGTCAGGCTTGGGGTAGGTTGACCCGGCCAACAAGGGGCGGAGTGCAGAATAAGATGGACGCATTTTCAGACTTAGAAAAGGTGACAGGTGTCACCTATTCATTGGATGAGACATCTGGATTGGGCCCAGCCGTCCTTCGTTGATAGTGCATAATCTTAGTGCAGTATGTAGATCACCTTTGAATTTTTATGATGTGGGTTCTCCGGGTTGGATCTCAATTCCACGACAATGGCCTCTAAGTCCAACATGATGCCCTTCCCAACTTGCTCGAAAACCTTAATCTTCAAAGGACAAATGCGAGGGCTTATCATCTAAGATCTTAAATGTTGTCCTGCAACCCAATTCAAAAAAATCTTAATTTTGGAAGGCTCTCACCACACTAGACAATATATATACACAAATTCTAGATGTGATGGAAATGAGAGAGAGGAATTTTCTTTTGAGCAATATAGCTTTGTGGATAGATTCATGCCATGCTACATTTTTGAATATAAAACTATGCAAAGAATACAATGGAGTTAGAAGTTCCATTTTACCTTATAATATTCCCATCCCTATGGTTTCTTTAAATAACATTAGACAAATTCTAGGAATTTTGCCTCAATAAAGCACAATTGGCACCTTGAATGGGGATTTACATCTATAGGGCCATGCGTCTACTCTTTTCAACAACATAAGGTGTTCATGTTAAGGATTTTTTTCATGGATGTTGTTTTAGGGAGTTCAATCGGGTAAAGACGTGTGCGGCCACACTCCTCTAGCCGCCTATCGAACCACTTCATTATAGGAAGGGGAGATGCAACCCTTCCTACCTCATTGGGCCAGGGAGATGCAACTCAGAGTAGCCTCATTGAATGAGACCAAGGGGTTATGTCTCCGACAGGTTATAAAGCTTGATTTAGCCCATCTGCATATTATGCACAGTCCATTGTCTACCTTAGCCATTGTCTATTGCTAACCCAGTCATTGTTGTATCTCGGTCTATTCTATCTTGAGACCCTAGGCATCATCCTACTCTCCCCACGAGTCTGAGCCTGGGTAGGAGCTCATGTGATGGATCATGTATTGATATCTATGATGGATCTATTGATGGATGGATGGCATTACCCTTTGAGGTAGTTGATCGTATTGTATTATATTGCCTGATGTTATATTTATGCTTCCATTGTTATAGGAGCCCATAAAGGATGAGCGCGCAAGACACCTTTGTGTTCCCTTTCCGCGTCCTGGCCATCCCCAGGAACGGGGCAGATGGAGGGCCCATGTAGCAGACGATGCTGGATGGGGGGTTTCCCATGAGGTATACGACGGGGCATCGTATACTTTGTAGGGAGACACAGGTGATCCTTGCAATCTGGTAGATATGCCAAGGCATTAGGGCGGATTTGGGGTCTCAAAATGGCCCATATCTTGGATGCCAGAATTCCACGTCATGTTTCTCGCGACCAATGATGTTTGCGCATTTTTTTTCAAAGTCAGTATTAGTTGGCAAGTAGAAAGAGGAGCAGGCTTACTTGGCATCCACATGGCGAAATTTCATAGGACATGTTTGTGCATTCATTGCAACAACATTAATGGCCCGCATTTTTTAAAAATCGTGATCGCTGGACCAAAATAATGGCTACTTTTCCCCCATCATCGTACATGCCCACATGCACCAACCACCTTATCAAATTTTGGCACCAAGATTTCCATTGTTCACATTAGCGCCGCTTCATTGCATCCTCTCCGCCTTCGCTCTTCATTTGGAATCCAAGTCTCCAATAGTGTCCGTGTTTTTTTTTGAGTTAGCATAGAGTTAAGCAACAACGGCGAGCGATGTGCTTGGACAAACAAACATACGTTACATGCCATGTTTTTTACTACCCAAATTTTCATTCTCAAGTTTTCCTACTTTTCAGCTCTTCCCATTCATCGTATTGCTCCCCGCCATTCATTCTTACAATTCAACGACCGTCGATCGATCGACGATTGGAAGGATATCTATCCATAGGCTCGTGGAGTGAGAATGCTATCATTAACGAAGGGTGACTATGGAGTTACATCGTCGGAGCGGACATTCATACATAATGAATAGGTAGAACTATAGGGTTCAAAATAAATGCTATGGATAGTATATTGCAAAAAAAAAGGGAAGGGAGGGGGGAAGGGATTTGAAGAGGAGGATATTTGCAAATTTGCACCCTCAATAATACATGGATCACACCATCTTTAAAAATGCATATGCACTTTGTAAATGTATAGTGAGATTTCGTCATGTGATCCTTTGCTTCTTTTTTCCCCTCTTCTTGATTTATATTCACTCACCGAATCAAATATTTTTCTTTGGGCTATATTTATCGATGTTGGGGATTTGAGACTAGGGAAAAGCATTACTAGCATCGTTGTTGTCTAACATATGGACTTAAGAGACATGCTTTTCCAAGATATACATTCAGGGCAATGGGCATCTAGTTTTACGTTGTAAAGTTGTGGGAGCCGAGCTTGAAAGTCGTCCCATGACCTCTTTTAAGCGAATTGTGCAAGCCTTATGAGAATGGTGTCCTTGCAATGAAGAAATGTTTGATAAGACGTGCATCCAGGGTTGTTGAAAAAATGAGTTACAAAATATTTGCTCCATTAGAGGTGCTTACTAATGCCACGACACAAAAGCTCAGATATGTTGTATAAAATGTCGCTTTCATGAGCCTTTGGATCAGTTAACTCAAAGTGTCACATGTGGAAACATTGTTAGGTTTGATAAAATAACATAAAAATTTTATTTAATAAAGCTTTGGTTGTTGGTAAAGTGTTGGCTTATATTTTGCTTTGGGACCCTCTTTGAAAAAGTTTAGTTCATAAAACATAATATAACTTGGAATGATACATATTTTATATGCAAATGGGAGACTATTGATGAGGGACTTGGTGTTATTATCTATTGACAACAAACAAGAAAGTGGATCACACCATGCGAATTTAGTATATTCCAACCTTTTAGCTTATACAAAATTGCTTGGTGTGATCTTTTTTGGAAAAAGATGACTTCCTATAGTAAAATTACTTTGATTATCTTTTAATAAAAAATATATATGTGTCTTATTTGAAGTTAAGTGTGGATATGTGACGTGCTCATTTATTGATAAAGTGTTTGCTTTTTGAAAAGGCTAATAACTTTATGTACTACTAGAGTTGGTAAAAGTATTTTAGATGCAAATAGGATGCTTGATGTGATCCTTCTTAAAAAAAAATGCTCTTTGAAAAGGACTAATAACTTTATGCACTTAGGGTGGTAAAGCATTAAATGAGAAGGGGTACTTTGTGTTTAATTTTAATTTGACAACAAATAAGAAAGTGGATCACACGATCATGCTAATTTAGTGTGTTCCATTTTGTTGCATATGTACTATTCGGCTTGGTGTGATCCTTCTTGAAATAATATGCTCTTTGAAAAGGGATAATGACTTATGTACTTAAGAGTGGTAAAGCATTTTAGATACAAATAGGAATGAGTACTTGTGTTTAATTTTAATTTGACAACAAATAAGAAAGTGGATCACACCATGCTAATTTAGTGTGTCCCCTTTTTGCATATGTATTATTCGCTTGGTGTGATCCATCTTGAAAAAAATAGCTTTCAAGTAAAAGGAAAGAAAGAAATATCATATTTAAAGTGTAAAAGTGTTAGTATGTAAAGTGTTGATTTATTAAAATACTATTTGTTTACGCTAAGTTGTAAGTTCAATATTTGTGTTTCTATTTACTTTTTACATAAGGATCACACCAGGCTTAATCCTCTTTAAAACAAGGATGGCTTTGACCTTCAATGTTCATAAATTTTATGAATGTTTGCATATAAGAATGTCACATATCATATTTTTGTAAAAATGGTCATCAAATGGATAAGTAGTCAAAGAGTTCTTCTACTACTTAAAGAGTTTCAAGACTCATTTTTGCTATAATTTAAATAGCAATAGATTTTTAAAGGAATCTATTGTGAAAAGTAGTCAAAGACTTCTTGTATTAGAGGTATCTAGACACAAACACCATAACCTTTGTACTTCAAGAATGTATAAACCCTTCGCATTGCAAAGTATAATGTCATTTATTAGCATCTTCACGGACATTTCCCCTTCCTTATCGGAAGCAGCTCATCTCAAGGAACTGTATTCGATTCCGAATGCCTTCATCCTCTCAATCTCTCACAATATCCCGTGAGGCCGAGTTTACCGCCACCATAAAATCGCACTAAACTTGAAACGTCCCGAAATGACGGTTTCTTGCCACTCAACGGATCCAATGGATATAAACTGCCATCCGCCCAGATGTCGACACTTTTTGAGCCTGCAAGACGCAACATGTCGAGGTCTAAGTTCTTATTTTTTAGACCTCCTTTTTTGCGATTGAAGACTGGAGCATATTAAGTGGAGTCGGTTGGATCCTTATCCACACATCATTTTGGAGCTTCCATGCTGCGTGGATGCGACGCGGCGAAATGAAGGTGTACAATTTGTATGCCCCAAAGACAATTAAACCGCAGGTGAGCGTAACGCCCGTATAACCTCGTTTTTGAAATTTATAACGCGTGCATATGGAAATCGAAAAGTCCATTCTCCTACAATCCATGCTTTTATACATTAAGCAAATTCAAATTTCAATTGTAGGGGGGAAGCCCTGTATTGGGATGAAATAAAGATCTCGGTTAATCTTTGGGTTCACATGGACGAAACCGGCTAATCCGGCTTAAAACCCGGCCGAACTTGGGCGAGGCAAAAAATCACGAAAAATCAGCCCCTCGCAAGATCCAACTTGCATAGCCGATGCGCCATTGAATTTTTAATCAATCGATCTTGACCTCCACCCGTAACTCGTGGAGGGCCTAAACTTCTCCATGTGAACCACCCTTAAGCGTAACTTCAGCCAGAGGGCCTAAACTTCTCCATGTGAACCACCCATAAGGCCCAGTGGCGCAAAATCCGAATGAAAGTTTGATACAAAGCTTCAACCTACACATTCAAATTTTGAAATATGGAAGGCGGGAAGCTTGTATGGCCATGGCCTCTAAAATGAAAATAAGCGAAGAATCGGGACGCGCGATGCTTGGTATCCGACAAACCAAGAGACGCCTGGCCATGAGTTGCCGGTATGCTATAATGCAAGTGGCTTTTTAGAAGCCACATGTTGCATCACCGTCTCGACAACCAACGTAATTAAATACATATGGTGCCATGAATGCGCGATCCCCCTTATTCCAGGAGAATATTCCAAGTAAATCTGTAATGATGAGATTTTGGTATCCTAGGTGGCATGGGAAAAAAGGAGCGGAAATATGACGTGGAATGGCTGATAGGAGGCCATTTTGAGACCCCAAATCCGCCCTAATGGGTACTTTGAGAGATTTGGGCTCGACATAGGTTGACATTTGAAGCTTCAATAGGCAAGGCTTCAGTTTTCTTTTCCCCTTCGATTTTTCCCCTTTCAAGGTTTACTTATGACACACCCTTCCCCTTTTTTTTGATGATCTCCTTGCTTGGATGATTTTCTTGCTTAGTTAACATGTTAATGTACCGTTTCTAATTCACTTTCTAGACTAAAGTGCATATTAGAGTTGGGTGGAGTTTCGAATCATTGTGCAATGCTCCACTAAGAACGATAAGATAGATAGATAGTATTTTTTATGTCATGTTCATAGTAATAAGTATGAGAGGAGGAGATTATAGAAAGTGGAATGTTATGAGTTATAATGTATAAACTATGAATGTTGGTTATGAAATTAAAATATATTAAGGAAATGTATTAAAAGGTTGAGATTTAAAGAAATAGTGTGTAGTTGTAATGTGAATAGCGATAGTGAAGATTTAGAATAATGGAATATTAAATGCCAGCTAAGGCCTTAAGCCACTCAGATCGCCTAAGAGGCACACCATCATCGTAAGTTTTTTTAGCAAGAGATAGAAAAGATGCTTATGAAGCAAGATCAGTTGTTGCAGCAACTTCGTTAAGGATGAGAACTAGACAAAAGATTAAGCATAAGAATAGAATGGCTTTTATCAATTATTTTAATATCCACGGAGACCCTATAAGAGGCCATGGAATGAATCTATATGTAGTGCGACTCTGGGCAATCTTGAACTCAAGACCTACATATTCTAGGACCAATGTGTTATCACCAGACAAGATGCCTAGGCATAGGAAATGCAAAGCATTTTTTATGTCTTTAACTATTTCTTGAGCCTTCATTAGTTCTATGCTTTATAAGATCAATACACTCAAGCTTAAGCTTTTGTTTTGATCATGGAAATTTCATTCTGGAAACCTTGAAATATATAACTCTATGTAAGGATTTGCTCTGCTTATATAAAAGAAGTTGAGGCTGTAACACGCATTGCTACTCGATTATGAATATTCTATGGCCACAGGATTTTGATGGATTTATCGGGATTCAATGGGTCTGATCTTAGCAATACCAAACCACAACAAGCAATGAGTGGAGGCATTCGTCTACAAAATAAACGGAGGCACTAGCATACACAACAACATCTCTTAGAGTAGATTTAACTTTAACTAATGACTCAAAGGACAAAGTGGAGCAGCCCAGCCTGGTATCCCTTCTTGTGTGGTCGTTTCCATGAGGATGTAAATGTGGCATGTCTAGTTCCATATTCTTGCTTGCATTCTAAGCTTAGAATATAATTCTATTTACTGAGGTCCTTCTCTCTTTTGTTTTTGCGGGATGCAAACCATCTTTGTCTTCCTAAACGGTAGTACATCCACAATTGAAATCGTGAAAGCTATGCAGGGTTGCAGCTATGCAGATTTGAGAAAGGAAATTGATATGAGTTGGAAGCTTTGCACAACTGTCCCCTTCGTTTTTCTAGCAGATAGGAGCACACCTTTATCTTCAACGAAAGAAGAATGGTACAATCTAACAACAATTAAAAATCATTTAAGAATAACTGAGGTGAGAGTGGATGTTTGGGGTCTGGGTTCGGGAACTCTTGCAAGACAGCCCTCTGTGAGGACCCTTGGATCTAACAGGAGAATCCGGGAGCTATGTCACGCGGGATTTGCAAGAAAAGAACAAGAAAAAGAGAACAGAACAAAAAGAGAACAATGACAATAATGAGAATAACTTCCTTGATGTCAATGAAGATACATGAGCTCTCGCAATCGAGAGAAAACTGATGTGAGACAAGACTCAAAACTCATCTAAAAACTCATGTGCTAGCTCTACTCATATATATAGTACAATGGCCTTTGGCCCAATATAGACACTCGACCGATCTCGGTGTTTACTCCCAAGGAGGCCTGATTTGCAGGAATGCCGTGCCTCTTGAAGTGCCTCGAATCACGCAGCGACGCCGACGCGGCGATGACGGGCCGCCACTTGTCCGAAAGGCCGCCTTTGGTAGCGTGACGCCGGGCTTTGACCGTGGTGGTCTCGGCTGCTTGGTCTTTTTTTTGGCCTTTGACGACCGACCGCGCCCGGCCGTCGATCCTTGGCCTTGACTTGGTCCATTGTATGCATGAATAGTCCCTTGCACTGGAGAGGCACAGGGACTAACACTCCCCCACCAAACGACACCTCGTGGTGAAGAAATGGAGGAAGTGTTTCCGAGGGCGGGAATCCAACAGTTTGAAAGTGATCCTCACGGGAATGAGGACGGGCGCCATTATGGTAAGTGCCAATGAGGTCCTGGCATGTTTGAAGAGCGTCATGAGTGTTGAGCCCAAGGGCAGGATCTGCATCAATGAGGAATTGAGAGCGCCATGTCTCCGTGGCAAAGATGAGCTTCCGGGAACGAACCGGCACTCCATGAGAAGACAGTTCGAAGACCGGGCACTGACGCTGGCATTCGGGTTGCAATAAAAGATGGGATGCTGCCGATTTAAGGAGCTTACCAGGATGCATTTGAGAGCAGCACAGAAGTTAATTTGACGGTGAACTGAAGGGTCTGGTGAGGTGGCGGCATTCTGCAAGAAGGTATCAAGGCCATGAAGAGCATCAGCGGACCATTGCCAACCACGCCATTAGCAATATAGATCCAATTTGCGGTGTGGATCCAAGGTGGCACCATCTTCCCACCAGTGTCCGACAAAAAGGGGATCCCACCAAGATCCGGCGAGATCCGGGAGGAGTCCACCCAACGGGCCATCCATGACCTTCGTCCAAAAGGGAAGACGCCACGGGAGGTGAGAAACCGAGGGCGGGAGGGACACCCAAAGGAAGCATATGGAGAGGAAGCCATGCCCGGGGCGTGGGCACGAAAACCGCTTCCCCAATTCACGCATAAGGTCCTGGATCAAGAGCTTTGCACCACCGATCCCACTCAAAAGTAGAGAGCCGAGTATAGACAGAGGACTATCCCATCCCGCGGGTATTGTCTTGCTATCCGTATGGGCACGCAATTGATTGTAGCCCCGCCAAATGCCGCATATAAACTTGGGCAAACTAAGATCCTCGTGATGCCCAAGATTCTTTCTCACACTGCTCCAAAGATTTCGCCTTGCCGAGAGGTAAATGCCGAAAGCAAGCTCGCATGTACTCCTCGATGAAGAGTGTGAGTCCGATCATGATCTCTAAGATACGGGTTGTTATCCAATAACAACCAATGAGCCTGTGGAGTCGCCTCTCGAAAAGTTCCGATGTGGCCCATCACGAAATTTGTCCCGTGTCACCTGCATAGAAGTCATGAAAGATGTACGCCATCGGCCGAACAACTCAAGGTGATTAAATCGGGTCTTCACAAAAGAATGAGGTCGAAGACTAAGAGGGCACGAGTAAGCCTTTGTCTTCAACCGGAGAGGTCCGCCAACCGAGAAAATCCTCGCTGGCGCATGTGGGCATCAACCCCCACCATTTGCGCGATACCACTTGAAAAGAAAGAGGTGGCGCCGCAAACAACCACATAATCGGTGTAACCGGAAGGAATAGCTAAATCCATTAGAATGGGTGGAGAGCTATATTAATGTAGCCCTCTTGTTTAGTTTGAGCCTCTTCGCAGATTGGACAAACTTTTGCCGGAGCTGATTTTTCACGATCAAAGATCCGTTTTCCTTTTCTAACGTAAGACGGATCGACACGTAACCCGCTTCGAGGAAGCGTGGCATGTGAAGAGGATTGCCCAGGAGTATGGAGTCAAGCTTTGCAATCTCGCGCATCATCAAATATCTTTTGCTTCGGCCTCTCGGAGTTGATCCCCGAGAGGCGGAGCCGACCGGGTCGTACGCGGAAGGCCGAAGCCCAAAGAGGCTATTTGAGCGCCACGCCACCGGGGCATGGGCTTGAGTGGTGTAATTCGGAGAAAGCTCGTGCGCCGTGGTAAGCTTAGCAATGTCTTTATCCTTGTCAACCAAGAGAGTCTCCCTTGCCTTGACCTGCTCCAACAATTCCCCTAATGGTAGTTTGTAATCGAGCCCGTTGATCGCCAGCGTCGCTGTTTCGATCGTGGGCATTCTTTAGATCCTCACGGGCCTGTAAAAGAGCCTCGTGCTTTTCTTGAAGCTTGTCCTCCGTGAGTGTGAACTTGCGTGAGTAGCAGCTTGAAGGTCTCGGTGAACCGCGATCCAGGCCTCCAGGGACGCTTTGAACCCCATTCATGAGAGCTTCCCGGGATTCTTGCAACTTGAGAGCAAGAAATTGAAACATCCCGCCCGGGTATTGATACAAAAGTCGGCGAGGATGTGGAGGTGGAGGGCCCCGCTAGGCCGTGGTTTGTGACGCCCGAGAGAAATGACGAGAAGTGGAGGGCATGGCTTCCGTGGGAGGAAGAAGAGACAATAACATGCATGGCCCGGTGTTGAACTTGACCAGAGAAGTATGGCGGAAGGTGCGCCCGTTGGTTTTGAGGAAGTGAATGTAGAGATTGGCCGAAAGTGGAGGCATGAGAAATGGAAGGGGACACAGAAATCGTGAAGATAATGACGGATGAGGGCTTGAAGATGGCCACCCAACCGAGGCTTCAAAGACAGAGGGAGGGGCAGCCCGAATGCGGGCCCACTTCATGAAGGAGGCTGGAGAACAACAAATGCGGGCCAATCAATATGGTGAGTGGAGCTGATGGCCGGGATCACCATATTATAGAACGGCTTATTGATATGGGTGTTTTTGATAGAATACCTAAGCAATTTGCGCCACAAAAAATCTTTACAAAAGTGTCGGGGACTTTGCAATATTGGTGAGGCTACGTGCATGTTTGCTTGATAAGAAGGAGCTAACCGAAAGTGACATCTATGTCCCGTAAGGCAGCCCAAGATAAAGAAGGTGTTTGCAAAGGAATACGAATACCCTGAAATCGTGGGCTGAGTAAGCAAGATGGTGGTGCCATCGACCACAGAGCATATCCTTCCCGGGTTGTTGACGACATGTGAGCTGGCGAATTGCTTCAAATTGCTCGCAGAGAGGTCCATCCGTGAGAATTCATAAAGCTTCATGCCGGGCGACTTCACGACTTCTGCCAACGAGGGCCTCACGAAAGGTGGGCCAAGAAAGACACGCACTTAAAAGAGCCGGATCCCTTGGAGTAGAAGCTTGAAGTGTAGGAAATTTGGGTGCAGCCATGGCTTAAGAGCCGCCGAAAGGAAATCGGTGAAGAACTGTGGATGGAAGGCGGAGCTTTCGAGCCGGAAGACTAAAATGCAGATAGGCTTAAAAGGCTCTAGGGCTTACAAGTGTTGGCGAAGGGCATGATGAACCAAAGAACCGCTGATGATGCCAAAGGGCGAGCATAAGGAGGCGATTGAGAGGCAAAATTTTGGCTAAGTCCCCAAACGGTAAAGGGAGAAGCAAAGGAACGGTGGTGATGAGACGTGAAGGGAATGATCCGATGTGACAGTTGGCTAAAGGACACACCTTAATGTTCGACGCTGCGGAAAAGAAGGAATGTCATTTAATGTCGGGCGACTGGGCGGGATATCATTAAAACGAAAGTGTCGGCGGTACCATGGCTAGATATGCGCGCGGAGAAAAGATTCTCGAATTAGAAAGAGCCGCGGCATTGCTAACACGCTGGCAAATTTTCTGATTGGTCCACGCCGCATGGGGAGGTCCCCGCTATTATATAAGAGAAACAAGCAGGTGAAGTCGACACCCGATGGCGCCAAGATGTCTCTGGCCGCAGTTCACGACAAGTGCACCATGCCGTCAACCGCCTTTGAATGGATAACATGCAAGATGGACCGCTTGACTGTGGGAGGTGCCACAACCGTGGCATTCCCATGGATGGTGGTGTGCGTGGATGGCTGAGCATCCCGATCCCCACACCAACGGGATGGAGGTGGTGATTCACCGGCTGATCCGGCGTAACTACTACCACATCCCCCACAAGATCACCTGCCGCCCAAAACCCGAGTAGAGGGTTTTTCTTTAGGATTTTGTAAATAGGGCACGCAGCCATAGAGCTCGCCATAGCGAAATAGAGGCTCCGCCCTCATTTTGTAAAAATTTTGCCTCTATAATATAAATATGCCTTTTAGTCACTATCCGGGGATTCAATTTCTGTGATGCATCTGGTGTATGACTGCCTGTATTTTTGTGGCATGAAATTGTTTGAGGCGAAAAGTCATTAACCGCCAGGTAGGGGAGTGCCATCTAGTTCGCCAGCTTGAAAACACCGGGTTGCACAACTTGAATGATTTGATACTGACCAAGCCATCTGAACTTTAACTTGCCCGAAAATTTTTTGTAACGTGAATCATAAAGAAGAACCAAATCTCCTTCGCGGAATGTTTTTGTCTTAAGTCGCTTTTGTCATGCAATGATTTCGCGAATCGTTGTCCGTGAAGAACACCTAATGTAAGCATCTCGCCGGGTTCATCCAACTGCTCCAATTGATAAACCCTTTCCTTGAGTGCAAAGTGGATTATGTGTCAGAAAGTGTTGAAAAACGAGAGTTGGAAGAATATATTCAAAAGCATGAGAGCTTTTGACCATAAATCAGCTTTGAAAGGAGTGTGACCAAGAGCTATTTTGAAACTAGTGTTGTAAGCCCAAAGAACAAAGAGGGCAACTTGTCTTGCCAACTGCGGTGAGAAGCGCCACAAATTTTTTGAGAATAGTGATGAGAGTTTTGTTGGTACTTTCAGCCAAGCCATTTCCTTTGAGGATAATAGGTGTACTCTTCCGTGTTGGATGTGAAGATAATCCCAAAAGCTCCTTGATGGTATGATTGACAAATGCACACCACGCATCACTAACAAGTTCCGCGGGGACAACCAAAACGCGGATGATGTGCGCGTAGAGAACCTTTACAGGCCGGGCAACAAAGTGTTGTCCGGAAGTGCACAAGCTTTTGCCCATTTGGTAGCATAACCGCGATGACCAGGAATATAGCGGGCACGGGTGTGCCGCGTTATCCATGGGCCCACAAAAAATCCATTCCCCATTTGCTGAAGGGATGTGGCGCAACCGGGCGCCAATGGAAGAGCGCCATGGGCGTGGGCTTTCCCACACGATCATCGCCACACGGGCGCAGCATAAGCGGGCATCTTTAAAGAGCGTGGGCCGAAGTATCCCGCCAAAAGAATTTTGCATGTGCCGTGGGCGCCACCACTAAATGACCACCACCAAGCCCATCGTGGGCTTGTCGAACAATATCGGCACCTCGTGAGGGGAGGACACAACGACGGAGGACCATGTCTTTGCCTCGCTTTGTACAAAATGGCCAACCATGGTATAGTCACGACCTCTCGAAAAACCGACGGCAAGGAGCTGCTTTTCTCGAGAGAGCGCCGGATCGGCGGAGGAAGAGCACCGCGAGAAGATATTGCTGAAAAGTTATGAAACCAATGGGCGCGGGCCGTGACCAGAATAATTGAGCGCCCGAAAGGCGTCCGAAACACCCGCGGACGGATCATCCGGTGGTGGATGCGGAAAGATAATCGCACCACATGAGACTTGCCCGCCTTTTATGAACAATTTCAAGAGCTAATTTCGCGTAAGCGACCCAACGAAAGCAATTCGGCTCCAGGGCTTTTGTTGATCAAATAAAGAAGAGCTTGATGATCAACAAAGAACTTGATCCAAGCTTCCCAACAAATAATGTCTGAAACGCTGGACACGTAAAACTAAGCCCAAAGCTTCCCATTCCATGGCAGAATAGTTGCGCCGCCAGATTGAGTTTCCTACCGCATAGTGGATTGGTTTATCCGTGGTTTCATCATAGGCCCGAGAGAGAACAAAGACCAATGGCAAAAGCGAGACGTCAACATGAACGCGGGAAAGGCTTGTCCCATTGAGGAGGAACAAGGACCGGGCCCGAGTAAATAACGCCTTCAACTTCGAAAGCGCCTTCGCTTGGGAATTCCAAGCCCAAGTGGATTCATCACCATGAAGTTTATGAATGGGGTCGCCTATAGCCGCAAGTCCGTGAATGAAGGTGGAATAGTAATTTACCTTACCCAGAAAGAGTGTGTCTCTTTGATATTAGATGGTGCTTGAGCTTTCAAGACACAACCGATTTTAGCGATCCGCGGTGATGCCTTCTTTATCGACCACATGACCCAACGTAACGCCCGAGGTGACGCAGAAAGTGCACTTCGATTGAGACTAATGCCGATTTATCACATTTTTGAAAGACAAGCTCCAATTTGTCCAAGTGATCATCCATAGAGTCAGAGGCGTAAAAATCATCTTGGAAGATCTCAAGAAAAGGTTTATCCTTCATAAAGTCTTGAAAGACGGAGAGCATGATGCTCCGAAAATGTTGAAGGAGAGTTTGACAAACCAAAAGGGACCACCTTGTAGGCAAAAGTTCCTACCGGGTGGTGAAGGTAGTTTTGAGTTGATCTTCTTGCTTGATAGAAATTTGATTGTACCCTTAAAAACCATCCATGAAAGAGTACATCTCATGACCAAAGAACTTCTTCAAGAACCCGGCCGCTGAAGGGAAGCGGAAAGTGATCACGCCCGTGGCTTGATTGAGTTTTCTATAATCCACGCAAACGCCGATCTTACCATCGTGTTTGAGAGCAATGACGATGGGGCCTCACCCATTCTAATGTTTGACCTCATAAATCGCCAGCCCCAAGAGTTTGTCAATTTCAGCCTTGACGCTCCACCTGTAATTTGGGTTGAGCCCATATCGCTGCTAGATTGGTGCATCGATTTGGTAGGAATGGTGAGTTCCCCCAATTCTTTTTGATACCTCGAATGTCTTTGTAGCTCCAAGCAAAAATATGTTTGAATTTCTTGAACAACGCCACAAATAACAGCTTTATAGGTAGGTAAGTTTAGCGCCTAAACGGATCTGGTTGATTGTTACCAATGTCCACAATTTCCACTTCGAGTTTGAATATGAGGAACAACCTCCGGTCCCGAACCCGATGAGCGGGAGGTGAAGCATGACGGAGGAGCAAAGATTTTATGCGTGGTGAAGAAAAGAGGTTTTGCCGAAAGGCCATCAAGCAAGGGTTGCTTCATGACGGCATGAACATCAACGTGCTCTCAAGAAGAAAGTGGGTCGAAAAAATGATCAAGACGTTGAATGCGCATTGCGTGAAGCCGTAAGGGTCCAAAAGAGCTGCCACAACCGGGTCCCCGATCGAAAGCGTCCATATCACCCCAAGGATCAGTATACTCGTGGTAAGATGAGAGAGGGAGACCACCGGAGGAGCTTGAACATGATAAATATTTTGTGCTTCTTCTTGAGTCGCAGTTAGAGATGGAAGGTTCAAAGATTCTCGAGAGATCAATTGGCCGGCTTCGCATCCATTGTGGCATTGAGATGGCCACCGCGGTGATAACAAGTTGGTCCGTGGGCCCAAGAATGAATACTTTCTTGCCTGTCTGGAGAAAAGGTCTTCCAAACCAGCATTTCATAGTCACTAGGATCTTCTTCAGCTTTTCAAACAGCAAATTCCAAGGGGAATTTGAGATCACCAATCCAAGGAGAAGAGGAGTGACACCTTGAGGACGCGATATGGCCATTTGCCAACTTGATGTCATAAGGGGCACGGTATAATTGTTTGATGCCCAATTGCTTCCTCGAAGTTTATCGTGTGAGATTGACAAAGATCAATTTGGACATGATTGATGTGTTGATTGCCCACCGTGGCATGCACCGTGGGTGTTGAAGTTGCAAAACAGCTCCAACCAGAACCGTGGGAAGAGGTAACTGATATTTGAGAGCCTACAGAGTTTCAAAATGGTGGCCAGCTCAAAGGAATCTTTGATCTTGGCAAGTTCTTCCCGGTTCCAAGGAACATGTGAAAAAGGATCCGCAGGGTCCAAAGGGAGCCGAGTCCGTGGGTAGGAAGCTTTTATGACTTGAGAAGCTCGACCCTCAAAGAAAGAATATTTGGATATGGCCGAGAGGCGCTAGTGGATGATGACGGGCCGCCCCGACAATCGCCGGTGAGCCCGAGTGGTGGCGAACATTTGCCAAGGTTCGACCTCCCGCACCGCATGAGTTTCGTAATACTTTGTCTCACTTTTAGGCATGATGAGGCATGAGTTTGTCAAGATCAAAAAGTGAACTTTTTATCATCGCCATGAGGGACCGCTTCTACAAAGAAAAGCAGGTTGGTGCGGTCATGAGGAATGATGGTCAAAGGGCGAAGCCCGTGGTGTAATGTGAGACAAGACCAACCCAATTGGACCGCTGAACGGGAGGGTTGAGAGCCCGATAAATCTCTTCTTGAGCTTGTTGATCCATAGGATTGGAGGTAGATGCAACTTGCCGAGGGCGTTGTTGAGGCCGCGGGGGCTTCCCTCGTAATAGATCGGGGCCTTGTTTACCGCTGGCCACCCACGCTGATAAGCCGTGAGGCGCATAAAAGCAAAGTGGAACCTCGAAGCTAGACTTGAACTTGAGGAAGTTGAGGACATGCCGTGGGTGGTGTGACCCCATTCATGACAATGATAACATTGAGCCTTTGAAGGATCAAAGGGAGGATGATTGCCTTGTCCCCGTATCCCGGGTGCGTTGTTGATATTGCCGAGGTTGTTGAGTTTGATATTGTTGAGGCTGATATGACTACCGTTGTTGAGGCTGGTCCGGACTTGAAAGACCATTTTATTGCGAAAAGGTGTAGGATGAGAACGAGTGCATTCTTCCGTGATTGCACATATTGCATCGCTTTACAATGAGGAGGTCCATTGGAGGAGTTGCATTCATTTGCCGATGACCTTGATATTTACAAATAGTACACCGATGTGAGCGCATTGTGGATTTGCTTGTCGAGGTCAAACAGAAGTTCGGGAACCATGACGGGCATGAAAGGGAGTTCCCGGAGAGCAACACCCTAGAAGAAACATTGACCGAAAGGATTGACCAATTCAATGGCCTCGCCCGCAGACTTGGGACGCAGTATTCGCCATGAGATCTAATGGCGTGAGGAAGGCCCCGCAAAACCGCACGAGGATCCGGCTTTTATGGGGTACTCCCGAGTTTACCGACGAGAATGTGAAGACGGTCCGCGAAAAATCCTCGGCTGACTCGTGGGCTCTTGTTGAAGGTCGAGTAATTGATCATCGCCCCGTGGTGCCATAATGAGACAAAAGGCGCTTTCATTTCTGCCAACTTTGTTCCAAAGGACTTTGTTGGCCATTAACCACCGATGAGGGGCTTTAAGGTGGTCGAAAAGATATGAAATTTGAGTTGTGTTCAAGCATGACCGCTCGGAATGGCCAAGGCTTCAAATTCCTCCATGTGGGCATGAGCACTCGATCCGCAGGTTTGCCTTTAGTGTTACCAAGGTTGGATAAGTCAGCTTCAAATTATGATTGGGAGAGGAAGGTGGAACATGCGATAGATAAGGGGATTCGATGGAGGATATGCGTAAGCATAGAGAGGTGGAACAGCTTTTGAGACCTGAGAGCAAGGGGTGGGACCAAAAACATGTGGGTCCAAAATGAAAGCAAAGATTTGGGTGGAGAAGGGCCTTGGGAGCCTTCCTCATTAGGCTTGAGATCGCTGGTTTGGTAAAACAGAAGAGCATGTCAAAAGATGGAGAAGACTAAAAGTCGAACGGGGTAGGGCCAAAAGACACTTGATGGTAGCCCATCCCACCAGAGGTGAAGAAGGTTGTGACGGAAGAGGGTGTGACCCGGCGGGATATTGATATAGGTGCCGCCGAGTCCGGAAATAGTGAGTATGGGCTGAATCAGGGGTATGTTGTGGGAGATTAAGTACAGAAACAAGGACGACAATATGTGGGGAGACCCCGGTCGAAATGAGCACACCAGGGGTAGGGGGCCGCCGACCGAGCTTTGAGCTACACCCACCACCCCCTCAATGTCATAGGCGAATCATACATATCCCAACAGCCCACGCCGCTGATGGCCTGTGCCCAGCCGCCGCTTGGCGTGGGAGTTCTTCGTGAGTGAAACCCTAGCCGACATGAGGGAAGAAAGATCAGACCCGGCAGCGGCGGCCAGGTCCGGGTTCGAAACTCCCCGCAAGACACTGTGAGGACCCTTGATCTAACAGAGAATCCGGAGCTATGTCACGGGGATTTGCAAGAAAAGAACAAGAAAAAGAGAAACGTAACAAAAAGAGAACAATGAGATCACAATAATGAGAACAACTTCCTTGATGTCAATGAAGATACATGAGCTTCTCGCAATCGAGAGAAAAAACTGATGTGAGACAAGACTCAAAACTCATCTAAAAACTCATGTGCTAGCTCTACTCATATATAGTACAATGGCCTTTGGCCCAATATAGACACTCGACCGATCTTGCCGCACTCGAAGGAGGCCTGCTTTTGTGAATGTTGGCGGGTGCCTCTTGAAGTGCCCGAATCACGCTGACGCCGACGCTGGCGGCGACGGTCGCCACTTGTCCGAAGCGCCGCCTCTTGGTAGCGACGCCGGCTTTGACCGCATGGTCCGCCGCTTGGTCTTTTGTCGGGCCTTTGACGACCGAATCGCGCCTCCGGCCGCGGATCCTTGGCCTTGACTTGGTCCGCTAGATTCATGAATAGTCCCCGCACTGTGAGGCAACGTGACTAACAAAGGGATGCGAAAAGTGGATGTTATAGATGAGATTGATGATCCCAAGATAAAGAGAGCCAAGATATCTGCAATGGAAGTCGAGGATGAAGGCAGGGATGAAGATGAGTCCAAGAGTATTGAGAAATCAAGTGTAAATGCAACAAATAATACGAAGAAGTTGCATTTCGAATTGGCCACAAAAGTTCAGTTACACAAGTGGAACAAGGTGTATGACACATTGATTCGAGAATTTAGACAAAGTGGGCAGCTAGATCAATTTGAGTTGATGAAGGGAGATCTTGATTGTAAAGCCAAGCCATATGTCATGTTTGGAAGCAAACAAATATACACTAACGAGTGCATCGTGTGTCAAACAAATGATATTTCGCCCCACTTGGGAACCACTAAACTAGTGTAAAACTAATAACTTCGATACTTTTGGATTGTAAAATAAGTACATGCATTATATCTCCATCAAAATCCTAATACAACAAAGAGCACACTAATGGGTTTTTTTTTTTTTTTTTTTTTTTTTAGCACGCCAGCCTAACCAAGCCTACAGCCTTTCTTGCAATTCTAGCCTATCCACGTGTCTCTTCCACATCAGCAAAATGTGATGTGGCCATACTTAAAACCGTCGGATCTATAATTTTATAAATCTACGGTCGTGAAAATGAGATAAGGCCTGAAATTTGGACACGGGGATACGGAAAGATGTCTGGTGCCGTGAGCATTCTTCCTTCTAGTTTTCCATCACATGCCATATGGTGCCGTGAGCATTCTTCCTTCTAGTTTTCCATCACATGCCATATTTTACAATATCTTTTTTGAACAAGCCACGCTTTTGTGGGAAGAAGGCTCCATTACGGCGTGCAGGACCCTGGGAATGCTTAGCCATGGCCTTCTTCTCAAGTAAGTACGTCCATAATTTGACCTCATCTTTTTGCACTAAAAAAATATGAAATTGCTTCTCTAGCCTACCCTCCGCTTTCATCTCTGTTTTCTTCCGGAGTTACCCAAACGCTTGGTTTTTTATTCTTGGTCCTACCCATTTCTTCATTTGCCTTGATCTGTAGTTTCATGAGTCTTCTGCTCTCCTTTCTCCTTTCTAGTGCTTGGATGCAAATCGTACTGGGGGGTAAGCATCTGCTTTGACGGCTACATCTGCAATAACCCATGAAATTGAAAAGGCCAAGAGTAATTTGTCAATAACGGATAACTTGCCTGTTTATATCAAAGAACTTACTGCCGGTGGTGTTGCTGGGGGATTTGCAAAAACAGCTGTATCTCCTCTCTAATGCCTGAAGATCTTATTTCAGGTAATGAATGCAGCAGATCTTTGTTTATGTGGTTAATGATCATTTATCAGCATAGTTGATGGTTAAACTAGCAGTATGCCCATCTCTATCTATGTTTTCTTTCTTTCTCGGAGTCAGATAAGGCTCCTTCCTTTTCCATCACTCTGAGCATTTTTTTGTGCTGATGGAGCCGCTTCCTCTTTCTCAAATTTAGATTGAACCGCAGACCATGGCTTGAAGTATTTTAATGGGCCTGATGAAGCCGGATTCGTAGCCCTTTTCTTGGCTCTAGCCGACAAATCAATTTATCTAAGCCTATGTATAGGCCATTTATCTGGCAAGATCTTTTCCATTCACACCAACAGGTATATATCACACCCACAGTCCAATCAGTGAATTTAAAGCAAAGATCATGTATGCAGCAGGTTTGTCCAACCCATAACTCTTCCTTACACCAATTCTGTTTGCTCATCGGGATGCATGAGATATTTGAAGCCTTGGCTGATGACAGGCTGGAGCTTAAGCTTCAAATTTAGGTAATTTATTCTGGTTTTTTAGGCTAGTGTCTTGACTTAAAGTTCTTGCCTTTGCTTAACTTCAAGTTTCAGGCACCATCATGTTGAAATCGAGGATTTATTCTTTCTTCTCCATATCCTTTGCCCACATAGGTATCCATTTTCAGTCACATTTTCTTGCCTATGCTATATCTCAGTTAGCAACCAGGTTCCTTCTTTACGTATTCCGACTTACGCCAAAATCTATGGCTGAGTATTCCGACTTATCTATGGTTGCCCCTGCTCCCTATACGTAGAACTTTCTTGGGAGCATTGGCAAAGCAATGACCACAGCTGGATTCCAAAGAGGCTTTTTCTTGACGTTGCCATGGCAAGGAACCTTGCTAACCTTTTGACAGTTTCCCACAAACGGTTCCTTTGGCCTTAAACTTACAAAAGCATTGCCGAATACCTTTCATTTCCATTGGCAGACACTGAAATGAGAAGGATAAGTGGTTGAATTAACTTTTAACTTTGTTTCCATGCTCTTCATATATGTTTTCTGCATAACCTTAATATGAGAGGAGGAATAGGGTTGTTATGTTAATATATAGATGGAACCATGATTGCTTTCATAGAGGCTGAGTTAGCTTTTCTTTGGTGCAGTTCACACAGCATGAGCCTGTAGAAGGAACAAATATTCCCCCCCGCTTGAAGAAACTTTCCATCTGCCAAGAAAGCACCAAAAGAACACCACATATTACTGTAAATCATCAGATGTCTAATGCTATTGCTTGCTATATCGAATTCAACAGAATGTGCCCAACAATCTAGCCTTGTGCTGCTGCTTGGATCAGGTATGCATTTCCCATTTGGAAGAGTTAAATTTGAAGGTCCTGCTTCTGTTCTATCCAAGATTAGGACCTTATCGTTGTGCATTAGAGCCAAATGCATTGCTGATACTCCTGCATTCTTCACTAACATCTGCCATGTTCCTGTACTCTCATTCTGCCCAAATGCTTGGTTAAGGACTAAAATTGGAGCTAAAATGCAGACAAATCTGATCAAGTCCTTCATCTGCAAAAGCCAGAAACAAATACCTCAAATAGAATGAATTTACAGAAACAGGGTATGAAGTAGAGCTATTTTTGCAGGTCTTAGCCAGCTCTGTGGGATAAAACTATCTAGATCGAAGGTGCCAAGCACAAAGAACCTTCCACTTTCTGAGACAAGCAGAACTGGGTTGATTTATAGTACCGCTGCAACAAACTAAGGTAATGCATTTAGATTTTGCTCTAGTTGTAAAGGTGATTCAGGCTGATAACTATGAATTGGCTTAAAGAACTACTGCAATATATGACAAAGGAGTTTGTTTTATAAAACGAAAAGGGCTTGCAAAATCCCGAATGAAGTGGATGCTTTGAAAGTGTTGTGTCGGCTTTTACCTCATATATGTCTTTTCCCTCCTTTCTATGTCTTATTGTAAACATTCCAACCACATGCTTGTTCCTATATTTGTAGTCACTATCTGGTCATTAGCAATATTTATGAAATTTTAAAGCTCCTGCTTAGCCATATCGTATCACTACATCCTCTTTCTTTGCTCTGAATAGAATTTCAGGAAAAATGCCACATTTTTAGTTTACTGGTTTGCAATATAGGACTTGCTTTGAAGTGGAATGACTTGGAGAGCAAGGAAAAATCGAACTATGGTAGCACTTTCAATGCAGCCATTGCTCCTTTTTTGCATTCTTTTAGAAGCATTTTCCTGATTTTGCAGGTCTGGCCAATACCATTTCAAGTCAAGGTGGATTTGAAATCTCTTGAGCCTGTAGGACGGGAATTAAGGACCTTAAGCAAGGTTAGTTGCATGTATTGTGAATGGCCTTATGATGATTTCGATTGTTTTAAAATAAAGGCTAGATAGAGGTTAACAAGCTGGTTGAGATCTTAAAAAGGCGCATACATTTTTAGAGCTTGAGAAAATGCCAGGCTTGCATTTGAAGACGTGGATGTCATAAGGCTGTGGCGTGTGATTTTTTGTAGTTAATATAGTACATCAATGCTGGCTACATTAAGGATTCTAGCTCGTCCAGTGTAGTTGCATTTGCAACTCTTGAGAGTTGTCGTCATGGCATACTGGTTCGGAAGATGTTCAAAACAAGCATTAGTAAACACAATTGTTTGAGGCTAACAACATTTTCTTTGTGGGTCGCTTGAACTTTTGTCGATGTTATTTGCTACACACCATGCATGGTGCCACAAACGAATTGTCAATGGAAGATGAGGCAGCTATTGGTACTTCCACATGCGGTGACAACATGGAAACATGAATTCTTGCTTTGATGTTAATTTTTAACCTAACGGCGTGACCATCAGTGTCAAGCAAAATTTAACGGTTTTTGTTATATTAAATTTTAATCTAATGGCAAATGTGAAGTGAAACTGTTAGCAATTTAACCTAATTTAACCTAACATAACGGCCAGAGTGTAATGACCCTTATTCCTCTTGACTTACTTTATTGCCCACCCTCAGAGTAGCTCAACTGATATTTTTCATCAAAAAGCCACTTTCTGAGTTGTAGATTGTGCTAAATTATGTCACTCCAAAATTTGTCAAGTAATTGACACTCAGAAATAAAGCAAGGGACTATAAAAATAAAGCAAGGAACATAAAGGGAAAGCTTACTTTCGAGGCACATTTGGATGAAGAAGAACGGTGCATAAGGTCTTGTGCATAAAAACACAATTGATGGGAATGCTGAAGAATGGGGCAAGTATTTTGCTGGATCTGGACCTACATAATGCCATAATTGAAAAGCCTTCAATTCATCAGACATAATTCATCGTGCATGCATTAGAATGATGTTTAAAGGTCCAGATCTTTTATTTTTAGTCTTAAAATCGGCTGCCCCCATAGCTATCTACCTATGTCTTGTATTCGACCTATTTCCAAAAATGCCATCCCTAAAGAATTTCCATGTTAAACATGCACTGTAAGGAATTTCCACATTAGATAGATAGACAGATTCATAGATACAGGAATTTCCACATTAGATAGAAGATAGACAGATTCATAGATACAATTTTTAATATCCATGAGAAGCCGAAACTTATGGGACACACAAATAGATGAGACATGCTCCTCCCACTGTACACGGCTGAAATGGGTCCTTCCCCTACTAACTTTACAATGATCATGGCCACTTTTACAACGAGACGTTAAATTCATGACCATATTCTAGCACAATGGTTGTTTTGGAGCATTTGGCACGATTTTCTTGTACTTAAACCACCATTTGGTGGAAATATCTAGACTTTGGCACCATCTTGAACCGCTATTGCACATCGCCTATTCTTCAGATCCGTTGTTGCATATCGAGTTTGCAAATCTGGCACAACTTCACGGCAGTAGAAACAAGGGCGGAGTAAGAAGCTAAGATCCGTCTGCATCTTCGTCTGCCCCTTCATCAGTTTCTTGCTCAGTCGGATTCGGAAGCTAAACAACATACTCGACGTTAGTAGAAGCTCTGAAAGCTAAAGGTTATGCACGTCGACAGTGATTGCGAATAAAACTTGCCTCTTCTTCTGCGATAGAAGGGCTAAAATATGCAACATGCCTTTCCTTGTCTTCTTCAGATACACACATGTACAACCAACAAAAATGTATTGTTCGCCATAGACTCTCATATTCACTTCATTTCTATATTGCTCTTTCCTCACGTAAAGCCCCCACTTGTGCATGTTTCCAAATCATCTGCTATACGAGTTTGCTGCATATAAAAAGGATTCCTGCCGCATGCTTTAATTTTGTGAACACAATTCACAAATAAAAAAAGCAAGAAGCACTTTCATCAAATGCGACAAATTTGCCATTCAATAGATCCAACACAACAAGTACAATTCAATTTATATTACTTTGCCCTAATTTTCTATGCCTTTATTTTCTATAGCCTCTGGCGTGCCTTTTTGCTAGTTTTTTTTAATCCTAAGCTTACATGCAAACGGAGAATGCCTGTGAATGGAAGGCGACCCGTTAGCAAAAACTAGTACCACCATTACGGAGTTCTTGATGAAGGATGTTTCTTATTTTCAGTGTGTGAGGTATTTTTGGCCCAGATAAGTAAAATCCAATGCTTTGAATTATAGTTTAAGAATCCACCTATAGATAAGAAGTCAAAGTCAAACCATCTAAAGATGCAAGTTATAGTACTATAACACAAGCATTTGATTCTTGCACTGCGACTCGCATGAAACCAACAAAGCGATAGATAGGCTTCTCATTCATCTCAGCAGATTTCTACAATGGTGGACAGTGGATAGCCGCACACATGCGAACTACCCACGAAAAATAAAGGGAAAATCCAATTATATCATTTGGACCCCAAAAACAAATACAATGCTAATAGATGAGTGGCTGATGTACCTGCCGAAAGCTTATCACCGGGATTAAAAAACCCCGCCCTTTCGGGTTTTCGAGGAAAAACCCTAGTGATAAGCCTTCGGCAAGGGGCTTAGACAAACGTAAGGCATAGAATCGCTCCCAAAAACCCCCGCATGGAGAAGTCAAAACGGATGGCGCTCGCCAACCTGTACCTGCACATCACCAACACAACAAACGAGAAACATACCAGAGAATAGCATCACCCAGTGGGTGGAAAAAAAGCATCACCCACCGGGTGGAAAAACATGATAAACAGAACTTGTACAAAATATAATAAACAAAGAAGGGGGGGAGGGTGGGTTCAAAGAGAATAAGGTGCTACCGAGAGAAGAGGAGGAAAGCACGAAAAGCGCCGATGAAGAACTCCGCAATAAGTAGCAAACGCCCAACCCGAAGAACGGCCCAAAACACATGCGATGCATGCATGCGACGCATGCAATGCATGCATGCTGTCTTGAGCAAGAATGCCGATTCGCTACGCGAATCGGCGACATTCTTGCACCGCTGACCGCATGAAACCAACAAAGCGCCCAATACCAAAGGACTTCCTTAACAAACTAGGATCGAGGACCGAAGGTCACAAGATGAAGGCTAAAGGCGAAAAGGACAAAAGGAAAGCAACGCCAAATTGGCCAAAACCAAAAGAAGAAGCCCCTCCCACCGGAAACAAATCAAAGAGAATAAGGTACCGGCCGAGAGAAGAGGAAGCCCAGGAGCGATGAAACGTCGATGAAGAACTCCGCAATAAGTAGCAAACGCCCAACCTGAAGAACGGCCCAAAACACATGCGATGCATGCATGCGACGCATGCAATGCATGCATGCTCGTCTTGAGCAAGAATGCTACGCGAATCGACGACAATATAATATGGTCACAAATTATCGAAGAGTTTTTATTGTGCACCCTTTACATCCTAGATTGCCCAAACTGGTATTGGATTCAACTTACTCGCAATAAGTTTGATGCAACAAATGCAAGAAAGCAATGTAAACTTATACATGATTTGGAGTTTACATTTAACATGTATTATTTGACTGCTCTTGGGCATAGTTCTGATGGGGTCGCTCGTCGTGGAAAATGCATAGTTGCAAATGATACCGCAAAGGACCAACAAAATGTTACGCAATTCCATGGGAAGGATGGGTCTTTCATGCAGCTATACTAGATGGTGGTGGAGTGTACAATCTATATGACTAAGATTTCATTCACAATGGTAAGAAGCTTATCAATCCATTACATAATGCATCCAGGAGATTATATCTAGGCACAGAATTGGCCACATTGAATGATGGTTGGCAGGTAGCGAAAATATATCAAGGTCATGGTTTAGAGATAGGAGATGGAGGGAGAAAGTATTGACAAAATTGGAGAGCAGCACAACGAATATGTTCAAGAAACAAGCGTGCTTAAGGAGCCTTAAGGAGGATAGAAATAAACCGCCAACGAGAATCCTCGACATTGAAATATATTTATCCATTTTCCTATCACCTTATATAGATCTAAGAGCTCGAATGCGGTTTCGTACTTTCTTAGGTTTGTTGACATACTGGTTTATATGATAGACAATGTAAATTATGAATCTAATAAGATAACATTTTGTTCCTTTTTAGGTTATGGAGATTGTGGCTTCTAGCATGATACTCATTCTTTGAAGAGAAATTTTGTTAGTAGAGAAACTTTTATGGATCTTCAGCTATCCTGTCATTTTGTTGTATTGTAGATCAGATATTTTAGAGACAATTGCAAGTCCCTTTATGTTCCTTTACATTGCACAGGATCAGATGCCTGTGAAAATTTCTTTTCAAAGGTAGGGGGTATGGCGAGAAATGAAGTTTATATGTGGAGCAGGAAAGAGTGCCGGCACTCTAACAACAATGCTACCTGTGTTTGCATTTGCCCAGGAAAAAACGCAGGCTCATCGCCTCTATTCGCATAGGTGCCTACCATCTCCGAATTGAGACAGACAGGTGGACTGGGGAGCCACGACATGACAGGCTTTGTCAGTGTTGCCAGATGGGAGCCATTGAGGATGAATGTCATACTTCCAGAGCTGCCCGATGTATGATCAGATCCGGATATGCTATGCTCTTTTGGTCAGGCCTGATGCACCGTTACACATGATACTGAGCATGGCTTCGGTGCAATCGCTAGAGCATACATTCAGGAGATAATGGATCTGAGGGCCCGGATATGTCCCCAAACAACCACTTGATGAGCAGAAAATACTGGATCATGTACACATGTATATTTGCACAGCTTGTCAGCAATCTTATTGCTGCTATGATTTTTCCCTCGAAAACCCTTCGGGGCGAGGGTTTTTTAATCCGGGCAGTAATATGCCTGCTGTGCTCCATAGCTCGATCGGTCTCCATGGACGATAAAAAAACATTCATTCATTCTAAATCGAGTGGCAAAATTTCAGGCTTTGTCCGATTTAATATTTCCAGCTGCACATGCTAAGCAAGAAAATATATATCAGCTTTTAGAGAAGAGATTGGGAGATGATGGGAAGGAAATATATTGTAACTTAGCAGATTACTGATGTTTGCACAGATGACAAGATTGCTAAGGCACTAAAACAAGGATTTGAGAGTGTGAAAGGCATGTGCAAAGCAATAGACATCACTTCCATGAAGGGGCATCTTGGTTGGAGACATCATGGAAGTTTGACGATTTTTTCTGTCAAGATTACCGTAATGAAGTAGAAAGTATTCATGTAGCAGACAGATCTAATTTAACATTAGCAAATGATAATGAAACTGAAGCGTCTTAAGAGCAAGAACAAGAAGTTGATGCTGATATTGATGCAAAGTTAGAATTAAGTCATGTATTAGAAAAACTATTGGATGAAAAAGATTATGGTACAAGCATAAAAGTGGAACGGCATGTTGAAATGGATGGTAAAGTGATTTGTAAAGCTATGTTAGTGAGCCAATTGAATGGCGGCGTTGAAGGTGTTCCTAGTAAACCTTCAACCTCAATGGCGTAGAACCTCCAGTTGCTTTAGACAACCACTCTATGCAAGAAAATTGCATAAAAGAATGCTCAAACAATGAATTAGCACAGCTTTCCCAAAACAAAAAAAAATGGCCTCAGCAAAAATGTTGCCATTTGCCAACATATTCGAATTTCAGAGATCTCTCAAATTTGTAAACCTAACCAAGTCAAAACTTGGCCAATATCCCTGGCAGCAAGCTAAATTTTGCAGATCAAAAAGTATGAGTCCTTTTTGACTTTTGACATTTGATCCTATCTCTGAAGGTCTGCACACAAGGATCATTAGATTTTTTGGCAAAGAAATATGCTAGAATGCCTTGAAATTCAGCTTTTTTGCATACAGACTGTCACAAAGCAAACAGAGCAAGCAAATCTTTGCAAATCCAATTCCGATGATCTTTTTTAAGTCAACTCCTGACACCTCTAACAGGTCTGCAAGCAAGGGAAATCAACCTCTTGGATGCGAATCAAAGCTCATATGGTCAGAAATGAAGATTTTTGGTTAGAATGCTGTGAATTTGCAGAAGAGCGTCATATGAAATAATGATTCGGGTGCGAGGCGATGTTTATATGTCTACAGATGAGGAGACAAAGCAGCACTGTTTTGCTGAGGTGATAAAGAGTGCAAACTATATGTTCAGCTTTTTTCACAACTCTGTTGACTCTTTATAAAACTGCTCTTTGTCAGGTAGCTTGTACTTTTGTATCAAGTTTTGTAATACAATTTTATATATTTTATTTATTTGCAACTCTTGTTCTTTTTCAAACTTATGTTCGTCATGTGCACGTATCTGGATTGCACTCTGCAATTATAGTAACGTAAAAATGTTTTCGCTTGAAACTATATTTGAGATTGGGCCTGGTACATAACATAACTTTAGAGCTCTTAAATATTGTTACTGTTAATCTCCAGATGTTTTTAGTAGTATGTTGCAAAGTTGAAGGATCCTCTGAAAGTATGTAATGTTGTCTAACTTTGGATCTTCAAATAACTTCCATTTCTCTACTTTGTTGTTTTGCATTGCTGCAGGTTATTTATTGAAATTCTGCAAGAATAGAATTTACTCTCATGATCCAATGGCGTTGTTCTATGCTTTCAAGGTTTTTAATACCTTCCCTTCCTATTGTTGGTAATATAACACTTCCTTCATCAATTCTAATATTTTTTAGAATAAAAAGGGACAGAGTTGAAGCGTATGATAGAGCTTAAGATTGAGCCAATAATACGCGTTGAGGATCCTATCCTTCATATATCTTGGAATCAGCAACGAGTGAAGGCAAAGAACAGGGTTATGAAATGTTTAGAAGGTGATATAGGCAATATGGGAGATCGAGAGCATTGAAGAATGCAATAAAAAGAGTAAAGCCAATATGATGCGAAGGTGAAATTTTGGGTTGCTTTAAAAAATGATGTTAATCAAGAGCTGCAAAAAGAGATCTTCTTCAGGATGTTTTGACAGCTGAGGATTTGCTTATAAGTAGTCTTTTCTCAAGCATATTTGCTTAAGATTTGAACTAATATATTATTTTGATTTGATTTTGATTTTGATTTTGATTTTGATTTTGATTTTGATTTTGATTTTGATTTTGATTTTGATTTTGATTTTGATTTTGATTTTGATTTTGATTTTGATTTTGATTTTGATTTTGATTTTGATTTTGATTTTGATTTTGATTTTGATTTTGATTTTGATTTTGGTTTTGATTTTGATTTTATTTCGACCTTGACTTTGACCTTGACTTTGACTTTGACTTTAGTTTCGGTTTCGGTTTGGTTCGGTTTTAGGTTTCGTTTGGTTTCGGTTCTGCTTTGCCTTTGGTTTCTGGTTTTTCGTTTCTTTTGGCTTTACGGTTTCTGCCTCCGGGTTTCCTGCCTCGTTTTGGTTGTAATGCATTGCTGTGATTTGATTATTGTATAGATGAAGTTGAAGATGAACACCAATATTCCATGTTTATGATGGTTTATTCTATTCAATTCTAAATATTTGACATAAGTATGATGGCGTGGCTAGAATTAGATCTCACTTTGTTTGCAGATATGTTGTTTGGCTCTTATGATTTTTGTTTTGCACATTTAGGCCGAATGGAAAGACTAGGGTTCAAATCCCTAGGCCCTCTAAATTGGTTGATATACTTTTTTGCTGAACATCATAATATTGCACAAATCAATAATAGATCCACATGCTTTATATATATATGATATAAAATTATGTTATTTTGACATAAAAGCTTGCATCAATTTTCTCAATGGTTTTGGTTTGCATACCAATTGATGAAGAAGCTTTGACCAATTATGTTTGCAAAATCACAATGGTTCTCAAGCTAAGAATGTCTTATTAAATTTATTGAACCAATGCAAGTTGCATTGTTTTAATCCCATCGATCCGAGCCCTCGGATCGAAATTCTAGAGGGCCTTCTTTGGTTGGGAGATCGCTATATTAGGCGAGGTTCTTCATCACGTCTCATCGGCGCTTTCTCTTCTCTCAGTAGTATCTTATTCTCTATTCTTTGAAACCATGCAGGGGAGGGGCTTCTCCCTGCTTGGATTGACCAATTTGGCATTTCTTTCATGCTGTGGCATGTCCTTTCTCGGTCTTGCCTCTTCTTTAGCCATAATCCTTTGACCTTCGTCCTCAATCCCGTTTTGATAAGGAAGTTCTCTTCTATTCAGGAGCTTTTTGTCATTTTCATGCGAGCCCCATTCTAGAATCCCATCGATCCGAGCCCTCGAATCGAAATTCTAGAGGAGGCAAGCATGCATGTCTCGCATGCATGCATTGCATGCCTTTTCTGGTTGGAAGATCGCTATATTAGGCGAGGTTCTTCATCAACGTCTCATCGGCGCTTCCTCTTCTCTCTCAACAGTATCTTATTCTCTATTATTTGAAACCCACCCTCCCCTCCTTAATTGTTTAATATGCCTGGCACGCGTGATCAGCCCCTCTATTTGAAGAGATTTTTGTTTTGTTGTTGCGTGGCACGCATGATCAGCCCCTCCACTTTGGAAGGTTTGTTTTGTCACATTTGTTCTAGTGTTGGTGATGTGCAGGTACAGGTTGTCAAGCGGCAGCAGCTTCGACTTCTCCATTCGTGGGTTTTTTGGGAGTGAATTCTCAGCCTTACGTTTGTCCAAGCCCCTTGTCGAAGGCTTATCACTAGGGTTTTTCCTCGAAAACCCGAAAGGGCAGGGTTTTTTAATCCCGGTGATAAGCTTTCAGCAGGTACACAAACCAAACATCTATTAGCATTGTATTTCATGGGATCCAAGTTATATAATTGGACATTCCCTTTATTTTTCTTCGTGGGTAGTTCGCATATGTGCGGCTACCCACTATCCACCATTGTAGAAAATCTGTTGAGATGAAGGTTTTTGTCGTTTTCATGCGAGCCCCATTCTAGAACATGACTATCTTGATGTTAGAAGTATCTTAATGGAAAGATCATTAGCATCACATTATCTCAGCTATTTTGATTAAAAACCGCTGCAATTTACATTGTCCTAATATCACTATATGGATGAAAAAATCAATAGGAATTACATTGTCCCACACCATATGCATGAAAAAATCAATAGGAGTTACATTGTCCCAATATCACTATTTTGATGAATAGAATAGAATAGAATAGAAAACCATTATTACTTAAGACATAAGAAGTTCAGATAAAATCTTGTAGGCAGCTTTATTGTAGGCATTGTTTAATGTTATCCATGCTTAAAATATTTGTTTCTCACTATTTCTATCTTTGAAGTTGTGGATTTACTTGACATAATCCTGAAACCTTTAATCCTTAGCTTGTAGGTAGTAAACCCTAAATGCATGGCAATTATGTTATAATTCAAGAAATAATTATTCCTTTAATGTCCTTAAATGCGTAGATGATTTAACACTATTAATATACATAACATTGTATGAACAGTGCGGAGATCAAATCGTGTAGCGAGAAACAACAAGCGAAGTCTGGGAAAAGAAAACACTCAAAATTTAGGAAGGACTGCCACAATGGGATTGTGCCTTCAAGGAAATTACTACTCATAAACTGGCCTATGTATTGAGGATTGTGGCAAGCCTAGATCTTTGCTCTGTTCTGCATCAAAATGCATTGTGCCAGGAATTGTACTTCACATTAATCTAGTTGGCTCAATCCCTGATGCAGCATGGTGCACCAAAGCAAGCCCACCTTCGACCAACTCACTAAGATTTGGCAATGACAATGACAAAAGACAAGGCTTGCCTTTGAGATTGTTCTGCAATAAGGCTATTAGTAGACACATTTATACCTCTGGCTTAACCAAGCCAGCATACTTTAGAAAGCTGTATGTGGCAGACTCCGACGACAAAAGGTGGCGCTGTTCTGGAGATAATGGTATTGGCTACGAAATCATTGTCTTCTTCACTTTCTCTACAAATTCTGTCAGATTTCTATACGTCATGCAATTTGGGAATGTTCGGAAGAATTCATTTGAAGGATAATCTACAGAGACGACTATTTTCCTCATTGCAAATGCTTCTGTTGTTGTTCTGAATACAACACCGGAACACTAGGGTTAATAACCTTGTACTTGTAAATGTTTATATGTCTAAACATAATTATTAATTCAATATGTGAAAATACCGATGCAATAAGTCATCTGCGTCGTCTGTCCCTGGATGAAAGCTTCTGGACTTTAACCGGGCATTTACATAAGAAATCATCTTCGCTAAAATTGATCGTGACTGATGACAAAAGTGGCGCTGTTCTGGAGATAGTGGTATTGGCTAAGACATCATTGCCTCCTTCACTTTCTGTCGAATTTCTGTACGTCATGCAATTTAAGAATGTTCGAAAGAATTCATTTGAAGGATGATCTGCAAAGACTATTTTCCTCATTGCAAATGCTTCTACTGTTATTGGGTGCTTTTTTTATTGACCTACTCAAAAAATCATGTCGCGACATTGGTGCTGGTAAGGTGCTGATACCCGTCATAAAATTTTTTCGACCGCCCTTCCGCGTTTAGCATCAAGCACTCTACCCGCCATAGCCAGCCTTGAAGGGAGTTAAGATCCATCATTCCCGCTATTTTTGGCCAAGTCATCGATCCCGAATTTTTAGTTTGCAATCTCCAATTAATTGAATTTCCCTTAAATCAAATGTCGCACCTTCGTAATTATGATGTTTCAAAGATTTCTTGAAGCACGACTATGGTTCTTGAGTTGAGAGATGAATTCCTTGTGTGTCCAGGGCATTGTCGCAATTTGATGCCCTGGGAATCTTTGGCGGGCATGCAAGAGTTCGATCAACAATTCCAAGCGATTTACGGATCTTTGTTCACAATTTCTGAAAATTACCTTGAAGAATCACCTACACAAATCGAAGCCGGTACTCACATTGAAACAATGGATTTCACAAGGAATGAAGAAACTACATATGATCAAGAATTTCATCATGAAGATGAAAGACAAGGTAGTCCTTGTTAAATGCTTCTGCTATTAAATTGCTGAATTTTTTTGTTCTAAATTGCTGACTGATGTAATGTACTGCTTTCAGTGGAACAGAATTCATTCAATGGTGTTACTTGGTTTATAAAAACTAAACTGACATGCTAAAATTACAGGAGAATATGGTGGAATATCAAATGAGGATGCTGAAGTTATGGATGTTGGCAATGCTGTAGAGGTTGGATCTGACTGTCATAATATAGGTACTTGCTATAATAGAGGTATTTGCATTGATAAATTTTGTTCGATCACCAGAAGTTAGAATTGCGCAAAGGTTGCAAACCAAGAGAATTATGAAGCCGCTTTCAAAAAAAGACAGGCCAAAATCAGGAGGATTCAAAGACAGAAAAAAAGAGAAGTGGATGCTGCAACTGGCAACTTAGGTGCAGTTGCAAATGATGCTACTGTTGGTAAGAAAGGTTCATTCAAATAAGTGGAGGGATTCAAAGACAGCTGCAGCCTCTCTCTCGATTCCTCGACTTCAGGTACAAGCTATTTCAAAGCTTTAAAGGTGTTCCCCCTGAGTAGTAGAGCCGAAGTTTGCCATTTGCTTGGGACTTCTTGGGTGTTGTAGATGGTGATGGTCGGTTTGTACAAAGAAAGAGAGTTGCAAGTTTTTTCGTGAGTTTGTTGTGGAGTGTCGAGGTATCACTGCCTCTTTGGGGCGCTTCTCCTTCCTCCTCACTTGCTTTGTAACATTACCATTCTTTTAATATATTGATGACACAGTTCTTCAAAAAAAAAAAAAAAAAGAAAGTTGTCAAAAGAATTAGGCAAGCTTGTGAACGAATTTTCTACATCTGAAGAAAGAGTGGAAATTCTAGGGGGTGCTAGAAAGTGGATACCTGAACTAGATCTCTCAAACAGCAAAGAATTAAACACAATGAAAACAATCATTAACAATTTGAGGGAGTCTTTTGCAGCTCATAAGTATTCAAAAAATACAGATGTGTGGAGAGCAAGAAGTGTTGCAATGACTTTTACAGTCAATGGTGAAACTAACAAGTCTGCTTTTGCCAAGCAAATGAATCTGAATAGGAAGATTGTGTCAGTTGCAGTAAATAGAAGATTGGCTGCAGAGCATGGTAGTGGACCATGGTCCATATTCAAGAAGAATACTAGATTTGACAGACTCTCTTATGATGAGAGGAAACTAATAGTTGACTTTTGGAGAGATAAACACACGAGTGTCTCCATGCAAGAAACATGTTATAAGGATTAGAGTGGCTGAAGGATTCAAGATCATGCATCCATTACACTTCATGGAGGATACTGTGTTAGTTTGATTGCACATGCTTTGATGTTGTTACAATTGTCGTAATTGCCGTGTATTCTCACCAGAATTGCTCTAATTCCTGTAATTCTTGTGTCTTGTAGCAAAAGGCAAAGATGCTTTGTGATTCAAACTGTAAACCCTTGTAAAATGTGAAACATATTGTAAATTGTAAATCATATTGTAAATTTGTAGTCATATTGAAGTTGTCATAATTCATATGTTAACCATAAACATATATGTAAACAATCATATTGCTATCAATCATAAACCTTGCTGGGGTTATACATATGTAAACCTTGCTATTCATTGCTATTCATATGTAAACCTTCCTATTATGTAATACATAAACCTTATACATAAACCCTTTTACATAAACCTTATATTAATGTAAACCTTTTACATATAAAAACCTTATGTAAAAACTTATGTAAAACCTTATGTAAAACATAATATTCATGGAATGTAAACCTTATATATTAGTGTAAACCTTGCTATTACATAAATATACAAAAAACATGTCCACTATGGAACAAAATTGTGTTGCATGTATAAAGGATCCACATAATATTTTAAAAAGAAAACATCCTCATAATATCCTCCTGGTAGATGCCGATAAGATGCCCGTAGCTCTTTGAAAGATCAAGTAATTCCGAAAAGTCTTGCCTTTTAAAGCAAGATAATTTTCCTCCAAAGTACCACTTGGAAGGAATTCTTCTTCAGTCTCAAGCCTTTATCCTCGCGATAAATCTGCTCCTTTATCCCGCGGATAACTGCTCCTTTATCCTCTTGACAGATCATAGTTCTTCACATCTCCAAAGATCTTGATCTTCTATAGGCTCCAACCTTGCATCTTCAGCAGCAGCTTTCACAGCAATGGTAGACACATTTCCTGCAACAAGAATTCAATATTAACTACAACTAAATTGAACATGGACTACTATTCAAATTCTCGCTTAGACTTACCATTTTTCTTCAGTGCTCGAGGCTTGTTTCTTGCAAGGGTCTTCTTGTCTGCAGGTTGTCCAGTGCTGCCATGGGTCTTCTTGTCTGCAAGATTAATTTAAAATTAATGTAACTTAAAGAGAAGTTATAATACTAAAACTAAATGTGTACCTTCTATGGGAGATATGTGAGCAAATTTAATGAGACTCAAATTTTGTCAATATCTATAACTGCTCAAAATAGAATTGAAGTTAGCACAAAACAAAAAATTACAAGATACATTGAACAAGAATACTTACTTGCAACAGGTTTCGAAGTCTTTCTTTGTGCTGGCCCTTGTCTTCCTTTTTCTTAATTTTTTGCCGGTCCCTTTCTCGCCTTAAATTCAAAGACTTGCGGTGTTTATTGTACAAAGTGGTGCTGCTATCAACTTCACCCTTCCGCTTCTTATCTTCATCAAAGCTTGCATTTTTCAGTTTTTCTTCATCTTCATAGTTAGAGTCCTCTTCAATCACAACACCTGAATTCTTTGAATCCCGTTCTCGCAAAATATTGCTTGGGACTTCCTCTCTCCAAAAGGGAACCACACAAAGGCATAGTTTTCAAAAGACACGCTTGAAAAGCAAAACACATGGTACTTATGTCCACATTGGTTTATTTTAACAAACAGTCATATTCTTTTGAGGAAAACAAAGGCCACATGCCCGACATACATCAAAGTTAGCAAAGGCAAAGAATACACACCCATACCCAACTCCATCCGAGATTTGGTGCTTTCACTATCTTGTCGCGATGGCTGAAATATGCTTAGCCTTTGCATGCCACTTAGCCATTGATTCCTCATAGGTATCTATTTCATCCTTCAAAAAAGAAATTTCTTCACGAATGTCTTCTTCACCTTTTAGAATCTATTTTCGAAGTGCTGACTCCAAAAGCTCTCTCATAACTACTTCATCATTCTTTTAGTTTTGCAATAGCATCAACTTCTTCCGAAAATCACGCTCAAGGACTTCTCTGACTTCTCGCTTGCCTCTATATTTTCATATATAGCTTTGCAAAGCTATATCCGCTCCAAAGAATAAAGACCTTCTTTCCTCAACAAAGACTCTTGTTTTGATAATAGCAACTCCTCCGCATCTCTCTTCATCTCAAAGAATCTTACCCAAGTGATCCAAAACAAAATGCTATTCAAACAAGAGGTTGCTAGTCTCTCCTTAGAAATTGGCGGCCAGATGTTCGATAAGCTTCTGAAGAAAACTAGCCCAGCTCACTTTTGAATTGCCCAGTTTTGACAAAGCTCGTTGGGTATTACTCCAAGCAAAAGCTCGAGCCAAAGGTTACCCTAACCTCATTGTTGGTAGGCTTGCTTTTTGATAAATCCTTTCCAGCCAGGTCATGCAAAGAAAGTGGCGAACCTGGGCCTAACAAATTTTAAATTTATCTTTCCTTTCCAAGTGGGCATTGCCGCACTTCAAGAAAATCACGCGGCCGAAAACATCCTTCGCCTTCAAATCCTTTGGCTTCTTCCTTCATTACACAAACCTCCGCTTGTGTGGAAATTCATACCGGTTCTTCATGGTGCGCCTCGATAACATCAAACAAAGTTTTTTAGTTCAAGATCGGTAGATAAAACAAAAAGCATGAGAAATAGAGGATTTTACCTCGGGACTTCAAATACCATAGCTAGATGTCGGAATTCCTAAGAGTAGCGTAATGAACCGAACTTCCCAACCCAATTACACTTTCAATCAAGCTTCAAAATCGAAATGATCACGATTCGAAAATCCCTAGTTGCACCTAATCAATTCTGCCTGCGAAAACTTTTCGCGCGCAGGCCTGCACACCCTGCAAAAATGATGAAGGGCGTCCTTCAAGAATGATGAAGGGCGTCCTTCACGTCACGAGAAAAAGCTGAAAATAGGTGCTGAGCCGGTGCTGGAGCGACGCGAAATTGGATAGGTCAATAAAAAAAGCACCCTATTGTGAATACAACATCGTAACGCTAGGGTTGATAAACACCTTGTACCTCTAACCATGATCTTTATGTTTATATGTCTAACCATAATTATTAATTCAACATGTACAAATACCGATGCAATAAGTCATTTGCATCGTCTCGCCCTGGATAAAAGCTTATTGTTCCACCTTTTGCCATGATAATACCATGTAAGGTGTTCTGGCTCCTCCAACACTACAACATCCGCTTCACTGTCTGGAATAGATTGGGAGATATCGTTTGGTAATTCCACTAACATTAATCAAAACATTTATGCCTGTAGATGAAGCTTTGCCAGAACCGTTTGCATTATTAATATGGCAGTCAGTGCCATTGCCTAGAGGGAGCTTCAAAAGAGTATAATAAATTAGCTTTAATTATATCAAATCCATTCATAATAAAGTTTCATTTGTTCATCTTGCCTTGTTTTTAACAGATATTTCAGCATCCACAGTCTGAACTTCAAATTGGACCTCAGTTGTTGGAAGGTCAATTCCATCTCCACCTGTCCCTAGGAGAAAGATAAATAGATCAATCATGACAGAATGATGCTATTTATTAACTTCTGTCTTATTATATGGTGGCCATAATATGTAATATTTATGTGCATTATGTAATCTATATGCATGCTTTTTGTTTTCTCACATTTTGCCAATATTACATGCAATGATAAAGGAGGTAGAAGAGGAGCAAAAAGGGATGAGGGAGCGGACTTTATAGGCTTCTGGATTTTAATCAGACATTCACGTAAGAAATCATCTTCACTAAAATTGATCGTGTCTGATGGCTGATTTCAAATGTGATAAGTGTCTTGGATGTTGTAATATCTGTAAATGTCTGGGACAACAGTGTTGATTTTGCAATATTAGGGACAAGTCAAAAAGAGCTTTCCGGGGAGACAAAATCATCTTCAAAGACGGAAAGCTCTCAGAAAGACACTCAAAGAGACAGGTTAAATTTTTTGTGCTCATAGTGGATGTATCATTAATGCTTTATGAAGAATTGCTCACTGCATATTACATATTGCCAAGATCTTTTGCCCAATTGGATGAACATAATTCATGTATGTTTAGATCAATGGGGTAATCATAAACAATCAAATAACTACTTAGACAAACATAACATAAAAGTACCTTAATTTGATTCCACAGCGTAATGGAGCAATTCTATCAAACGAATGCATTCCCCTCCTAACTCCTCTATCATTTCTTATTGATTATTTGAAAGCAACGAGAAAAGAACAACACAATTACTCCACAATCACTTATCCACCCAATCCACGCACACATTACCTTACATCCTCCTGTTGCCCTGATTTCCACCAAAGCTCTCACTGTCAGGCATAAATTTCATTCACACCCACTTGACAAATAATCAAGCTCCAGATAAATGTTGACAAAACTGGCCATCTCGCAAAAAGGGGAAAAACATGCTTACCATCTCGAGAAAGGATCTTGCAGAGTAGCTGAAATTATAATCGAAGGAAAAGTAGTAGAAACGACCGCATATGATCCAAAAAAATGCGCTAAAACGGGCAACCCAAAAAAGATTTGCACCATGGCGGTGCCGATTAGCTGGTTTGCACAACGGCTGCCCAGCAAGAGTGGCGACCGACAGTTTACAGGCAACAACAAGTTTGGAGCAATTTCTGGCATATTTTAGCCATATTTCAGCATATACTTAGCATATGTCAAAAACCCACATGAGTGAGTGTTTGCCCCCTAGGGGCAACTGTTGAAGCTGTTCCTCACAAACCTTCAACCTCAATGGCTTAAAACCTTCAGGTTGCTTCGTGCAACCACTCTGAATAAGAAGATTGCAAAAGAAAGCTCAAATTTTGTGTTAGAACTGCTTTCCCAAATCCAGAAAAAGGACCCCAGCAAAAATGATGCCATTTGCAAGAAGACTCGAGCTTTGACATGATTCCAATTCAAGAAGATGCTCTACACTCAAAGAATCTGTGGCCAAAAGTCAGACGCAAGAAAATATGCAGAGGCTTCTCAAATTTGCATTTTTGACTAAGTCAAACTTGGTCAATGTCCCTGGCAGCAAGCTAAATTTTGCAAATGAAAAAGTACAACTCTTTTATTAGTTCTGTCTAAAAGACTTGCACACAAGGTTCAACAAGTTTTTTTCCAAAAAATCATGCCAAAAATGCCCTGAAATTTAGATTTGTTGCCCAAAGACTGTCACAATGCCAAAACAGCAAGCAAATTTGGGCAAATCGAGTTCTAGCAATCTTTTTCCACTTCTGACAAGTCTGACAGACCTGCATGCAATGTGCATCTACTCTTTTTTCAAAAAATTATGCTCAAAGAGTAAAAAATCATGACTTTCTTGCTAGAAAACTGTATTTTTGCAAAAACAGCAAGCTAATGTTTGGAAAATGAGATTATGATATCCTTCTTTAGTTTTGACGCCTCATACATTCTCTGACAAGCCTACACATATGGTGCATACAATTCTTTTTCCAAAAAGATCTCAATTCACACACAATCCTAATTTTATTTGCAAGTTGATGTTATGAGTGATCTATTAGTTTAATGTCCAATGCTCAAATCCTCTTTTTCCAGAACACCTTTCACTTCTCTATCTAAAGTAGGATGCTGACCAAATGCAAGGGAATGCAATAATATTTGAATGCTTACTTCTTATCTAAATATAATCTAGACTTAATCTCTCAATGCTTGCTGCTCTTCTGTTTTTTCTTTTTCTTCTTCTATTCTTACCCTGAATCAATCTTATTCTCTAAAGCTTAAACTAGTTTAACAAAAACTTTAAAGGAACTTTCTGGAGTTTATCTTCTTCAAATATCAACGTTACCACCCAAATTTGCTCGATTATAGTAATCTTTGGCATAACAAAAGGGCATTTACCCAAGGACGGATTTTCATTCAAAGGACATTCATACAGTCAATAAAATCAATCCCAAGCTCTCAAGTCTCAGGCACAGGATCGAAAAGGTCAATAATCAAGATATTTTGCAATTTTTGCCTCAATAATCCATCAATTTGGGAAGCAAGGCAAATTCAAGCATCCAAAGGTCAATCCGATCTGTAGCAGAAGTATCTTGATCGATTCTTGCGCCCAAAGCCTTTGAAATTCTCTGTAAATAAAAGCCCCTATTGAAAAATCCTCTCTTCATTCCAATCTTGGCAAATCCGGCCCGAATCATTGTCTTTTTGCTCAGATTAATGTTTCTTGGTGTAGGACAGGTTAATCCAGGAGGTATTAGCTATGATTAGGTTGTTGAATCGATCTGTAAATTCGGATCTTGGCATGAATCAATTTTTAGGGTTCTTAAGATTTCGAGCACAATATCCCACAGAAATTTTTGAAAAAGGAAGTCTGGATATATAAGAACGGGTCCAACTCAACTATTAATATTTGCGTGATGTCCTCCACATGAGATCTGGCCCATTGCCAACTCACATGCCCAGACGAGATTGGGTGGGGAGAATGACTAGGCTGGGGGGGAGGGGAATAGGTTTTTTTTTTTTTTTTTTTTTTTTTTTAATTTGGCATGAATCTCAAGAAATGGAAAATGGAGGTCAATATAGGGTCTTTTTCAAAAGTTCTTTTTCCCACAAGGAATTGCTCTACAAGATGGGAGAATCTTTTAGCAAAAAAGAGCACCTTGATTTTTGGCTATAAATGGAGGTAAAATTTGATGAAGTGGCAAGTTGGTGGGGTGATGTGGCAAATGGACAATGACATGGTATGGTCCACATCATTATGAAGTGATGATGTGTCAAGTAAGGTGGCAAAATAACTTTTCTTTAGTCAAAACTTTTGTGAAGTGATGATCATGTGGATGACATGTGTGTGATGATGTGGATGTACTTGGGAATGATATGGCACAATGAGGTGATGACATGTCATCTAAGGTATCAAAATGACTTTTCTTAGGTCAAAATTCTTGAAAATGCGTATTGAGGTAGGTGACATGTGTATGATGACATGGTGGATGTCTAAGTTCGTAAGATGCTTAGATGTAGAGGTGTGCGCATCGACACTCGCATCTAACATAGATGCGTCACATATTTTTTAAAATTTTTTTTCCCTAAATGGCTTTGCCCTAGTCCCCTTTCTTCTTTGACTCGAAAACAGAGTCATTTTGAAGCATTATTCGATTGCCTGTAACTCGTTTTCCCTTTTTGCTCTCTGTTTTGGCCCGGCAGTTCAAAGGCATGGTATAGAGGTCAAAGGTAGCTGGTTTTGTCTTAGGAAGGAAGAAGGGATAATTTCGGCATGTCAGAGTGAGGTTTTGGCATAGAACAGGCCAACAAGGTCAGGTTTTCTTTGATACTTTGATTGATCTGTGTGCTGGCATTAAGATGCAATGGGACATACATAAACGAGCAAAGCCAACCGAATATATATAACATAGCTGCTGGGTGCTGGGAACCGGATTGCAACTAATATGTAGCATAATAACAGGGGGTTTTTTTTGTATTTTTGTACGGTTTTTCCAATGGTTTTTATATGATTTGATGGGCGTATTACACAAGGCCTACTAATTAGTACATCTAGAGGCGCATTGTATTTGCATACAGCTTGAATTAATTTTTAATGCCTCTTTTTTCAATATTGTAGACCCATATATCATATATTTTTTAGCTTAAGTTCTATTTTTCAGATTACATTTTATTTTGCTTGACATGCAAAGCTCGAGCAGCTCATTTTAGGGTTCTTGTTAACTCCAAAATTAGGTCTCTGGGTTATGGTTTTTGTGTCAGGGATCTCGATGATTAAGCTACCATTTAAACGGATAATCGTTGCGAGAGAAGCTTCTTCATAAAAAATGGTGGCGGATCTTCTTATAACGGGGGCGTGGTTATGTGGGGTCTGATTCAAGCGGTCTCATAGAGCAAAGTTACGTGTTTTTAGGGCAAAGTTACTTTTATGTTTCTTATGCTTACGGCAAAGATCGTTTGGGCGAAACTTAACCGGTTCCAACAAAAGAGCTACTGAAAGTGCTTGAAGCCGGATGCTTGCCAATCCATGAAAGTCCTTCCTCCGCTTTTGTGTTTTAAACGATGGAGCTATTTTCCTTTTTTCATTTCTGTGAACATGTAGAGGCCCTTCAGCTTACGGTTTGGAGGCCATTCAGCTTAGGGTTTCGGGGATGCAGAGATTTGACTTCTTCTTCTCCTCCTTGGTATTCCCTCCATAGCTGAGAAACCATCTCTTTTCTTTCTGCATTCTTACCACATCCTTCATCTTGGAACGATCTTCTCTTTGAAGCTCTTGTGCACAACAGAGCCATCGCACCATCTCTTCAATCTCACCAAAGGTTTGCTTCCATTTCCAGCAGAGTTGGATCAACAAATTCATTCATCTTTCCAAATAATAACTTCGTCTTCACCTAAAAAGGAGATTAGGAAGGAAGGTTAGTTCACCTTTGCCAATCCAAAATCCCCACTAAAGGTTCAAAGTTATCATCCAAAAAAATGTTGGCAGCAGCACATCACTTGTATTATCTTGGTCACAATATTCATGAAGATAAGCAAGACATCGAGCTGCACCTAAAGCTATATGTTTCGAATCTCCCAAGTAAGTGCTTTTTTCTTTCCACGACGCTCAATAATGGTTTGGATTGCATACTTTTATAAGCTTATCAATTTTTCAATCTCATTAATGTTATGGTGTTTAGTCTACGTAACCAATGGTCTCAGAGAAGAACCTTTCCAAAAGACACGATCTGTTGAAAAGGCGGTGCCGGATTTTAACAACCGCAGCTTGAAAGGTAGTGCCAGTTGCAACAACTGGTTTGTGTTGTGAAGACGAATTTGATCTTGCAGTGTTGAGGATTCAAGGTCCATGGTCCGAAGAAGATTCAAGTGTGAGCTCTTTGTCTATTTAATTTTAAAACTGTGAATATGGTTTCGGTTATCAAACTGTCTGTGAATATGTAGCATAATAACAGGGGGTTTTCTTTGTGTTTTTGTACGCTTTTCACTAAGGTTTTCCTATGATTTCGTGATGTATTCAAATGGATGTACTAATCGTTACATCTAGAGTGCACCATTTCGAGCCATTGATTTTAGCCTTTTTTCCAATGGTCAATAACCAATGGCTCACAACAAAAGCCCTTTTTTGTGCGTGTGGTGCATAATGGTCAACAACCAATGGCTCACAACAAAGCCCTAATGCGTACATCTAGAGTGCACCATTTCTCGAGCCATTGATTTTAGCCCTTTTTTTTTTCCAATGGTCAACAACCAATGGCTCATAACAAAAGCCCTTTTTTTTTGTGTGTGTGGTGCATAATGGTCAACAACCAATGGCTCACAACAAAAGCCTTCTTTTTTGTGTGTGTGGTGCATAATGGGCACATGAAGGGCTTGAAGGGCATGTAGTGCGGTTCCAGCCGGCAACACATTTCTTATTATAACTTTTTGATCCGAGAGTCTCGTTTGAGATAATTTTTTATTATGTTGGAAAGCTCTCTCCGAGATCTTTTGATAGTGTATGATATGGATATGTTTGGTTAAGTTATCTATGCTAAAACAGCAATTTTTCGGCCGGGTTTTGTAGGCTTTCACATCCTACCAGCTGATTAATACAGGATTGCGCTATTGGATATTGTTTTATGGCTCATTCCGAATAAAGCTTGCAAAAAATTACCATGCAATTTAGATTTTGAGGCAGTTATTAAGCAAATTCCAAGGCTTCTAGATCCTTGTGCTAACAAGCAAAAAAGTTTCCCACTTTGGTTTCTCACCACAAGAATCCATGGAGGCCAAAGGCTGCTGTTAAATTCTAGTTCAAAAATATTTGTGTATGGGTGTTGCAAACTTTATGACTTTCAGAATAATGGGATCAATCCGCTCTATCTTTATGGTAACTTTTACTTATGTTCTATTTGTTTTATTGTGATGAAATTCAAAAAGCTACAATGATGAAAGACTCAAAGGAATTCTAGTTTTTTCTCGGGTTTGAATTCTAAATTTTTGTCACACCTGGGAGGGATAACCCTAAGGCCCCTAAGGCCAAAAAAAAAATTTTGCAACACAAACCATTAACATCCAACATATAAAAATTAAATCCCCAACACATAACAACCAACACATAACAACCATTGACATTAACAACCAACACATAACTACCATTGACATTAATTAACACAACCATTGGGTCCAACACATTTAAATTAAAATCCCCTTAAATCCCCTTTGGTTTGGGTGCATATTCACACCCGGGTGACTCCGGCAACAGAGTCGTTGGATAGGCATATTCACCCCTTATTCCTTAATCTACACCGCATTGAAGTTCCTCGTTTGTGGGGTATGCAAGTACAAAATTTGATATCATTATAACAAGATTCGCAAAATACTATAAGATTTCAAGCGAGAATACTATATGGCTTATATTTGAGAAGTGTTGTTGAATATTCTCGTATCCGATCGAAACTAACAAATATAACTCTAGTCATTACCATATTATCTGTTATTCTATTATCATGTATGTAAAGCAATGACTGCTAGATGCTTGTCAAAACCTCACCATCGGTTACCACGAAGCCGCGACCAATCAATTTAGATGAGGAAACAATGGTATTTGGTCGATTCACACATAACAACCAACACATAACAATCATTGATATTAACAACCAACACATAACTAACTACCATTGACATTAATTAACACAACCATTGGGTCCAACACATTTAAATTAAAATCCCCCTTAAACCCCCTTTGGTTTGGGTGACATTAATTAACACAACCATTGGGTCCAACACATTTAAATTAAAATCCCCTTAAACCCCTTTGGTTTGGGTGCATATTCACACGGGGTGACTTCCGCAACGAGAGCTGTTGGATAGGCATATTCACCCCCTTATTCCTTAATCTACACCGTACGTAAAGTTCCTCGTTTGTGGGGTATGCAAATACAAAATTTGCTATACTGTATAACAAGATTCGCAAAATACTATAAGATTTCAAGCAGAATACTATATGGTGTTAATTTTGTACGTGCAAAATACAATTATGAGGGCTCTGCGTCACCCCACGCCACCCCCCGTGAATATGCACCCAAACCAAAGGGGTTTAAGGGGGATTTTAATTTAAATGTGTTGACCCAATGGTTGTGTTAATTAATGTCAATGGTAGTTATGTGTTGGTTGTTAATGTCAATGGTTGTTATGTGTTGGGGATTTAATTTTTTTTATATGTTGGATGTTAATGGTTTGTGTCGCTTAAAAATTTTTTGGCCTTTTCGGGGGCCTTAGGGACACCCCCCTCCCCCTCCCAAAAAAATTTAGAATTCAAACCAGGAAAAACTAGAATTCCTTTGAGGCTTTCATCACCTGTAGCTTTTGAATCTCATCACAATAAAACAAATAGAACATAAGTAAAAGTTACCATAAAGATAGAGCGGATTGATCCCATTATTCTCGAAAAGTCATAAAGTTTGCATCACCCATACACAAACATTTTTTGAACTAGAATTTAAATGACCTTTGGCCTCCATAGATTCTTGTGGTGAGAAACCAAAGTGGGAAACTTTTTTGCTTGTTAGCACAAGGATCTAGAAGCCTTAGAATTTGCTTAATAACCGCCTCAAAATCTAAATTGCATGGTAATTTTTGCAAGCTTCATTCTGAATGAGCCATAAAACAATATCCAATAAGCGCCAATCTCGTATTAATCAGTGGTGGGATGTGAAAGCCTACAAAACCCGGCCGAAAAATTGCTGTTTTAGCATAGATAACTTAACCAAACATATCCATATCATACACTAGCAAAAGATCTCGAGAGAGCTTTCCAACATAATAAAAAATCATCTCAAACAAAGCTCGGATCAAAAGTTATAATAAGAAATGTGTTGTCCGGTAGAAACTCGCACTACATGTCGCCCTTCAAGCCCTTCATGTGCCCATTATGCACCACACACACAAAAAGAGGGCTTTTGTTGTGAGCCATTGGTTGTTGACCATTATGCACCACACGCGCCAAAAAAAAAAGGGCTTTTGTTATGAGCCATTGGTTGTTGACCATTGGAAAAAAAAGGGGGCTAAAATCAATGGCTCGGAAATGGTGCACTCTAGATGCATGCGCATTAGGGGCTTTTGTTGTGAGCCATTGGTTGTTGACCATTATGCACCACACGCACAAAAAAAGGGCTTTTGTTGTGAGCCATTGGTTATTGACCATTGGAAAAAAAAGGCTAAAATCAATGGCTCAGAAATGGTGCACTCTAGATGTACGCGTTAGTACATCCATTTGAATACATCACGAAAATCATGGGAAAACCTTGTGAAAAAAGCGCATAAAAACACAAAGAAAACCCCCTGTTATTATGCTACATATTCATTGTAAAGCCTTGAAATATAAATTCTCTTAGAAGCATCCCTCTCCGAGTATAGGTGGTTGGTGAATTTGCTATACCCTTTGTTCCAAAATTTGGGTTAACCTACTAGATTAGTTCATCTTCTGTTGAGCCTTTTAAATGTTCAAGCTAATGTATTTGAAGAAGTTTCTAAAAATATGAGCTTCTAAATATTTAAAGGATGGTTATCTAGTATACTTCAAATATTAAATCCTTAGTGCATATTTGGATTCCAAGGTTCAAGATGCAACCCTACACTATCTTTAAGGCCCCGAAGGGGCCAAAATTTTTTTTAGTTAACACAAACCATTAACACACAACTAACATTATTAACACAAACCATTGCATTTGACACATTTATAATAAAATCCCTTAAACCCCCCTTCGCTTTGGGTGCATATTCACCGGGTTACGTGGGGGCGACTTTGAGCCTCAAAAATTTATAATACATGTAATAATTAACACCATTAAGTACATTCTCTCAAACCTTATAGTATTTTACAAACTTTAATATACAGTATACAAAAACTTGTACATGCATACCCCACAAACGAGGATCGCTATGTACGGTCTAGATCTTGGAATAAAGGGCGAATATGCCCATCCCACAGCTCTCGTTGCCCGAAGTAACCCCTCGTGTGAATATGCACCCAAACGAAAGGGGGTTTAAGGGGGATTTTATTTTAAATGTGTCAAATGCAATGGTTTGTGTTAATAATGTTAGTTGTTCATAATCGACCCTACTACTTGTCGCTAACTTTGATATCATCGGGGTTTGTCGCTTGCCCCCATAAAATCGATTCCAAGTTCCAACCATTCCAAAGACAAGTCGATTACGCTTTGGCCTTGCTTGTTGCTTCCTTGAGTTCACACAAAAGATTGAATGCATCGATTACGTAGCAGCCTACAACAAGTACAATTTAGCTTCAAGAAATCAATTTTGGCTGGTCCGATATGGAATGGAAATGCTACTTAAGAGGTGAGTGAGAATCTATTCAAAAAATTAATTCAAGCCTTTTGAGTGAGTGCAAAGAACTTGTTATATATATTTCTGTTGTTGCATCCAACCATCTACATTCTGATGAAGCCTAAGAGCACATTATGGGCTGATGCATGCTCAGAAATTCAGCAAAGGTGTTAGGTGCAAGTAAAGGAGTGGAAATAAACATTTTACTTGTAAATTTGTGGCCACTCATCCAGTGGCTGATTAAGGGCGACCCGATATGTAACAGTTTTTTCTCTTGTATTAATCTATGTATTTCAGTTTTAAGTGTTAAAAGGCTCCTAAATGAAATGTATAATGACCTGCTATGGATTTAGAGTATTTTTGCAAATAGTTTTAATTTTTTAAAAGCGCATCTTAACATCTTAAATTATAGATGCTTGATGCTTTAGATGCTTACGACGATGTGTAGCATCTAGCATCTCTCTTAAGATGCTTTTGAACTTAGGTGGATGTGCTTGGATGATGATGTGGATGATTTTGATATTTTGAAGATGATGTGGACAATTTGGCACCCAATTTGGCACTTCTGCACATACCATTTGTGCACTATCTTGGATAATTTGCTCTTACATACTTGTTTTAAAAAATGCGCACTTTCTCTCTCTAGCTTTGCTTTTAGAGAGAGAAAATGTCTTAGACTATGGGAATAGTCAAATCTGGTGAAATTTTTTGTTTTTTTTGAAGGTGATGAATGTGTGATGGAGTGTGTAATGTGTATATGATGTGTTTTGACTAGAAAAAATATTCTTAGCCAACTTATGCTAGGGAGAATGATGATGAGGCATGGAGATGTGAATTGTGGAGCATGTAGGATGTTTCATGGATGGGATTAAGGTAGTACTATCTTGAAAGAAGCCTTGGGAAAAAGAACTCATGCCAAAATGACTTGGAACTAGCCACATACCAAAGAATCTTAAGGAGTCTTCCAAACTTCAATCTTGAGGGGTCTTCCAATCTCTAAGCTCAACTTATCTTGCTTGAATCTCATCTTCCTTGCTACACTTGCATGATATCAAACGAATGTCCTTCCCTTGGTTCTTCATCATAGATATCAACTTGTTGTCTTCAAAGATGGAAGTCTTCAAACTTCTAACTCATGCACACATGTACTAGTCAAATGTTAGACAAAATGTGCAAATTGTATGTGTTGCTCGGCAGCAACAACTCAAAAAGGTCTAAAGTCGTAGCAGAGATCTATAAATAAAAGCTGAACTTCAATTACATATATCTCCGCAATCAGAGATCGGATTTGGGTGACTCTTACTTCTCCGGAACCTCTTGGAGTCCACTTCGTCTAGTTTTCCCAAATGAGAGAGATATGGACGAAAGAGTGACAGGGGGTCAAAGAAGACTGCTCTACTCATTCACTCTTGAATCTGATTCTAAGAAAGCCATTACTTTTTTCGAGAGCTTTTCCTGTTTTTGTTTAATAATTGAGCCTAACTTCTTGGTGTTTTATATTGAGGACTGCTAGCTTGAGGGAGGAACTACCAATGGAAGCTGATTGTCAGGCCTTGCCATAATTCTGCCAGTTCTTAGCACTAGATGACCCAGTTGGGTGGTGAAGCTCTGGTTTTGGTGAACTGGAGCATTGGCCAATCTGAGTTATTTGTGTAACTCATATTCTGTATTCATTTGACCTGTGTTTATTTCAAGTGGAGATCTTTTTGTCATTGCTAACAGTTTGATTGTGGATTATATAGCAATTTTGGATGGATTACAGATTGTGAGTTTATGAATTGTCTGAAGAAGTCTTGAATAAGGGTTCGGAGATATAAAAAGGTATGGTTCATAAGTGTGATCCATAATAGTCACCTCATACGAGACCTACTGGAAGATCACGTCAAAGAATGCCATCTGTAGTGGTGAGTAATCCCTCTTACAAGACACCTAACCATGAAACCAACACTCAGAGGAGGAAACATTTGAGGCACAAATGCACATCAAAGAGTAAGGCCTTGAGGTTACAATATAATAATATTCATGAGGATATGGATTCGAAAAATTTTGATCACTTACCTGGGGATGTACCAAATGCATGAGATGAACAAATAGCTTATCAAGTCAAATCCTTACAAGCAATGCGTATGAATGCTGAAGGGTTTAGTTCACAACCTTCTCCAGAGTTCATTGGGATGTCCCCTCAACAAACGCCATATATGTGTCATGTGACCTCTCTTATCAAACGCCTGAAATAGAGAGCAGTTCTAAATGAGGAACACTTGCATAATAGAAGGAAAGAAAAACATACACCTTTGAGGTTGGGATTTGACAATGTCTATGGTACTGATATTGGTCACTTGACCACTCAAACAACAACTACAACTGACCAGCAAATTGTTGATGCAGACAAGTAATTAGGTGATAGCTTCATATGATACCCCCATAGGTGAAACAAAGTCGCAGAGAAAGAGACGCGTGAATCATAGAACGAAGGCAAGAGCTCGAGCTTCGAGACTAAAAGACAAAGTTGCAGGTCCAACAGAATGACCTACTAGTAAAAGCAGTTTCAACAAGATAGCATGGACATGGAATTTACCTTCTCCTCATGGTCGTCGTAACATGGATTATAGATGTCTATATTGTGGGGCTATTAAAGACTTGCCGGGCATGCGCTGATGAAAACATTCAGCTGCCATTGATTCTAGAACCACCGTTTGTTTAAGCCATACACGCGAACAAATAGGTTGGGTGATCACTTTTGAACGAACATAATAAAGTACAATATTATATTTTCATTTGCCTCAATGGATGTAAAAATTGATGAGGCACTAGTAAATGCTATTGGTGAGATTTATACTTTTAAGATCAATGACTGCATGTGCCACCACAAGGGCATCAAGAGCATGCAAAATTTGCGCAGATATACATCATGGATGGTGATGACAGCAAGAAATAGTGGTGCAGTTGCAGGTCCTTATGACAGGACACAATCCATTTGTTAGCATATTTTTTAGTGCGACATAGATTATGCGTATACATCCAACCATGAACATCCATTTGTGTATACCTTCTTACAGCGTGCAAAATCCCGTGAGGAGGCAATATAATGCTCCAACTGCAAAAGAGGTGGCTATCTTAATGTTTATTGAATGATAAGTCCGAAGATGGTCAGATGGATATTATTAGATGGTCAGAAGGATATTATTATACACTCTAAAGTTGGTGGCTTGAAGTTTATATATGCATATCAGTCAACATATGATCCATTGCACTTTGTGTTACTTCTTCCCTATGGTATAGATGGATGGCATCTTAAAATGGATGGAGTGGTGCAAAGTAAGTAATTGTTATGGAGTACTACAGATATCATCTGTTCACGTGTCATGGACATGCATCTCCCCTTCACATGACTGGCCGGTTGTTCCAAGAATATACTTGTGATATGTTTGCAAAGATGTAAGAAAGGCTACAATTCGATGTTACAGGATATTATGGACTTTGAAGGAGATGATGCAAGTGTTATTGGTCGAAAAGTTATATTACCATCCTCACATATAGGAGGTCCGAGATACATGACCCAACAATATCAGGATGCCATGTCTATTGTTCGCGAACTTGGCAGACCAGCCCTCTTTATAACCATGACTGTCAATGGCAATTGGGAAGAGATTAGAAGGGAACTATTATATGGCCAATCACCAAGTAATCGACCAAATTTAGTGGATAATGCACCTAAAAATACAGCGGATACTCAATTCCTCTATCACGATTTTCCTAAAAAGTTTACCTATGATAAACTTAGTACGAAATGGTAGGTTAGATCCAACAACCAGAAGTTTCCCATTATTGGACGCATGTACTTTGTTAATTCTTCAGAACGAGAACGATATTGTCTATGGCCCGGTTGACCCAGTGACAGTGCACTTAGTTTTGAAGATCTATGCTTTTCGATGGGGAGTTGTGTGCAACATATAAAGAAGCTTGCATTCGTCGTGGGTTGCTTCGAGATGACACAACAAAGCTCGAATCTCTTCACGAAGCAGCAGCATGGGGCATGCCATCAAAATTGTGTCGCATGTTGGCTATGCAATGGAATCATTATTGTGATTTTGTTCCAAGGATCAATAATCAATCATATATCAAAAGCTCAGCAAATCAAGCAAAATTACTAGGGTTATGTACCCCATGAGTAGATGCATATTCAGAGTTACATGGCAACTTAAAGCACATTGACCCTATAATATGTTCTGTAGGTGTACCTATATACTTAACGACTTCTAAGCGTGGCATTTTCACATATGAGATGATATATGTTTTGCAGACGTCTCGCTACCTTTTCTAATAAAAAAAAGGTCTTGATAAAACATTGGGCTTTATATCGGTTCCGTCTTTTAATGGCCAAATTTTTTAAATTAATAATTTCAACTTAAAAAAATATTTGTGAGGCAAATCACATCAATTCTCACACACATCAAACTTACAAAATAACAACATTGGACATCACATAGGATTTGCCGGAAGAGTAATATTAAAGGCAGCTTCTACTTGAGAGCGGCATTCTTTGTTTGAAAATGAGCCACAGGCTGCCACGTGGCATATCCCTACAATCCAAAATGGAAAGTGGGATGCCTATTCTGGCATCTGAAAATTTACAAGTTATAACCGGTTGCCAAAAATAAGCATAAGTTTCATTTACACAAATTTTACACACAGGAATAGATTTACACAGAAGTGGATTAACTCAAGAAGCAAGTCCGACACTGTGAAAATCATAGGGTAACAGCTAAGCTTCTTAGCCATCGTATTCATCATTGCAGCTTACGAAAACCTCCTACAAAGACTAGATACAAAGGTAAAAAAACTAGATGTAACCCGTCGGCGAGAATAACTGCAAAAAAGACATGTTTCTCACTGTGAAAAGCAAAGATATGAAGCTTCAAAATCTTTATAACGCATCACAGCCAAGCTTAGCAAATAGAACCAACTTCGAGCAAACAGCTACAGGAACTACGTCAAGCTTAGCTGTTGTTGCAGCTCCAAGGCCGAAAACTAAGAGCTAATCTCTGGCAAATCTGTCCTGTGGAACATGTCTCTTCAGCAGCATCAAAATTTGCTCCTGCTGCAAAAATCCCTTCAGTCTCTCCAAAGTAACAGAAACATACATACATAGGAAGTAAAAATCTAGATCTTTAAGAAACGGCACAATTTGAACCTAGAAAGAGAAATAAAGATCGATCTTGTAGAATGCCCCCTTTTACAAAGCTTGCAACTACAAAAATGCATAGATCCAAGACTTTCCAGAGGATGAGAAGCTTGGGCTCTACGACTGAGGCTATAGCCGCCCAACACTAGGGGATGCCATCAAGCCCAATGCCATCGCCACAGCCGTGGAGCACCATCGACAAACCTCCACAAAGAACAAAAAAAAAAAATGCTCCCACTTTTTATGTTGTGGGGGCATGTTCATTGGTCGCACATTCCGATGGCCCGCACCCAGCTCCGCCGGTCTCAATGCTCCACCAGCCCACACGATGACGTGCTCCCAATGAACATGTCACCAGCCACACCGGAATGTGCGATCAATGAACATGCACCCATGACCAATGAACATGCCCCCATGCATGTTTACTAGTGCCATTTAAATGCCTTTACGCCATGGCTGAAAAGACATCCATATTCCCCCGCATAACAACTTTAAATGCTAAAAACATGGAAATCCATATTCCCCCGCAAACAACCTTAGGGGAGGGTGGCCGTCCACGGGCGGGCACCCCACGCCGCCAGATGTGGCAAGCCCACGCTTGAGGCGTGGCAAACCCCCGCGCGGTGGGTTTTCGTAGGTTCTCTTGAAGGCTCGACGGAGGAGAAGCGCAGCTGCACGGCGGTCCACCGAGGGCTTTGCCATAATCATCGAAGGCAGCCTTAGCAGTCCTGTTGCTCGATATAGCTTCAAAACTCCTGCCAGACTTATTAGAGTTCATGCATCATGTTTGGCACTGGGGATTCTCTTACGCATATGGATTGATAGCTTTCTTACGAGATAGTATTGTGCTCCACGTGTTACAAGAGAGAAGCTGCGTTACAAGAGTATTCTCGTCTCAGAATCCCCTAAAGATTCTCTGTACCACAATTATCAAGTCTGATTTTCAATGTTTCCAGAAAGATTGGAATCATTTTTACCTTTCAAATCTTTCGTGAAGACATCATCTTCATCTTTACCTTTTAATTTTAGTGCATTTAATTATCTTTGTTTTGATTTTGGCAAAATTCATTGCAGGCCTTATTCCATTAGAAAAGTATCGATAACTTGGCATTGTAGCTGCTCAAAGCTTACGCATCAAACCGTTGATATATCTTTTACATGTAACTTACAGGTAAACAAAGTTTGCATTTTCAGAAGTTATTTTTGATTCATTTGTTCTTAATGTTTCTATATTATGTAATATATTCTTGACTTGGAACATAAAGCACATAAAGCAGTAGTATCAAAAACTATTAGAATTATTAGTTTCAACCTGTGAAAGAATTATTAGAAAGATCCAGCGTTGTAAGACTCTTGCAACCGCCGAATCTGCTAGGAAAACTTCCTGCTAGCTCCATTGAGATCAAAGTTATGGTATACCTTGGAATCATTTACATGGAGACAATTAATCCCTCTGTATGAACAAACATCATCGCTTTCAAACGCCCGGTTTGAGAGCGAGCCATGTGGATCCCCGAATAGAATCCTTAAAATCTATCAAACATTGAACGCCATCATGGCGGGGTAATGAGAGAGCTCGTGGTTCCCCGCCTTGCGTGGAGATTTGAGGTTCAAGTCCTCAGCCCCCAAAAGCCTACACTTGTTGAAGCATAAAAGATTATACTCTTTGCATTGACAGGCTTAAGTTAGTGAACACCAAAAATCTAATAGCTTGTACTCTAAGTGTGATCACAGTTTGTATCATAAGTTAATGATCACAATTTGTCATAAGCATCACAGTTTGATTCAGGAATTATAAGTGTGATTGGTTTTGATTTCGGCAGATATGGAAGTCCAGCTTCATAATTAAGAATCTGGATGCACTCTCTCATAGCAGGTCTCAAATCTGGATTAGGATGACTACACAACAAGCCCATTGACAAAACCACTCTCGCTTCATAGTTTTGCATTTTGAGCCATGAAAGTCCTAGTGAGAGCAAATCGATTGGGTAAACTTTGATGCATCTTTACAATCGTCAAGGTAATCATGTACATTCCTCAAACTACATGGCTAAATTGGCACTTACAGATGTCATTAGCCAACAATGGCATAGATTCTAACCAAGGGCATAGCACATAAAGTCGGACTCGACCAAAATCAGTTTTTTACTTACACATCTTACATCCGGTGATAGAAGATTATTTGTAACTTCAGGCATACCCCAGATTGAGTTATGGTTGAGTTCCTCCCAAGGCTAATTGTGGTTTCAAGCTGCTGAGAATACTTTTCCATGTCATCCATGGCTTCAAGAAACGTTACCCAGTCCTGTTCTAACAGCAACCTAAACAAGTTATCACAGGTTAAAGTCAGAGATGGGCATTTTGTATGCTCAGCTCCTATTGCAATGCATATGCAAATTGAACACATAGCTTTTAGGTGAAAATGTTTCATATTAGAACTAATATGCTTATGCGAGAGCATTGTATGGAAAAATGCGTGCACATTATTCTCACCGCTTGTCTTGGTTCCTGCTTTCTTCTAGGTGATTCCTTTAAACCTGACATTTGACCTCCAAATAGTGTCCTTTGGGGCCATTTTACCGAGACCGGTAGTACTTAGGCATAATGGATAATGCAATTGCCTTCTTTGTAGCAGAATCGCACACTTCCTAAGGCCTCACACATTATAGCATGGAACAAAGTTCTCCATGTTGCCTGGGCGAACTTTTAAATCCTTGAGCTCCATTGCTTTTGGATCCATGGTGGTGTACTCAGCTAAAATTTCTTCCTGAAGGCGCCTATATGTCTTGTATGACTAGAAGACTGTCTAGAAGCACATTAGCAGCCTTGATGTCTCGGTGCACTATTCTCCACTCCAATCCTTTCACTAATCCTTCTGCCACTCCCTTCACTATCTCATACCTCTGGCGCCATGATAATAATTTGTTTGCTGAAAACAAATGTCGATCCAAACATAAGTTAATTGTCTTTATCTCATAATTATAAGTTAATTGTCTATATGCTGATAATAGACAATTCTTTGTAATCTTCTGGAGCAGAAGTAAGATTTGGAAAAAATTTCAGTCATCATTATCTCGGAAAGGCTAGGAATTGGTCGCTTAGACTTTATGATAGAGTTGGGCAAGCTGAGTAGGTTGGAATTCTTAAAGATCCGCCAGAACAAGACGTGTGCTTAAAAAGGGTTTGGCATATGAATCAAATAACCACTTATGAGTGTTGGATAATGTGTACCACGGATATGGCGATACCCAGTATTATGAACCCGGTTGATGCCGATTATGAAAATTAGAGCAATCATTGACTCTAGATGTCGTTTATTTGGATATATTAGATGCCGAAATATGTTGCGATCTATTGCTGATGTTGTGTCTCGTGGAGCTTAGAGGTGACCAGAAAAGAATACGGTAGAGGGACTTAGGCTTTGTGTCATGATGCTGTTCATTCAATTACTTTGGAATTGTGTGCCAGGTGGTTGCATTACAAGGTTTTCAGAGCTTTTTTCAGCTTAGGTGACACTATAAGTTAATTGTCTTTATGCTGATAATTTGTCTCATAAGTTAATTGCTTTTATCTGGCAGATCAGCCTATCATGCCCATAACAAGATCTAGGCTGGACACTAACGCTGTCAATGAGGCTCCAGCATCAGTTCAAATTCTGAAAAAGAAGAGAGTTAACGCGCCTCAATCAAGGAAGAAGACTTTGCACAATGACGATCCACCAATACACCAACAACAAGCTCCAAAAAAGAGGGTAAGAGGAGGCTGGACAGTAGAGAGTATGCAGGAGGCTCTCAGAAGGTTAGACTGCAAGGAGATACTCACAATTAGGGAAGCTGCAAGACAATTCAGCATACCCGATTCTAGTATCAGAAATTGGATGAGGGGTATATACAACAAAAAGGCTGGTCAAGAGCCCAAATATTTGAGTAAGGAGCAGGAATTAGAACTAAAGAAATGGGCATTGGATAGAGTTGCAGCAGGTACAGGAGTAACTTTAGATCAGTTCAAATTGAAAGCAGCAAAAATGTGTGAGGGTAAGGGGATTGGACAGCCAGTGATAAGTGGTGGAAATTATTCAAGCGAGGCATCCAGATATTGCATTGAGATCAACAAAACTTTGGATGTAGCGCGAAACGAGCCATGAATCCCATAAAGCTTCGGCCCTTTTACACAACATTAGAGGAAATTTACAGCCATTTTAATTTTGAACCAAGCCACATTTGGAATGCAGATGAAACTGGCATACAAGCTGGGAAAGTTAGTGGCTTGAAGGTTATTGCTAAAAAAGGGAGTAGGGCTGTTCATGAGATGGTGATGCGAAACCGAGAATGGGTGACCGTTTTAGCTTGCTGCAATGCTTTGGGAAATGCTATTCCTAGCTACTATATCTTCAAAGGCATCAGACTTCGAGCTAATCATGTGGTTAATTGCGAGGTTGGGGCCGGCATGTCAGTTCAACCTGAGGCATGGATGACCACGGAGTTGTTCATGGTTTGGTTAAGGGAGCATTTTAAGTCTAATGTGCCTGGAGGAGTTGATGAAAGCAACCCCCATCTTATCATTTTAGATGGTCATGGCAGCCACGTGAGTGATGAAGTGGTGATTCTAGCTAGATCCTTAGGGATTCACCTCGTTATTCTACCTCCTCACACCTCTCACAAAATGCAGCCACTTGATGTGGCAGTCTTTGGGCCATTCAAGCAATATTTTAGGCGTAATAGAGCTGGTTACATGATGGAAGAAACTTTGGAGCCAAGCAAGGCACAACTAGCAGGTAGCTTTGTTGTTGGTTTGATACGCATTTCATGTTCATGAGACTAACATTTCTTTTTGCTACAGGCTTGATTTCTAATGCATTGCCCACAAGTCTCACCCCTGAGAATATTAGAGCTGGTTTCAAAGCCACAGGAATTTGGCCACTTAATCCGACTATCATAGATGGCTTCATCATTGCTAAATTGTCAACGACAACCGTTACAAATGCCCCACTTCAAGATGGTAAGTCTATTCGGGCAGTATAATCATGCTTTTAAAACTTTATCACTTCTGCACTCTTGGTAGCAATTGTTGTAGATGCCCAACCTGAAGATCAAGAAGATGGCGAGTGTTTGTTGGGACCACATGATTATGAGGAACATTTGGACGATGCGCATGTGCCAAGGTATAACTCATTTTCTGCAATACATTCTTTGGTGGGCTTTATTACGTAGAGTTAGATTCTTTGGTAGTTAGATTCTGCTGTAGTTAGTTCTTTAAAAATCGGGCTCATTGTCTATTCCTCATATTTTACTTACTATTCATGGGGCATGCCTATATGTGCCCATGAGCCTTTGTTTTTCATACCCATCTATATCTATTCCGCAGCTCTTATTACAGCGGCCCTCAGCCTGTGTTTTTAAACAATCACCGTAGACCTACTGTCAATTCTAGAAACATCCTTAAGGCAATCTAGTGTTTTAAAACCATATTCTAGTTGCATCCCTAGTCAAAGATGTCTAATTCAATATGCTAGGTCAACCTTAACGTTACGTGGTCCTTTTATTATTACTAATATTCAGAAGCAATGCCTTAGTTCATTAGCGCATCATGCATTCCAGTTCTATCCATTCTGCTATCAAAGGTCATGCCTCTGTTTACTTGTACTACCAAGTATTTTGGTTCCACCTGTTCTGCCATAGCCTATGCAATTTCCCTTATCTTTTTCCTCGGCATTCTTTTGAATTTTAAACACTGTTGTTAGGCTGCTATAAGGTTTATTATCTGATATATAATTTCAGAAAACATCTGCACAGGTTCGAGTTAATTTGAGCTGTCTTCTGAAAATTTGTTGAAGGCAAATAATGTCTTTTGTGGATCTCCAAGGCCACATTGGCTCGTTATACTTATTCTAATATAATATATGGCTGTTGTAGGATTCAAGGTTTAGAAATTTTAATAAATGATGAGCACACTACAACTTATGAAGCTGGTCCAAGCCGTGCACAAGAGCATACAAGAGGTTCTTTATCACTTTAAGCTTTTATATTTCTTGCCTTATAAATGCTTTGTCTTAATTGGTGATTGCAGGAGAAAGTAATAAAGTGGTGCCCTCGACTTTGAAATAAGCATTATCTCACTAGTGATGCTTGGATTAGAGCCGCATAAGAGGAGAGAGTTAGGAGAGAAGATGCTTTGAAGAATCAAGAAGGAAAATAGAGAACAAAGGAAGGCAGAGCAAGCAAGAAAAAGAAAGGCAAGGGAACTAGTTGAAGCAGCTAGGAAAAGAAAGAAAGATGAGAGGGAGGCACAAAAGAAGGCAGAGCTTGAATGGGAGGCTAGTGCTAGGAGGCTTAGAAGCCTCTTATATGGTGCCATTGATTTTAGCCTTTTTTTTCCAATGGTCAATAACCAATGGCTCACAACAAAAGCCCTTTTTTTGCGTGTGGTGCATAATGGTCAACAACCAATGGCTCACAACAAAAGCCCTAATCGCGTATATCTAGAGTGCACCATTTAAAGAGCCATTGATTTTAGCCCTTTTTTTTTTCCAATGGTCAACAACCAATGGCTCATAACAAAAGCCCTTTTTTTTGTGCGTGTGGTGCATAATGGTCAACAACCAATGGCTCACAACAAAAGCCTTCTTTTTGTGTGTGTGGTGCATAATGGGCACATGAAGGGCTTGAAGGGCGCATGTAGTGCGCTTTCCGCCCGGCAACACATTTCTTATTATAACTTTTGATCCGAGCTCGCTTTGAGATAATTTTTATTATGTTGGAAAGCTCTCTCCTCGAGATCTTTTGATAGTGTATGATATGGATATGTTTGGTTAAGTTATCTATGCTAAAACAGCAATTTTTCGGCCGGGTTTGTAGGCTTTCACATCCTACCGGTGATTAATACAGATTGCGCTATTGGATATTGTTTTATGGCTCATTCCGAATAAAGCTTGCAAAAATTACCATGCAATTTAGATTTTGAGGCGGTTATTAAGCAAATTCAAGGCTTCTAGATCCTTGTGCTAACAAGCAAAAAAGTTTCCCACTTTGGTTTCTCACCACAAGAATCCATGGAGGCCAAAGGTCTTTGTTAAATTCTAGTTCAAAAATATTTGTGTATGGGTGTTGCAAACTTTATGACTTTCAGAATAATGGGATCAATCCGCTCTATCTTTATGGTAACTTTTACTTATGTTCTATTTGTTTTATTGTGATGAAATTCAAAAAGCTACAATGATGAAAGACTCAAAGGAATTCTAGTTTTTTTTCGGGTTTGAATTCTAAATTTTTTGTCACACGGGGAGGGATGTCCCTAAGGCCCCTAAGGGGCAAAAAAAAATTTTGCAACACAAACCATTAACATCCAACATATAAAAATTAAATCCCCCAACACATAACAACCAACACATAACAACCATTGACATTAACAACCAACACATAACTACCATTGACATTAATTAACACAACCATTGGGTCCAACACATTTAAATTAAAATCCCCCTTAAATCCCCTTTGGTTTGGGTGCATATTCACACGGGGGGTGACTCCGGGCAACGAGAGCTGTTGGATAGGCATATTCACCCCTTATTCCTTAATCTACACCGTACGTAAAGTTCCTCGTTTGTGGGGTATGCAAGTACAAAATTTGATATACGTATAACAAGATTCGCAAAATACTATAAGATTTCAAGCAGAATACTATATGGCTTATATTTGAGAAGTGTTGTTGAATATTCTGTGTATCTGATCTGAAACTAACAAATATAACTCTAGTCATTACCATATTATCTGTTATTCTATTATCATGTATGTAAAGCAATGACTGCTAGATGCTTGTCAAAACCTCACCATCAGTTACCACGAAGCACAGCCAATCAATTTAGATGAGGAAACAATGGTATTTGGTCAGATTCACACATAACAACCAACACATAACAATCATTGATATTAACAACCAACACATAACTACCATTGACATTAATTAACACAACCATTGGGTCCAACACATTTAAATTAAAATCCCCCTTAAACCCCCTTTGGTTTGGGTGACATTAATTAACACAACCATTGGGTCCAACACATTTAAATTAAAATCCCCCTTAAACCCCCTTTGGTTTGGGTGCATATTCACACGGGGGGTGACTCCGGGCAACGAGAGCTGTTGGATAGGCATATTCACCCCTTATTCCTTAATCTACACCGTACGTAAAGTTCCTCGTTTGTGGGGTATGCAAATACAAAATTTGCTATCTTTGTATAACAAGATTAGCAAAATACTATAAGATTTCAAGCGAGGAATACTATATGGTGTTAATTTTGTGCGTGCAAAATACAATTATGAGGGCTCTCACAACCCTACGTCACCCCCGTGTGAATATGCACCCAAACCAAAGGGGGTTTAAGGGGATTTTAATTTAAATGTGTTGGACCCAATGGTTGTGTTAATTAATGTCAATGGTAGTTATGTGTTGGTTGTTAATGTCAATGGTTGTTATGTGTTGGGGATTTAATTTTATATGTTGGATGTTAATGGTTTGTGTGCATAAAAAATTTTTTGGCCCTTTCGGGCCTTAGGGACACCCCCCCCCCCGCTCCCCAGCGACAAAAATTTAGAATTCAAACCAGGAAAAAACTAGAATTCCTTTGAGGCTTTCATCACACGTAGCTTTTGAATCTCATCACAATAAAACAAATAGAACATAAGTAAAAGTTACCATAAAGATAGAGCGGATTGATCCCATTATTCTGAAAGTCATAAAGTTTGCATCACCCATACACAAACATTTTTGAACTAGAATTTAACAGCAGCCTTTGGCCTCCATAGATTCTTGTGGTGAGAAACCAAAGTGGGAAACTTTTTTGCTTGTTAGCACAAGGATCTAGAAGCCTTAGAATTTGCTTAATAACTGCCTCAAAATCTAAATTGCATGGTAATTTTTTGCAAGCTTCATTCGGAATGAGCCATAAAACAATATCCAATAGCGCAATCCTCAGATTAATCACCGGTAGGATGTGAAAGCCTACAAAACCCGGCCGAAAAATTGCTGTTTTAGCATAGATAACTTAACCAAACATATCCATATCATACACTAGCAAAAAGATCTCAGAGAGAGCTTTCCAACGCAATAAAAATCATCTCAAACAAAGCTCTGGATCAAAAGTTATAATAAGAAATGTGTTGTCGGCGGGGAAACTGCACTACATGCGCCCTTCAAGCCCTTCATGTGCCCATTATGCACCACACACACAAAAAGAGGGCTTTTGTTGTGAGCCATTGGTTGTTGACCATTATGCACCACACGCACAAAAAAAAAGGGCTTTTGTTATGAGCCATTGGTTGTTGACCATTGGAAAAAAAAAGGGGCTAAAATCAATGGCTCAGAAATGGTGCACTCTAGATGTACGCATTAGTACATCCATTTGAATACATCACGAAATCATAGGAAAACCTTAGTGAAAAGCGTACAAAAACACAAAGAAAACCCCCTGTTATTATGCTACATATTCATTGTAAAGCCTTGAAATATAAATTCTCTTAGAAGCATCCCTCTGAGTATAGCTGTTGGTGAATTTGCTATACCCTTTGTTCCAGCTGGTTAACCTACTAGATTAGTTCATCTTCTCGGTTGAGCCTTTTAATGTTCAAGCTAATGTATTTGAAGAAGTTTCTAAAAGGCGAGCTTCTAAATATTTAAAGGATGGTTATCTAGTATACTTCAAATATTAAATCCTTAGTGCATATTTGGATTCCAAGGTTCAAGATGCAACCCTACACTATCTTTAAGGCCCCGAAGGGGCCAAAATTTTTTTTAGTTAACACAAACCATTAACACACAACTAACATTATTAACACAAACCATTGCATTTGACACATTTATAATAAAATCCCCTTAAACCCCCTTTCGTTTGGGTGCATATTCACACGGGGGGTTACGTAGGGCAGCTTGAGCCTCAAAAAATTTATAATACATGTACAGAATTAACACCATTAAGTACATTCTCTCAAACCTTATAGTATTTTACAAACTTTAATATACAGTATACAAAAACTTGTACATGCATACCCCACAAACGAGGATCGCTATGTACGGTCTAGATCTTGGAATAAAGGGCGAATATGCCCATCCCACAGCTCTCGTTGCCCGAAGTAACCCCCCGTGTGAATATGCACCCAAACGAAAGGGGGTTTAAGGGGGATTTTATTTTAAATGTGTCAAATGCAATGGTTTGTGTTAATAATGTTAGTTGTTCATAATCGACCCTACTTGCTGCTTAACTTTGATATCATCAGGGGTTTGCTGCTTGCCCTTACAAATCGATTCCAAGTTCCAACCATTCCAGTACAAGTCGATTCTGCTTTGGCCTTGCTTGTTGCTTCCTTGAGTTCACACAAAAGATTGAATGCATCGATTCTGTAGCAGCCTACAACAGTACAATTTAGCTTCAAGAAATCAATTTTGGCTGGTCTGATATGGAATGGAAATGCTACTTAAGAGGTGAGTGAGAATCTATTCAAAAATTAATTCAAGCCTTTGAGTGAGTGCAGTGAACTTGTTATATATATTTCTGTTGTTGCATCCAACCATCTACATTCTACGATGAAGCCTAAGAGCACATTATGGGCTGATGCATGCTCAGAAATTCAGCCAGTGTTAGGTGCAAGTAAAGGGAGTGGAAATAAACATTTTACTTGTAAATTTTGTGGCCACTCATCCACTGGTGGCTGATTAAGGACGACTGATATGTAACAGTTTTCTCTTGTATTAATCTATGTATTTCAGTTTTAAGTGTTAAAAGGCTCCTAAATGAAATGTATAATGACTGCTATGGATTTAGAGTATTTTGCAACAGTTTTTAATTTTTTTTAAAACGCATCTTAACCGCATCTTAAATTATAGATGCTTCGATGCTTTAGATGCTTACGATGTGTCGCATCTAACGCATCTCTCTTAAGATGCTTTTGAACTTAGGTGGATGTGCTTGGATGATGATGTGGATGATTTTGATATTTTGAAGATGATGTGGACAATTTGGCACCCAATTTGGCACTTCTGCACATACCATTTGTGCACTATCTTGGATAATTTGCTCTTACATACTTGTTTTAAAAAATGCGCACTTTCTCTCTCTAGCTTTGCTTTTAGAGAGAGAAAATGTCTTAGACTATGGGAATAGTCAAATCTGGTGAAATTTTTTGTTTTTTTTGAAGGTGATGAATGTGTGATGGAGTGTGTAATGTGTATATGATGTGTTTTGACTAGAAAAAATATTCTTAGCCAACTTATGCTAGGGAGAATGATGATGAGGCATGGAGATGTGAATTGTGGAGCATGTAGGATGTTTCATGGATGGGATTAAGGTAGTACTATCTTGAAAGAAGCCTTGGGAAAAAGAACTCATGCCAAAATGACTTGAACTAGCCACATACCAAAGAATCTTAAGGAGTCTTCCAAACTTCAATCTTGAGGGGGCTTCCAATCTCTAAGCTCAACTTATCTTGCTTGAATCTCATCTTCCTTGCTACACTTGCATGATATCAAACGAATGTCCTTCCCTTGGTTCTTCATCATAGATATCAACTTGTTGTCTTCAAAGATGGAAGTCTTCAAACTTCTAACTCATGCACACATGTACTAGTCAAATGTTAGACAAAATGTGCAAATTGTATGTGTTGCTTCTACAAAGAACAACTCAAAAAGGTCTAAAGTCGTGAAGGTAGATCTATAAATAAAAAGTTTAACTTCAATTACATATATCTCCGCAATCAGAGATCGGATTTGGGTGACTCTTACTTCTCCTGAACCTCTTGGAGTCCACTTCGTCTAGTTTTCCCAAATGAGAGAGATATGGACGAAAGAGTGACAGGGGGTCAAAGAAGACTGCTCTACTCATTCACTCTTGAATCTGATTCTAAGAAAGCCATTACTTTTTTCGAGAGCTTTTCCTGTTTTTGTTTAATAATTGAGCCTAACTTCTTGGTGTTTTATATTGAGGACTGCTAGCTTGAGGGAGGAACTACCAATGGAAGCCGATTGTCGCCTTGCCATAATTCGCCAGTTCTAGCACTAGATGACCCAAATTGGGTGGTGAAGCTCGTTTTGGTGAACTCGAGCATTGGCCAATCTGAAAGTTATTTGTGTAACTCATATTCTCATTCATTTGACCTGTTTTTATTTCAAGTGGAGATCTTTTGTCATTGCTATGTTTTGATTGTGGATTATATAGCAATTTTGGATGGATTACGATTGTGAGTTTATGAATTGTCCAAGAAGTCTTGAATAAGGGTTCTGAGATATAAAAAGGTATGGTTCATAAGTGTGATCCATAATAGTCACCTCATCATGAGACCCACTTTGAAGATCACGTCCAAAGAATGCCATCCGTAGTGGTGAGTAATCCCTCTTACAAGACACCTAACCATGAAACCAACACTCGAGAGGAGGAAACATTTGAGGCACAAATGCACATCAAAGAGTAAGGCCTTGAGGTTACAATATAATAATATTCATGAGGATATGGATTCAAAAATTTTGATCACTTTACCCGGGATGTACCAAATGCATGAGATGAACAAATAGCTTATCAAGTCAAATCCTTACAAGCAATGCGTATGAATGCCAAGGGTTTAGTTCACAACCTTCTCCGTAGTTCATTGGGATGTCCCTCAACAAACGCCATATATGTGTCATGTGACCTCTCTTATCAAACGCTTTGAAATAAGAGAGCAAAGCTTCTAAATGAGGAACACTTGCATAATAGAAGGAAAGAAAAACATACACCTTTGAGGTTGGGATTTGACAATGTCTATGGTACTGATATTGGTCACTTGACCACTCAAACAACAACTACAACTGACCAGCAAATTGTTGATGCAGACAAGTAATTAGGTGATAGCTTCATATGATACCCCCATAGGTGAAACAAAGTCGCAGAGAAAGAGACGCGTGAATCATAGAACGAAGGCAAGAGCTCGAGCTTCGAGACTAAAAGACAAAGTTGCAGGTCCAACAGAATGACCTACTAGTAAAAGCAGTTTCAACAAGATAGCATGGACATGGAATTTACCTTCTCCTCATGGTCGTCGTAACATGGATTATAGATGTCTATATTGTGGGGCTATTAAAGACTTGCCGGGCATGCGCTGATGAAAACATTCAGCTGCCATTGATTCTAGAACCACCGTTTGTTTAAGCCATACACGCGAACAAATAGGTTGGGTGATCACTTTTGAACGAACATAATAAAGTACAATATTATATTTTCATTTGCCTCAATGGATGTAAAAATTGATGAGGCACTAGTAAATGCTATTGGTGAGATTTATACTTTTAAGATCAATGACTGCATGTGCCACCACAAGGGCATCAAGAGCATGCAAAATTTGCGCAGATATACATCATGGATGGTGATGACAGCAAGAAATAGTGGTGCGCTTGCGTCCCTTATGACAGACACAATCCATTTGTTAGCATATTTTTTTAGTGCGACATAGATTATGCGATACATCCAACCATGAACATCCATTTGTGTATACCTTCTTACAAATAAAAAATCCCGGAGGAGGCAATATAATGCTCCAACTCAAGCAAAAAGAGGTGGCTATCTTAATGTTTATTGAATGATAAGTCCTAAGATGGTCGATGGATATTATTAGATGGTCGAAGGATATTATTATACACTCTAAAGTTGGTGGCTTGAAGTTTATATATGCATATCACCAACATATGATCCATTGCACTTTGTGTTACTTCTTCCTATGGTATAGATGGATGGCATCTTAAAATGGATGGAGTGGTGCAAAGTAAGTAATTGTTATGGAGTACTACAGATATCATCCGTTCACGCGTGTCATGGACATGCATCTCCCTTCACATGATCGGCCTATTGTTCCAAGAATATACTTGTGATATGTTTGCAAAGATGTAAGAAAGGCTACAATTCGATGTTACAGGATATTATGGACTTTGAAGGAGATGATGCAAGTGTTATTGGTCGAAAAGTTATATTACCATCCTCACATATAGGAGGTCCGAGATACATGACCCAACAATATCAGGATGCCATGTCTATTGTTCGCGAACTTGGCAGACCAGCCCTCTTTATAACCATGACTGTCAATGGCAATTGGGAAGAGATTAGAAGGGAACTATTATATGGCCAATCACCAAGTAATCGACCAAATTTAGTGGATAATGCACCTAAAAATACAAATGGATACTCAATTCCTCTATCACGATTTTTCCTAAAAAGTTTACCTATGATAAACTTAGTACGAAATGGTAGGTTAGATCCAACAACCAGAAGTTTCCCATTATTGGACGCATGTACTTTGTTAATTCTTCAGAACGAGAACGATATTGTCTATGGCCCCAGTTGACCTGTGTGACAGGTGCACTTAGTTTTGAAGATCTATGCTCTTTCGATGGGGAGTTGTGTGCAACATATAAAGAAGCTTGCATTCGTCGTGGGTTGCTTCGAGATGACACAACAAAGCTCGAATCTCTTCACGAAGCAGCAGCATGGGGCATGCCATCAAAATTGTGTCGCATGTTGGCTATGCAATGGAATCATTATTGTGATTTTGTTCCAAGGATCAATAATCAATCATATATCAAAAGCTCAGCAAATCAAGCAAAATTACTAGGGTTATGTACCCCATGAGTAGATGCATATTCAGAGTTACATGGCAACTTAAAGCACATTGACCCTATAATATGTTCTGTAGGTGTACCTATATACTTAACGACTTCTAAGCGTGGCATTTTCACATATGAGATGATATATGTTTTGCAGACGTCTCGCTACCTTTTCTAATAAAAAAAAGGTCTTGATAAAACATTGGGCTTTATATCGGTTCCGTCTTTTAATGGCCAAATTTTTTAAATTAATAATTTCAACTTAAAAAATATTTGTGAGGCAAATCACATCAATTCTCACACACATCAAACTTACAAAATAACAACATTGACATCACATAGGATTTGGGAAGAGTAATATTAAAGGCAGCTTCTACTTGAGAGCTGCATTCTTTGTTTGAAAATGAGCCACAGTGCGCCACGTGGCATATCCCTACAATCCAAAATGGAAAGTGGGATGCCTATTCGCATCCGAAAAATTTACAAGTTATAACCTACTGCCAAAATAAGCATAAGTTTCATTTACACAAATTTTACATTACGTGAATAGATTTACACGTAAGGATTAACTCAAGAAGCAAGTCCGACATCGGAAAATCATAGGGTAACAAATTAAGCTTCTAGCCATCGTGATTCATCATTGCACTACTTAAAACCTCCTACAAAGACTAGATACAAAGGTAAAAAACTAGATGTAACCCGGCCGGGCGAATAACCGCAAAAAGACATGTTTCTCATCGTGAAAAGCAAAGATATGAAGCTTCAAAATCTTTATAACGATCACGCCCAAGCTTAGCAAATAGAACCAACTTCGAAAGCAAACAACACAGAACTACGCCAAGCTTAGCCGTTGTTGCAGCTCCAAGGCCTAAAAACTAAGAGCTAATCTCCGGCAAATGGTCCCGGTGGAACATGTCCTTCAGCAAAGATCAAAATTTGCTCCCCGCCGCAAAAATCCCTTCATCTCCAAAGTAATGTAAACATACATACATAGGAAGTAAAAATCTAGATCTTTAAGAAACGCACAATTTGAACCTAGAAAGAGAAATAAAGATCGATCTTGTAGAATGCCCCTTTACAAAGCTTGCAACTACAAAAATGCATAGATCCAAGACTTTCCGGAGGATGAGAAGCTTGGGCTCTACGATCGAGGCTATAGTCACCAACACTAGGGGGATGCCATCAAGCCCAATGCCATCGCCACGTACCGTGGAGCACCATCGACAAACCTCCACAAAGAACAAAAAAAAAAATGCTCCCACTTTTTATGTTGTGGGGCATGTTCATTGGTCGCACATTCCGATGGCTCCGCACTCCACCCCGGCCTCAATGCTCCACCAGCCCACACGATGATCGCGTTCCCAATGAACATGTCACCAGCCACACCGAATGTGCGATCAATGAACATGCACCCATGACCAATGAACATGCCCCCATGCATGTTTACTAGTGCCATTTAAATGCCTTTACGCCATGGCTGAAAAGACATCCATATTCCCCGCGATAACAACTTTAAATGCTAAAAAACATGGAAATCCATATTCCCCCGCGAAACAACCTTTTGGGGAGGGTGGCCGCCCACGGCGGGCACTCCCACGCCAAGCAGATGTGGCAAGCCCACGCCACGCCAGACGCGGCAAACCCGCGTGGGTTTTCGTGGTTCTCTTGAAGGCTCGACGAGGAGAAGCGCACCGCACGGGTCCACCGAGGGCTTTGCCATAATCATCGGCGGCAGCCTTAGCAGTCCCGCAAGCTTTCGATATAGCTTCAAAACTCCCCGCCGTGACTTATTAGAGTTCATGCATCATGTTTGGCAATGTGGATTCTCTACCGTGATATGGATTGATAGCTTTCTTTACGAGATAGTATTGTGCTCCACAAAGTTACAAGAGAGAAGTCAAGCATAAGAGTATTCTCGTCCAGAATCCGAAAGATTCTCTTGTACACGTATCAAGTCCGATTTTCAATGTTTTCGTAAAGATTGAATCATTTTTACCTTTTAAATCTTTTGTGAAGACATCATCTTCATCTTTACCTTTTAATTTTAGTGCATTTAATTATCTTTGTTTTGATTTTGGCAAAATTCATTGCAGTGCCTTATTCCATTAGAAAAGTATCTCGATAACTTGGCATTGTAGCTGCCCGTGCTTCGTGATCAAACTGTTGATATATCTTTTACATGTAACTTACAGGTAAACAAAGTTTGCATTTTCAGAAGTTATTTTTGATTCATTTGTTTCTTAATGTTTCTATATTATGTAATATATTCTTGACTTGGAACATAAAGCAGTAGTATCAAAAACTATTAGAATTATTAGTTTCAACCTGTGAGCGTTGTAAGACTCTTGCAACCGCCTAATCTGCTAGGAAAACTTCCTGCTAGCTCCATTGAGATCAAAGTTATGGTATACCTTGGAATCATTTACATGGAGACAATTAATCCCTCTGTATGAACAAACATCATCGCTTTCAAACGTCCAGTTTGAGAGCGAGCCATGTGGATCCTGAATAGAATCCTTAAAATCTATCAAACATTGAACGTCATCATGGCAGAATGAGAGAGCCTGTGGTTCCCTGCTTGCAGGAGATTTGAGGTTCAAGTCCTCAGCCCCCAAAAGCCTACACTTGTTGAAGCATAAAAGATTATACTCTTTGCATTGACAGGCTTAAGTTAGTGAACACCAAAAATCTAATAGCTTGTACTCTAAGTGTGATCACAGTTTGTATTAATGATCACAATTTGTCATAAGCATCACAGTTTGATTCAGGAATTATAAGTGTGATTGGTTTTGATTTCGGCAGATATGGAAGTCCAGCTTCATAATTAAGAATCTGGATGCACTCTCTCATAGCAGGTCTCAAATCTGGATTAGGATGACTACACAACAAGCCCAATGACAAAACCACTCTCGCTTCATAGTTTTGCATTTTGAGCCATGAAAGTCCTAGTGAGAGCAAATCAAGATTGGGTAAACTTTGATGCATCTTACACCGTCAAGGTAATCATGTACATTCCCTCAAACTACATGGCTAAATTGGCACTTACAGATGTCATTAGCCAACAATGGCATAGATTCTAACCAAGGGCATAGCACATAAAGCTGGACTCTGGACCAAAATCAGTTTTACTTACACATCTTACATCTGTGATAGAAGATTATTTGTAACTTCAGGCATACCCCAGATTGAGTTATGGTTGAGTTCCTCCCAAGGCTAATTGTGGTTTCAAGTCACCGAGAATACTTTTCCATGTCATCCATGGCTTCAAGAAACGCACCCACCTCCTGTTCTAACAAAGAACCTAAACAAGTTATCACAGGTTAAAGTCAGAGATGGGCATTTTGTATGCTCAGCTCCTATTGCAATGCATATGCAAATTGAACACATAGCTTTTAGGTGAAAATGTTTCATATTAGAACTAATATGCTTATGCGAGAGCATTGTATGGAAAATGCGTTTTATTCTCACCGCTTGTCTTGGTTCCTGTTTCTTCTAGGTGATTCCCTTTAAACCCCACATTTGACCTCCAAATAGTGTCCTTTGGGGCCATTTTATCGAGACCGGTAGTACTTAGGCATACCGGATAATGCAATCCGTGCCTTCTTGTAGCGAATCCGCACACTTCCTAAGGCCCTGTCACATTATAGCATGGAACAAAGTTCTCCATGTTGCCCGGGCTTAACTTTTAAATCCTTGAGCTCCATTGCTTTTGGATCCATGGTGGTGTACTCACATAAAATTTTTTCCCCGGTTTATATGTCTTGTATGACTAGAAGATCGCCTAGAAGCACATTAGCGAAAATTTGATGTCTCTAAGGCACTATTCTCCACTCCAATCCTTTCACTAATCCTTCTCGCCACTCCCTTCACTATCTCATACCTTTGACCTCCATGATAATAATTTGTTTGGGGAAAACAAATGTCGATCCAAACATAAGTTAATTGTCTTTATCTCATAATTATAAGTTAATTGTCTATATGTCAATAATAGACAATTCTTTGTAATCTTCTGGAGCAGAAGTAAGATTTGGAAAAAATTTCAGTCATCATTATCTCGGAAAGGCTAGGAATTGGTCGCTTAGACTTTATGATAGAGTTGGGCAAGCTGAGTAGGTTGGAATTCTTAAAGATCCGCCAGAACAAGACGTGTGCTTAAAAAGGGTTTGGCATATGAATCAAATAACCACTTATGAGTGTTGGATAATGTGTACCACGGATATGGCGATACCCAGTATTATGAACCCGGTTGATGCCGATTATGAAAATTAGAGCAATCATTGACTCTAGATGTCGTTTATTTGGATATATTAGATGCCGAAATATGTTGCGATCTATTGCTGATGTTGTGTCTCGTGGAGCTTAGAGGTGACCAGAAAAGAATACGGTAGGGACTTAGGCTTTGTGTCATGATGCTGTTCATTCAATTACTTTGGAATTGTGTGCCAGGTGGTTGCATTACAAGGTTTTCAGAGCTTTTTTCAGCTTAGGTGACACTATAAGTTAATTGTCTTTATGCTGATAATTTGTCTCATAAGTTAATTGCTTTTATCTGGCAGATCAGCCTATCATGCCCATAACAAGATCTAGGCTGACACTAACGCCGCCAATGAGGCTCCAAAGATCGGGCTCAAATTCTGAAAAAGAAGAGAGTTAACGCTACCAATCAATCAAGGAAGAAGACTTTGCACAATGACGATCCACCAATACACCAACAACAAGCTCCAAAAAAGAGGGTAAGAGGAGGCTGGACAGTAGAGAGTATGCAGGAGGCTCTCAGAAGGTTAGACTGCAAGGAGATACTCACAATTAGGGAAGCTGCAAGACAATTCAGCATACCCGATTCTAGTATCAGAAATTGGATGAGGGGTATATACAACAAAAAGGCTGGTCAAGAGCCCAAATATTTGAGTAAGGAGCAGGAATTAGAACTAAAGAAATGGGCATTGGATAGAGTTGCAGCAGGTACAGGAGTAACTTTAGATCAGTTCAAATTGAAAGCAGCAAAAATGTGTGAGGGTAAGGGGATTGGACAGCCAGGTGATAAGTGGTGGAAATTATTCAAGCGGAGGCATCCAGATATTGCATTGAGATCAACAGAAACTTTGGATGTAGCGCGAGCACGAGCCATGAATCCCATAAAGCTTCGGCCCTTTTACACAACATTAGAGGAAATTTACAGCCATTTTAATTTTGAACCAAGCCACATTTGGAATGCAGATGAAACTGGCATACAAGCTGGGAAAGTTAGTGGCTTGAAGGTTATTGCTAAAAAAGGGAGTAGGGCTGTTCATGAGATGGTGATGCGAAACCGAGAATGGGTGACCGTTTTAGCTTGCTGCAATGCTTTGGGAAATGCTATTCCTAGCTACTATATCTTCAAAGGCATCAGACTTCGAGCTAATCATGTGGTTAATTGCGAGGTTGGGGCCGGGCATGTCGGGCTCAACCTGAGGCATGGATGACCACGGAGTTGTTCATGGTTTGGTTAAGGGAGCATTTTAAGTCTAATGTGCCCGAGGAGTTGATGAAAGCAACCCCCATCTTATCATTTAAGATGGTCATGGCAGCCACGTGAGTGATGAAGTGGTGATTCTAGCTAGATCCTTAGGGATTCACCTCGTTATTCTACCTCCTCACACCTCTCACAAAATGCAGCCACTTGATGTGGCAGTCTTTGGGCCATTCAAGCAATATTTTAGGCGTAATAGAGTCAAGGTTACATGATGGAAGAAACTTTGGAGCCAAGCAAGGCACAACTAGCGTGTAGCTTTGTTGTTGGTTTGATACGCATTTCATGTTCATGAGACTAACATTTCTTTTTACACAGCTTGATTTCTAATGCATTGCCCACAAGTCTCACCCCTGAGAATATTAGAGCTGGTTTCAAAGCCACAGGAATTTGGCCACTTAATCCGACTATCATAGATGGCTTCATCATTGCTAAATTGTCAACGACAACCGTTACAAATGCCCCACTTCAAGATGGTAAGTCTATTCGGGCAGTATAATCATGCTTTTAAAACTTTATCACTTCTGCACTCTTGGTAGCAATTGTTGTAGATGCCCAACCCAAGATCAAGAAGATGGCGAGTGTTTGTTGGGACCACATGATTATGAGGAACATTTGGACGATGCGCATGTGCCAAGGTATAACTCATTTTCTGCAATACATTCTTTGGTGGGCTTTATTACGTAGAGTTAGATTCTTTGGTAGTTAGATTCTCACAGAGTTAGTTCTTTAAAAATCGGGCTCATTGTCTATTCCTCATATTTTACTTACTATTCATGGGGCATGCCTATATGTGCCCATGAGCCTTTGTTTTCATACCCATCTATATCTATTCCGCCGTAAACATCCTTAAGGCTCTTATTACAAATGCTAGGTCCCCTCACTGTGTTTTTTAAACAATCACCGTTAGACCCATCATTCCAATTCTAGAAACATCCTTAAGGCAATCTAGTGTTTTAAAACCATATTCTAGTTGCATCCCTAGTCAAAGATGTCTAATTCAATATGCTAGGTCAACCTTAACGTTACGTGGTCCTTTTATTATTACTAATATTCGTATCCATTCTAGTCCTAATGCCTTAGTTCATTAGCTAGGCGCATCATGCATTCCAAGTGGGATTCTATCCATTCTTGCTATCAAAGGTCATGCCTCATATATCTCAAGGTCCATAAGGGTTCTATATTTGTACTACCAAGTATTTTGGTTCCACCTGCTACGCCATAGCCTATGCAATTTCCCCATTATCTTTTTCCTCGGCATTGGCTTTTTGAATTTTAAACACTGTTGTTAGGCTGCTATAAGGTTTATTATCTGATATATAATTTCAGAAAACATCTGCACAGGTTCGAGTTAATTTGAGCTGTCTTCTGAAAATTTGTTGAAGGCAAATAATGTCTTTTGTGGATCTCCAAGGCCACATTGGCTCGTTATACTTATTCTAATATAATATATGGCTGTTGTAGGATTCAAGGTTTAGAAATTTTAATAAATGATGAGCACACTACAACTTATGAAGCTGGTCCAAGCCGTGCACAAGAGCATACAAGAGGTTCTTTATCACTTTAAGCTTTTATATTTCTTGCCTTATAAATGCTTTGTCTTAATTGGTGATTGCAGGAGAAAGTAATAAAGTGGTGCCTGACTTTGGAAATAAGCATTATCTCACTAGTGATGCTTGGATTAGAGCCGTACAAGAGGAGAGAGTTAGGAGAGAAGATGCTGAAAGAATCAAGAAGGAAAATAGAGAACAAAGGAAGGCAGAGCAAGCAAGAAAAAGAAAGGCAAGGGAACTAGTTGAAGCAGCTAGGAAAAGAAAGAAAGATGAGAGGGAGGCACAAAAGAAGGCAGAGCTTGAATGGGAGGCTAGTGCTAGGAGGCTTAGAAGCCTCTTATATGGTGCCAATCGACCTCGCATTCCTCTATCTCAGCCAAGAGCATTCAATATGGCTGCCTATGAAATGAGGAAACAGAGATTTATGCGATTAAAGAGCAAAAGGCATTTTGAAGAGCATGAACCAACTCAATTTCCTCCTTATGTGCATATGAACAGAGCAGATTAATTTCTTGTAAGCATGCTTCAATTGTTACATTAATTTCTTTTATAAGTTATAGGTTACGTAAATGTATTTGTCCAAGTAATGTATTTGAGGTGTGCTGCAGGTTATGACACCATTTCTTCTTGTGGAAGCAGCACCGTAATTGCTCTTCAACCCAATCAATGGAATATGTACTATATTTGACATTTTTTAGACTTTTGTAATGCTGTTTTAACAATTGGAACATTTCTGCTGTACAACCAGATTTTTTTGCTCTGGTTGAGATGTAAAACAGTGGGAACTTTGTGGATTTGCTTCAATACAAGAATGCTTAACAATTTTTGATCATGATTGCTGTTAAAAAAAAAAGCTGGTTCTTTTCAATTTTGTCATTGTAGCCTTCAATGGGCTGCCTAGTATCCTAGGGGGCTACCACCTTAGCCCTGGTGGTACCACTACTCCCCCCTCTTTGACACCTTATAGCTTGAGGTGGCATTATGTACTTGGCATGTTATTAGGCCTGTATTGTAGGTTATCTCGTTGGGCACGCTACCATGTAGCATGCATAGCATTTCAGGTGTGCACATGGCTGCCATTCTGTTTACGCCCTTAAGTGAGCAGCCAATGGCCACCCTCCCCTAAATGCTAAAAACATGGAAACCTCCCCTATATAAGTGGAATGCTTTGCCTTTATAGCAGAAACATCCGGCCTAGGAATCGCACTGTCTAGAACTATTTTCTCCAAAAGCTTTATGCAATTCGTCAAAAGAGACTGTCCCAGATCCTCGTTTCTTTGGCCTTGGTTGTGAAGGATCAGGACTCCACCCAGCCATGTATATTAGCCTATCATCATGGATACTCCATTAATTCTTTGGACTACTAAAGTTATGGAGAGATGTTGCCTAAACGTAGCAATGAACAATGACATTTTTTTCTATATAAAACAGATGCGGACTCTAGCTAGCCTAAGAACTATTTTCTCCAAAAACTTTATGCAATTCGTCGAAAGAGACTGTCCCAGATCCTCGTTTCTTTGGTCTTGGTTGTGAAGGATCGGGACTCCACCCAGCCATGTATATTACCTGTCATCATGGATACTCCATTTATTCTTCATCTTGGACTACTAAAGATATGGAGAGATGTGCTACCTCAAACGTAGCCGGGACAGTTCCATCAGGCTCTCCAAACATTGACTCATAAATTGCTGCTGCTGCAATAGCTGTTTCCTTTTTCAAAATCTATTTCACATCAAACATTAGATCTTTAATTGTAGCATTAGTTAACAAATAAATGCCATTGCACACGTGAACTTGGAAAGAAAAAGGTTTGATGATTAACACTTTTGTGCTATTAATAACATTTAGCATTAAAATACTATTTAAGTGATTACCCTACCTAAGTAAGCTTTCTTGATAGAGAAGTAAATCAGGCTGGGATTTCAGCCAGGTACTAAATGAATACACTTTTGTGAAGTAAATCAGGCTGGGACATTAGCCAGGCTGAACAAACTAAGTGAGTACACCTTTGATGGCCAAAATTCGGAAGCGGAAAACCGCATTTATGCTTTCTTCGACTAGCTTTAGCATGCCAGAATGAAGGACAGGCTACCCTAGCATAAGATGGTTGAAGCTTTGGAATGACAAACTTGCCAGGAGCCAAGCAACATCAACAGCCTTATCCTCACAGGATATGAAATTTGAAACTTGCTCTCTTTAGAAGCAGTGCGCTTTTGCATGACTTATGCCACTTTGAGGAAACACAGGAGGGCCAGATGAGACTCCCTTGATTAGCGTATGTCTCATTAAGAGTTTTGGCTGATTCAAGGTAGTGGTACATGCTGGTTTTCTAAAACACTCAAGATGCTTAATTCTCTTGGCTTTTGAATAAATAAAAATACGTCCGGAAAAACAAAAACACAAATAATTTGTTCAGCAGAGTAGGATTCAGAAAGGCCAAATGCTGGTATCAGAGAATTCCTTGGAACAGCTAGATGACGACTGGATAATCTTCACCTTTCAATTGAATGTTTAAGTTATAGACCTTTATAATGTCTTGGAGGAGATTACCCTCGCAGATCTCAACTTTGTATATCCTCAGTCTCCCTTAACGTAATACCATACAACATGAACCCATGGTCCTTGCTTCCAAATAAATATTTCGTGCTTACAGTTTGATGAAGATTGATCGCAGGCTCATGTCATTGTACACTGTTAGTGACAATGCGATCATCACTGGACAAGGCCACCACTTGTCCTTACTTGTCTGGTCGACCAATTGTCCTACTTTTTGTGCTTTTGACCCATCTGCTGATTCGATAAAAAGAATAATTATTTTTCATCTTGAATGTTAGTATTCATGTTATGGACAGTTGTTAAGTCAAATAGCCCTAAAACACAGTCCTTAGGTGCTAACTAGCAGCTAGCCTTGGTCAGCATCATGCCTTCCTTTTGTTGTATCTCCTTTCAATTTATAGAGTTTGCAAATAGATTGCATTTGTGAAACCTCCTTAATGGAAGAGACAATTACTGGTTTAAACAATATTCAAAGGTGGGAAACATGAAACCTTCTAGTGAGCATAATAGTATCGTACCTCAGTCCTTTTAAGTAGTGCATTTGTCTCACCCATGGAGCGCAAATGTTCAATAAGGGCAAGTGCTGCATCATTTTAATCAAGAATTGGATTAGGTTAGTTGCTCAATTAAAAATACAATAATTCCCATTCTAGATGAACATGTTAAAGTACAAAGCAATATACAGCCATTGATGATATTTTTAAATATTCAGAAAAGAATCTATTTACAATTTAGCTGATGCAATTAATTGATGATAAGCGTTAACATTATTCAATTGTGCGAAGGGACTGAATTGGTGACTTCTTTGAGTCAATGACACTATCACGAAACCTCGATACAGCTTTGATCTTTAAACTAAAGGATTTACAGTTTCTTACAGGCTTCATCTGCCATTCACGAAATAAATCTCACCAGGAAAACAACGACAATGAAGATTCTTGTGCGACCAGGATAACATCTTATCACGACATACTACATTAATTTATGGAATACTCCAAGATTTTGCAAGACTAGGTCTAAATGCCACAATGTTCTATATATTCCTCAACTGCATCCAACTCTTAACAATTCCCCAAAGGATAGTTATGTACAGACCACTTGGATATCTCATAGTGTACTCCTCAACATCCACAGCTGGCAGTGCTAGACCTGCTCGTATAAGGAGGTTACCAGCATCACGTACCTGCTAGGCATTGTTTCTCTTAATAAAATATGGTGACCTCAAGGCCTAATCCTACTGCTCTGCAATCGTTTCAAGTTAAAAAAGAAAGCAAGAAGGTAAAAGCGCCCAATTACAGACTGAACAAACAAAAAATGGACTGCAGGAGGTCCCTTCATCCTTTCAGGTTAATAGTCCTCCTGTTCAAAACCTCGAATAGTCCAGAGAAGCCTATTTACAGCAGCTACATTCTTGTTCCTGCTGACTGTCTTGCAAGAGACTGTCTGGCAAGAGAATTGTAAACATTTATAAAGAATGGATTTATAATATACTCCTGTAAATTCCTGATTAAGCTACTTGGCTAAGAATGGCCTTATATCAAGCCTTCATTCATTTCAATTTTTTCCTGCAGACTACTTGTGATTATTTACCTTACTTTCCCCTTAGAAACTTGCAAGAAACAGCTTAAGAATGTTTTTCAATCTTGTTTGCATGTTTTCAATTCGAGTAGAGCTAGAACGATGTTAAAAGTACAGATAGAAAACAACCTGAGGGCCATTTCTGCTCGAGTTCACTCGCTGTAGTCTGAATTGATATGTTAGAAATGAGAAAGGATCTGCAGGTGTACCAATTTGGCTTTCTTGAAGTGGAAAGTTAAGAGCAACCACTGGGATCTTTATAGCAGGAGGGCCTAAAAGTTTGTGTGCAGATTGAAGGAGTTTATACGCAGCAACCACAGGATTTTTAGAGCGGGGGGACTAAAAGTATGTGTGCAGATTGGAGAGTTTGTATGGGCTCAAGCAAGCTCCTTGTTGCTGGTGTGCTAAAAGGCACTTCTTGATCAGGGCTTCAAAGAAGCATACATGTACTATTATCTTAAAGTGGGTGACATGGTTCTAACGGGAGATACACCAATTTTGTTGCAGCAGATGACATGGTCCTAGCAGAGGAGATATACCAATTTTATAACAAAGGTCTAGATCCCTAATTCATTACTGCCTTAGAAGTTTAGCAGCAACTTGAACATTTCATATAGCAGAAATATATCCTCACTAGATATCACAAGAGAATTATATTATATCTTTGGGGAAGGCAAGACCAGTAGCAGCTTCAAATATCCAGTAAATCCAATCTGTTCAAGTGGGAAGAGCACAATCAGAGAGACAGCGATATGGAGGGTTGGGATATGCTAGCAGTACAGTGTTCGTCCCGTGTTCCTTATCCAACCATATCCAGTGGTCCATGTGCAATATTATGTGTACAGCAGTAAATATAGTTTGTGTTGTGTACGAGGTCATGTAAAAATGCTTAAGTGGCTTAAGTGATGTATGTGGGTTATCATAATGTGGCACATGTGCGGACAAGGCACATGCAGCACGTTATATCTCAAGTTCACTCCCTTCATGGATGTTGATTATTCATTGAACATGTTCCGACACAGAATGCTTCACTGCCAGCATGGTTCTCCTTGGTATCAAATCAGTTAGAGAGCCTAAAGTGTCTTTGAACAGTACTCCATATAGATGTTCATTCGACAAACAGAAGGGACATCCTCAAAGATAGAAACAACATCAACCCAAGAGGGCTAGAACAGACGAAAATTTCTTCATTTTCCCTTGAGAGGAGTCACAAGAAAGTGGAAGGATGGACAGTTTTCCAAAGAAAAGGAAACTTCATGATGTTAAAGGAGTGGGAAAAAAAGAGGCTGAATGCTGATATCAGTGCATATGGCGATTGGACCGTCTTCCTCAGAATACTCATTGAAATTTGAATTGATCTAATTAGTGATGATTATGGCCATCCTCTTTGCAGATCCACAAATTTGTATGTTCTTGGTGTCATAGACCCCATGGGCCTTCTGTAGGCATTAATAAACTTTTTTGTGCTGCATATGTTTTCTTTACTGTCCAGATCTGTATTTTATCCAAGGCCTGAACTTGAGATAAAGCCAGGCATCAACGTTGAGGATACAGGTGATAATCTCATCTCCACCAAAACAGGTGGTAATCTCATTTCCAGATTTCTTAAATTCAAAATGCACTCCTTTCTATGGGACAACTGTGTAGCTGAATCATTTCAGTGGCCACTTTAGGCTGATAGGAATCCAGATATGCACGCATATCCTGCTCACATTTGCCCAGATTCAGCAATTACAAAAGGCAAGAACATTTACTTGCGCAAATGGAGAAACCCGTGGGCTGATCCCTCCTTCTCTCTCCAATTGTGCAAGTGTACATGCAATCCTCAGTTCCCTACTTGTGCAAAAAAACAAGAGAATAATTGGTCACATAATGAAAGATAACATAGGATATACCACGGACTAAGCTGAACACTACCACTTTAAGCTTGCTTGGGATAATATCCAGTAGGAATGCAGAAATTAATCGTGCAAATGATTAATGACAAACTCAACCCATAAGTACAATAAATGATACAGAATCAATACAGGAGATGCTTGTGTTACACTATTGTATGTCATCATTGACGCCATGTCAACATTCAAATGCTATGCTTAAACAAGAACTTTGGCATCTAGATTACTTATACCGTAGTGTTTCGCCACCAAACATTGATGCCAAAAACAACCCATCAGGTTTCATGGCCATTCTGCACTGTTTGAATGGAAATAGGCATTAGAAACCTGTTTTTTTTCCGTCATTTTTACTTCTGGCATTAGCTTATTGTTAACTATTTTTCCCTTTCAGGAGGGATGAATACGAGAAAACAAGCCAGAACCTAGAACTACAGGTCATTCTTGAGGTGCTAAAAATCATAACAGTTATATGAAAAGTCAACAGAGAAAATGAAGCATCTATTTTGAAAGGTAAATCCCAACACAAGGGGACCCAACACAAGGGGAAATAGTGAAACTTCTTTATGTAGAATCATGAAAGTGGGAGGGAGGGAGGGAGGGAGGTTTGCATTTACAGACATGTAAGGTCTATGATAGCCAAAGTACATCAATTCTATATGATCTACAAGAACCAAACATTGCATCCTTTCTTGAGCTGCATTTCCCTCAGGTACAAAGTTCCCATAAAGGCATGAAGCATCTTGTCTATGCATTCTAATCAGAAGTTTGAAGAGCTGTTTGTACATTTGAAACATGCTCCAGGTTGTTGGAAAATGCTCTAAACATATCTTGCTTCTAGGAGGCTGTATTGTCTTCATTGCAGATTCAAATGCTAGTAAACGACCGAAGTCGATTGACAAGAGAAATCTGGTTGCAAGATTAATTCACTAACTGGACGTTGTGATGATTGCAAGGAGACTCTACACTGCTTTATAGCATAATGCTTGGACCGTCAACAAAATGTAGAATCACAGGATCTCAAACTCAAGGAGCTCGTGACTGGCAAATCGGCATGGGACAATGTGCACATGAGACGAAGAATCAACTGTATATCCTCAGCCTTTCTCTCTCTTGTCAGGTTCTTTCCAAGAAAGCCTCTTTTGGTATTGGAAAAAAACCATGTCGATTTGATCAATAGGGTTCTACCATATCACAAATGAGCAGCACGGGATAATTTTTCTTGTAGGAATTAGTTCAATGACGCAATTGCAAGCAGATTCTGTTACGTATATCAAAGAGCCCCACAGCAAAGAATATAGATCATACTTGTATCATCATACCGGCTAAATCATTGACCCAGTGCAATCCTAAACAGCTCAAGACTAGGTCCAATGATCTGCACCATAAAACATGAATCAAACAAAGACATACCCATCTTAAAGATAGTAAGACCAAAAAGGCTAGAATTTATAGCTAGATTAAAATTGGGCCAATCAAGCAGCCACATCAAAAAGGTTTAGTTATGCTAATCCCATATTCATGGTAGGGAAAGCCTTGATTGATGTTTTTTTTTTTTGGGGGCAGCTTGCACACAATATTGCCCCTGCCTAAAGTCCAGGCGAGCCTGATGCTTAAGTAGAGCTCTCCTACATTCAGTCATTTCTTGAAGGTAAAGAGAGCATATAGATACAAACAGACAGGACTGCAAAAAAATGGATGGCTCATATAAGAGCATGAAAGACTTGCTGGTGCCCCATTAAGTCTTTTCAAACCACAAAGATGCTCATGCCCACATTGCTTGAACAATATAACTTACTGGGGCTTGAGGGGAAGAAATTCCTCATCCGCAATAATAGGCATATAAGAACATGTACACCTGTTCTCTTTGCATGGATCCATTTCCAATGATCTCCTAAGCATATTTTCAGACATGTCCATCATAAGAAGCATTTCAATCCCACCTGCAAGACCCATTTAAAACATAGTGGCTAATTAAGTCACCAATAATGGACCATGATGCAATAGATCGTATTAAAATGGACTAATTATGCTTAATTATGGGTCAAACAATAATTATTCTCTCAATAAACCATTGGATGAAGTGGGTCAAAAAGTGACTTCAATCTTAACCATACAGCTTGATCCACAATTGGGCACTTGAATCATCCATTGCTATACACATATTATGTACACTTTTGTTGAAGAAGATAGAATACACCTTGTACTAAGAATTTTCTAGCCATATAATTTAATTGATAAGATTATTTCTTTATCCACCTTCCCTTCTGCAGTGCACCTCCCTAAATGAATGAGATAAAACCCCGTTCTTTTTTTTTTTAATTAAACTAGCTGAAAGCTCTACTTTTTACAAGGAGACCTGATTTTACGAAAGCACCAGTGCACTACCTTTACTAATGAAATGCCACGACTCAGTGACCCAAACAACACATTTTGGTTCCTCCGACTGTACAGACATTACATTTAAAAAACAAACTGAAACCTTAATAAATGGCAAATGCCATATCACTCACCCCGGTTCTTGAGAAGTTGTTTTGTAAAATCCAAAGCACCACCTAAATTCAGGGCAGTTGGGAACTTCCGTCTGCAATCCTGCAATTACAAAAGCTTAACGTTTATAGAATCAATAGCTCCATGTCTTCCAATAAGAAGTATGGCGATGACAGGGGGCTGAGCAACAATGTCCATCCCTTCAAACAGAATCTCAGATTTCAGACGCTTACATTCGCATGCCAACAACGAAAGAAAGCAATAATGTGGCAAAGATGTGCACCCTAATGCAACAAGGCCAAAGTAATCGATAAAACCATAATCGAAGTCAAACTTAAAGATAGGTGCCCGGAGAGGCGGGACAATTCCTTTCGTTGCATTGCAGGCACAAAATCCACACAATGTCTTATTTTACTTAAAGAAATTGTTTGTATGTCTCACGTCTAGGCGATCCAATAGATTTTCAGCTACAGAGCTGAGAAGCGGATCCTGCGCGTTTCTTAGCCATGCTGCTCTTTCCCTCTGCATTGCTAGTAGAGTTTGAGACATGCACAATTTATGTAAGCTTCTAAAACGAAACCAATTTCTTGCCTGCTTGCCCTTAAGAACCCGATCAAAAATCAAAACATTCCTCTCTAAAGAATCACCCTGCGAAGAGAAGGGCCTGAATAACATGCGGATCAGAAGATGCCGTCCATCTGGTCTTGTGAGCAACCTGGCCATCCGAGGGAAACAAGGTGCCGACGAGTCTTTGGTTATTTCGGATGTATCTGGATGTCCTAATCCATAGGGTATGCTTCCACACGGCGGAAGGCAATTAATTTAAACTTTGCCATTAACGCTGGAACTTCCACTCCCAGCCCTCATCTCCCGGTAGCTAGAGCAACATCTCCCGGTAGCTAGAGCAGCATTTTTGGCAATTACACACTGCGTCAGCAGAGGCTTTGTCAACGCTGCCAGGTTGGAGCTGTAGAAGACGAATGCCACACCCTTCAGAGTTGCCTGACATGTGATGACATTCGGACACGCTATGCTGAGCTGGTCCATCCTGGCCAGCCCCTGCATGAGATGTTGAGCACGAGCTAAGTACGGAGGTTGGGCTCATACATTCAAGATATTATAGATCGCCGAGATCAGCTTGGCCCTCGGGCACTTACCTGATGCATGTTTTTGTATTTGTACAGTTTGACAGCAAGCCTATTCCTATCACGGTTTTCCCCCAAAACAACCCTCGTAAACCCTGGGCGGAATACGCTTGCCTTGTTGTGCCTCTTGTTGGGTCCCATAGGCCAATTGGTCTCCGTGGACAATAAAAACTTTATTCTATTCTATTCTATTCTATTCTATTCTACTAAACTGAGCCTAAATTTATGCCAAACCTAAATTTCTGCTCTTAATTGCCATTAATAGAATCTGAGCTCCTTCCGCATTTTCCAGCATTCTAAATCCGGGGAAAAGTCGAATTTTAGGGTCTGAAATTTGATAATACTAAATCCCGCGAAAAAGCAAAATTTTAGGATCTGAAAATTGATCATTTGTTTAGCTCAAAGAAAGGCTATCTTTCCCCTTCCCCTGCCTTCTAATGATACGAAAATCTGAGGATTTTAGAATGCTTAGAGCTAACCTCTTTGGCAATGGATCTAGTTTTTTATGATGGCGTGTGGTCCTAAAGCCTGAAAAGGCTTAAATTTTAGGGTCTGAAATTTGATAATCCTAAATCTGGCGAAAAAGCGAAATTTTAGGATCAGAAAATTGATAATTCAGTTAGCTCAAAGAAAAGCTATATTTCCCCCTTGCCTTCTAATGATACGAAAATCTAAGGATTTTGGAATGCTTAGAGCTAACTTCTTGGGCGATGGATCTAGCTTTTATGATGGTGGGCTGGTTTCAATGGAGTCGACTTCCTTGCTTAGGGTTTGTGGTAGAAAAGAAGAGGGATGTTTGCATTCCAGTAAATTAGAGAGAGCTTGGAGGTGGGGCGGTCGCTGAAGTGACTTGGAGATTGGTTATGTTATCTTAAAAATTAGATTTTAACCCCACTTTAATTACCTTAAACTAAGGTTAACATAATGACTCCTACGCACCACTGGTTATCTTAATATTAATCTAACGGATTCCATTAAGATTGAATACACACAAGGAATTGTTATGTTAATTTTTAACATAACATAATCCGTTAAGATGCATGCACACATAATTAGGCCCAGATTCCACTAGCGGCTGTTAGTGCCTGGCTTTTAGCAGCAAGCCAATCAAATTGAATGATCACAAACTTCCGGAGTTATTTCCGATTCCACGGCGGTAGTTTAGGTTTGGGGAGATGATGTGGAGCATTGGGGAGAGGCTAGGGAATCCAGAATTTGCCGGATAACTGTCAGGGGATGGACCCCGACAATTAGGTGAGAAGAAATTACCGGGCCTAGATCTTTGACAGGCACTCTTCATCATCGATCGATTTGCTCCACGACTTCAATTCAGCCAGAGACAATTTTTGTAGTGGAATCGAGCAAGGGCGATTCGCTTTTTAAGGTAGGCGATTCCGGAAAGCGAGAACTGCCGTCATGCGATGGAATCTCACCCTTAGTTGTGTTATCTTTTAACATAACATAATTGGTTAAAAGCGCATTCACATTAGACGTTACAATATTACTCGTAATAATCATAACGTTACGTCAGAAAATTGAGCTTCAATGCTTTTTCATCCATACTTTTTCAGTTGCAATAGCAATTACAATAGTTCAAAAAGAGGTGCAATATTCAAAAACAATAAGTGAAATATAAATATGGAATATCCAAAAATAATATTGACAGAGTGCACTATTCATCTAGTGCAAGGTAGCAGTCACTTTAGATTGCCGATAGCCCAAGTTGAATTAGCAATTCGAACATTCAAAATAGCTTATTGCTCAATCAGATACCACATGTTCCCCTGGATCTTTCAATTTTTTATTTTCTTTCTAAATACATGTTGAGATTGGACTCCTTTCTATTTTCTCTAAAATTACATGCTGAGATGCGATAACCATTGCCCAAAAAAAGGCCTAGACTTTTCAATTTCAACTATGTCCATTGCATTCCAAAGAATCTAGATATTCCCAAGGGGGGTTCACATAGTTATAGCCGTACAATTTACGTGAGTGACCCAAAAAGGTTTATTTTGGACTTGAACCATACATATACTCTTACCTAGGAGGTTTTTTTTAGGTGACTCTGGTTTAATATGTGGCTGAAATGGGAATTTTTGGAAGATTTCTAAAGCGTATACAATGGGATTTTTGGCGACCCCTTGCACGCACATGAGGTACCCTCTATATGATAGGTGCACCCCTCGGGGATATTCCATTGCTTCAACAAAAGGTATCCATTGCGCCAACAACCTAGATTTATTGATATTACAATTCTAACAGCTCTTTGTCTGAGGTACGTGCCAACAACAAGATGAAAGAAAAATTACAGCAATAAATAGGCAAAGAAAAATAACCAGGGATTCAAATAAACATCCCTCGATTCAGATATGTCCGAGATTTTTAAATATATTATGAGATAGATACATTCGTATTCGTTTATATGTAGCCGAGTAAATCTGCCAGAGAAAGATAATCAATAATTCAAATAAACATGTGCAGCAAATCATATGCAGCTACAGACATTCCTCTACTTGATTATCATATAACCAGGTTTACTCATAATGTCCATGAGAATTTCAATGTGCATTGTCAAGCACTGATAGCATAACCCAGATGGTATGCTTTCTGCTATGTGCAGCACTGCACATATGCACCAATAGATAATGTATGAATTGAAGGGTAATGACCTGCTACTTTACAACATTCCATTTGGTATTTTCATTATGCAGACCAACTGGAGTTATTAGACCTTTGCCTTAGGTGGAAGACATTTCCGAGGTGAAGGCATATTTCTTCTATGACATGATGTGAATCAATGCTAATACTCCCTCCTGTTAAAACACAATCCAGCTGATCAAGAATAGATGGTAGCCAATGCCAATATGCATGTTATTCAAAGTAGCAGACATATTGGACTCTGAATTTATGGCATCTCCGAATTTATGGCATTGGCTCATGGAACTCAAAGGAAGAAACTTTCTGGACATGATCAGGCTTAACATCTGTTGAAAGTTCTTGTTGTTAGACAAGCATAACCATGATTCGTGATGTATCACACACAAAAATATAGTAAATAGCAAAGGTCAATTCGGTCTGAAATGGAACTCTGTGGAAATCATTTCCTCAAAAACTTAGTATACCAAGGCTAGAACTATGGTACATTCAATCAGAAATAGTCTCTAAGACCATACTTGTAAATATAAGCTTTGGAATTGAAGTGCATGATTGGTTTGCCTTCCAATGTCGTCTGTCTTAAAAGGCACATTAAAATAACACAATACCCTGCCCGAGTGTTAACATCTGGATCAGCTGATGTCTTGACAATTTCAATGAAATGTTCAAGGGCATTAAGAACATTCTCGATATTCTATGACATGATTACTGTTCCCCTTGCCATGGAGAATTTTTGGGTGAACCCATATTATTTACACCAAAAGAGACTATTTACAAAGTATTGTAGCTCCTAATACAATCCAGCTTCTAATCTAAAGGAAAAAAAATCTGCAACACATTTCCTGGTCAAATTAACATTGTTTGCAACACATGTTCCTGGTCAAATTGAGTTGTATATGTGCCAACTAAGTTATTTGGTCCAAGAATGCTCCATGCATATTTTAATGCAACCATTTTATTATCCTACAACCCTAAGTCTAAATATTCAATACCAAAGGAGTAGATCATGATGCAAATTTTCCATGATTTTTTTAATAAGGAGCTATGTGTTCCACTTTGTGCCAAACATTGATTGCTACATATGCACATCCATAAGAATCAATACGTTAGTCCACAATACTTAGAGATGTATTATACAGTTTATATGTTTGATAAATCCTCACCCAAGCAATGTTGCAAGATTGAAAGGGCTCGCCATTCCAAAAATCAATGCAGAGGCACATCTACCTCGTGATGGAAACGTGGAGGAAAAAAAACAAGATGCTTCTGTTTATAGATGGGCCACAATGCGTTTGGAAATTTAGATATTATCTTTGGGATATAGATGTCTACTAGACTTCTGTCTGGTGATGTAATGGGCCCATGGTAGACCGCTCGAGTATTCGAACCTTGAATGTGCCTGTGGGGCGTTCCCGAGACATCGGCATAAATGGGTAGAAGCGACTACTCATAAACGTCTAGACGGTTTTGCCCAGTTGGTTAAGGGCATGTCGGTTAGGAATGTCACAGTTGGTATCAGAGCAGGTCTCGAGTTCGAGTCTCTATGGGTGCCTATATGCATGGGTGCCTATATGCATGGGTAATTTGCAAAGACTTGGTAATCATTGCGACATGGTATGACATAGATATGGTATAGCCTTGGATGCTCGAGGACGAGCATAGTTCTAGTGGAACCGACATGCCCTTAACCAACTGGGCAAAACCGTCTAGACGTTTATGAGTAGTTGCTTCTACCCATTTATGCCGGTGTCTTGGGAACGCCCCACATGCACATTCAAGGTTCGAATACTCGAGCGGTCTACCATGGGCCCGTTATAGGTGACTTCCTAATATGGACTTTAAACAAAAACATAACAGGTTTATCAAGGCATGGAATTTGCAGGTTCTTTTGAGAAAGGATATGAAAGGTAGAAAATTATACATCAGCTGGAAAAAAGATCCTTGTGATGGTGGGTCTGCTAGAAATTGCAATGTTGTTACAGGATGCAACTGCCCTTTGACCTTAACTGCTTGTAAAACTACTTTTGCTTTTGTCAAGGTCTTTTGATAGTAAAGGAGATTGGCAAAGGACTATAGAGAAGCAGAAACACCATTAAACAATAGATTGATAGATCTAAATGAAGAAGAAAAAGAAATGCATGGAATGATGCTGGTGCTTACTTCGAATGCGGTAGATAAATGCAGACAAAAATAGAATACAAACACATTTGAAGCAAATAGAAGATGAAGAGAGAAGAACAGAAGATTTTACCCCGCTGCAGAGATTTGGCCACGACCAGCTACGTTTTGTCTTCATCGCTACTAACAGCCTTAACTGTGCTCAATATCTAGGGATAAATTTTCAATACATTTTGTTAAAAAATTTAACTTACTATTAGGGTTTAGCATAACCAAAACAAGTATTAAAAGTGACTAGATTAAAATTTAACCTAACCAATGATGTTAAACCTTAACACCTTTGATTTTAACAGAATTTACTAGCGAGGCAGGTGCGAACGCCATTATCCTAAAAATTTAACGTTTAACCTAACATAACAAATGGTGTGTAATGACCCTTATAAATGTATAACCTGAACTTTTTGAGGATACTAAAATCAGAAACTCATAATCGTTCTCTCATATATAGAACTATATTTATTCTTTTATGTCCGATGAACTTCTCATCCATGATGGCATCTTCTTCTCGTTCCTCCATGTTTTCTTCAACAATATCTAGAGGAGGAAACTCCAACTCGTCATCATCACTTATTGTTATAGACCTTCAAATTTCATGCCTACTTTATGAATATGCCTGAATTTTGTGGCGGTTTGAACGTTGTCAAATTTTTGCAAATCCTTAGCTCGCTTAGGCATATTTACAGGTGCCAAAACTTTCGAACATTACAACAATTCGTATTCTTTCATATGCTCCTTTAAATATGCAATTAAAGCTCATGAAAATGCCTCTTGAAACCATAGGGTTGCAGTAAGATCTTCACCTAAAATTAATCTTCTCATTTGGACTCCCAGTTGCCCCCATTGGGCAACATACTAACCTTTGTTTCTATTTGAGTTCTTAGATTTGCAGATTGAAGACCTTGACAGGGGAAATCAAATTTGGAAAGGAACTTGCCTTGAAGATAGATCATGCACTAGAAGATTTTGGGTGGTTGAAGATTGGAAGATACTTGGTGGAAGTTTGGAAGTTAATGGAACTAGAGTTTGGAAGACCCCTTGTTATGGTACCTCAAGTTCTTAGCATCATTTTGCCTTTCTATTTCCATATATCAACTTACATTTGATCTTGCCCTTACCACATATCATAGCCTTAAATTTTATATAAACCCTCTAGTTATTTCTCTATCACTAGAAGCAGATCCAAGCGATGGTGGAGGGCAACATAACCCGGATTCCATCTTTGACAGAAGAAGTGCAGGCCTCACGCCCAGACTACTAAAAAAGCAACTCATCACAGAAAAGCAGAGCGTTTTCAACATGGAGATCCGCATTCAACAGCTTGAGGATGGCCATCGTCTAGCACACATTGAAAGGCAGCAAGACAGAGCGCAGCTTGCAAATCTCAATGCCACATTGGAAACCTTGTCTGCCATAGTGGATACCATAGCTTGAGGCAGGGAATAATTCGAGAGGGAGAACCAGACAAATCTGTCGCTACTCCACACAGAGGCAGAAGGGAGGGCAGCCACGGTCCAAAAGACCTTACAGGCAGCCAGCGAGATGCAAACTTATAGACCCTCCAAGACAAGCTCAACAATGCGCATGAACACTTCTTGGCTAAGAAAGCGGAGATGGCCTCCAAACTTCAGGGATTGGAGCATATGGCAAACAAGCAGGATCATGAGGTACGAGGGCTGTGTGCCGCAGTCACTCAGCAGGGCAAGGGCCTACATGCAGAGGCTCAATAGCATATCCAGCAATGCATGCATGATCCGACAAGGCAAGACAGGCTACAACAAGAGCTTAGGTCTGAACTACAGGGAGGGAAGGACAAGCTACAATGGCTGATCCAGCTCATACCAATGCTACCCCTCCCCGACATCAACCGGGGGCTCAGCACAATCAGCGAGCAGCCCCCAACAAGCAACCAACAACATGTGCGAAGACAGTGAATATTGCCTCGCGACTTATTGAGCAACAAGAACATAGTTGTAGAAGACATAATGTGGTAGTTCGAGGCCCTCTTAAAACCTGTGCCAATTGAAATCATGCAAAAAGACCTTATAGAACTCAAGATACAAAAAAAATTCTTGCTGTTTTTATGTGACAGTTCACTGACAGATTTTTCGATCAACTTTGAAATCATTTTTCTTCCTCATCACAGTTCCAAATTAAGCCAAGTTTTTTCCCATATGTTCTTACAACTTTTCTCTAATATACATTTCAAAATTCAGCAAAAAATGTTCAGTAAAACTCGAGATATCATTATTTGAATCCGCTCGGGGCCGGGCACCAGTACCTCCACAGATGGGCCTGGCTCTGGTCATCATAGAGGGGGATGTCATCATGGGCCTGCAACATTTAGCTAATGGGAAGGCAGCAGATTTAGATGGCATGCAGGCAAAACTTCTGAAATGGGCTGGACATCCACTAGTGCCTATCATCACGACAATATTCAATAAAACATTGCAAGAAGGCTTCCCTCCGCAATGGACCACTAGTAGAGTTGTGCCCATATACAAGACAGGGGACCCTCAATGCCCAGCCAACTATCACACTATTATGGTCAGCTCTCTCTTTGCAAAACTGTCGGCTGGCATCCTTGAGCAGCAACTGACAATGTGGGTAGAAGAGGCAGATGTGCGAGCTCTCACACAAGCAGGCTTTCGGCCCACGCATTCCACCATTGATCATATCTTCACTCTGCGCACACTGATTGAGGATAGCAGGAATCGTCGGCAAAACCTGTACTGTTGTTTCATGGATTTCGCAAAAGCTTTTGACACAGTGCCCCAGGACAAGTTATGGGACAGATTGCGGCAGCTGGGGACCTCCATTGACTTGCAAAATGCAATATATAGGCTATATGAGGCATGCTCAGGCCATATCACATCATCAGGACAGTCAATAATCAGTAGTATTGGAGTACATCAGGGTGCCCCCTCTCCCTCACACTCTTTGGCCTGTACATTGACTAGCTGGAAGATTGGTTTTCTGAGCACGAAGGTGCGGGCGCCCATCTCATGCATCACACGATCCGGCAACTCATATATATTGACGATGTCAACCTCTGGCCTATACTCCGGAGGGACATGCAACGTGCACGGATGCTCTTGATACTTTTTGAGAAGCTTGGTGGTCCGAGGGAACCGCAAAAAAAGGGGAATAAGTAAGTGCACAACACCGATCATCAATATAAACAAACTTATCGGCATGCGAGTTAACTTGGCCAAAACTAGGGTGCTGCTAGTTTCGTCATCCCGTTAGCCAAGGCTTCCCTCATTCACTTACCAGGCACAAGACGTAGAGGTGGCTCTGATCTACAAGTACTTGGGGATCGAAGTTCTCTACTACCACCCACTAGGATCTTTGCCATCGGGTTGCGGGTCACGGCGGGTTGGAAAGCACTATATGCCATGTAGAACAACAGCCACAAGGCAGAGTTGTATGTCTGGGGCCACCAGTCACACTTGTTTAGGGCCTTGGTCGAGTCGGGTCCTCCCCAGATGGGGCGGTGTGGGTCCGTTGATATCCCTCACCACCTGGGAATGATCTCGGCGGTGCGAAAAGCCTTCTTGGCACGTGCCCTTGGGGTAAAGTCCACGCCCATACCGGATCCTACTCCGGAGACGTTTTCCACCCCTTCAACGGGGGGCAAAAGTATGCTGGTGGGTAGCAAATAAACGCGAGCCCAGCACCAACACCAGCACCCAAATACATTTTTTTCCACCCTTCATACATTTTTTTCCCACCCTTCACCTATATAGTACCACTTATTTTCTGCCCGTCTCTTCGTCTAGCCCGTACCCGTTTATACAATCATTACCTAATGAATGCGACTCGGCTGCAATCGGAACCGATGAACAAACTAACTTTCGAATTTGTGTTTTCCAAATCTCTTCCCAACTTTCTCTACTCGGCCAAGCAACCCGCTAATTTGTGCTCTCGGTTTCCACATTAAACAAACAATGATCAACCATGGTAAAGAAGGTCATTGATCCGCGGCAAGCATCCAAATGAGGCCATGCGGCCGGTAAGCAAAAAGCAACTAAACAAAATTTCTATGGGTTTAGGGTCCCCCGTTAATTAGATTTTCTTGCATTCTTCCAGGCCGAAAAAACGTTCCCTTAAGACCCGGACTGGCTGATTGCCGAACCAAGAAGACTTCCATGCGTATCTTGAGTGCATAAACGAGAGCGTTCATCCCTCTCAATTTCAACAGATGTCATATCTGCGGCAGCGGTACACAATGAAGTTTGGGATACCAACGGGGTCATTCCCCGCAAAACTTCTATTGACAAGATAAAGCCAGAGCACGAAGAAGCTCTAATTGAACTTCTTCGAGCAAAATATACCCGGACGGATTGAAGAACAGAAAAGTTACAAAGACAGTATCATACCTATTTGCATTCAATGACCGCCGAGAGCAAAGCAGATCCAGAGAAGTTCAAGGTTAATTGGGCAAAGATTCGCGGCAAAGAGTAGAGCCTACAAAGAAAAGGTTAAAAGTGAACCCATCAAAGAAGGTTCCAAATAGCGAAAGCAGAGACCAGCAAATCTCAGCAAACCACATCACCTGAAAGCATAGCAGAAAGGCAAGTTTCAGGAGGCACTAGTATTAAATTAGAAGGGAGGCCAACGGCTAGTATTTAAAGCTCTATTTCTCACACATTCCTTGCACCCCCTGTCCATAATGGACCATGAAGATTCGCTCCTCCATTTTCATCCAATGGTTCAGGGCCATGCCTTATGACCCCATCCATGGCTACACATCTGCACCCCATAAGTTGTCATCATCTGCTCCCTCCATATTTCACCGAACGGTGGGGATTCATGGAGTGCTAATGGGGGGGCATGAGAAACCCCCCTCATCCTAATACCTTATAAATATTAGGGTAATAAAGAATTTTATTAACTTAAATATGGTGAATAACCATGTATTTTTTATATTTAGAAGTGGTTGCTACTACACAAAATTGGAGTTTAGTTAAGGTAGTAGTACAAAAAACTCGTCTTTTATGATATGCAATATTTTTTATGAATGTGACATTTTTTTTTTTTTGAAGAAGAAGAAGAACTGTGTCATCAATATATTAAAAGAATGGTAATGTTACAAAGCAAGTGAGGAGGAAGGAGAACTGCCCCAAAGAGACAACGATACCTCGACACTCCACAACAAACTCACATAAAAACTGCAACTCCCACTTGTTGTACAAACCCACCATCACCATCTACAACACCCAAGAAGTCCCGCCAAATGGCAAAGTTCCGCCTACTAATCCCGGAACACCCGAAAGCTCTGAAAAAACTTGTACCGAAGTCGAGGAATCGAGAGGTCAGGGTCAACAATCCCCGAAGATCCACAACCGCCGCGCTTCCAAATCAGCCACACCAACCAAGCCACGATAGATGCAAGGTTTGCTTTATAAAGAGCGGCCAAGCACCAGATACACATGAAGCAAAGAATCACCGGCTAGTCAATCTCACCAAACAGAGCCATAACCCAATCCCCTGTGTAGCCTCGCAAGTGAGGACATAAAACCGCATAATGCTCCACAGCCTCACGATGAAGGCCACAACAAAGGCGAGAGGGCTCACACCCTACCTAAACCGACTCACAAGGACATTCACCACGATACGGCAATGCACCACCGCCACGAAGCACTCTAACCTTCCGGTGGGGAAGTGAGCTCCATGTCCACGCCCAAACCGAAGCGCCATCGAGAACCCGAAGCCGCAGAGACCACTTGCCCGGGGCGGCAGTGTCATGAATAACCAAAGACCGGGTAACAAGACCGCACAAAACAAGAAGACACAACATCCTGATGAACCTTCCAAACCCTCGCACCACCACATCATCCTCGGGACTATAGGTATGTGTAGCGGAATACTCCCCGCCACTTGTTCCCGTGATAGCCCGGGCCACTGCCCTCAAAGTAAAAACGAAGCTCGAAAGAACTCCCACGGCTTAACCGACCACCCCAATACTAATCCTCCAAGGTGAGCATAGCAGCTCGCCTCCAACGGCCCTTTAGCGCTCGAAAGCATGCATGGTGGCGCCAAGAGCAAGTGCTAGGGGTAGAGGAACCCACAAAAAAGGAGAAGAGTGGTGATAAACCGAGGCATAATCTAGCTAGAAGAGCACATGCACATGATCCCAAGCCCTCAACACCCCTCAGTGAGAAAAGGGTATGCATGTGGGAAAGGCCTGAGACCATACAACATTGCGTGGCAACTCCACATGCACAGATGGCTTCCCCAAACGCCACACAATGGCGAAGAGATCGAACAACAAATGGCGCACCAGGAGAAGATGCTCTATCCTCGAGAATGCTCCAAATAAACTTGGAGACCAACACCTTACTATGCAAGAGCCAAATCCAGAATGGCCAAGCCCCCATCTTCCCTGGGCGAGACACTTCCACCAAGCCACTTTAACAACCGCCCCTTCATCATCCCCCCCACACAAAATTTCAACAATCTTATCCAAAGCCTGCATCTTACCCTCATGAGCTAACATCGCAGATGTCAGATACACATGAGTGCTACAAAGTCTTGACTTGGCAATAGTGATCCTACCTGCCATGGACAACTTGCTACCCTTCCACCAATTGAGGTGTTTCAACCCCCCCAAAATCTCATCCCACACCCTCCCCATGGAAACATCCCCTCCAAAGGGAATACCCAATAGCTTAGTACACACATTACTTAGAAGCACCTTCAAGGGAATAGAGCCAAACAAGGGAAGGCGAGTCACCGGTGGCCCATAATGCAGCATTTACCCCAATTCGTAAGAATGCCCGAGGCCAAGGAGAAAGTATTCAGCAAACCCTTCACATTCCGCAAATTCCTCTCTTACGCCACCAAGAAGAGGAAAGTGTCATCGAACCGATTAATAATCTGGCGGCTACCATCCCGCATCCCGGCCCATCCACCATCCCTTCTCCACCGCAGCCAAAAACAATCGAGACAAGGCCTCCGCCACAATCAGAACAAAAAGCGGCGCCAAAGGGCACCCTTGATGCACCCTCGCTAAGGAGAAAAGGCGAGGGTTCACCTGGCACACCACCGTAGCCCATGCTGACCTATGCAGCTTCATGACTGTCTCTGTAAAGCGTGGACCACAGCCCAACGCTAACATCATGACAGATAAGAACTCCCAATGGACACTATCGTAAGCTTTGGCAAAGTCAAGCTTAAGATAGACAATGCCTTGACCTGTTCTCCTGGCCCAATAGAGGCCCTCATAAGCTGCGGCAACATTAGTGTTGATGGCAAACCTGGCTAAGCCACCAACCTCAGGTCAAAGAAGCAATAATCTTGGTCTAGGACCTCCAGATCACTTGAGGTGATCACTCTGTGCTGGAATATCTGTGCTTAAACTTCCAGAAAACAAGATTTCACTAGTTTCCCTAAAGCCAGACAAGGTAGTCTTATTCTAACAGGCACAGAACTCAATGCATTCGACATTTTGAACCCAAACAAGCATAGCATGCTACCATGGTATCTGAAAAAAGTGTTGTAGAAAGCCTATGCAAAGAATCTCCACGGTTGGTGAGAAACATTGATTCTTGACTAAGTCAGAAATTGGTCAATGGACTGGACAGTGCACTAAATTTTGCCAAATGAAAATGATGATGAATTTTTGATCCAACTAAATTCAGACAGTGAACATGAGACCTGCACAATGAGAGCATGCTATTTTCAAGGTCAAAAATTCAGTTTGTCATTTGAAAGCGTGTCTGAACATCTAATATTCATAAGAAAACGTGACAGACTTTAAAGCATCAGGAGATTGATCTTTCACCTCCCTTTTTGATCTTTTCTTTCCTAAATGATTGACTTAATGCAACTAGAGCTTTACATGCAACCAGATATAGAGATGTGGCCCCTCTTTTTTTATTTCTTGAATTAATTCAAATGCAAGATGCACCAAATAATATTTCCCAAGGTCAGATTTTCATTAAACTGGAATCAAAGTCATCACATTTGACATCGTGTTAATGATCAAGACGATCAATCAACAGGACATCTACAAAACACACAAATCATGAATTTTTTGGATACAAATTGATCATAATATGTCTCAGGACAGATTTCTTGAGGCAGGAGGAACTCTCAGCATCAATTCCGACTTCACTCTTCAGGTACTTCGTCTTTGAATCGCGCAAAAGCCCACGAATTTCTCTATCGAATGAATCCCCTTTAAAAACTCGCTTCCCACGGATCTTGGCAAATTCAGGATCTTGGCCATGTTTTTGGTTGGTTTAGATATTTCTTTGGGTGTAACAGGACAGAAATGATTAGCCAATGTAATGATTGCTCAGTTCGATCGAAGAAAAAACAAGTTCTTGGCAAGTTAAATTTTAGGGTTCGGAGTTTTCTTGAGAGCAATTATCCCACAGGCAGGAATCAAAAATTGGGCCAAGGTATAAATAGAGAACTATTTTCCTCTCTCTTGATTACGTGGTCTCCTCCCCACGCCAAGCCTCGGCTCGTGTTTCGACTTGGCATGCCAGGGGGGACGCCACTTGGCAGAGGATGAGAGGGTAGATAGATGGGGGGTAGATGTAGGTAGGTTTTGCCATTTTTTGAATGAAGCACGTTTCCCAAGGAAGCCATTTAGAAGATCAATTCACACTCTTTTTCCAAAATTTTTTGTGCCAGGTGGCATGATTTCATAAGGGCTACTAGGTGATATCATCAAACTTTCAAATGCAATACTTTGATTTTGTAGGAAAAATGGATGGAGTGAGTAGGCATTAGGCCTGGGACTTGGTGAGGTGGCAAGGAGGAAGAACAAGGCTAATAGGCACATTTACCAAGTATTTCAATCTTATGGTTGACCAAGCTTTTGGGTTTGGTCAAAATTTGCCTAGTCATCTTTTGATGATGCAAGGTGATGTGATGATGTGGAATGATGTAATGATGTTGAGTGATGTAATGGTATGGAGTGATGTGATGATGTGGCCACTTGTTGCTTAGGTGGCAACTTAGTGAATGACATATGGAGGTGGCAAATGATGGGTGGACCAAAGTGGCTTTGTAAGTAATGACATGTATATCTAGTCATCATGCCATGTCACTTGGAGGTGGTGACTAGGCAAACTCGTGTTTAGCTTTTCTTTTCCCTTTCTTTTTTTTGTACTTTGGCTAGCATAAAATGCTTTTTTGGCTTTAGCCACTTGGTGTGGAGTGTGTGATAATGGAGTGGTATGATGAAAAAGATGATATAAAACTTGATGTTTAGGCAATCTTTTTGGTGTAACAACTTTGAAAATGTGCCTTAGGTAGTGGTAGGTCAACTATGGAACAAAAGGCTATGTGTGAGCTGCATAATGGTATAGGGTGATGGTATGTGGGAGATGAGGTAGATGTGAGGGAGTGGAATAGAAATGACAACATGAGGGAGAAAAGATACCACTTCATAGCTTGCAAACTTCATAGGGGTCTTCCAAACTTCTAGATGCTTAGATCCTCTCAATGTGTGACCTTGATTCCAGTTCAATGTCTTCACTTGGTTCTTCACTTGGTTCTTCAACATAGTATCTCCCTTTTTCCTGCAACATGAATAAGATTTGATGGCACCTTGCCATGTTGCCATAGCAGGGCAACATCATGCTAAACAAGGAAAAGGAATGGCTGGTCCCCTCAGCCTTGTGAGTGCAAAAAAAAGCAAAGAATGGAATGTGACAAAAGCGTGATGATGATAGTGCAAGAGAATGGAAAAAACTTGAAAATATGGGCAGCAAAGGTGATGTAAGAAAGAAAAAATGGAAATGGTGTTGGAGAAAATCTGTGCAGATGGATATAGTGATGTAAATAATGCTTGAGTGAAATGTCTTGGAGTTGGAATAGTGACTTGTCTTGAGAGTGACTTGACTAGTGGCTTGACTTGACTTGCTTGACTTCATTTGAGAGATGTATGGAGCAGGAACAGAAACTTGATTTTGGAACTTTTTGAAACTTAAGCCACCTCTATGGAAGGCTATGGAAGGTAGCAGGTTGTGTTTTCTCTTTTTTGAAGATGACTTGGGAAACAAGGGCTAGATGAGAATGGGAACAGAGGCTGATGAAAATGAATGGAATGTATCAGGTGAACCTGCAGGTGTGGAAAAAATATGATGTTAGTACCACGTTCTCCCAGCTAATTGTGATAATGTTTAGTCGCTTGGGATCCCGTGATCGCTGAAGAATTCTCGGGTCGATATGAATTGGAGGGCAACTGTTTGCTCAGGTGGAGATTATTCAGACTGATGAACCTGTCATGACAAGTTCTACATATGTTAGAAAACAACTCCTCCTATGCTTTCATGACCGTGAACTCAACCTGCAACATCATAATGCACACAAGATATCAAAGTTAAACCTATTTTCTCTTTTTTCCTTTTTTCTCTTTTTTTTCTTTTTTTTTTTTAATTTTATGAAAGCAATTTCAAAATAACACCAAAAGAGCACAAGCATCCACATCTTTAAGGAATATGCCTATTAATTTTAAAGCTAGTGTCTCTAATAATTCAAATGGCTAACTATCCAATGACTATTCTATTCAAACAAACTCATACAAATATGTTGTTGCCAATACCTTTTCAGATGTAATATGTTTATAGGGTTCATGAGTCACTGTTGTGAGATATCTTCTAGGAAGTAAGAATTTGTACCGCTTGTCCACGATTTTGTATGGCCCTTCCCATAAGCAAATAAATTTACCCCTCAGGTTTTCCCTTGCCTTGTCCCACTTGAGGACTAGCTCTCCCTCTTTGAAACTTCCTTGCAATTTGTGAATGGCCTTGAATGTCACTGATCCTTTGCTTTCTTAAGCAAGATGGCATTCTCTCGCTTCAAACCTCTCTTCTTCTAGATGGAGCAACCTATCAAACCTTTCTCTCAGATGCTTCCTCCATCCGCATTTGAATCTTTAGAGCTAACCTTAATGAGGGCAACTCCAATTCCATCGAACAACAAACCTCAACACCATAGACAAGAGCAAAAGGTATATGATTAATTGCACTTTTAATTGTAGTTCTATATGCCCAAAGTGCATCATGTAATTTAAGGTGCCAATCTTTTTTATGCACCTCTATTGTTTTCTTGAGAATAGCTTTTAGTACCTTGTTGGTGGATTCAGCCTGGCCATTGCCTTGAGGGTAGTATGCTGAGCTTTTCACATGTTTTACCTTCAAGGTCTTTAGCAGGTTGCTGATTACATCATTCATGAACCGAAAGTGCCTCTCGTCGTAAACTATTTTCAGAGGAATGCCAAACCTAGTGCATATGTTTTCATGAAGGAACCTAGCAGTTGTTAGAGCATTTGCTTGTCTCAATGGGACAGCCTCTGCCCACTTGGTGAAGAAATCTGTTGCCACTAGTATGTATTCATGCTGAGAGGGAGAATTTGGATTTATAGGTCCTATGAAGTCTAGTCCCCAAGTCTGGAATGGACCTGGAGACGTGATGCTAGTCAAAGCAAAGAGTCCAAGAATTCTTCTTCCATGTATCCGCATTTATGGCATCTCCTCGATGGTCTCATAACAATCTTTAAACAAGCTAGGCCAATAATATCCGCACTCCTGGAGTATTTTCTTTTGCAGCTTGTGTCACCGATAGTGGCCTCCACAAATTCCTTCATGACAAGCCTCCAAGATCAACTCACCTTCATTCTCAATAACACACCTTAGAAAGACACCATATTGATCAATCTTACATAATACCTCTCCAATCATCCCAGATGTTTTTGCTTTTCTTTTGAATCTCCTCACCGGGTCGCTTGTAAAGTTTTCTCGCACCTCCTCATGTTTGAGAAACTTGATGATTTCATCCCCGCCAATCTTCTTGCATCTTGCTAGACAAAGACAAGGTTAGTAGCAATCTCACACACTTCATCGCTGCTTAAACCATTAAAATCTTCAAACTCAAACACCTTATTGGTCAAATAATCACTAGGACTTTTAATTGTTTTGACAAATCCTAACATTTAAATTGTAATCCCAGATCTGCAAGCCCATCTACATAATTTAGCCTTACTCGAAGTTTTCTCGAACAAAGATGGGAATAGGATTTTGATGCATCATTACTTTTACCTCATTGTGTCAATTATATGACCAAGCCTTTGTAGGAAAAACATTATTCCAGCTGCACTTTTTTCCATTCTAGGGTATCTCGTTCTCAAAGATCGCACCAAATTTTGTCGGGTAAAGATATTATCCCATGCTTCAAAGATGAGTGCTATGCCTACAGCTTTTGCTAGTGACACCGATATATGCCTGGAATGGTTGAGCAAGGTCTGGTGGTTTCAGAATCTCTGATTGGCATATGGAAGTTATCAACAGGTCAAATGCAGCTTGACATTCATCTGTCCATTTTATTGCAATAGATTTGCTCTCATTCTTATTATACTTTGCCAACACGCGTCGAGCCGCCAAAGGACTTATGATGTGTGAAAAGTTAGGCACATACATTCTCAAAAAACTTGTCAAGCCCATGAAACTCTTCACCGCTTTTAAGGTTTTAGGTGGAGCTAATTTCTTCAAGGCTTCCATTTTCCCTTCGCACATTTTAATTCCCTCGAGTAGATACCTCATGACCTAGCAGCTCACCTTTAGAACGTAGAAAAAATACACACTTCTTTGATTCGCACACACTCCACCCTTCCTCGCACAATTCCATTGTCATTGTCAGCAATTCCATATGTTTAGTTAGAGAAGATCCTAGGCACAAATCATCCAAGAAAACTCTAAAATTTGACATTGGCATGCTTTGAAATATTTTATCCATTGCTCTTTGAAAGGTAGCAGATGCATTCATCAAGCCAAAAGGCATTTTCATCATGGCAAAAAGTACCCCAAGGGTTATGAAAGAGGTCTTAGCTTGATCTGCCTCTTTTATCTTGATTTGATTGAAACCTGAAAATCCATCTAAAAAAGAGTATATTTCCTTGCCTGCAGTTGCATGTAACACTTCTTCTAGAAATGGTAATGGATAACAATCTTTAATAGTGGCCTTGTTTAGATCCATGTAATCTATACAAATCCTAATGCTCTTATTTTTCTTTTCTACTGGAACAATGCAAGACAGCCAGTCAGGATTTGTTATCTCTTTAATGACCTCAGCTTCTTTCATCTTCAATAATTCCTCTCTCGATCGTGGTAAGCAAAGGATGCATTTATTCTTCCTCGAAGTTTTTGCATTACAGGTTTAGCATCTTCTTTTATCTTTATTTCAAATTCACAGATGTCAGTCCTCACTCCCACTAATTCTGTATAATCCCAGGCAAATACATCTTTCCAACTCTCAAAGAAAATTTTTAAGGAGGGCTCATCTTTGCTATCAAAAAGATCCCCAAGGAAAAGTGTTCTTACCTGTCCATTTTTGTTGATAGTTAACTCTTTTACCTCTTTCTCTTGCTGTGCATCTATCACTAGAATAGGATATAGTTGTGTTGCATCTTCCTTGTTCAATTCATCTTCATTTATAGCTCCCTCAGCCAAATAGTCAAGGAGCACGGTTCTGCAAAGTGCATCTGCCTCACAATTCTCCTCCCTAGGTATATGTTTGATCTCCCAAGCCTTGAACTTGCTTAGCAATTGCAATGCCCTTTCTTTGAGTTCTGACATGTCTTGGTTTTTGGTCTGATACTCCCCAGTTACCTGTCTGCATATCAGTTGAGAGTCACCAAAGATAGATATATTAGTCAAACCTAAAGCCAAAGACTCTTCTAAGCCAGCTATAAGTGCCTTATATTCAGCCATATTTGAAGTGATTCCTTCATGTATACCAACTTTGGATAAGAGTTTATTGGCAGAATCTCTGATTACAGCTGCAGAAGACGCTATATTCAATTTGATTGAAATTCCACCATCAAACCACAACACACCTTTATTGAGTTTTGCTTCCATGCCAAGGTCACCTAAACAGGTAGGTATGATTTATATTGGTTTGCATACAGAGACAGGCATTTTTAACACACCTGGCTCATCTTCAATCAACATGTCTTGTTCTATAAAGTTGTACAGATTAGCATCACCTGTTTTGTTGTATAGAGTTACAGTTCTTGCTCCATTTGAAATAGTGCACTGCCCTTTGGACCGCATGTGTCTAGCATCTACAGTGGACAACCATCTCCTTCCCAACAACAAATCATATATGTCAGTCACATCACAATTATCTTCAAAAGCCACAACTATGAAACTTGCCTCAACAATTATACCTTCAATTTCTATTGGCACCTTTGTCACTAGTCCTATAGGTTTTATTTTAGCATTGGAGAATGACCTCAATATGACAGGTGATGGTTGAGTGACAGCAAGACCACATTTCTTCATTACATGCTAAGGCATGACATTTAGTGGGGAGCCTCCATCTAGCAAGACCCTAGATAAATGCAAGTTACCTAAACTAGCTGAGCAAGTGAAGGCACCTGGATCCTTTTCTTCTTGAGTCAATACAACCTTCTCTCGCCTCATGCACATCAAGAAATGAAATTTGTTCAACATTATTAGACTTCAATATTTTCTCTATAGCTAGGTGCAATTCTCGAAGCGTGAGGAGATCTATGCTTACTTTAGAACTTTTTAGGATCATATCTAGCTCATCTAACTCTTTGTCCTTTTATTAAACTTCTCAAAAGGTGGTGGAGCTATTACCCGAACTTCTTTGTTGATAGGAATGTTCTTGCTCATACCTTTATCCTGTGTGTTCCATTTTCCAACATTTTTCTTGTTTGTACCACCATGATCTCTTCTTGCTCCTCATATTCCTCCACAAACCTAATGGCGATGTTCCTTCCAATTTCTTGACTTTGTCTTGCTTGTCAAAGTATTCTTTAACAAAACATTTGTCTTCAAGATGACCTATCTCCTTGCGTAAAATTGCAATACTGTGGCAGATTTTTCCAAAATGACCTTTCTTTCCACATTTTAAGCATGCCCTATAATAGCAAATATCAGAAGGATGAGTATCTTTGAAACAATGTGCACAAGGAGGATAAGTTTTTTTTTTCGTTCTTCAATTCCAAAAGTTGTTTGGTCGGGCCTCAAATGGTCTCGCACATTTTGGCCATCTCACTCTTGGACTCATTGATTTTAGGTGTGGCTTCTTCATCTTTGGATTTTCTTCTTTCTTTTTGCACTGCATACACAGCACATGCTCATACTCCCCGCTCATAACTGATAGAAAGGGCCAGCACAATGGTTTACATGGTTATCGTGTAAAAAGACATGTCATTAGAGATTTTAGTTGCCTTTTCAAAAGCCTTGTGTATGGTATCAAAACCTTCCCGATTTTGAATTTTTAGCATCTTTCTCAGGCACCTTAGGCCTTGGTGACAAATCCCTTTAATGAAAGCAGCCACGAAATAGAGTGTGGGAGTAGGTACCGACTCTTTTGGCATTTTCTCGGTATGCACTAAACCTTTCCACATAGTGGTTGATACTTTCACCGCCCCTTATGCAAAAAGTCTCAGAGCTCATTTGCTAACTCTTGAGGGGCGTAAAGTTTGCCAAACCTAGCCAAAAATTGCTGCACAAGACTCTCAGATGTATCGCTGCCATAACTCCAGGTCACATGCTCACACCAAGCATATGCCTCATCGATTTCATGCATCTCTTAAACTCGTAAAATCTACAGCCCTTTTACAGCCATAATCTCTATAATATTCATCAAATACTTTCTCGTAAAATGGTTAGCATTCATAGTTGGCTCAAATATGGGTGGAGTAATGGGCAAACTTAGCTCAAAATACCGTGGATTGCACAATTTGGTTGTACCACGCTTGCAACAGTACTCCTTTGTGGTTCCAATGGTTCGAGCTTCTTGCTGTTCATTTCTTCTAGGAGCCATGAGTTCTTCGAAAACCAGGTGGAAATCTCGGTAGGACCTCCAAAATGTTGATGGCAAACCTGGCTAAGCCACCAACCTCAGGTCAAAGAAGCAATAATCTTGGTCTAGGACCTCCAGATCACTTGAGGTGATCACTCTGTGCTGGAATATCTGTGCTTAAACTTCCAGAAAACAAAATTTCACTAGTTTCTAAAGCCAGAAAAGGTAGTCTTATTCTAACAGACACAGAAATCAATGCCTTCGACATTTTGAACCCAAACAAGCCTGGCATGCTACCATGATATCTGAAAAAAGTGTTGTAGAAGGCCTATGCAAAGAATCTCCAAGGTTGATGAGAAATATTGATTCTTGACCAAGTCAGAAATTGGTCAATGGACTGGACAGTGCACTAAATTTTGCCAAATGAAAACGATGATGAATTTTTGACCCAACTAAATTCAGACAGTGAATATGAGACCTGCACAATAAGAGCATGCTATTTTCAAGGTCAAAAAATTCAGTTTGTCATTTGAAAAGCGTGTCTGAGCATCTAATATTCATAATAAAACGTGATAGACTTTAAAACATCAGGAGATTGATCTTTCACCTCCCTTTTTGATCTTTTCTTTCCTAAATGATTGACTTAATGCAACTAGAGCTTTATATGCAACCAGATACAGAGATGTGGCCCCTTTTTTTTATTTCTTGAATTAATTCAAATGCAAAATGCACCAAATAATATATCCCAAGGTCAGATTTTCATTAAACTGGAATCAAAGTCATCACATTTGACATCGTGTTAATGATCAAGACGATCAATCAACAGGACATCTATAAAACACACAAATCATGAATTTTTCGGATACAAATTGATCATAATATGCCTCAGGACAGATTTCTTGAGGCAGGAGGAACTCTCAGCATTAATTCCGACTTCACTCTTCAGGTACTTCGTCTTTGAATCGCGCAAAAGCCCACCAATTTCTCTATCGAATGAATCCCCTTTTAAAAAACTCTGTTTCCGGCCGGATCTTGGCAAATTCGGGATCTTGGCCATGTTTTTGGTTGGTTTAGACATTTCTTTGGGTGTAACAGGACAGAAATGATTAGCCAATGTAATGATTGCTCAGTTCGATCGAAGAAAAACAAGTTCTTGGCAAGTTAAATTTTAGGGTTCGGAGTTTTCTTGAGAGCAATTATCCCACAGGCAGGAATCAAAAAATGGGCCAAGGTATAAATAGAGAACTATTTTCCTCTCTCTTGATTACGTGGTCTCCTCCCACGCCAAGCTCGGCTCGTGTTTCGACTTGGCATGCCAGGGGGGACGCCACTTGGCAGAGGATGAGAGGGTAGATAGATGGGGGGTAGATGTAGGTAGGTTTTGCCATTTTTGAATGAAGCACGTTTCCCAAGGAAGCCATTTAGAAGATCAATTCACACTCTTTTTCCAAAATTTTTTGTGCCAGGTGGCATGTTTTCATGAGGGCTACTAGATGATATCATCAAACTTTCAAATGCAATACTTTGATTTTGTAGGAAAAAATGGATGGAGTGAGTAGGCATTAGGCATGGGACTTGGTGAGGTGGCAAGGAGAAAGAACAAGGCTAATAGGCACATTTACCAAGTATTTCAATCTTATGGTTGACCAAGCTTTTGGGTTTGGTCAAAATTTGCTTAGTCATCTTTTGATAATGCAAGGTGATGTGATGATGTGGAATGATGTAATGATGTTGAGTGATGTAATGGTATGGAGTGATGTGATGATGTGGACACTTGTTGCTTAGGTGGCAACTTGGTGAATGACATATGGAGGTGGCAAATGATGGGTGGACCAAAGTGGCTTTGTAAGTAATGACATGTGTATCTAGTCATCATGCCATGTCACTTGGAGGTGGTGACTAGGCAAACTCGTGTTTAGCTTTTCTTTTCCCTTTTTTTTTTGTACTTTGGCTAGCATAAAATGCTTTTTGGCTTTAGCCACTTGGTGTGGAGTGTGTGATAATGGAGTGGTATGATGAAAAAGATGATATAAAACTTGATGCTTAAGCAATCTTTTTGGTGTAACAACTTTGAAAATGTGCCTTAGGTAGTGGTAGGTCAACTATGGAACACAAGGCTATGTGTGAGCTGCATAATGGTATAGGGTGATGGTATGTGGGAGATGAGGTAGATGTGAGGGAGTGGAATAGAAATGACAACATGAGGGAGAAAAGATACCACTTCATAGCTTGCAAACTTCATAGGGGTCTTCCAAACTTCTAGATGCTTAGATCCTCTCAATGTGTGACCTTGATTCATTTCAATGTCTTCACTTGGTTCTTCACTTGGTTCTTCAACATAGTATCTCCCTTTTTCCTGCAACATGAATAAGATTTGATGGCACCTTGCCATGTTGCCATAGCAGGGCAACAATTAATCAAAATGTTCCTCGCAGGAACAAACCCAGGCTGCACCTTACTAATGGAAGAAGTCAACACCGGCTTCAACTTCTCTGCCAGGGCTTTCGCAATAATCTTGTACACAGAGGACAACAAGGAGATATGCCTCAAATCATTAATAGTAGAAGGCTGCTTAATCTTAGGAATCAAGGAAATGCATGCGGTATTCAAGATCCTATCCATTTGAGAAGACCGCAAAGAACTCAAGATACACACAGTACGTACTCACCAGCCCACTCCCAATAAGTCCAGAAAGAACTCCATGGGATGCCATCCAGCCAGGACACGCACATACATGCCTCCGCTTAAATCCTCTCGAGAGCTCCTGCTCCAAGCTCTCATGTTTGGTGAGGTAATAGATGGCTTAACAGCCCAAAACAAGCTCTCCCGTGATCTCCTGCTCATAGGGAAGAGTCTTGTTTGCAAAACCCCGAAAATGAGCATGCACATACCGCAAATCAGCGGGATCCTCCAAAGTCCGCTATCGCAAAGCAAGGGACGCCATAGATGTCGCATATCGCCACCGCCTTAGTCGCTCAAGAACACCGGACGCAACTTAAGGCCCCTCCTTCAACTAGGTAAGGGTCACATTCACACGCCAAGAACTCGCATTTAACTCGCCTCCAGAGCAAAGAATACGGCCGCAACACCGTGATTCTCCCTAATGCCATCGTATCGCGGCCCAATCTTCCAACTCCTGATAGAGACCATGCAACTCCTCGCCGCCCGCCAACACAAATACCATACCGCATATACCCTTCGGGAGATGAAAAGGTATCAAGCCACAACTCCTAGCAATCGGGCCAAGAAATCCACATCGCCTGGCCGTGTTTCAAACCAACACCGGCCCTAGAGGGCCGAGAGGGCCGAGAGGGTAATGATCAGAAATGGAGGTAGACAGATGTTACTCCTGGGCAGAAAGAGGGTACACCATCCAAGGCGCATGGGGAAGCATAGCACCGGTCATGCCTAGCATACGCCTCGCCCGCACCAATCTGCCTATTACAATAGGGTGAAAGACAAGTCCCCGTGGACTCCTCAACCAAGGCCAAATCCTCGCAACAAACGAGACCACCGGTCCCTCTCAAACTCCCTGCACAACTTGTTCTGCAACCAGAGCGATCCTTTACTCGCTCTACCATATTGAAATCCCCTAACAAAGAACCAAACGACCACAAACCCACCAAGGGCTCACAGAACTTATTCCTGATCAGGCCTATAAAGCACCAATGAGAAGGCTGATTAGGGGCATAAACATTAACAATCCCCCACTCTTGCCCTCGCTCCAACCACTTAATTATTGCCCACCGACTAAACCTCGTCTGCTAGTACGTGGACTGACACGCACATCCATCCTCCAAGCAATAAGAGTACCCCCACTAGTCCGCCCCGGAAGAAGAAGCAATAGAGCCAAACCGCCTACCAACCATATTCATGAGCCCGAACATATCACCCCCGTGACACTTATGCTCCTGAATGCAAACAATATCGAACGCCAACCGTCGGCGCCAAAGAAACAGCCCTCTTACTACTAGAGGACCGCACCCCAAGACATTCCAACTGAGGATCACCTATTCATCCCGGAGGAGAAGTGTCCAGCCCCACATGCCTACCCACCCGGGCCATCAGCCCACTCCACGAGTCATCATCTAGAGCCAGAGGATTAATCACAAAAATGTGAACCACAAATGCCTTTCACGCGACTACAACAAAAACCTGCTTTTAAGTCGTAAAAATCGTCGAAAACCCTTTACGAGAATAGGCAATTGCCCGGACTCATATGGTCGACGATATTCTCGGCGTATATTCTCGGCCGAAAAATCGTCGATTTTGGCGTCGAAATTTTTAAATTGATTTTTTCCGACGAAAATCGTCGATTTTTCACGTCGATTTGCGTCGGGAATATTCGTCGAGTTAGCGTCAATTTTCGTCATATTTTTCATCGTAAATATTCGTCATAGCATCGCGTCGGAATTACGTCGTTTTTCGTCAGAATTTTCGTCATATTTTTCATCAGAAATATTCGTCATAGCATAGGTTTTTCGTCAGAATTTACGCCGTTTTCGGGGTTTGTCACAATATTCGTCATATGCTTCATAAGTGCTTTAGCACATTTTTCATCCACATTCTCATTTTTTCATAATTTTGGCATATTTGCATTTTATCTGGATGATTTCTTTATAATGATATTTAGCTTTAACAGGGTATACATTCATAAAGAGATAAAGAGTGTATACCAAAGAAAAATCTCAGATTCAAATATAATCATAGTTACATGTCAAGAATTGACAATGCATAATGCCAACAAAGATCATGGGCAATGGACTCCAAAGAAATCAAGGCCAAGATGAAAGAAAAAGGAAATCCAAAGTCTTCAAAAAGAACGCTTCAACTACAATCTTCAAGTAATAGCTTTTTAGTCCTCTCCATTAGTCTCCTAAACCATTGCAAAAGGCACACCACAATGTTATTGATGCATAAAGAAAAAAATATACATTACAATTTTATCCCCTCGACTTGAGCCTCAACCGCCTATCTATATAATCTTGAACCTCAATAATCTTCAACGACGGAACAATTTCCAACTTGCCCTCTAGCTAGGAATGATATCATCAAGCTAGAACGTTGAGTAGGACGCAAACGTTGAGATAGCGTATATATCGGGCTTGTGTCCAACACTCTTCCGATCCCCGCGAAATGATAGTTAAATAACCAATATGAGGGATAAAACCAAGTTAAGAATCCCAAAGGCCAAAAAACCAACTCGCCGCATGTACATGCCAAGATTTGTCCCCGCCAAATTGAGGGTTTATGTTGCGAAGTAACAACTAAAATGTTTTTCCTTCTTGTCATTGTCAAATACATATCTTTAACATAATGACAAACTACAAGATGTACATACCAACCGTAACCGAGTAGGGGCAACGGGGCGTAAACTACGATCAAGCTCATCAATAGATCTTTAGTCGCAACCGTTAGGGTTCCCTCGGATCTAATCGGCTCATTTCCACTAGAGTATCCGGTTCAAAAAAATGAGAAAACATATAAGCCAAGGACCCGAACATTACAATTAAACATATGGGATGGAGCTGCATGCAGCACAACATGGTATATTTTGCATGAGAATCCCATACATGATAAAAGAAGATTGTCATTCTTCTATTTCCTGCCTCCTGATTACTAGCTTTAAAATTGCACCTAAATTCTGGACTCCACTTTGCCAGTTAATTACATTTAAAATTTACAAGTGAGGCAAACTTCATCAATGTGACTACACTTTAATTTCCATTTTTAATTATCCCTTCGTTCAAGAACAAAAAGAATATAATGTATTTTCAAAACTTACTTCGCAGCGCATTTTAACTCCCGAACTAATGCAAGCATTGAAGGGTTGAGTTCATATAGCATGTGATTCCAAGATTGACCAAGCCTCCCGCCAGAGATCCCTTTCAATGCCATTGCATGAAAAATTAGAAGAGAGACAATATTGTGATATCAACTTCGAAAGGGCGAAGCAAAACTACCAATCTTAGAAACAACATAAAGTAATCAATGTAATCATATATATTGGAGATAAGACATCCCCAAAATGTCCGGTCATTCGTTCCGAAGCAATCTTAATAAGAGATTTAAACTACCATAATGGCTACAAAGAATTAAGAAAGACACATGAAGCTATAAAAGTCATTTGATTTCAAGGAGATCAAACCAAATAGTTGAACAAATTAATATCTTTCCCCGACAGCGTCACTAAACCGCCTTTGTCTTAATTCAATGTACTAGGGTATGTATTTTTCGTAGATGTTAATAGACTCTTTTCCTAGTTTCTTTCCCCGGAGATCAACTGATACAATGGGATAAGAAAATAGACAAATACAAGCATGCCATTCTTTTTTTTTCATCCTCTTCATTAGGTAATCCATAAAACTGTTCCCGGCCTCTAGTACCATTTCCTCATCATATACTTAATTGAATGGATTCAAAGTCGCATCATAAAGATCGACAAATCCTAGACTGGAACTCACCAAAGAAGCACTCCGTTGTTCGCCTTCCGGGAGATCCTCGACAAACACCGGACCTTTTTCAGGAGCTTTAGGTACCCCCTGCGTCCCATCATCATTATTCACGACCACCTGTTAGCGCCATAAAGGGAACAAAATTAGGATACAAGAGGAGCAAATGGGGCACAACTCACTTCTCATACCTCCTTCACTCCAAGTTGACTCCAAATCGCCATCATCCTAGTCCTATAACCATAACATAGACTCGAACAATGCTAAATATTAGACAGCTTGACAATTATGTCTTGAATACATAAAGAAGACCCCCTTTAAGCATGGTTGCTCAGTGTCAATGTCCACAGATGGAAAAACCTCCTTTTGCCATTTCACACTCACTTGCTGACCACGGACAAGAATGCAAAGCATTTGTGTATATCACCTCTAACTAATGAATAATAGTCTACTTAATGTTCATTGAAGTATATAGCTATAAGCGTTAAGGTAGATATAACAGATTATTTATTCTTGCACTTAACTTCCAGCATAAAAAAAAGAATCTCTATCAAGTCCAAAAATAAGCTGTTCTAACCAAAATCAACAGTCTCAATAGCTGAGGAAATGAGACCAGCAGCTTTTGTTGAAAAGCTTTTCTCAGCTTTTGAAGCTCTGATAATGCAATGAAGTGGATGCAGTTTAGCCCTAAGAACGAAAGCAGTTAAGCTCAAAGAATGAAGTTCTAAGAATGCAGTTCAAGTGGATGCAGTTAAGCTTGAAGAACGTTACCAGTAGATTAAGCTCTGATAAAACTCGAATCAACGCACCTGGCAGAATTCATCAATTCATTGCATACCTAGTTCAGTAACGCGGCTGGAAAAGCATGACCTGGAGTTCTAAATGATCGGGGAATCAACGCACCTGGCAAAATTCGTCAATTGATTGCGTACCTAGTTCAGTAACGCAGTTGGAAAAGCATGATCTGGAGTTCCAAATGATCGAGATTCCCCGATGCGCCTTCCGCTCCAAATGATCGGGATCCCGATGCGCCTTCCATTCCACTGTTCAGAAACCCTAAAGCTTTATCTTAAGTCTTTATGTTTTATTTAAGCTAATTAAGTTCCCTAATTAATTTACGGTTTAAATAAATTAATGTTAAAAAACTACGGCCCGATTTGTTTCCCTCTAATTTACCCTAATTTACCACACCTTAGCCCGCATTCTCCACGTGGAGAATGCCTGGAGATGGGGAGGGAGAATCCATTATTTTTTCTAGTGAACTGACTTAGATTGGCCCAGAATGAGCTTGTCCGGTATAAATCCGGCACAGATCCCCTTTGGGGATCGATTGACCGAACCATTTCACATACTTGACCTATTTAGTAGGTGCACGACCAGTGGTGCCACAGATTATTCCAAGTCACTAGTTGTTCAAATCGGCAAGGCCCAGCATCTTCGACCACAGCACAAAGGTCATGGCCAAAACCTATACATTTCAATATTTTTTATTGTATTCTCGTCTATAAGTTCATTGATCTTTTCTATGTTATCTCCGTGTGATATGGCCCATGACATCCAAGCTGCAATTTTCATGGAAGATTAATAACCTCCGCAATTTTCTTGGAAGATTAATAACCTTCTGGAAAACTTCTTGAGGAAAAGTCATAAAGGGAATTTCGGTTCCCCACTCCTGGTTAATGGGAACCTCAAAACCATTGTACTTTTTGAAACTTCTAGTGAAAGTTCACTATGGCAATTCTCAATGCATTTCTAAGGCATAGAATTCTCACCTTCACATTAGAGCATTTTTCCTTTACATAGATTATTCCATCATTTTTCAGCCTAGTCAAACTACGTCCGCACGTATTGTGTTGCCACAATGGCACGGATGTAAATTCCCAATGCTTTTCAAAGGCATAGAATGGAAGCCTTCACATTGGAGCACATGTCATTACCATAATATTAAAGTAAATTAGATGGGGAGCTTCTTCCCATTCTAGGTCATGAGGGAACAACCCTCAGGCTTCCGAATTATTAAACTTTCTAACTTCTATTATTGGTCAGGAAATTTTAAAGGTCTAATTATATACCAAAGATTTATTTTCGTATACACTTGCACTAAATACTATCAAAATTATAAGTTTCCCACCCGCTATAAGTTCAGCTGGGGAGCTTCCCACCATTCTAGGCCATGAAGGAACAACTTCTTGGCCATGGGTCTAAGAATGGGGCATGATTGATGCCTTAATATCCACGCGGGCCATATGATGAACATTCTTTGACGAAAAATCTATATAGTATAATATTGGCGTGTAAATAAACTTAATGAAGTGGTCTTTGTGATGCTTCATAGAACCTTTTTTTCCTCATTGCATGAGTACCAATATTTGCAATAAGGACTAATGCACCTCAAATCTCCAAAAATTCACAATATGTGAAGCTAAATAAATGAAATAATTAAATCACATACCTTCGTTTTCATGTCCAAGTCACTTAGTTGCAAGGCAATACATCAATGTTGACCCGCTCGACAAACTTTCACATGGCAAACTCAATGCATCACACTTTGGTGTGAAGTTGAATTTCGAGTTTTTTGAAGGTCGATAAACATAACCATGCAAGCCCTTGATTGCCATTATGGTCATATGGCATGACTTATGCTTGATTAATTCTCCTTTCCGAAGACAAGACGATTAATTATCCTTTCCAAAGACAAGACAACATTGTACAATTTACCTCGTCTAACTATTTGACATGTTTGAAATAGATTGTAAAACGTTTCATATCTACATGCATATGAGCATTCCTTGTTCCTTTGGTATGTATGAAGTCATGCAACTTCTAAAAATAAGTCCGAAACCTCAGAATGTTGACCTAAAGCTAACAAATCCATGTCGTATTATTCGATTTAATATTTTGATGAATATACCGACGAAAAAGAATCGCCGTAACATTCGTCGAAGTTTCATCGATTAATCGTCGGGTATTCGCCACATTCGCCGAGTTTATATTAGATTAATCGTCAAAAATATCGCGCTGATTTTTCATTCAAAATTTCACGTCGATTTTTTGCCGATTTTTGCATCATTTTATTCGCCACTTTATAGCCGATTAATCGCCAAAAATATTCATCGATTTTTCACCAAATTTTTGCGTCACAAATTTCGTCGGGTTTTGTCGATTTTATGCGTCATTTTATTCGGCGGACTTTTCGTTCGAAAATTTATGCGTCGATTTTTCATTAGAATTTTCGTCGAACTTTTTCGTCGGGCTTTTTTAAGCTGTCAAGATTTTCGCCGAAAATTAGGCCGATTCTCACCGGAAAACACATAAGATTTTTCCGACGATTTTCTCTCGACGCTGTAATCGTGCATTCTCTTGTAGTGACGTGACATTCCCACTACCAACACATATTGGAAGTCCCCTGCACACCTCCCATAGAGTCATGGGGCACAATAGTCTCTACCTCCAACCGGGTTGCTCCAGCCACCTCATGCTCAAGACATTCCGCCATCGGGACATCCCCAAATAGGATCACCAGCCCTCCCACCCCCTATCCTCGGACCTAGCCACAACCAAATCATCCGGAGCCCTCCCCGAGCCACCACGCCCCTAGCCCCTCCATCCAATGGGCGGCCAAGAACAAGCCCGCCTCGCCTCGCCCCACACCACCTCTCCCAACCACACCACCTCGCCCAACTCCACTCATCAGCACCACGGAGTCCTCTCGCCTGCTGCTCCTCGAACGAGGGAATCCCGGCCCCTCGCATAAGCACCCGCAACCCCTACCACATCACAAGCACCAGCAGGATCATCAATAGGGTTAGATGGTAGCACAATAGATGGAAACATCTGCCGGATCTCAGAGCCATTCAAAAGCTTCAATCGGAAGAGAAAATGCCGGGGACCACTACGACCGAAGAGAAGTGGGCACAGGCTGCAAAGCAGGCAGAGCAACACAGATCTTGGGGACTGCGACAATAGAATGAGCCAAATATACACCTGTGCCATTAGCCATAGAAACCAAGAAATCAGGCACCATCGATCGAGGAAGATCCTCAACTGAACCAACATGGGATTTTAACTGCTGTCAAAGAACTGGTGGACATTGCTGGAGTATAATACTGATACAACACATATGATTCACCCAAAGTATCCACCCACCAACTAACCAATTGCGACACTAAGACTCACCTCAAACATGATTATGAAGAAATTATTTGGTAGGAATTTCGAGACTCGATACCGGCAAACCAATCCGCCTCCGATGTCCAGCAAGCCAAGAGCTAAACCCTCCTCGTGTCCAATATGTAACCCGTGAAGTAGCCCAATACCGCAAAATGAAACTAGATTCTCAATGGTCTCAACATGCATGGTATGATCAATATCTATCCATGGAGTCTCCGAAGAGCCGCTTGGTGTCAACAGTGATGATCCTCCACAAATTTCAGAGCCTCTTGAACACGGGCAGTCCTACACCGAGAGCCTTGCTTTGATCCAATCTGAAAACCCGGCCGAGTGATGCGAAAGCAATGCAGTCATTGCTCGCCAGTAGGAGGCGCCACAGGAGTTGGGGCCGCCTGCACCCCTCGAGAGGGTATCCAGGGCACCCCAGAGGTACATCAGCTACATGCACCCTAGAAGAGGGCTGGATCACCAGCAAGTGATCCCTTCCAAGAACAGGGAAGAAGGCATCACAGATCCGGGCCTAAAGGGGCATGCTTGATGGAATCAATCTATCGGGGTCTCGGAATTATATTGAGAGGAAGAGCAATCCACATACCTCTCAACCGAAGGGATTCCAAGAGCTCCCTCATCTACTTACCAATTGCATGCCACTTCCCTTACCGTGCCTCTTCATGCATGCCGAGACCGCCCTTCCCTTTTTATGGGGTTCTTTCTCCTCGCCATCTTCCTTGGCTTCACTTCATTTCAAGCCATGTTGACCCTAAACCTGGCTTAAGGATCAACCTATTAAGGAACCAACTTGAGCTTTCACCAAATTGGGGTTAGAACCTCCAGATCACTTAAGGTGATCAATCTATGCAAGCAAATTTCAATGAAAAGTCCAAAACTTGGAGTTTAGTACCTTTCCCATTTCCAAATTGACACCTTTGTCAAAAACAGTTGTGGTATTGATATGCAAATCGATTTTTGAGTCAACCAATGAGACTTAGTCGTAAAAGATGTAGGTAATCAATGGTAAAGCTTCTGACCAAGTCAGAAACATAGTTTATGAGTTATTTGGGCTCAAAGTGCAAACCAAAATTTGGTCAATAGCAAATAAATCTGAAAACAAAGGATCGAGATTGGGATTTTGGAGTTGCCAGACGAGTTGTTGAGAATTTCCAAAGCAAATGTGCTTTAATGATGATAAGGAATCTAGGCAAATGGTCGATTGTCATCCGGATAAGCAAAAAGTAATTTTTGTGGACCTGATTTGGCAAAATACAAGAAAAAATAGTCAAAACAAGCAGTGCAAAATTTCTAACTCAAGTTGTGAGTGGGATTTTTTGGATTTTTCAAGACATATAGGTTCCGATGCTTCAAGGATTGATGGCAAATGGATCAAGGGTAATCAAAAGTACTCAGGGATTTTCAGAAAATTTTGGAAATCGAGGAAAAATTGTAAAGGATCATAACAGATAATTTCTTCTAGATAGGTATCAAATTTCATTGATAGGAATGTAAATCAATCGTAATAATGTCTGATAATAATAATTCAAGACTTCAAAATCAACTTCGTGTCAATAAAAGTTTCAATAGATAATTTCCAACCAAATCTCTTGTGACTTGATCTAGAGTACTCGAGACTTCCAAAATCCTTTCACCATGCTCAAAGAATGATCACAAGAAGGTTTGTACGCATACGGGCCTTCAAAATTTTCTCGGATCTAATTTCCCATATATATTTTCAAATTTAGTGGTTCCGCATCTTAGGGCTTGATTTGTGGTTCAAGTTTTAGAGCAGCGGAATCTTAAAATAGCGGTGGTTAGGAGGGGCTAGAATCAATTCCCGCATGATTTCAGCAATTCGGGATTTAGGGTTCATAACCGTATAATTGTGGAAACTCCCCGCCATACACGGTTCACGATTTCCTTTGTATATCTTTGGGAATATTCCCTATTTTGGGTTTTTCGAAGTTCCTCCATGGTTTAATACTCAAGGCTCATATTTTCTTAAGGTCTTTGCAAGCCTAGGCCATGCTATCAAGCAATTGTATTCAAATTTTAAGCTCTAGGGCCATGAAAATGATTTGAAAGAATAGGGAACCAAAGAAGGGTGTGACCATAAGTATTAGGGCAAAAAATGTTTGCCAAGGGGGCAACAAGGGTCCATGGATGGTGGAAATGGAAAATAATAAGATATGGATATAAAAACAAGGTCTATGGTTAAGCAAAGTATGGGGTAAATGTTTATGGCAAAGAAGAAGCAAATTTGGAAGGTAATGGTGTAAAGTGGACATATAAGAGGGATGTCATGGAAAAATTAGGCAAATAATGATAACAAAATAGGTTAGGGATGTAAGAAGGGAAAAATGGCTAGGCAAAAGCAAAGTGACAAGGATGGAACCATATAAGGGAATCTTCCAAACTTTAACTTCCAAACTTTGAGCAATATCTTCCAAACTTCATAACCCGTGGATCTTCTAGAGCATATTCTTTGACTAAGCATTTTGACCTCAAATAAAGTACCTCATGTGAGTCTTGAACCTTGAGCACTTGTTAACTTGAAGAATGAATTCCTTTTGACCTCCACATCAATGTTGAATACCAAGATTCTTCCAAACTTTGACCTAGTCTTTTAAGATAAGTTGACCTAGTGTGAATGCATAGACCATTAATTAGCATGTTGCCCTTTTGGGGGCAACATCTCGCCAAAACAAGAAAAAGGCTGGTCCCCTCAGCCATATAATATCAAAGATGAACAACTAGAGGGGTCTTCAACTTGTACCAAGGTGTCTATAAGAGTGTGAAATGTATATGTTGATGAAATGAGTATGAATGTGATGATGGAATAATGTGAATGGAGTATGGTAAGTGAGAAAAGGCAGAAGTAAATATGAAAATGACAAGATGGTGATGAAATGATGGTGAATGGAATATAATGAGTGAGATGAGATGAAAGTGAGTGTGAATATGACAAAGTGATGATGAAATGGGGGTAAAGTATGTGTGCAAGTGCTTGAAACTTCGCCAAAACAAGAAAATGTATGTCTTCCTCCTAGTCTTCAACAAGTGCAACTCTGCTGTGATGGTAAAGATGAATTGCAGAGTGCTTTTCTTCTTTAGGGAATGAGAATAAGAATAAGGAGTTCAAATGGGAGGTAGGGCTACTTAAGACAAATGAAAATATGGAAGAAGAGTGCACTGGTCATGGAAACACATAAACCAATTAGTCTCAAAACCCTTGCAACTCGCCATGACTGGAAGGTGATTTTTTGCAGATCTTTGTTAAGGTATGGAAAAACAAGAATAAGAGGCTGGATGGATGGTAGGAATGCTTAGGGACAGGTGAATAACAATGGAAGAAGGATGCTCCTGCATATGACACTTGGCAATCATTAGTATCAACCCTGTTCTTGAGATCATTTGCACTATTACCTGATCAGATCAACCTAGGAACATGAAACAAATTCTATTAGAGTAATGTGCTCAAAAGTCAAACTGTTTCTATCTACTGAAATAATGTGCTTAAAAATCAAACTGATTTAACTACTTTAAGCCTACTATAAATCTCTAAACCTCTTAATGAAAGAAGAGGGACAAGCAAGCATGCTGGTCCCAATACCTTTTCAGATGCAAGATGTTGATAGGATTTGGCAGTGGCATCCTCGAAGCAACTTCCTCAGAACCAATAAGAATTAGTACCGCAGGACCCAACACTACAAAGGGCCCTTCCCAAATGTTATCAAATTTGCCACCGAATCCTCCTTTGACTTGTTCCATTTGAGAACAAGCTCCCCTTTTACGATGCCTTGTATTTTGTGTGCAGCCTTGAATGCAGCCAGGATCTTTAGCCTTCTTCAACAAGTTTGTGTTCTCGACTTCCATTACCAGACTCATCCAAATGTAACAGGGCATCCAAATTTTCCTGTAAAGCATGTTCAAAAGGTAAGCATAATTTGTGAGCTAATCTCAAGGAAGGTAATTAGAGTTCTACCGGTAGAACTGCCTCTATGCCATAAACCAAATTGAAAGGTGTATGATTTGTAGTCAGTTTTTGATAGTGACTCTATAAGCCCAAAGGGCATCCACTATTTTGATATGCCAATCCTTTTGTTAATCTCCACCGCTTTTACGCAAGATATTTTTCAACACTTTGTTAGTAGCTTCACTTGTCCATTACCCTGAGGATAATAAGAAGAACTTTTGGTGTGTTTGACCTTCAAAATGCTCAACAAGTTAGCAATGACTTCATTAACAAAGGGGTACCCCATCGAAAATGTATCTGAAAGGAATACCAAATGGAGCAAAATAAATTCATGTAAGAACCTTGCGCTTGTAAGGGCATTAGCTTGTCTCAAAGGTATAGCCTCCCACCCACTTAGTGAAATAATCTGTAGCCACAATAATATGTTGATGCTGACTGTAGAGGAAGGATTAATAGGGCCAATATAATCTAGCCCCCTGATTTGAAAAGGTCCCCGAGATATGATAGGATTTAAGGTACCGGCAATAAAATTCTTTTACTAAAAATTTGACATTGATGGCAAGTTTTATAACCTCATAGCAATCTCTAAAAACAAGAGGGCCAATAATATCCAGACTGAGAATCTTTTTGCGGTGGTATCCCCCAGAAAATGTCCCCCACGATACCTTTGTGCATCTCTTTAATGATCAAGGCGATTCTTCTTCACTTACACACCTCAGCAAGATTCCATCCCCTGTTGACTTTGCATAGGATATTTTCTATCAGCTTTGAATTGTCTCATTTGTCTTTAAGTCTTCTTTTCTCGACTTGGAGTGAGGTTTGGAGAAGTGAATCCATATTGCAAAAATCCCCCGATAGGTTGCCGCCATCCTCCTTGGGCTTGATCTCCCGAAGTTACTTCCCAAATGTGCTACCGCAAAATGAAGTGTCAGTAATATTCATTTCATCCTCATGATCAAAAAATATATAAGGCAAGTAGAGGCTAGGATTTCGTGTCAAGTGCAACTCTTTTACAGAAATATCATAACTTTGCAACTTACAAGCCCACCTCGATCTTTGGTTTATTAGTCGCTTTACCAAATAGCAATCCCATTGGATTTTGCTTCATATGAACTTGAACTTGGCTCTTTCAGTAAGGTGGTGCCCTGCCTATTGATGAGGAACATGAGAGCAGCAAAGACTTTTTTCTATTCTAGTATATCTTTCTTCAAGAGCAGACCATTGCTTGCTTGCAAAAACTATGGTATGCTTATCCCAAAATGGCTAAACCTATAGCCTTTTTTAGTAACAAAGGATATAAACCTCAAATGGCAGGCTCAAATCGGCTTTTTAAAAGAGTAGCTTCACATATGGATAAAATAAGAAAGTCAAAAGCTTCTTGGCACTCTGGGGTCCATGTGATAGGTATGTGCTTGCTTTTGATTTAAAAACCTCCCTATCCCGGGTCAACTTAGAGATAGGACTTAAGATATGAGCAAAATTTGGGATATACATCCTAAGGAAACTTGTCATACCAATGAAACTCTTAACCCGCTTCAAATTCTTGGGAGGTACCCAGTTTTTGAGAGCTTCAACTTTATCTTGAGCAACTTGAATACCTTGGCTGGATACCTCATGCCCCAAGAGTTGTCCTTTGGATGCAAAAAAGATGCATTTTTTTTGGATTTAGATTGACTCCTGAAGTCCTGCATAGAGAACAGATTTTTGCAAGCAATTCCACATGATTATTAGCATGAGAACCCAAGCAAAGGTCATCCAGATACACTCTAAATTCTTCAGCAGCCATGGTTTTGAAAATGACATCCATTGCTCTTTGGAAGGTAGCTGGAGCATTCATTAGGCCAAATGGCATCCTTTTCATAGCATAAGTACCCCAGGGAGTGATAAATGAAGTCTTTGGCTGGTCTTCCTCTTTGATACTAATCTGGTTGAACCCTAAAAACCATCCAAAATGAGTACATGTCTTTTCCTCGCGAACAAAGATATAGAATTTCTTCCAAAAAAGGCAAGGGATAACAATCTTTTATAGTGGCTTTGTTCAAATCTCGATAATCTATGCAAATTCTCAAAGTTCCATTCTTTTTTCCAATTGGAACAATGCAGGATACCCATTCAGGGTTGATGATCTCTACAATGACACCCGTGATCCAACATCTTATGCAATTCATCTTTGATTAGATCTAAAAGTGAAGCATTTATTCTTCTTAACTTCTGGAAAACAGGCTTACAGCCCTCCTTAATTTTAATTTCAAATTGACATACCTCCTCTTTGATACCAATAAGCTCAGAATAATCCCAAGCAAACACATCACTTCTCTCTTCAAAGAATTTATTGATCTCTTCTTTATTTTGTGTGTCAAAAAGATCTCCCACAAACAGAGTTCTTTCTTGGCCATGCTTGTTGATTATAACTTCATTGATTGCCTTTTCCTGGGATGCATTTATAACTAGGATGGGACAGAGCTCCTTAGCCTCATCCTCATCGAAATCTTCCTCTGGTATAGCTCCCTCAGATAAATAAGTCATCAGAGTATCTCTGCACAAAGCATCAGCTTCCCAATTCTGCTCCCTTGGGATATGAGTAATTTCCCAAGAGGTAAAATGAGCAAGCATTCCCATTACCTGGTTTCTCTGGAGCTCCATATCAGCATTCTTGGCTTGATATTCTCCATTTACCTGTCTGCAAACTAATTGTGAATCCCCATAGATATGTATAATTGAAATATCCATAGCTCTAGCTTCTTGGAGACCTGCAATCAAAGCCTTGTATTCTGCTGCATTAGAAGTTATTTGGGGAAAAATTCTTCCTACCTTGGCCAAAAGTTTATTGGCAGTATCTTTTAATATAGCTGCAGATGAAGCTACATTCAATTTCTTTGATATTCCTCCATCAAACCATAAACAACCTCTTCTGCCATCTTCAGAGGGTAGTGCACACTCTCTAATTAAAGGGATCAACTCAATTTTCTTGGTGCTAGGAGTTGCTAGACTATATGATCCTAGTGGTTCTTCTATAAGCATTTCTTTGATAAAATGTACCTGCCATTAAAGCCATAAGAACCATCTTGATTGTAGATTGTGGCCACTTGAGTGCCATTTGAAATGGTGCATCTCCCTTCAGACCAGATTGGCCTAGCATCAACTGTAGCCATCCACCTCCTTCCCAGCAAGAGATCATATATGTCTGTATCTTCTCCTAGATCTTCAAAGGCAACAACAACAAAATTGGCAGCTACAACAATACCTTCAAGTTAACAGCGGGGACCTTGGTCACAATTCCAACCGGTGCTATCTTAGCATTAGAAAAAGATTTTAACAAGACAGATGACCTTTTATCTATCTCGAGTCCACATTTTTTCATAACATGATATGGCATGATATTCAAAGGTGAGCCTCCATCTAGCAACACATTGGAAAAAGAATAACCTCCTAGAGTTGCTTGAGCACATAAAGGCACTGGATCCTCTTCATTTTGGGCCAGAATAAGATTAGTGGCATTAGCAACACCTACACAAGCTACTTTGCTTCACTAAAAGTAGTTTGTTGTAGTAACTTTTTCCTATAACCAGTGTGCAATTTTTAACAATGTAAATAAGTCCACACTTACTTTAGAATTTTTAGTAAAACATCCAACTCATCAAGGTCATGATCTTTCTTACCATATTTTTGTTGGGGAGGTGGAGCTATTTCTTGAGGAGGGGCCTCTATAACCGCAATGTGGTGGTGGCAAAGGTTGATCTCCTAAAATGCTCGAACAAACTTGGTAGGCTCAAAGAGGGTTTATGGGAATCTCCCATACTTCTGGTTTGTACCACCATCACTTCTTCAGCCTTTGGCATCTCCAGAGCTTGTACAAACCTTATAGAGCTAGTAGGCTCACCAAATCTTACATGGGGAGTTGCCTCGAGGACTTCTTTTCCCTCTCTTGCTTGGCAAAATATTCTTTAACAATTGCATCTAAGGTCAAGATGGCCAATTTCATTGCAAAAAGCACGACTGGACATTCCCTACCAAAGTGACCTTTCTTTTTACATTTAGGACATATTTGCCAATAACAAATGTCGGTTTGGATGTGAAGTTCTATTGCAATGAATACATTCAGTGGTAAGTTCTACCTGCCTTACTTGCCTTGAGCTCCACAAGTTGTTTGGTCACCTCTAAAAAGCCTCGGTCCACCTTTGTAAGGTCCGCCTTGACTTCTAAAAACTCGAGAATCAGCTTCTTCTTTTTTCTTTTCTTTATGCACAAAAGATAAATAGGGACGAGAATGGTGAGATTCATAAGGACCATCGCTTGGCCATCAATGGGTAAAAGGATCATGATGAAAGCTATGGTGTTTTTCCGGTAGAATAGAAAACATTTTGGTCAATTCATGGTTTTGGCAAAAAACTTTGTAGATGGAATCAAAACCTTCGCAAAGCCTTGAATTTTGATAAGCTTCCTGTGAATTTCTGTCCGGAAGATAAGCCTTTAATGAAGGAGGATACCAAAAAGAGTGTGGGAACAAAGGACTTGAACTTTTGGCATCTATTCATGAAGGTACTAAATCTCTCCTTATAATCGACTCACACTTTCACCTGCATAAATAGAGAAATTTTGCAACTCATTAACAAGGTCTTTAGGAGCAAAGACGCTTTTTCAAAACTGTCCAAAAACTTGGTGACAAGATCATCCCAAGAAGTGGTTCCCATAAGCTTCTCATAAGTCGATAAGCACCGCCTTCACTTTCCTCTTTAAAACACTTTTCAAATTGTGATAGCTTGCATCCTTTTTGAAGCCAAAATCCCTGTAATAATCTTCAAAGACTTTTAGAAAGGTATTAGCACTCATGCTGGAATCAAAAGTAGGCAATGGAATAGGCATATTCAACTCAAACTGATAAGGCAAGCTTTGAAGTAATCCACTTGCAAAATTAGGGGGAAGAGGTCTATCTCTAAAGGGTTCTCAAGTCTCCCCGATCTTCCATTGGTTCCTGCTCACTGGAAACTTTTGTTTTGGAGCCATGAGTTCGAAAATCCAGGTAGAAATCTCTGTGGGACCTCCAAAATGTTGACCCTAAACCCGCTTAAGGATCAACCACAAGGAACCAACTTGAGCTTTCACTCAAATTGGGGTTAGAACCTCCAGATCACTTAAGGTGATCAATCTATGCAAGCAAATTTCAATGAAAAGTCCAAAAACTTGGAGTTTAGTACCTTTCCCATTTCCAGAAATTGACACCTTTGTCAAAAACAAATTGTGGTATTGATATGCAAATCGATTTTTGAGTCAACCAATTGTAGACTTAGTCGAAAAAGATGTAGGTAATCAATGGTAAAGCTTCCACCAAGTCAGAAACATAGTTTATGAGTTATTTGGGCTCAAAGTGCAGTCAAAATTTGGTCAATAGCAACAAATCTGAAAAAAATTGATCGAGATTGGGATTTTGGAGTTGCCGACGAAGTTGTTGAGAATTTCCAAAGCAAATGTGCTTTAATGATGATAAGGAATCTAGGCAAATGGTCGATTGTCATCCGGATAAGCAAAAGTAATTTTTGTGACTGGATTTGGCAAAATACAAGAAAAATAGTCAAAACAAGGTGTGCAAAAATTTCTAACTCAAGTTGTGAGTGGGATTTTTTGGATTTTTCAAGACATATAGGTTCCGTGATGCTTCAAGGATTGATGGCAAATGGATCAAGGGTAATCAAAAGTACTCGTGGATTTTCTCAGAAAATTTTGAACAGAGGGAAAAATTGTAAAGGATCATAACAGAGATAATTTCTTCGGATAGGTATCAAATTTCATTGATAGGAATGTAAATCAATCGTAATAATGTCGGATAATAATAATTCAAGACTTCAAAATCAACTTCAGGTCAATAAAAGTTTCAATAGATAATTTCCAACCAAATCTCTTGTGACTTGATCGAGTACTCGAGAGACTTCCAAAATCCTTTCACCATGCTCAAAGAATGATCACAAGAAGGTTTGTACGCGGCAAGCCTTCAAAATTTTCTGGATCTAATTTCCCATATATATTTTCAAATTTAGTGGTTCCGGCATCTTAGGGCTTGATTTGTGGTTCAAGAAGTTTAGGAGCAAATGGAATCCAGAAATAAAGGTGGTTAGGAGGGCGGTAGAATCAATTCCGCATGATTTCAGCAATTCCTCGGATTTAGGGTTCATAACCGTTATAATTCGTGAAAACTCCCGCGATACTGCTCACGATTTCCTTTGTATATGCCGGGAATATTCCCCGTATTTTGGGTTTTTCAAGTTCCTCCATGGTTTAATACTCAAGGCTCATATTTTCTTAAGGTCTTTGCAAGCCTAGGCCATGCTATCAAGCAATTGTATTCAAATTTTAAGCTCTAGGGCCATGAAAATGATTTGAAAGAATAGGGAACCAGTAAGGGTGTGACCATAAGTATTAGGCAAAAATGTTTGCCAAGGGGGCAACAAGGGTCCATGTGGATGGTGGAAATGGAAAATAATAAGATATGGATATAAAAACAAGGTCTATGGTTAAGCAAAGTATGGGGTAAATGTTTATGGCAAAAGAAGAAGCAAATTTGAAGGTAATGGTGTAAAAGTGGACATATAAGAGGGATGTCATGGAAAAATTAGCAAATAATGATAACAAAATAGGTTAGGGATGTAAGAAGGGAAAAATGGCTAGGCAAAAAGCAAAGTGACAAGGATGGAACCATATAAGGGAATCTTCCAAACTTTAACTTCCAAACTTTGAGCAATATCTTCCAAACTTCATAACCCAGGATCTTCTAGAGCATATTCTTTGACTAAGCATTTTGACCTCAAATAAAGTACCTCATGTGAGTCTTGAACCTTGAGCACTTGTTAACTTGAAGAATGAATTCCTTTTGACCTCCACATCAATGTTGAATACCAAGATTCTTCCAAACTTTGACCTAGTCTTTTAAGATAAGTTGACCTAGTGTGAATGCATAGACCACAATTAGCATGTTGCCCTTTTGGGGGCAACAAGCCATGAGGCTCAATCGATCCCCCATCAGCCTGTCTGGCAGGAGCCATGACATCCGAACTAGTCCGGAAATCAGCTGTTTGCAGCAACAAGCCACATGCAAAACAGCTGATGCTATACACTTCCGGAAAGAGCTCGGAGCAAGCTTTCCAAAGAGCCCAAGCACGCCAGAACCTGACACCAGATAAGAGAGATATCACGGATCAAAGTTTCATCGTCAGAACCCCGACCGCCAAGCTCTCCATATCCCTAAAACGATTCAATCTGCAATAGAAATACTTCATTCGAATGTGACATTTTCTTGGCAACGTAGACTTCGAATTTCATGTTAAAGTAACACATTATGTACAAGATTTGTTTTAAAATAGACATGGATCATTTCTGGTTTGTACTTAGGCTTGTCATATTTTAAGGCAAGATAACCTTCTTTTTTAACTCACGTTGATGAAACATGTGATAGAAGTTCAAAATATAGTTTGTATCGTCTTAGTGCAAAACACATGATAAAATCTTCTTATTTTTTACTATCATAATCTTAGGACACGTGTTTGCTGCTTAGGAGTTCCCATTTTAGTTATAATAATAGTACATTAGCTTGTCTTTCATGATAGACTATAATTTTTATGGATTTAAGCTTCATTGGCAGCATAGATCTCCAATTTGATGTTAAAAATAACATACTACTATATGTAAGACTTGAATATAAATGGGCATAGACCATTATGGTCCACAATTAGACAAATTGGATATAGAAGTAAATCTCTCTAATTATCATTACCAATTTTATTTATTGTTCATTTGTCACTTATATAATGATATAGTGATTTTCTACCTTCTCTAACAAAAATTTTGGAAGATTGAGTGGATATTCATATAAGTTCCGTTTGCTTGTGCTTCAACATTGCCATTATATAATGCAATTCTAGCAAGCAACTAATTTTTTCAAATGGAATACTGTTAAAGGTATTCCTGGCAAAACCTTCAACCTCATTGGTTTAGAACCTCCAGGTTGCTTAGGACAACCAATCTGAAAGCAAAAGTTCCAGAAAAAATGCTTAAATAATTATCTGACACAGCTTTCCCTAAAAGATAAAAAAATCTGTCTCAGAGAAAAGCTTGCCAAATGCACACCATCTGAGCTTTGTTTGTAAGTCTTGCTTAGATAGCTGCTCAGAACCTACATCTACCTTGCTGCAAAAGTCTGAGGGAATTTGACTAGGCTAGATAGATCAAAAAGACATTCCTGACCGAGTCAATTTTTGGTCAATATCCCTGACAGAGAGCTTGATTTCTGATCTTGTTACTGGGACTTGTTTTTGGAATTTGGAAACTTTTGCCTATTCTGAATAAGTCTGCACTCAATAGGCCTTGGTGCTCCTGGCAAATAGAAGTCAAAATTTTTCCCTTTTGAATTTTTTGGACTGACTGCTATAAATCATGAACAGATGTAAAAGCAAAGACACTTCTGGAAAGGTAAATTCTATTGTTTATGCAAGAGCCATGCATAAGGCAATGACTCGAATGCCCCGGGGAATTTCATGCATTGCTATACGTCCACATGATGACCTCTGCTGTGGTAAATTGAGATAAACAATTCAGTAACTTGTGTTGATGGTTTAGGCCATCAATAGAGTTGAATAATACTTGTGTGGAGCATGCCTAGATGTAAAGCAAATAGTGTCACACTACTGGGATAGAATGCAATAGGCAAACAATGCCAACGAATCATTTTTTGACAATAGATCAATATGTAGCACTAAGAATTCAACAACAAGGGTCGGATTTTCAATTAAATCAGGTACACAAAGGCAAATAATATGAATCCCAAGCTCTGGATCTTGGGAACAGGATCAAATAGGTAGACAATCAATCAACTCAGATGAATTAGTCAATAATCCACGCTGAAAATCAAGTGTGGAAGTCAGAATCAAGCTTCAATCAAGCAAGCCGGTCCTTCTTCAAAGCAAACAATCGCTTCTTCGCCTTAAAGCCCTCGAATTTTTCTTTTGCAGAAAAGGCCCTTTTGTAATTCCCCTGTTCTGTTGCATTCTTGATCAATTCCGTTTAATTCTCTGTCTTTTTGTTTACCAGATGCATTCTTGGCATTAAATAAGGCTATTCGGCAAGTTTGGGACATGATTGCACAATTAGTTTGGCCGAATCGACCGGATCTTGGCGTTCACAGGTTTAGGGTTCTTGAGAATTTTCAATGATATATCCCACAGGCATACTTAGGTCTGGCGGACCAAGATATATAAGGAATAACACAACCTTAATTTATAATTATTACGTGCAATATCCACGTGGGATTCGGTACCTCCACCGCCCCACACGCTCGGATGTTCCACATGGCATGGGGAGATTGGCTGGGGAGAAAAATAGGCCCGGGGGATAGGAATTTTTTACCTCATGGAGTATGGCGCGTTTCCCAAGGAAGTGAACATAAAGGCCAAAATAAACAATTTTTTTAATTTTCTTTTTTTCAATGGGAATCTTTTCTCATGCTCTAGAAGACTCCGAGATCTTTTTTTGCAAATGGACATTTTCAATTTTGGCTTAAAAATGGCTCAAAAGATGTGATGTGGCATGTGAGAATAATGACATGGCAAGGTAGGGGTGACATGGCAAATAAGGATGGTGACGTGTCAAACAACTTGGCTTAGAATATTTTTTCTAGTCAAAACCTCAAATGATGTGGACATGATGTGTGTGACATGTGGATGGTGATGTGGAGGTGCTAAAGATGATGTGGCAAGGTGATGTGTCATCTTATGGATGTAACTTTAAGGCTTTTGATAAAAATTTGAAGTATGATCATGGTGATAAGTTCATGACATGACATGGCAAGGAGGGTGACGTGTGTGATGATTTGGCATTTCCAATGTGGTCTCCATGGGTCAATTTTGCTATAAATGCAAATCATTGGCATTTTCTAGGCAAGCTTGACTTTTGAATGTTTCCCTTAGGATTTTTATGATTTTCTCTTTTCCTTGACTTTGAAGGAGGAAGTATTGACCTTTTGACCACATGCAAGACCAAGTCAAGTGAAGTATAGGACTTTGAATGATGTAGAGGTGGTGTGGTGAGCTCATGGCATGTGAATGACTTTTGAAAGTGTAGTTTTGACTAAACAAATGTTCAAGGCCAAATTTGGCTTGGAAATGAGTTGTAGGCATGGAATTCAAGATCTCATGGGTATTTCATGGTGGTGGAAGGTATGGGAGATATGGAATGGGAATCAAAGTGTGTAATAATGCCAAACCAAGAGATCTTCTAAGGGTCTTCTTCCTTTTGCTTGATTGTCCTTTTGCCTCATTTGTGTGACCTGAGTCAATTGTCCTCACCTTGCTCTTCAAGCCTTCAATGAAGCATTCTTCTTGTGCCTTAAAATTCAGATCAAAGTATGAGGATTAGTCTTCAAAACATGTCTTGTTCTTCCATGCTGCCATAGCATGGCAGCATTATGCCAAACTAAAAGAATAGGCTTGTCTGCCAGCCCTTTTACTTGTTGCTTGAAAATCATGGTAAGACTCCAGCTAGTTGCCAATGTGAGAATGTGCTTGGCAACTTGATGAACCTGCAAGTGGATTTGGAAGAAACAAAGATTGTGATGATGTTCAGTATGCTATGAATGTGAATATGGAGGTGTTTTTTCAGGTGAACCTGCATGATAAATGGAATTCTTTAGGAAAAGTGAACTGTTGGATGGAGATGTGACAGCAGTTTGCAAATTTCATGGAAATGTAAAGAGTTCTCAAGTGTAACAAGGTCAACTGTTGAGCAGATGAGTGTGAAATGAAGATATTAGGATGCACCTGCATGTGAGATAAAATCTGTTAGCTCAAATGAGTTGCTGTTGTGGTGAGAATGGCAGCAACTTTGGGTGATGAAGTGTAGTGCAATGAGTGGAGGATGAGATGTATGGCTGTGAAATTCAGATGTTTCTGCATGGAATCCATGGTTAGCACTTGATTTTGTCCTCAACTTGATCAGGATCTGTATAGATTTTGCTCTTATAACACTGGAATGAACTTGAAAAATTAATTAGTCCAAAGTTTATAAGCAAAACTCAACAATTAGAATTGACTAAGTATTTTTTGCTTTTTCTCTGTTTTCCCTTTTTTTGTGTTTTCCTTTTTATTCTACTTCTACTTCTTTATAAGGTACCTTAACTAAACCTACCTACAAATTCTTAAATGCTTTTAACTAAACAAACTCAGGGCAACATGCTGTTGCCAATACCTTTTTAAATGAAGAATGTTGATAGGATTCAGCAATTCTCTTCCATCAGAAACGTCTCTCAACCAGTAAGAATCACATGCTGTGCCAATTGCCTCAAAGGGCCCTTCCCAAAGATTTTCAAACTTGGAAGCTATTTGCTCCCTTGCTTTGTTCCACTTCAACACCAACTCACATGTTTTCAGAATTCCTTGTAGTTTATGAGCTGCTTTGATCTGTGCTCTTCAAGCTGCATCAATCTCACAAATCTTTCCTTGAGTGCCTCATCCATTTCTAAATTAATTTGGTAAGCCAGCCTAAGGGAGGGAAGCTCCAATTCAATGGGCACCACTGACTCTATGCCATAGACCAAGCTAAAAGGAGTATACCTTGTGGATGCTTTGATGGTAGTCCTGTATGCCCAAAGTGCATCATAGAGCTTTAAGTGCCAATCCTTCTTTGATATGCTAATGGTTTTTTTAAGAATTGACTTGAGAACTTTGTTAGTTGACTCTGCTTGACCATTTCCTTGAGGATAGTAAGATGAGCTTTTAGTGTGCTTGACCTTCAGAGTGGCTAGCAAGAGTGTGATTATGTGATTGATAAACTGGCTTCCCCTGTCAGAGATGATTTTGAAGGGAATTCCAAACCTGGCACAAATGTTCTCATGGAGGAATCTGGCAGTGGTATGGGCATTTGCTTCTCTCAAAGGAATTGCCTCAGCCCAGTTGGTGAAATAATTTGTGGCCACAAGTATGAATTGATGTTGAGCTGAAGAGGGTGGATCTATTGGGCCTATGAAGTCTAACCCCCCATGTTTGAAAAGATCCTGGTGATGTTATGGCTGTGAGAGGAGCTCATTGCAGAGCTTTCCTACTAAAGATCTGGCATTTATGACAACATTTTATAGCATTATAACAATCTTTGAAAAGAATAGGGCAAAAATACCCTGACCTTAAGATTTTTTTAGCAGTGGTGTCAGCAGCAAAATGTCCTCCACATATTCCTTCACGGCATGCCTCGATCATTTTTGCCTCTTCTTCATCTACACACCTCAATAAAACTCCTTCCTTGTCAATCTTGCACAGTACATTTTCAATGAGTCTAAACTTCTTGCACTTGTCCTTAAATCTCCTTTCTTGATTGCTGCTCAAATTTTTTGGTACTTCACTGTTCTCGAGATACCCCTAATATCATATTGCCAGTCTGGATTTTCTACATCAAAAGCTATCAAGTTAGTAACATTATCATCATTGTATAGACCATCTTGATCCTCTTGCTCAAACAGAACATAAGATAAATATGAACTGGGATTTTCTACTAGATTCACCACTTTAACATTGATGTTATAAGTTTGAACTTTGCAAGCCCACCTGCACAATTTTGCTTTGGGTTGTTTTTTGGCAAAAAGTAGTGACAAAGGATTTTGCCTCATGAAGACCTGGACTTGGCTGTTTTGTAGCAAATGTCCTTGTCTTTCTATCAGGAACATCAAGGCAGCTGCACTTTTTTCTAATCTGGGATATCTCAACTCAATGTCTGACCACATTTTGCTTGCAAAGGCAATCACATGATCCTCGTGTAACGAAGGAAGACCAATTGCCCTTTTGGTGACACTGATGTAGGCTTTAAAAGGCTTTTTAAGATCAGGAGGCTTAAGCAAGATGGAGTTACAAATGGCATTAATGATTTTATCAAACGATTCTTGGCACTCCTCGTTCCAATTAAGCAGAATATGCTTGCTTTCATTTTTGGAAAACTTTCCAACCTTTGTCAGGTTAGAAATTGGGCTCATAGTATGTGAAAAATGAGGGACCTATATTCTCAAGAAGCTGGTCATCCCCATGAAACTTTTCACCTGCTTGAGTGTCTTTGGAGGTGACAACTTTTTCAGAGCCTCAATCTTAGCTTCAGCAATTTGTATACCTTTTGTTGACACCAAGTAGTTCCTCAAGCTGACTCCTCCTTTTCTACATAAGCCAAACAACATAGTTAGCATATCAAAGTGATTTTTAAGGGAGGTTCCTAGGCAGAGATCATCCAAGAATACACGAAAAGCATTAGTAGGCATATCTCTAAAGATTGTATCCATAGCTCTCTGGAATGTTGCAGAAGCATTCATTAACCCAAAAGGCATTTTTTTCATGGCAACTGTACCCCAAGGTGTGATAAATGAGGTTTTTGGCTGATCTTCTTCTTTTATACTTATTTGATTAAAGCCTGAGAAACCATCTAGGAAGGAATAGATATCCTTACCTGCAACAGCATGTAAAACCTCTTCTAAAAATGGCAATGGATAGCAATCTTTGATGGTAGCTTTGTTCAAATTCCTATAATCAATGCAGATTCTGATAGTTTTATTTTTCTTTTCCACTGGAACAATGCAGGATAGCCATTCAGGATTTATAATTTCTGCAATCACACCTGCATCTCTCATTGTGTACAATTCTTCCTTGATTAGTCCCAACAAGGATGCATTAATTCTTCTCAATTTCTGTACTACAGGTTTCATACCTTCTTTGATTTTTATCTCAAATTCACAAATGCTTTTATCAACAGCAACCAGTTCATCATAATTCCAAGCAAAAATATCTTTCCAATCATCAAAGAACTTTGTAACAAAGGTATCATCTTCCTCTTTAAACAAGTCCCCAACATACAATACTCTGTCCAAACCTTTTTTGTCGAGTTTGATTTCCTTTACCTGCTTGTCTTCACTAGCATTGATTACCAGAATGGGATATAGTTGTTGCAGGTCTTTTTTTTCTAGCTCCTCCTCTTGAATTGCTCCTTCAGCCAAGTGTTCAAGAAGAACACTTTTGCATAGTGAATCAGCCTCACAGTTCTGCTCCCTTGGCACATGACAGAGCTCCCAGGTTTTAAAATTCTTTAATTCCTGCATGGCTTGATCTCTGAGCAGGATCATATCCTCATTTTTGGCCTGATACTCTTCCAATATTTGCCTGGAAACAAGCTGAGAATCTCCAAAGATAACTATGTCATTAATGCTCAAATTTTTTGCCTCTTGGAGACCTGCAATTAAAGCTTTGTATTCTGCCATATTAGATGTGGTGTTTGGGTAAATCCTACCTACCTTTGCCAACAACTTATTAGAGGAGTCCTTGAGAACAGCAGCAGAGGAGGCCACACTTAGCCTTTTAGACACACCACCATCAAACCATAAGTATGCAAAACTATCTTGTTTAGGAGATCTTAGCTGATTGGGGATTCTTATGCTAGACTCTAGATTACTTGCATTTAACTCAAATTCTCCACATGGGCTTGACAATAGCATCTCTTCCTCAATGAAATTCAGGGCCTCAAATTCTCCTACCTTGTTGTATAATGTTACCTTTTTTCTGCCATTGGAAATGGCGCACTCTCCTTTTGACCAAACGGGCCTAGCATCAACTGTAGAGAGCCATTTTCTTTCCAAGAGTAAGTCATAGATGTCTGACTTGTCCTCTATTCCTTCAAATGCAACCACAACAAAGTTAGCTGCAACAATTATGCCTTCAACATCAATAGGCACATCACTGACTATTCCAACAGGGTTAATTTTTGTGTTTGAGAAATATTTTAAGATCATTGGAGCCTTTTTATCTATCTCAAGGCCACATAACCTCCATGACATGATGGGGCATGACATTCAAGGGTGATCCTCCATCCAACAAGACTTTGGTCAGGATTTTTTTGCCCATCTTGGCAACACATGTGAAAGCTCCTGGATCATAGTCCTCCTGAGTGAGAATATGCTCTTCAATATGGTTAGTTAGAGCAAATTGATCTTCTTTGGTCAGGTTAAGCACTTTTTTCCTGTAAGATGGAGCTATCTTAAGCAAAGTTAGCAAGTCAACACAGATCTTAGAGTTTTTTAGCAAATACTCGAAATCCTCACAATCTTTTTCTTTCTTTACGTATTTCTGAGCAGGTGGAGGAGGCATAACCATTACTTGCTCTGCTTCCTTGTGTTTTACCATCTCAACTTCCTCATTGGCACAAGCTGGCTCCTTTTCTTTTGCAGTGTTCATTCTCCTTGTATGCATAGCCATTATCTCTCCATGTTCTTCAATTTCCTACACAAATCTAATGGAAGCATTTTCTTCATTAGTCTTTGATTTCTCTTGCCTAGCAAAGTATTCTTTCACACTATACCTATCTTCATAATGTCCCACAGCCTTACAAAAGGTACACACAGGACATTCCTTGCCAAAAGTCCTCTTTTTCCACACTTTGTACAAGGTCTATACCAGCAATAATCAGAGGAATGAGTGTCTCTGAAGCAATGAACACATGGTGGATAGGTCTTCTTTTCAAACTTCGAGTTCTTTAGCTCTTGGAGTTGCTTGGTCGCCTCAACTAACGCTTCTGATACCTTGGCTATCTGCTGCAGGAGCTTCAACATCCTCCATTTTTACCTTTTTCTTTTCTTTTTGGACAGCATAAACTGGCACAGGTCCTGGTCCCATGTACTCTTGCTCATAATCTGGAAAAAAAGGGTCATGTGGTGAGTGCATATCATCTGGCAAGTAGGAAATCATATCTGCAATCTCAGTAGCCTTAGTAAAGGCTTTATGTATTGTGTCAAAGCCTTCTTGCTTTTGAATTTTTAACAGCTTCCTGTGTATTCTTGGTCTGCTGCCCAATCCTCTGATAAAAGATGCCACAAGATGCAAGGTATGATTGGGAATTTGGTTGATTTGGCATTTGACAAGGTAAAGATTAAACCTTTCCACATACTGATGCACACTTTCCCCATGCTTAATGCGAAAAGTTTGCAATTCAAATATCAAATCTTGAGGATCCAAAAGCTTACCAAAGCGTGCCAAGAACTTTTTAACCAATTCATCTCAAGAGTTAGCACCTAAACTTATAACATACTCAAGCCAAGCCCTAACTTCATCATTCTTAAAACAATTCTTAAACTCAGAGAACTTACAGCCTTTTTTGTGCCATACTCTTGGTAATACTCTTCAAAAGTCTTCAGGAAATTATTAGCATTCATGCTTGGATGAAAGATGGGAACTAGAATAGGCATGTTCAACTCAAAATAATGACAAGGCATACCTGAATTTGCTTGTATGGTTACGAGGGTGCTTTGAGCGATTGGCTTCATGATTTTCCCCTGCGGCTTCAAAGATGCTCAGATGCCTCATTAGTTCTCCTGGGTGCCATGAGTCCAAATTCCAGGAAAATGATCTCGGTAGAACCTCCAAAATGTTGAAGTATTCCTGGCAAAACCTTCAACCTCAGTGGTTTAGAACCTCCAGGTTGCTTAAGGCAATCAATCTGAAAGCAAAAGTTCCAGAAAAAATGCTTAAATAATTATCTGACACAGCTTTCCCTAAAGGATAAAAAATCTGTCTCAGAGAAAAGCTTGCCAAATGCACACTATCTGAGCTTTGTTTGTAATTCTTGCTTGCATAGTCGCCGTAATCTACATCTACCTTCTTTGCAAAAAGTCTGAGGGAATTTGACTAGGCTAGATAGATCAAAAAGACATTCCTGACCGAGTCAATTTTTGGTCAATATCCCTGGCAGAGAGCTTGATTTCTGATCTTGTTACTGGGACTTGTTTTTGGAATTTGGAAACTTTTGCCTATTCTGAATAAGTCTGTACTCAATAGGCCTTGGTGCTCCTGCAAATAGAAGTCAAGATTTTTCACTTTTTGAATTTTTTGGACTGACTGCTACAAATCATGAACAGATGTGAAAGCAAAGACACTTCTGGAAAGAGTGCATGTAAATTCTATTGTTTATGCAAGAACCATGCATAAGGCAATGACTCGAATGCCCTGGGGAATTTCATGCATTGCTATACGTCCACATGCTGACCTCTGCTATGGTAAATTGAGATAAACAATTCAGTAACTTGTGTTGATGGTTTAGGCAATCAATAGAGTTGAATAATACTTGTGTGGAGCATGCCTAGATGTCAAGCAAATGGTGTCACACTACTGGGATAGAATGCAATAGGCAAACAATGCCAACAAATCATTTTTTGACAATAGATCAATATGTAGCACTAAGAATTCCACAACAAGGGTCGGATTTTCAATTAAATTAGGTACACAAAGGCAAATAATATGAATCCCAAACTCTGGGTCTTGGGCACAGGATCAAATAGGTAGACAATCAATCAACTCAGATTAGTCAATAATCCAAGCTGAAAATCAAGTGTGGAGGTCAGAATCATGCTTCAATCAAGCAAGTCGGTCCTTCTTCAAAGCAAACAATAAACTTCTTCAGCTTTAAAACCCCTCGAATTTTTCTTACGCAAAAGCCCCTTTTGTAATTCCCTTTGTTCTCATATTCTTGATAAATTCCGTTTAATTCTCTCGTCTTTTGTTTACCGGATGCATTCTTGACATTAAACAAGGCTATTCGCAAGTTTGGGACATGATTGCACAATTAGTTTGGCCAATCGACCGGATCTTGGCGTTCACAGGTTTAGGGTTCTTGAGAATTTTCAATGATATATCCCACAGGCATACTTAGGTTTGGCGGGCCAAGATATATAAGGAATAACACAACCCTAATTTATAATTATTACGTGCAATATCCACGGGATTCGGGTACCTCCATCACCCCACACCTTGGGATGTTCCACGTGGCATGGGGAGATTGGTATCGGGAGAAAAATAGGCTTTGGGGAGGGGTAGATAGGAATTTTTTTTACCTCATGGAGTATGGCGCGTTTCCCAAGGAAGTGAATATAAAGGCCAAAATAAACGATTTTTTTAATTTTTAATTTTCTTTTTTTTAATGAGAATCTTTTCTCGTGCTCTAGAAGATTCCGGGATCTTTTTTTGCAAATGGGCATTTTCAATTTTGGCTTAAAAAAGGCTCAAAAGATGTGATGTGGCATGTGAGAATAATGACATGGCAAGGTAGGGGTGACATGGCAAATAAGGATGGTGACGTGTCAAACAACTTGGCTTAGAATATTTTTTCTAGTCAAAACCGCAAATGATGTGGACATGATGTGTGTGACATGTGGATGGTGATGTGGAGGTGCTAAAGATGATGTGACAAGGTGATGTGTCATCTTATGGATGTAACTTTAAGGCTTTTGACAAAAAATTGAAGTATGATCATGGAGATAAGTGCATGACATGACATGGCAAGGAGGGTGACGTGTGTGGTGACTTGGCATTTCCAATGTGGTCTCCGTGGGTCAATTTTGCTATAAATGCAAATCATTGGCATTTTCTAGGCAAGCTTTACTTTTGAATGTTTCCCTTAGGATTTTTATGATTTTCTCTTTTCCTTGACTTTGAAGGAGGGAGTATTGACCTTTTGACCACATGCAAGACCAAGTCAAGTGAAATATAGGACTTTGAATGATGTAGAGGTGGTGTGGTGAGTTCATGGCATGTGAATGACTTTTGAAAGTGTAGTTTTGACTAGAAAAAATGTTCAAGGCCAAATTTGGCTTGGAAATGAGTTGTAGGCATGGAATTCAAGATCTCATGGGTATTTCATGGTGGTGGAAGGTATGGGAGATATGGAATGGGAATCAAAATGTGTAATAATGCCAAAAACTCAAATGATCACATATCAAGAGATCTTCTAGGGGTCTCCTTCCTTTTGCTTGATTGTCCTTTTGCCTCATTTGTGTGACATGAGTCAATTGTCCTCACCTTGCTCTTCAAGCCTTCAATGAAGCATTCTTCTTGTGCCTTAAAATTCAGATCAAAGTATGAGGATTAGTCTTCAAAACATGTCTTGTTCTTCCATGCTGCCATAGCATGGCAGCAAATACTATACATGAGATTTATATATTCTTAAGGCGAGTTTAAAACCAATTAAGATGAGGATGTTCTGGCTTTTTGAATGATCTAAGCCATGTGGACCATCAATCAAAAACAAACTTAGCAATCTACCTTCATTTTTCATAGTTATAGCTTTTTATATTTTCTCTTCATTCTTTTGCATTGCTTCCATAACTTTAGAAGTTCGAAAATACAAGTTTTGAGTTCACCATTCAGTGCATAGTTTTATGAGATCTAACACATAACTTGGAATGGACATAAGAAAATTTACTCCAAACCTCAAGATCGTGAGCATTGATTCTTTTTAATGAATAGAGTAGCCCATGAGGTGCTTATATCCCGCAATTGAAACTGAAATCGATTAATATGAGGGAATTCTTAATTTTAAAAAGAAGGTGGACCAGTAATGGTCTCAGATATACAAACATTTCTTGATTTCTTTAGAATAAATGCCATGCTTTTTTTACGTGTTTATTTTTGGGGTGATTCTATATCATGGTAACCTTTCATAATATGATTTTTTTGGGGATGTCTTTGAATCATTTCACTCCTTTATAGACATAAGTTATCAGTCACTTGTAAATGAAAAAATAAAAGAAAATTAAAACTTCATCATCAAGGCTAATGGACATTTTTCTTAGATAAAGCAAGTCGTCTACTACTTATATTCAAAATTTTAGGTCAAAATTCATTTTCCTACAAAAGTTAGAGATTTGATTTGGGAACAACTTTCTGGAAACCAATATTGGTTCACAGAAGACAAGCAACAGTTTTGACCCTGTCATGTTCAAGCAATCATATCTCTCTTCTCAGACCTCGGATTGAGGTGCAGTTTTTTGTGTCTTACTCTCTAACTCGTGAAGAAAAATACAAAAAAAAAAATGAAAGAGATCATAAAAATCTTCTTACCGAGGCAGTTTTACATGAAGCATAACAGGCTTGACCCCCTTGGGTTTACCTAAGTGTAACTCTCATAAACGAGGACCAATAGATTTTTAGGTATTTTTCACATGCAGTATGACTGCCATATATTAACATGTAAAACGGGTTTGACTGATAATTGAACCTTTGATTTTATATGAATTTTAAAGCGAACAGTGCAAATGCACTTTTTTGGCACATCATGTGATGACTCCAGTGTTAAAAAAATGGGTATTATGGAAAAAACTTTTTGTGGGATTTACTGTAACGATCCTGGCCAGTTGATGGGTCAGTATATGTACTCATGTACGTATATACAAGTTTGACATGCATGCAAGATAGAACATGCATGTTTGACATGCATGCAAGATAGAACATGCATGTAGGATAGAACATGCATGTAGGATAGAACTATAAATAAGCAGAAAGCTTTATGATCTAGAGAGGCAAATTGAGAAAGATTTTGGAGACGGGATCGCAGAGGAGGAATTCCATCGGTAGCAAGAGCTTGGAGCTTTCACCTGCATCGGATCTTTTTCTTATCAGGTGGGGTTTTTTTACTGATCTATTTGAGATCTCACAAGCTGTGGATTGGATTAAGGCATGTTGTAGATAAAAGAGGATGAATTATGATCATGGAAACTCCGAGATAATGCAGTCTGTGACGGAGCTCTAGAGTGGTCGTGAAATTGATCCGTGATAGGAGTAATCGAAATTAGGGCTGCAACAAACGTTTTTTGGTTTGCAACAGGCCCGGCATATTTGGAGCCGGAATTCCTGGAATCATCTAGGAAGGACTTAGATCAGGCTGATTTGTGCCTGGGACTGGCTGATTTGATTGTGGGTCACTGCTGGAAGGAGAATCGAGGCCCAAAACAAGAACAAAAGCAGTCTGTGTTACTCTTTCCTTTCTTTCCTATAACTTTTGGAAAGTCTCTGTTTGCTTGTTGTTTATATTCTTGTTAACTAATTGTTACTTTTAAGATACATAAGATAAGAAAAGGAATTGGAAATATAAGGTGATGGGATCTAGCAGGCCATCCACTGAGTAAGTATAAGCAAGCTGCAGGCGCTTAGGGTGAAGCACAAGGGCCAAAGGGTGTAAGAACTGGTATTGCTTTTGAATATCATGTAATAAAGAACAATATGTAAATAGATTAAAAAGTCTACAACTCTTGAAAATTAGTAATTCCTGGCTCCTGGAAATGGGGCCTAGTTTAAGTATCCGTTGGCAGAAGTTACAAGCTATTGCGATCACGAGGTCCTGTATATTTTAAGTCAGAAATGCGAGGTTTGGAGTTTCGGCATTGGACACACTAATAAGTTCCTTACCTATGGAAAGTGGGTTTTTTTTGAGATATTAAAAACCTTAGCTAACAATTGTTAAAGATAAACTGAAGAGTGGAACCTTGGAGATCAAGTGAAGTTGGGCCGAGGGATCAATATGAGGCATATGGGGTCATCTATATGTGGCTATGGTGTGGGGTACTGTTAGCTTAAGTGTACTACAAGTTATGATTCAGTTATTTGAGCATGCTACATTGATATGTTTGTTTGTTACTGGGTTCATCATCGAACTTGCTACTTCGACATGGTAAGGTTGTATGGGCAACCTTGGCAAGAGCAAGGTCAAGGTACATATTTACTAATTGTTCAATGAAACACATATCATGGTCTTTGCCTTGTCCCACTGTTTTTCTTGATATTTCGTATGTACTTGGATCCTCCCAGGAATCGGACTTCGGTGTTCTATGTGGCCTGGATTGTTCCGGCATGACTCATGTTTTATGTTCTTTGTATTTGTTCTCTGTGACACCGGGCATGACTTCCTCACAGTCGTAGGTTCCTGTTGCGGATGCACATCAACTCTTGTGGACTCCCATGGTAAGAGGTCCTCCAGGTGCCGCACGTAGGTGAGAGGGTATCGCGCTCGAGGTTCACCCCCACCACCTCGCCATGGCTTGGAATGTAAGATGGTCAGATCCTAGCTAATCCGGGCTGTATGTAGGTTTGCTGAGCTACCCATTGTCCCGGAGTTTGTTCATGATGGTTTGGTACTTTAGTTATGTTCTTTTCTCTGGATGTTCATGATGTTTACTTTGTTGTGGTTGTCTAGCATTGCATCTTAGGTTCTTGTGTCTTGAGTTGTTTATGTTCTTGCTATCCAAGATTCCAGAGTGATTCCATGTATGCAGAGATAGCTATGGGATCCCCACTTAGTCACGAGGACTAACCCCTTTGAGTGCATGCGCGATTGAGCAAGGTGGTGCTCGCCAAGAGAGCGATAGTACCGCTCGGGATCGTGGCTGAGTTGGAGTTTTCTAGAAGCTGAATCTTAGCTTTGGTTTTGAATAAATGCATTATGGATGTATTTCTCTTGAACTATATTACAATAGTTGGATATTAGTTGTATATAACAAGGGAATCATTCTCCATTATTTATTGGAAGATTAACTTCTTCACCAACATAGTTGGTTTAAGTTTTCATATCAACCTAGATCTAACCTTAAGGATTGACAAGATCTCGAGTTGCCAGGAGGGTCAACTCGGCAGGCTTGTTACATTTGGTATCAGAGCCAAGTTTGATCTTAAAGGGAAGTCTATATGCAGAGTAATAGGAGATCATGGATGTTGGCGGTGCAGGTGGAGATGGAGCTCAAGATGTAACTAATATCCTGCAAGCTATTCAACAGTCTCTGCAACAAAGTGTGTCACAACAAAAGACCGAGGCTGAGAAAGCAATTGAGAAGGTGTTAAAGGACACCAAAAGGGAAGTTTTTACAGAAGAGAACACAACAGGAGATGATGTTGATGCCTGGCTCCGTGGAGTGGAGTTCTATTTTGATTTAATCAAGGCACAAGATTCCATAAAAGCTCTTCTTGCTCAAGCAATGTTGGGAGGTTTTGCAAGAGTCTGGTGGGAGACTTGCCTAACTGACATGAATAAGAGGCCTGGCCAAGCAACATGGGAAGAGTTCAAAAAAGCCTTTGAGGGACATTTTACACCTCCAGGATATAAAGTTGATAAGATGAATGAGTTTTTAGATTTGACGCAAACAGGGACCGTGACAGAGTACAATGAAAAGTTTAGATGATTGCAACCACATTGTCCTATTGTTGATAAAGCTAAAATGTGTGCTAGATTTGTGAAAGGACTCCATGTTGATATCAAAAGTACCATGTCTGGAGTGGCATATACGGATCTGGAGGAGGTAGTAAGAATTGCCAAAAATCGGGAAGTAGATTTGGCAGAAAAAGTTGCAGTGGATACTCAAAGGAAGAGACAAGCATCTTCTTGGCCAGTTGAGAATTCATATAGTTGGAGACGATCATTTAGAGAAGAGCCATATGCTAGTCAATCTGTGGAAGTTCAAAGTAATAACAGGAATTGGGAAAGCAATATCCAGACTGGAAGTAAGTTGCTACCGCCTCTCACTGATGAGGAAAGACAACGGTGCCTTGAGGAGAGGCGTTGTTTCCGTTGTAGAGAAGTGGGACACTCAAGGAATAATTGCCACTTGGTAGCATGGGAGGAGGAAGATTTAATCGCAATCCAAATGTTGGTAGAGGGAGAGGCCGTGGAGAGCCTCGATGGAATCAAAGGGAGCGTCAGCCGGAAGGAAGATCGGATACAGACGATAGGACTATTGAGCGAAGGCCACAAAGTGGTGAAGCTAGAGTTGCCACGATAATGGATCTTCCGCAAAATCAAGCGTTTATTTATGCTGCAGAAGCTCCACGTGATGGTGCTCAAGAAGCTTCTATAGTGCGAATCCCAGGTGAGATTTGTAATAGCTTGATTTTATCTCATTTTCTATAGCAGTTGTTTATTTTACTTCAGATTGTTAGTATACTTATTAAGTAAGCATGATAGTTCTTGGAATCGACCCATGAGGACATGGGTTAAATTTTAGAAGGTGAGACTGTAACGATATGTACTCATGTACGTATATACAAGTTTGACATGCATGCAAGATAGAACATGCATGTTTGACATGCATGCAAGATAGAACATGCATGTAGGATAGAACATGCATGTAGGATAGAACTATAAATAAGCAGAAAGCTTTATGATCTAGAGAGGCAAATTGAGAAAGATTTTGGAGATGGGATCGCAGGGGAGGAATTCCATCGATGGCAAGAGCTTGGAGCTTTCACCTGCATCAGATCTTTTTCTTATCAGGTGGGGTTTTTTACTGATCTATTTGAGATCTCATAAGCTATGGATTGGATTAAGGCATGTTGTAGATAAAAGAGGATGAATTATGATCATGGAAACTCCGAGATACGTGTGCTGACGTGAGCTCTAGAGTGGTCGAACTTGATCCAGGATAAGAGTAATCAGGAAATTAGGGGCTGCAACAACGGTTTTTGGCTGCAACAGGACTGTCATATTTGGAGCCGGAATTCCTGGAATCATCTAGGAAGGACTTAGATCAGGCTGATTTGTGCCTGGGACTGGCCGATTTGATTGTGGGTCACTGCTGGAAGGAGAATCGAGGCCCAAAACAAGAACAAAAGTAGTCTGTGTTACTCTTTCCTTTCTTTCCTGTAACTTTTGGAAAGTCCTTGTTTGCTTCTTGTTTATATTTGTCGTTATTAATTTATTGCTTGTTAACTAATTGTTACTTTTAAGATACATAAGATAAGAAAAGGAATTGGAAATATAAGGTGATGGGATCTAGCAGGCCATCCACTGAGTAAGTATAAGCAAGCTGCAGGCGCTTAGGGTGAAGCACAAGGGCCAAAGGGTGTAAGAACTGGTATTGCTTTTGAATATCATGTAATAAAGAACAATATGTAAAATAGATTAAAAAGTCTATAACTCTTGAAAATTAGTAATTCTTGGCTCCTGGAAATGGGGCCTAGTTTAAGTTTCTGTTGGCAGAAGTTACAAGCTATTGCGATCACGACACGCAGCACCATCTACAATAATGCACACCAAAAGTCGCTCTACCCCAAATTTGCCCTGAAATCAATATACTAAAGAGTAGTGTACTGAATGCATATGTTTCGTGCAAATTTAGCCAAAAATAGTAACCCTATCAAACTATACATCTCAAACCATTGGAAATCCGAGGCCATTCAACTTTTCCAAATTATAGCCTTTCAATGCTGCCTCTTTTCTAGTGGATCTTCTTTGTATTATTAAGTCGACTAAGGAAACACAAACGCATTATGAATTTTGATTTCTTTTATCCCTTGTTGATCTTATGTCAATATCAACATTTAGAAAATTGGTTTGAGTTTGTCGAGGAAGCAGAATCCATGAAACTGCATAAACATGGCTCTCTTTATAATATAAATTGATATTAGGGGCAAAATCATGCCACGGGGACATAAAACTCCATATAGATTGCCACATCATATGCCATATCATTATCATTATATATACAAGAAATTTATCGCGGCGGCCAAGGCCGCCGCGAACATTTCTCTTCCCCAACTTATTTCTAGAAAGACGGATTTGTATATCTTTGGAATGGTATAGAAGATGTTGTTGAAATCCAAAACTTAATAGTGAAGAATTTGTGTGATAACATTCCTATGTACTGACTTATATATGTCGAATTTGTGTGCATATGAATTTGAGTAAGGAACTTGAAATTGTGTTGTTGCCTCATGATTCATGCCCATAGGACTCGAGCCATTGTAGTTGATGGGGATGTAGTCACATATTTGAAAGTAGACCAATGGTAAGTTAAGTCTATAAAGACACAAAAAAGGGGCAGAAGAGAGCAATCAGGGGTCCAGGTTATGGGTGATCTCCGTTGCAGTGGTTTTAACAAATTCGGATTGGATGGCTATGGCATCAAATCGTTATTTTTGGCTTCAAATATTGGGCAACGTAGCTTCTCTACTGCAAGAAACAGCCTCTTTCCTTACCTCTGTTTGTCAATGCATCGCACAGATCAAAGCAGAGCATCGACAGAGAAGCAGGATCCCTTTCGCCTCTTCCTCTGGCAGCAGGATTTAACCGACAAACAACATCTGACGGTAAGAGAGCGATATGATCCGCCCAATCTAATCCAACATAACGACAGGGCTTCAACTGTACTCGCCATCGCCAAACAGCCAGGCGTCGAAGTCGCAGGAGAGATTGTGAATAAAAAAACTACGTGGCATAAAAATGTGAGATTAGATTGCGGCGCAGAAATATTAGCGAGGGATACAAGAACAAAGGAAAATTAGAAACTGCTTTATATATCATTATATAAATAAACACACTTTGATGTGTGGGACACATCAGTTGCTCCTTTCCATCTGGGCCGTCAAATTTCAGGGGTTAAATCTTGGCCACATATTTAGGTGTGTGTACATGCATGGGCACGCATGGGGGCATGCACCCTATCTATGAACCGTCGGATCAAAAGGGGAGGCGAAATCATAGCCTTTGATTTTTTGTAGGGAAGGTGCAAGGAAGGTTCCGTGAAGGTGATTTAGTGTAGCAGAGCTTAGCCGTTAGATCAAAAGGTTAGGATAAATCCTAGCCATTAAGTTTTTATATTAAATTACATTTTTTCTTTTAAATAAGGTGAGGTGGCATCCTCATTAAAATACTATCTATTATCTATTAATAAAAATGTAGTGAGGTGGCAAAACATTTATTGGATGGACTTTCGAGGAAGCTTCCTTTTCTTAATCGCATTCAAAGCCCCGTAACTTGCACTAGAGGGGTCGGATTAAGGTGGGACCCATGCCTTTGGATTCCTTTCATCGAGAGCTTTCTGATGAGTGGTGCTTTGGCACCGTTCCGTCATAGTTGGTGCTAACTTGATTGGATATTAACAATCTTAATGGATTATATGGTGTGTTAAGAGAATCTAGGGGAATCTTCCTGGGATCTTTGAGAATCTAGAGGAATCTCAATAGAATCTTAAAGAATCTGTAGGAATCACAAGAGAATCTTTGCGAATCTAGTGGAATCCAATGGAATCTTCATAAATCTTAACGAAATCTATGGTGCACTAAGAGAATCTAGGGGAATCTTCTTGGGATCTTTGAGAATCTAGAAGAACCTCATTAGAATCTTTAGGAATCTATAGGAATCACAAGAGAATCTTTGCGAACCTAGAGGAATCCAGTGGAATCTTCATAAATCTTTGAGAATCTAGGGGAATCTTGATGGAATCTTAGAGAATCTAGGGGAATCTTCATAGGATTAGAGAATCTAGGAGAATCTATATAGAATCTTGGGGAATCTATGGGAATCTTGGGAGAATCTAGAGTCATCTAAGAGAATCTAGGGGAATCTATAGAATCTAAGGAATCTTCTTAAAATTTTACGAAATCTATGGTAATTTAAAAGAATCTAGAGGAATCTTCATGGGATCTTGAAGAATCTAGAGGAATCTCAATATAACCTTAGGGAATCTAGTGGAATCTCAAAAGGATCTTTGAGAATCTAGGGGAATCTTCATAGGATCTTAGAGAATCTAGGAGAATCTATATAGAATCTTGGGGGATCTACGAGATTCTTGAGAGAATCCTCGAGAATCTAGAGGTGTCCTCATAAGATGTAAGGGAAGCTCAGAGAATCTAGATAGATTCTTAAGGAATCTATATGAATCTTAGGATAGTCTTTGAAAATTTCGGGGAATCTCAAGAGAATCTTAGGGACTATGGGAATCTCAAGAGGATCTATGGGAATATGGGGAATCTTCATAGAATACTTGAGAATCTAGCGAAATCTTGATAGGATCTTAGAGAATCTAGGAGAATGTACATAGAATCTTGGGGAATCATGTGAATCTTGAGAGGATCTTTGGGAATCTAGGGGAACCCTGATGAAAACTTTGAGATTCTAGGGGAATCTTGATGGAATCTTGGAGAACTTAAGGAAATCTTCATAGGATCTTAGAGAGTATACGAGAATCTACATAGATTCTTGGGGAATCTATGGGAATCTTGAGAGAATCTAGAGGAATATTGGAGAATCTAAGGGAATCTTCAAAGAATCTAAGGAAATGTTGGAGAATCTACATAAAATCATGAGGAATTTAGAGGAATCTTTTATGATCTAGGGGAATCTCGATAGAATCCTGGAGAATCTTGAGGACTTTCATATGATCTAAGGGTATCTAGGAGAATATACATAGAATCTTGAGAAATGTAGAAGAATCTTGGGATAATATTTGAAATCTAGGGGAATCTCTGTAGAATTTTAAGAATCTAAGAGAATCTTTCACACTGTATGTTTTGCAGGGTGAATTTTGGAATCTTAATGGAATCTATGGTACTTTAATTGAATCTAGCAGAATCTCCCTGGAATCTTTGAGAATCTAAAGGAATCTCAAGACAATATTGGAATCTGTAGAAGTCACAAGAGAATCTTTGCGAATCTAGAGGAATCCAAGGGAATCTTCATAAAATCTTTGACAATCTAGAGGAATCTTGATAGAATCTTGGAGAATCTAGGAAAATGTTCTTAGGATCTTAGAGAATCTAAGAGAAGGCACATAGAATCTTGAGGAATCTAGGGAGAATCTTTTAGAGTCTAGAGAAATCTAAGAAAATCTTCTTAAAATCTTTGAGAATCTCGGGAAATCTTAGAAAGGTAACCTTTATAGAATCTAAGGGAATATAGGAGAATCTACAAAGAATCTTGGAGAATCTAGAGGAATCTTGGGATAGTCTTTTATAATTTAGAGGAATCTTGATAGAATCCTGGAGAATCTTGAGGAATTTTCAGATAATATAAGAGAATCTAGGAGAATACACATGGAATCTTGAGAAATGTAGAGGAATCTTTGGATAGTTTTTGAAAATCTAGGGAAGCCTCTGTAGAATCTTAAGAATCTAGGAGAGTCTTTCACACTGGGTATATTTTGTAGGTTATTTTTCACACAATTTTGTCACAAATTTTTTCAAATGTGTAGGCCCTAAATATTAATAAACTTGTATAGAGATAAACACACTTTTGATGTGTGGGACACATCAGTTGTTCCTTTCCATCTGGGCCGTCGAATTTCAGGGGTTAAATCTCGGCCACATATTTAGATGTGTGTACAATGCATGGGAGCATGCACCCCATCTGTGAACCTTCGGATCAAAGGGGAAGGCGAAATCATAGTCTTTGATTTTTGTAGGGAAGGTGCAAGGAAGGTTCGTCAAAGGTGATTTGGTGTAGCAGATCTTAGCCGTTAGATGAAAAGGTTAGGATACATCCTAGCCATTAAGTTTTTATATTAAATTACATTTTTTTTTAAATGAGGTGAGGTGGCATCTTTATTAACAAAAATGTAGTGAGGTGGCAAAGTATTTATTGGATGGACTTTCTAGGAAGCTTCCTTTTTCGTAATCACATTCAAAGGCCCGTAACTTGCACTAGAGGGGTCGGATTAAGGTGGGGCCCATGCCTTGGATTCCTTTCATCGAGAACTTTCCAACGAATGGTGCTTTGGCACTGTTCCGTCATAGTTGGAGCCAACTTGATCGGATCCTAAGAATCTTCTTATCTTAGAATCTTAATGGAATCTATGATATGTTAAGAGAATCTAGGGGAATCTTCCTGAGATCTTCGTAAATCTTAACGAAATCTATGGTACACTAAGAGAATGTAGGGGAATCTTCTTGGAATCTTTGAGAATCTAGAGGAACCTCATTAGAATCTTTAGGAATCACAAGAGAATCTTTGCGAACCTAGAGGAATCTAGTGGAATCTTCATATCTAGGGGAATCTTGGTGGAATCTTAGAGAATCTAGGGGAATCTTCATAGGATTAGAGAATCTAGAAGAATCTACATAGAATCTTGAGAAATCTATGGGAATCTTGGGAGAATCTAGAGGAATCTATGGGAATCTTCATAAAATTTCTGAGAATCTAGAAAATCTTAGAGAATCTAAAGGAATCTTTTTAGAATTTTATGAAATCTATGGTAATTTAAAAGAATCTAGAGGAATCTTCATGGGATCTTGAGGAATCTAGAGGAATCTCAATATAACCTTAGGGAATCTAGTGGAATCTCAAAAGGATCTTCGAGAATCTAGGGGAATCTTCATAGGATCTAAGAGAATCTAGGAGAATCAACATAGAATCTTGGGGGATCTATGGGATTCTTGAGAGAATCTTTGAGAATCTAGGGGTGTCCTCATAAGATGTAAGGGAAGCTAAGAGAATCTAGATAGATTCTTGAGGAATCTACAGGAATCTTAGGATAGTCTTTGAAAATTTCCAGGAATCTCAAGAGAATCTTAGGGACTATGGGAATCTCAAGAGGATCTATGGGAATCTGAGGAATCTTCATAGAATACTTTAGAATCTAGGGAAATCTTGATAAGATCTTAGAGAATCTATATAGAATCTTGGGGAATCATGTGAATCTTGAGAGAATCTTTGGGAATCTAGGGGAACCCTGAAGGAAACTTTGAGAATCTAGGGGAATCTTGAAGGATATGAATCTTATTTGAGTTCTGAAACCTGATTCTCTCTTTGAGATATTGCACACAAGGGTCATACACTCTTTTTGCAAAAGCAAATGTGAGAAAGCCTTTAAATTCAAGATATTTGCAATCAGACTGTTACAGTGAGAAAACAACAAGCAATCTTTTGCAAATTGATTTTTTGCTGGTCCTCTCTGAGCCCTCAAGATATTTTTCAACTCCTAGTGTCTGCAAACAAGGGAAAGCTGCATTTTTGGTTCAAATTGCAGAAGGAATCTTTAGGGTGGAATCTTCCTGTTTGGGAAATACAAGAATATGCAAATTCAAACTGCTCTTTTCGTTACTTTTCAAACTTTTTATGCTTTTTTTCCTTTTTAATGAATTACTCTCTATCTTCTATTCATGCATGATCTATTTATAGTCACAAAATCTTTTATATGCTTAAACTAATTGATTTAAAATGTAACTTAATATAGATATATTTTGGGATTAGATCAACAGAATAAGATAGGATGTAAATATAATCTACAATGTGTTCCTGATAAACAAATTACCTTCAAAGATATTTTCACCTCTTTATTTTACCTTGTCTGGGAAGTTGATTGCAAAATAAACTCAGTTGTTACACTAAGGGTCGGATTTTCATTCACATCAATATCATACAGTCATTAAACAGATTCTCAAGCTCTATAGTCTTGGGTACGGGATCAAAATCATCTTCAAAATAACAGATAATCTGGTTGCATCAGGTAATCCATTGATTCTGAAGCAAGGAAGGCAAAATTCAAGCAACAATCATTCAAACCGGTCTCAGAGTGAGAGATCTCGATCAATTCATGCACCCAAAGCCCTCGAAAATTCTCTGTGAACAATTCCCCTTTTCATATGTAGCATAATAACAGGGGGTTACTTTTAGATTTTTATACGCTTTTTCATATGGTTTTTCTATGATTTCGTTGTTGTATTCGTTGAGGTGTACTAAATAGTATTTCTAGAGTGCACCCTTTATGGGCCGTTGATTTTCGTTGGTTGGAAAAATCCGAGGGTTGTTGTCTTTCTCTGCATGTGTTTGTGCATGAACACTATGCAGAAGTGTGTGCATGCATGTGCACATGCATGTGCATGTGTGTATGTGCACATGCATGTGCATGTGTGCATGTGCATGTTCATATGCATGCAAGTGCAAGTGCATGTGCATGTGCATGTGTGTGCATGTGTACTTGCCCCTCTTGGATTCTTATTGCGGAGTGGATTTTACTACCACGAGATGGATTTTTTTTTCACACACTTACAAAGGTATTTGTTTTTAATGTTTCTTCGCTTAGCATAATGTTTTTTTAAGGTATTGGTTTCCTCGATTCTACAATGTAGTGCTGCAAAACCCCTTTTGTTTCCTTCCTATGATTTGCTTATGATTCAAGTTTAGGCCCTCCGCTTGCTTTCAACTCTTGATATTTACGGCTTCCTGATTGTTCATAGCAGCCGACCTTTAGCTTCAATCAACAAACGGATTCTTATGCACACAACAAAAGGATTATTCCACGCCTTTCCATGTCACGCAGAATCCACCAAACAAAGGGCCACAAGAATACATTTATATTGTAGGTTTTGAACTTTAATCGAACCGTGGGGTGAATCATGCATTACCTTTAAGCTAGAGATGGAGCATCCAAAATCATATGGATTGATAAACAATGGTGTCATTGTGAAAGAGAAATAGTTGTAGCGGAAGTAACAATATGTAGCATAATAACAGAGGGTTTTCTTTGTGTTGTAAACTTTATGACTTTCAGAATAATGGGATCAATCTGCTCTATCTTTATGGTAACTTTTACTTATGTTCTATTTGTTTTATTGTGATCAAATTCAAAAGCTACAGGTGATGAAAGCCTCAAATGAATTCTAGTTTTTTTTCTGGTTTGAATTCTAAAATTTTTGTCACACGGGGGGGGGACGTCCCTAAGGCCCCGAAGGGGCCAAAAAAAATTTTTTGCAACACAAACCATTAACATCCAACATATAAAAATTAAATCCCCCAACACATAACAACCATTGACATTAACAACCAACACATAACTACCATTGACATTAATTAACATAACCATTGGGTCCAACACATTTAAATTAAAATCCCCCGTAAACCCCCTTTGGTTTGGGTGCATATTCACACGGGGGGTGACGTAGGGCAGCGAGAGCCCTCATAATTGTATTTTGCACGTACGAAATCAACACCATATAGTATTCCGCTTGAAATCTTATAGTATTTTGCGAATCTTATTATACAGTATAGCAAATTTTGTACTTGCATACCCCACAAACGAGGAGCTCTTGGCTTAGAACAGGTAGATCCGGAAGTATTTTGCCATGATTAGGTGGCTAATTCAAGAGAAAAGGCCGGATCTTGGCATCAATCAAATTTTAGAGTTCTTGAGAAATCTTTGCCAATATATCCCACAGGCATTTAGCAAAAAAGATGACAAGGTATATAAGGACTAAAAAATCCTTTTATATTAATTCAGACGTTCTATGCCCACGTGGGATTCGGTCCGTTACCGCCCCATATGCCCGGGCGTACCACGTGGTGGGGGGAGATTGGATGGGGGAGAATCTAGGCCAGGGGGGATAGATAGGGAATTTTTTATTTTTATTTTTTGAACTTTGGCACAATTCCGGAAGAATTCAAAAATGAAGGTCAAAACAAGTCTTTTTTGAAAATTCTTTTTTGCACATGGATTCTTTTTTGATGCTCTATGACATGGAAGAATCTTCTTTGCAAAAGAGACACCTTTTTTTTAACTCATATTGGGGCAAAATATGATGAAGTGGCAAGTTGGTATGGTGAGTTGGCAAATGGAGGATGACATGGCAGCATCGGATGATAATGTGTCAAACAAGTTGGCAAAATGTCTTTTTTCTAGTCAAAACTTTTTGGTGGTGTGGAAATGATGTGTGTGACACGTATGAGATGATGTGAAGGCATTGGTGATGATGTGGCACAATGTAAATGACGACATGTCCCACGAAGTGTCAAAATGACTTTACTTAGGTCAAATTTTTGCAAGAATGAATTTTCATGAAGGGTGGCATGTATGTGATGACATGGCAAGTCTTGGTGGTGATGTGGATGGTGATTTGGCAAATTTGGATGGTAATATGGATCAATTTGGCACTAATGCACATAAGCTTGCAACTTTTGTGTAACATCTTGATTGTTTTCATGCTTTTCTTGGGAATTTGTGCACTTTCTCTCTCTAATTTGACTTTTAGAGAGATCTTAGATCATGGGAGAGGCCAAATTGAGTGGATTTTTTTTGGTTTTTCAATATGGTCGTGACATAATGAGTGTGTGATGTAAGAACGGTATGCATGATATGTTTTAACTAGAGAAAAGGCTATTTGCCAAATTTGCTAAGGGATATGAAGGTGAGACATAGAATATGAGACAAGTGGGGTGTTTTTGAATAGGAACAAGGTGATGAACTCTAGAAGTGAACCCTGTGAAATATTGCTCATGCCAAGAACTCAAAAACTAGTCACATACCAAGTCAACTTGAGGGGTCTTCCAATCTTCAAATTCTATGAATCTTACTTCCTTGCTTTGCTTGTGTGATATTCAATGAATGTCATCTCCTTGGATCTTCAAGAAAGTGTCTACTTGTGATCTTCAGGGATGAGAGTCTTCAAATATGTAGTCCTTACATGCAAATGCTCGAGTCAATATGCAGGCTTAAACATGTCATTGTGTGCAATGCTCTTCTATGCTGCCATAGCATGGCAGCACTTATGGCCTCTTCATAACTGCTGAGTACATGTGGTTCAAGAGAATAACCATTTTCTTTGCTAAGTTTCTCTTCTTCATCATGCTCATCAAGAAGTCTTAGGCTTCTACCTTCTTTAAGCCTTCCATATTTCTCTACATCTATCTTAGCTTCCTCAAGCAATTTTCTGCCTCTGTCTTTCTAGTCTTTCTCTTAGTAATTGGCTGAGCATTATCATGATCATTATGGTCCCCATCTTCAAGATCATTTTCCAACCTAGTAGCTAGTTTATCCTGTTGTGTTTTCACAGTTTCATCGTCATCTAGATCTGCTTCCATAGCCTAGTTTTCCATTCCATTAGACTAGGGATTTATGCCTGACAATTCTAGTTTCCCTAACCTTATACAAGCTATTTTCTTCAAAATGTACATCCATGCTTGTGATTGTTCTCCTTACCAATGGATCATATAATTTGTATCCCTTTGACTGGTTATCATAACCTATCAAATAACATATTATAGATCTGTCATCTAGCTTTTGCCTAGTTTCTTCTGGCATATGACATTAACTTAAACAACTACATGCTCTTCATTTATAGAAATTAGGTTTAGAATCATACCATAGTTCATCTGGTGCTCTCCCATTCGTGCTTCTAGACGGTAGCTTGTTTTGGATCTCCACGGCAGTTTGTACAACTTCCTCCCATAAAACGTTTGGTAGACCTGTGTATTTTAACACAGACCTCACTGAGTTCAAAACGGATCTATTCTTCCTCTCTGAAACTCCATCGTATTGAGGTGCGTGTGAGCGTGTGAGTTGTTTCCTTATGCCATTTGCAAGAAGTAATCATTGAACTTGCTAGATACAAATTCTCCACCTCTGTCATTCTAAAACATTTTACTTTCTTACCAGTTTGCCTTTCGACCTCTATTTGATATGCCTTGAATGCTTCAAAAGCATGGTCATTGTGTTTCAAGGTATAGACCTTTGATTTCTTAGAAAAATCATCAATAAATGTAATAAAATACTTCCTTCTATGAATGCTTCTTATGTTCAATGGTTCTGAACAAGTTCATTGATTTTTTTGCCCTTTTTCCTTTTTTAGAAAAGGGCAGCCTGTAGTGTTTGCCTTTAAAGCACCCAACACAATTTAAATTGTCCTCCTTTGGCATGTATTTGACTTGTTTTAACCATTGATCTGACGAATAAAGTGAGATACTCTATGGGGCAATTTAGAGTGTCATCTCACCAGTTGGAGATGAGGTTGGTATGGCGAAAAATATTAGTCGTGAAGATCGAAAATGCCTAATGTGCGATCTAAACATGGTTGAGTCAGAACAACATTTTATTTTTACTTGCCCAACCTACTACATCATTAGAGGCAGATATCATTGTCTTTTTAGAGACCGCACATCTCTATGACAGCTGTTACGATCAGAATATATATCTCACTTTGTATATGAACTATGATATGGAGCAAGCACGGGGGAGTGGTGTTGCCCCCAAAGGGCAACATACTAATTGCTGGTTTATGCATTGAAGCTAGGAAAATTAAGTCAAAGAAGAGCTTGGTAGTCAACATTGATGTGGAGGTCAAACATATCTATCTTCAAGGTCAACACAAATACTCAAGGTCAATTTCCATGAGAGGTACTTCATTTAAGGTCAAAGTCAGTCAAAAATATGCTTTATAAGACTCTGGGTTGAGAAGATTGGAAGATGCTTTTTGAAGATTGGAAGTTAAAGTTTGGAAGACCACATGGTACTTGGTTCCACATTTAGTCATTTTTATCCATTTCCATATCCATATCTCATTCTTATCCCTTCCTAGTCATTTTCCTTTATTCCTCCCCCACACCATACCTTGCTTAACCCTTTTCTTTCCTAATGTACCTTATTCCCCCCTTGAAATATCCTTCCCATTGTCTCTCATATTTCTTGCCTTATTTCTCTTTTGTATGCCACACCCTTGTAATACCTCTAGCCTAACTTCTCTTTTGCAACCTTCTACATCCCCATGTCTCACTTACTATTGTGCCATAATTGCCCACATCACACGTGTGTTCCTATGGGATATTTGAAAGGCATCAAAATTTCTACCCATTGCTCAAATGATCCAATTCCATTTCCCAAATGATCAAATCATTCAATTATTTTGTAAGGGATATCTTAAACCATAGCCAAGGATTCTTAAAATTACAAAATATAGCATATTCTAGGTTTATACCCTGGAAAATACGGCCACCGTATCGCGAAATTTTTGGAAAAAAATCACTGCTCAACCCTAAATCTGAAAACTCGCCAATCAATCACGGAATGGAATCCTTAAGCTTTGAAAACTATCTACTTTTGTATTCCCGCTCCTAAGCATCACATTAAGCCTAAATTTAAGCCCTAAGATGCCAGAACCATCAAATCTAAACATATATACCGGGGAAACATTGACAGAAGTTTTTTGAAGGCCCAGACGCACTCAAATCCGACATTGATCAATGCTGAGCATGACCTGAAAGATTCTTGAAGTCCCTGAGCATTCCTCGACTGGATTTACAAAGATCTAGTTGATATTACCTTCAAAAATTATCTTATGACTCATGATGGATATTTTACAGTATTTGAAGCTCTGAAGATTCATTATCTATTGTTATTATGATTTACTTACTTTCATATCAATATAATTTGAATGCCAAGTTGATAAGTCTATCTCTGATACTTTTCTTAGCAATTCTTGCCTCAAAATATTTTATAGAAAATCCCTGAGTGTCCCCAAGCACTATTGGCCTACTTGCCATCCATCCTTAGATCATTTGTGAGCTAAAGGCTTTGAAAAAACCAAAAAATACCACCTCTAGTTCAAGTTAGAAAAATCAACATTCTGTTCTGGTCATTTTTTTACTGTATTTTGTCAAATCCAGTCTCAAAAAATACTTCCAAATTTCCAAGTGAGATTTTGACTGCATGTCTCTCTTTCTCATCACCATTAGAGTACATTTGCTTTGGAAATTCTCAAAAATATGCTCAGCAACTCCGAATCTCATTTTCTGATCACTGTTTTCATAGTTTGACCTCTATTGACCAATTTTTGACCTCACTTTGAGATCGAATATCTCTCAGACTTATAATCTGACTTAGTCAGAGACTTCATCACTGGATTCCCACAACTTTTTTGAGCAAGTCTGAAGCAGTTGACTCAGAAAATCAGTCCATTTCTCATCACTACAACCATTTGAGTCAAGGCTCCATTTTCTAGAAGCAAAACTTGAGAGTACTCCCATTGCTTGATTCTTTAAGAGCTCCATATCTGCATTCTTTGTTTGATAATCTCCTGAAACTTGTCTACAGATTAGTTGTGAGTCACCATAGATGTGGATGTTAGAATATCTATAGCTTTGGCCTCCTGAAGACCTGCAATCAAAGCCTTATATTCTGCTACATTAGAAGTGACTTGGGGGAAGATTCTTCCTACTTTAAAGTATGATGAGAAGAATCTTTCAAAATAGCAGCAGATGATGCAACATTTAATTTTTTAGAGATACCTCCATCAAACCATAAGAATCCTGATGGTTCTTGTTTGCTGGGGGGTGCACATTCCATAATAAGAGGAACCATTTCATAATTCTTTGGTCTTGTGTTTTTTATCCTGTAAGATCCCAAGGGTTCTTCAATTAACATTTCCTTAACAAAGTTTACGTCCTCTTTGGAACCATAGGAGCCATCTTGGTTGTCGATTGTAGCAGTTTGAGAGCCATTGGAGATGGTGCATCTCCCTTGAGACCAGACTGGCCTAGCATCTACAGTGGCTAGCCATCTCCTCCCTAAAAGTAAATCATAGATGTCAGATTCATCACCTATATCTTCAAAAGCCACTACAATAAAGTTAGCAGCTACAGTTATGCCTTCTGTGTTAACAGGCACTTTAGTAACCACACCAACAGGAGTAATCTTGGCATTATAAAAGGATCTTAGTAATATGGAAGCCTTCTTGTCCACCTCAAAGCCACACTTCTTCATAATGTGATATGGCATGATGTTTAGGGGAGATCCCCCATCAAGTAATACATTTGAGAAAGTATATCCTCCTAAAGCAGCTGAACACGTGAATGCTCCAGGATCTTCTTCATTCTGTGCTAAAACAAGGTTAGTGGCATCAGCAAAACTTACACAAGCATTTAATTTCTCACCACCAGTTTGCTGAAGTACTCTTTTTCTATAGCTAGGTGCAATTTTTAACAAGGTGAAAAGGTCTACACTTACCTTGGAGTTTTTGAGCAAAACATCAACTTCAGCAAGGTCTTGGTCTTTCTTACCATATTTTTGCTATGGGGGTGGAGCTATCATTTGAGTAGGTGATTCCACTACAGGTGGTGGAGAAAATGAAGGCCTAGTAGTAGGATGTCTACTTGATTCATCGTGTACATTGGCTTCATTCATACTTCTAGTTTGCACTGCCATAACCTCTTCAACTTTGAGAACTTCTGTAGCCTGAATAAACCTTATAGAAGTACTTGATTCAGCAAATCTCACAGGAGGTTTGGGTTCTGGTCTCTTTTCCTTTTCCTGCTTAGCAAAATATTCCTTAACAGCACACTTGATATCAGTATGGCCAAGAACAAATAGGACATTCCTTTCCAAAGTGACCTTTTCTATTGCATTTGGGACACACTTGCCAATAACAAATTTCTGATGGATGGGAGTTCCTATTGCAATGAATACATTCAGAATAAGTTTTACCTGTTCTTGTAGCCTTGAGCTCAACCAGTTGTTTGGTTAATTCTGCTAAAGCCTCAGTGACTTTAGATAGATCTGCCTTGACCTCTGCAACTTGAGAGTTAGCTTCCTCCTCTTTAGATTTCTTCTTTTCCTTCTGTATGGCATAAACTGGAATGGAAGGGTGATGGTCATACTGTGCATCAGTGGCATCAGGGTAGAAAGGATCATGGTTATGGTAGGAAGCATGATGTTTGTCAGGCAAAGTAGAAAGCATCTGAGTAAGGTCAGTGGTTTTGGCAAAAACTTTGCATATAGAGTCGAAACCTTCAGTAGCTTGGATCTTGAGCAGCTTTCTTTGAATATCCGGGTCTCCTTTCCAAACCATTGATGAAAGCAAAGGACCGTGAAAAGAGTTGAATTGTGACTTGAGCTCTTTGGCACCTACTCATGTATGTACTAAATCTTTCTTTTTGTACTGATTCACACTTTCCCGCAGATCTATAGAAAAGCTTTGCAACTCATTAACCAAATCTTTTGAGCGCCCAACTTACCAAACCTATCCAAGAACTTCTTGACAAGCTCATCCCATGAGGTGGTCCCCATTAACTTTTCATAAGTTAACCAAGCACCAGCCTCACTCTCTTCTTTGAAGCATTTTTCAAATTATGAAAGCTTGCACCCTTTTTTAAAACCATAATCCCTGTAATAATCTTCAAATATTCTCAAAAAGTTGTTAGCACTCATACTGGAATCAAAAGTAGGTAAGGGAACAGGAACATTCAATTCAAATTGATATGGCAGATTCTGAAGCAAGCTAGTTGAAAAACTTGAGGGCAATGGCCTTTCTCTGCAATGATCTGGTGCATCAACATCCTCTAATGGTTCTTGCTCTGCTGGAAATTTTTGTTTTGGAGCCATGAGTTCTGAAATCCAGGAAGATCTCGGTAGAACCTCCAAAATGTTGACCCTAAACCTGGCTTAAAGGTCAGCCACAAGGAACCAACCTGAGTTTACACTCAAATTGGGATTAGAACCTCCAGATCACTTAAGGTGATCAGTCTATGCAAGATAAATGTAGAGAAAAGTTCAAAAAACTCAAAGTGTTATACCTTTCCTATGGTAAGACTAGAACTCTGTTTGTTGGAGATTTGATTGAATATCAAAATAAGGAGGGCATACAAATGTGTTTTGAAGAAAGGAAAGATGTATTTGCTTGGGATTATTCTGAGCTCACATGTATTAAAACTGAGGTATGCCAATTTGAAATTAAGATCGAAGAAGGTTGTAAACCTGTTTTTCAAAAATTGAGGAGAATTAATGCTTCATTGATGGGATTAATCAAAGATGAATTGGATAAGATGCTAGATGCAGGTGTTATCATTGAAATCATTAATCCAGAATGGGTATCTTGCATTGTTCCTGTAGAGAAAAAAAGTGGTGCTTTAAGAATTTGCATTGATTACCGAGATCTCAACAAATCCACCATCAAGGACTGTTATCCTTTGCCTTTTTTAGAATAAATCTTATATGCTGTAGCAGGTAAAGAGGTGTACTCATTTTTAGATGGATTCTCAGGATTCAACCAAAGCAACATTAAAGAGGAAGATCAGCCAAAGACTTCATTTATCACTCCCTGGGGCACATATGCTATGAAAAAAATGCCATTTGGTTTAATGAATGCTCCAGCTACCTTCCAAAGGGCAATGGATGTTATTTTCAAATCAATGTCTGCTGAAGAGTTCAGGGTGTACCTAGATGACTGCTAAAGAGTTCAGGGTGTACCTAGATGATCTCTGTCTAGGCTCTCATCTTACTAATCATGTGGAATTACTTGCAAAGATTTGTTCTCTATGCAGGAGTTCAGGAGTTAATCTAAATCCAAAGAAATGCATCTTTTTTGCATCAAAAGGACAGCTCTTAGGACATGAAGTATCCAACCAAGGTATTCAAGTTGCTCAAGATAAGATTGAAGCCCTCAAAAAGCTAGCACCTCCCAAGAATCTAAAGCAGGTTAAGAGTTTTATTGGTATGACAAGTTTCCTTAGGATGTATATTCCAAATTTTGCTCATATTTTGAGTCCCATTTCTAAGTTGACAAGGGTAGGCAAGTTTTCTAAGTCTGAAAGTAAGCATATACCTGTCACATGGACTTCAGAATGCCAAGAGGCTTTTGATTTTCTCATTTTATCCATATGTGAAGCCACACTTTTGAAGAAACCAGATTTGAACATGCCATTTGCAGTTTATATCACTGTTACTAAAAAGGCCATAGGTTTAGCCATTTTGCAGGATAAACACACCATAGTATTTGCAGGTATACAATGGTCTGCCCTTGAAGAAAGATATACCAGGATGGAAAAGAGTGCTGCTGCACTCATGTTTCTTATTAATAGACAAGGACATTTGCTTCTGAAAAGTCAAATCCAAGTTTACATGAAGCAAAACCCAATGGGTTTACTATTTGGTAAGGCAACCAATAAGCCAAAGATCCAGAGATGGGCTTGTAAGTTGCAAAGTTATGATATTTTTGTAAAGGAGTTGCATTTGGTATGAAGTCCTAGCCTCTACTTGCCTTACATATTTTTTGACCACGAAGATGAATTGGACAGTACTGACACTTCACTTGCAATGGCACATTTAGAGGTGACTCAAGGAGATCAAGTTAAGAGAGGATGGCAGCAACCTATTAGAGATTTTTTACAATATGGGATTATCTCTCCAAGCCTCACTTCAAGCCAAAATAGGAGACTCAAGGACAAATGCAGACAATTCAAGTTGATAGACAATGTCTTGTGCAAAGTCAACCGAGATGGAATCTTGTTGAGATGTGTAGATGAAGATGAGTCTGCCCTAATTATCAGGGAAATGCATATAGGTATCTGTGGAGGACATTTTGCTGGTGATACTACAGCAAAATAGATTCTCAGATCTGGATATTACTGGCCTTCTGTTTTTAAGGATTGCTATGCGATTATAAAGACTTGCCATCAATGCCAGATTTTTAGCAAAAGAATTTTACTACCAGCTGCCCTGAACCCTATTATATCTCCAGGACCTTTTCAGATTTGGGGGCTAGATTATATTTGCCCCATTAATCCTTCTTCTGCAGATCAGCATCAACATATCATTGTGGCCACAGATTATTTTACCAAGTGGGCAGAAGCCATACCCTTGAAGCAGGCTAATGCCCTCACAACTGCAAGGTTTCTACATGAATATGTTTGTGCCAGATTTGGTATTCCTGTCAAAATAGTGGATGCACTTTGGGCTTATAGAGTCACTATCAAAGCAGCTACGAATCACACACCTTTCAACTTGGTTTATGGCATAGAAGCAGTTTTGCCAATAGAACTTGAGTTGCCTTCTTTGAGGTTAGCTCATAAATTATGCTTGCCTTTTGAACATGCCTTGCAGGAAAGGATGGATGCCTTGTTACATCTAGATGAGTATAGAATGGAAGCTGAGAACACTAATCTGTTAAAAAGGGCTAAAGATCTGGCTGCATTCAAAGCTGCACATAAAATACAGGGTACCTTTAAGGAGGGAGAGCTTGTCCTTAAGTGGAATAAGTCAAAAGAAGATTCAGCTGGTAAATTTGATAATATTTGGGAAGGGCCTTTTGTGGTGCTGGAACCTGCAGGTACCAACTCTTATTGGCTACAAGAAGTTGCTTCAGGAATGCCATTACCAAATCCTATCAACATCTTGCACTTAAAAAGGTACTGGGACCAGCACGCTTGTTTGTCCCTCTTTTTGCATTAAAAAATCCAAAAAAATCTATAATAGAATTAGAATAGTTAGAATCAATTTGACTTCTGCTATATTCACATTGCTTTGATAAGTTAGTTTTGTGTTTGTAGGATGGACTGATTAGAGAACAGTGTGATTGATCCCAAGGGAGAATGTTTGCTAATGCTTTACCAAGTGTCATATGCAGGAGCACTCTTCTTCCATCCACATTCATCTGCCTTATTGTGGTCCTACCCTCCATCTAGCCATATATTCTTCATTTCATTCCCCTAAACATGCACTCTGCAAATTCAGCTTTACCATCATGGCAGAGTTGCAAGGATTAAGATTAATTTGTTTATGTGTTTCCATGACAGGTGCATTCTTTTCCCATCTATATTCATCGTCATAAGTAGTCCTGCCATTCATTTAGACCCCTCATTCTTGTTTTCATTCCCAAAGAGCACTCTGCATTTCAGCTTCACCACCATAGCAGAGTTGCAAATTTTTTGAAGAAAAGACATGCATTTTCTTGTTTTGGTGAGATCTCAGCACTAGCACATTCATCTTATCTCCTTATACCCTTCACACTTCATTCACACCATCTCCTTATCATCCTCATACTTATTTTCATCCCTATCCATTCATCACACTCTATTCATACCATATTACTACCATATTCACACTCATTACACTCACTTCATCTCATTACCCCACCCTGTTCTCATTTGCACACTCTGGCATAGTTTGAAGACCCCTCTATACACTCCTTTTGGCATAATATGGCTGAGGGGACCAGCCATTTTCTTGTTTTGGCGAGATGTTGCCCCCAAAGGGCAACATACTAATTGTTGGTTTATGCATTGAAGCTAGGAAAATTAAGTCAAAGAAGAGCTTGGTAGTCAACATTGATGTGGAGGTCAAACATATCTATCTTCAAGGTCAACACAAATACTCAAGGTCAATTTCCATGAGAGGTACTTCATTTAAGGTCAATTATAAGACTCTGGGTTGAGAAGATTGGAAGATGCTTTTTGAAGATTGGAAGTTAAAGTTTGGAAGACCACATGGTACTTGGTTCCACATTTAGTCATTTTTATCTATTTCCATATCCATATCTCATTCTTATCCCTTCCTAGTCATTTTCCTTTATTCCTCCCCCACACCATACCTTGCGTAACCCTTTTCTTTCCTAATGTACCTTATTCCCCCCCTTGAAATATCCTTCCCATTGTCTCTCATATTTCTTGCCTTATTTCTCTTTTGTATGCCACACCCTTGTAATACCTCTAGCCTAACTTCTCTTTTGCAACCTTCTACATCCCCATGTCTCACTTACTATTGTGCCATAATTGCCCACATCACACGTGTGTTCCTATGGGATATTTGCTTGAACTTAGCATGTCCCAAAGGCATCAAAATTTCTACCCTGATCCAATTCCATTTCCCAAATGATCAAATCCTTCAATTATTTTGTAAGGAATATCTTAAACCATAGCAAAGGATTCTTAAAATTACAAAATACAGCATATTCCAGGTTTATACCCTGGAAAATACGGTCACCGTATCACGAAATTTTTGGAAAAATACTGTTGTTACCACATCTAGTTCAAGTTAGAAAAATCAACATTCTGTTCTGATCATTTTTTTACTGTATTTTGTCAAATACAGCCTCAAAAAATACTTCCAAGTTTCCAAGTGAGATTTTGACTGCATGTCTCTCTTTCTCATTACTATTAGAGTACATTTGCTTTGGAAATTCTCAAAAATATGCTCAGCAAGTCCAAATCTCATTTTCTGATCACTGTTTTCATAGTTTGACCTCTATTGATCAATTTTTGACCTCACTTTGAGATCGAATATCTCTCAGACTTATAATCTGACTTAGTCAGAGACTTCATCACTGGATTCCCACAACTTTTTTAAGCAAGTCTGAAGCAGTTGACTCAGAAAATCAGTCCATTTCTCATCACTACAACCATTTGAGTCAAGGCTCCATTTTCTAGAAACGGGAAAGGTATAACACTTTGAGTTTTTTACACTTTTCTCTACATTTATCTTGCATAGACTGATCACCTTAAGTGATCTGGAGGTTCTAATCCCAATTTGAGTGTAAACTCAGGTTGGTTCCTTGTGGTTGACCTTTAAGCCAGGTTTAGGGTCAACAAGTGGTCCACGACGAGTGGGTTATTGGAATATGGCAAATATTATGGCAAATATTATGTAAATTTTATTCCTAAGGTCACCTAATAATATAAAGGGGCTGAGCTATAATATCAAAATCAAGGAAAACGTCTAACACAGTTATAAGAACCATTGATATTTATGGAAGGGGTCGAGGCACTGATTACTGGGATGATTATTAGTTGAAGGAGCAGCCCATAGATAACATTCCATATGATAAGTCATGTAATCTAATTAAAGGCACGGAGCTATTTTGATATAAAAGGCAACTGCCTGCTAAAAAAGGCTAAAGTCGTGGAGAGATCTATAAATAAAACCTAGACTTTAGTTAGAGATATCTCCACAACCAGAGCTCCGATGGAGGTGACTTTTACCTCTTTGGAACTGACTCAGAGTCTAGTTTTGGAATTGGGATTTGTATGAGGGAGTTATGGTCAAAAACATGACAAGGGATCACAAATTACTGCTACAGCGACATTACAGATTTGCAGTTACTTTCTGATCTATGGCTACTTGGAGTAGCAAGACTAGCCTAGACGGCCAATAAATCACATGCCAGAGCTTTGTATTTGCCATAGAACTTGTGTTTTGCTCTAACCCAGTGGATCTGGGTGGGTGGTTAATGGTGCTTCCATATTAATTATGCATAAATAAAGTTTCTTTAGTCCAGCGTTCTATTATTTTATTGTGGGTCCTATGATTCTGTGTTGTTACAACAACCCAAATATACATGAATCGTATCAAGTGGTATCAGAGCAGAGGTTTGCGATTCTTTTGGGAACCATAGGCAATGGGATCACCAGTGGGATTTGGACTTTCTAATCTGTGAGAGGAATTAAAGAAGTCAGAAACGATAGAGCTAGGAATTTTCCAGAGGGCCGTAAAGATCATTGTTCTTGTATGTGCTGCAAGAACTACTATTAGTTCTTATTTTGCTGGAGCATGGCATCGAATGAAGAGGAGATTATCATTTTGGAGTTCACAAGAATATAGCTGGATTATCTTAATGGAGTAAAAGCCTTTGTGCATGAAGGGAAATCATATGATTTTAATATTAGAGCGGTTAGTGGAATTGAGGTGTGGATTTGGCGACTATTGCTGCAAGCAAAGCTGGAGCATCAGTTGAAGAGAAAACCCAGTGTTTTCGGAAGATGACATGTATGGTGACTTGGCATTTTTTAATGATGTCATAGGTGACAACAGACACACTGGAGATGTGGAAGTGGAGCCTCGCTAATCGTAAGGTTCCCTTAGTGCACTAGATTTATAGCTGGTCACTGATAAGTGCAGGTGAGCCTGAATTATGGATTTTGGAGGATTAGATCGGGTAAGGATGTGTGATGCCAATGGTGCTGCGATCCTCTAGCCACCTATGGAACCATTGTGCTCGGGGAAGGAATTCGTCTTTTTCCTGCCTCATTGGAGCAGTTGCTTTAGATTATCTAAAGCATAAACTTTAGTAGATTCCTTGTACCAAACTCCACCGGCTATATGGCAGTGATTATATGGCTGCATTGACGGTGGCCAACCAACTTTTGGAGTTGTTCTACCGTAACAGTCCGACAGTATGCAACTATTGTTGACTTGTCTCCTCCTTGTAGACCCGGGGGATTCACCTTTGATCAGCGTATAACCCATGAGAGTTCAACAGAGGGGTGTTTTTTGGACCATTTGCCTACGTATACTTAGGGGTTAGGGGTGTTTTTAGGCACTAATTTGGAGCAATATCTATACACAGAGGGGTCAAATTGCCTTTTAAAATTGTATACACAAGGGGGATTTTTTGCTACCCTCCGAACGCAGATGCCATACTCCCCTTATGTATAAGTGCATCCCCCGGGCTTGTAGAGTACCTAAAATTGATTGGGGCAAAGTATTTCCAACTATTACTTTAGTGCTTTAGAGCCATTAAGTTCCATAAATAAGTTTACATATCCCAAGGGATTATATGCATATCCCAAAGGTTAGTACCCATCAAGGACCTTTCAAGAGAGACCCCTTCTATCCAAAGGTTCTTTATGAACTTATTGTTTATCATTTTGTCCCAGAAATTGAAATTCGTCTCCTCAATCAAGTATTAAATATTTGAAGGGCTTTCAAGCCCCTTACTGCCCAGGAAGCCAACACAACAATAGGCCACAGGGTTTCCTCGAATGCAGAGCCAAAATATGCCCTCGCCTGCTAGGAGAGAGCACCACTCAAGTTATAAAACAAAAGTGTGAAGGTAATAAGCTTTCCATCCAGGTCGCTTAAACATAATGAATAGAGGTCCTTCATTCCTTTCTCCTTCTTTAATATGTTTTTTACGGCCATGATCGATCCCCGTTAACCCAGACCTTTTTGTTTAGTAATTCCAACATTACTCATCAACTGCACACTTGATACATCGTATACAATTAACCCTTTGGTTGTGAGCTATAAAAAATTCTTATTCTTTAGGGTTACCTTCAAATTTTCTTTAACACTCGTGTGGTCTTCTAAAGCACTATTATGCACCGCATAATATAACAGTTTATGTTCTAGGGTTACAACTATGCGTTCAAATATCCCTATGTCTTTTAACCTGCATATCATTGGGGATTATGATTTAAGGTCGTCATAGATCTTACAACTATTAGTCATTAGGTTGTTCTTTCATGACGTCTTGCCATTGTTGTGACATCACAAATGACTTGACATACTCATATAAGCCATAGTCATGTCCTAATTGAAAGAGTTGGCCTTCTTCAGAATTGTAAGTTACCTAGAGTCGTCAGGGCGCCTGCCTTGCGTTATGTAGTTCTTCCTAAATATCCACATATGGTATAACATGGCCAATTAATTTCTACGACCCTGTACCTATTCAGTTCAACTATATATGATCCACACAAGGATCATGTTTGATGTTTAGCCTTCTGTGTCTATGCAAGACACATTTGCGCTTCTAGCAGGTAACTGTTATTCGCCACTCAACCAGGGACTGTACTATAGTACCATTCGACCCCACTACCTTGGGCCTTATTTTGTTCCATTGCCATTTATTTTAAATGCCAACTACAGCATCCTACCTTCGTATATAATAGATTGTACGTTGTCTGCACATTTTAGATGGATTCCAAACCCTTCAGTGGTTAGTTTGGGGTTCACTTATCTTTCTCTCCCCGTGTCACTCCATAGATTACTCCACCAAATTCTATATTGTATGTATCCATGGCACGTACTGCTTTAGCTTACTTAAAGTATAAACCATAGTTTCCCTGCAACAAAACCCATTGCCTATGTGCCATTATGATGTGGCTGAAACCACTGGCATACGAAATGGACAGCGGCCAACTCTATGCTGGAATTGTATATGGTGCCCAATCTTAATCGGGTCCCAAGGTATTTCGACCATCCCTTGCGGTACTCTAGTCACATAAACATTGCTCCCCAATGGGATTGTTACAAAAATCCAATGGTTTGCCTGCAACTCAAGTTGATTTTCCAAATGCTCCTTCAGCTAGATATTCTTTGCGTCCCCAATATCAACCATGTCTTTTCACAATTCTTTATTATTTTCTCACATTATCATATCAACTTCAAATCAGTTTCAAATGTTGTTGTCTTCCAACCCCGTCAGAATGATACGGGGGCATTAAATCGTCTAGATCCCATAATAGTAAACCCCTATATTCAAACTTTCTTTAGCAACTGCCATAGGGTTATCTATTTTTTGGTCCTTTTAAGTAAGGTAATTCTAAGAATATATGGACTACTGGCCTATTTCCCTGACTTAAACTCTTTTCACGTTCCTTAGTCAGTTGTACCTACCGAAAACAATCAACTCCCAATAATGGAGATAACTTACATGCTTATCTCTGGTAGATTATACCTAAGCCAATATCTTCATCTTTGGACCTTCTCAGGCAATATTCCATGAATATCCTATTATCTTCATGTACGACATAAATCCGAATGTCACATCGACATCTCTGTTGTCATCATTAATGTATTCCATACTACTACATCTTTTGAACATTACCGACTGCTACTTTGTTATTATGACATATAGTAACATGTGTGGGCCATTCCTAAGTCTACAATCATATGTGATTGTTTGACATAGCCATGTTCATCGTTGCAGGCCATATCATAGGATCCCACACATCCACAAGTATCATACACGTGCTTTACCATGTATAGTCTTGTTTTGGCTTCTCGTCATAATCTCTTCATGTGCCATAATCTCGTGGATGATATTCTGCACCAGAAATTCAACTTCTTGTTACCTCAAACGTTTGTCACAAGTTGTTGATCTTGTGTCATAGCTATGTTGTGGATTCTACACAATTCTCTGAGTCTACGACTAATCCTTATGGTCTCTGAACTAAAAGTTCTATCATACATCCTTTCTTTTTTTGTTATGCTTCTGGATTAAATGGTCCTAGTTCACATATACCCGAGTAGCTCCTCCTCGAGATACAAACTACAGTACCAAGTCCAGACCACCTTCTCCTTGGAAGGATGCTCATTGGGCACCTACCTTATTCATACTGCACACTTTGGGCTATTCAAAAAGTCTATTCAGATTTCCTATATTTGAAATGCTGTTAACAATAATTTTCAACCTGTGATGTGTTACCCGACAACAACCCATGGCCATGTGAGTAGGCCTGATGCTGAGGACAACATCGTTTGTAAGGTGGGAAGAATGTGACATGTTTTTTAATACGTAATACGTACAAAATACATGACACGTCACTGTTGAAGGTGTTCTTGGCAAACCTTCAACCTCGATAGTTTAGAACCTCCAGGTTGCTTCAGGCAACCACTTTGAGCAAAAAGATAGATTGCAAAGAAAAAACTCAAACTTTGAGTTGGAAGTGCTTTCCCAAATTAAGAAAAAGAAAACCTCAGCAAAACTTATGCCATTTACTATCGGACTCGAGTTTCAATGTGATTCCAATTCAAAAAAGTGCTTTGACATCCAAAGAATCTATATTCAAAAGTCAGATGCAAGAAAATATGTAGACGACCCTAAAATCTGCAAACTTGTCCAAGTCAAAACTTGGTCAACATCCCTGGCAGCAAGTTAAAATTTGCAAATAGGAAAGTACAACACTTTTTTCACTTCTGACACTTTGTACTAACTCTGACAGAACTGAAAACAAGGTGCATCAAGTTGTTTGCCAAAAAATCATGCAATAATGCTTAGAAATTTTGATTTTTTTCAAAAAACTGACACAATGCAAGAACCAACAAGCAAATCTTCGCAAATCGAGTTTGAGCAATCTTTTTTTCACTTCTAACAACTTCTGACAACTCTGACAGATCTGCAAGCAAGGTGCATCAACTTTTTTGAGAAGAATTCATGCTCAAATAGTCAGCAAACTTTTTTTTCTGCCAAAAAATCTGTTTCTTTGCAAAATCCAGCAAACAAACTTTTGTAGATTAAGTTTTGCATTTCTCAACTTACTTGTAAGAGTTAATTTTCTTGAAAAACAACTATTATAGAGTTGAACAATTCAATATATGAGATCTCAGCTTCTTTGGAATCTTGCTCAAGGTACAGTGTGTGGTACAATGCGCTTATAAGGGGTAAAAAATGTGAAATGTTAGAATATTACTCAAGATTTCTGAAGGTTAAATGGGCGTATTCGTAGCTTTGTACGTATATTGATGATGCTGGAAATTGAAGTCCAAGGTTTTGTTGTTGGAGAGAACAGATGCAGGGGAGTCGATGGTTTCTTCTGCTGCAGATGTTGGTGTGTTCGACTTGTCGGCAGGTATCCAACACGTAGGAGATTGGGTGAGGCGTTCGACATGCTGCAGGTATAAGGCGATGGGCGGCTTTAGGTAAGTCATACTGTAGATTTGTGTATGTTCTTGCCCTTGTCAGCCGATTTCGTGGTAGTGAGATTGGTTTGTGAGGTCTGCTTTCTTCCGGACCTTGCTTTTGCAAGAGGTTCTGTCATAAATAGTGAGGCCGGTTTTGCCATGTGCTTTCAATTGTTACTGTTCCTGCTGTTATGAGGACCTCTGTCACAAGGAATTGCAGCTTTGCCACAATAAAGGTTGATAAATTGGAGCTTCACCACAATAAATTGCAAGTTGGGAGAGGCGGCCACATTTGAGAGGTAACATGCTGAAGAGACAGGCAAGGTAAGGGAGGGAAAAATTGGGGTCAATCTATATGCTGGAACGATAGATGAGGTCGTAGATGTCTGTGCTCAGAGTAGGGGTAGTGCAAAGGCTAGAGAGGACGGAAAGGTTGTAGAGGAGGGAACTGGGCTTCTGATGTCGGGCCACTCGATATGCGAGGAATGGATATCCCGCAGCACATGTATGAGCCGCCCCGTCGGTTCCGCAAGTCCGTCTGATTTCGTGGGCCGGGGCGCTTTGAAAGGGGTTCTCGGAATTGACCACCAGATTGCCAAAGCCGTCTTCAGGACGACTATTAGAACTCCCATGCAAGTGAATACTGAAATTAAGAAAGCGTTTGGTTTGGGCCTTCACAAGCCAGCAGGTGTGCTTCGCAAAGTCCATCACAAGTTCGCAAGTGAAAAGCAGATAGAAATGGGAAAAGATCTTTACTTGAGGTACGGGGCGGGGGATTTGAAGAACCTTGTTGTCCTTGACAACAAGAACGTCTTGCATAGGGCTGCCCACTACGTGAATTACCATGGCAGGAAGCATATATCTGCCAGTCTTGTCTATAATGTCTGTCCTATGTTGCGCACAAGAAAGTTCATCCTGTCCAACCAGTGGATCTTACCTACGAACACGGCATCATATCCGAGCATAGAGTGAAGGCCGCTTAGAAGATAACCCTTAATCCTGAGCGTGCAATGCCTAGTGATGTGAGGTGCATCTTGTTTGGTGTGCCTGCTGGGATGCAGCCCGTAGAAAGGGTTGGAAAGGCAAGGAGGCACTATTGGGATGATGCATGCAGCGAAGGCGACGACGACGCTCACTTTGTTGATGTGGAGGACGAAGAATACAGGCCAGAAGCGGGAGGAGAGGGGATTGGAGCTGATTACATTCCCCTGAACTTCTTTGATTATACCATGGCTATGGGCTAGTGCTTTGTTGTTCGTATGATGTGTAGCTACTGCTTTGCTGCTTTAGTTTTGTTCTTCTTGTTTCATCTACATGTTGTTGTACTTTGGGCTGAGTTCCATATGAATATGAAGTTGTATTTCTATTTCTGTGTAAATTATGTCGTTCTCATAGTGTAGTGCAGTTCGTGGCAGCATTGTGATGCATTTCATACGACAAGTTATCCTGTTATCATGCAGGTATGCTAGCAATGGAGGCCAACGGTCATGTGTTGGCTCCAGAGGTGATTGAGATTAGCGACAGCAACAACGATGTTGCCATGCGTGAACCTGCTAGCCGCCCAAGCGTTCCACCTCCTCCAGATTTGACATTGCCGTGCCCTCCTGCTCTTGTGCATATGGCTCTGCCGAGCTTGCCTGCTATGTTGCACTAGTCGTCTGGCGGTGGCCCCATTGCCCCATTACACATGGGTCGCCATATGGAACCTATGGATGCCCCTCCCCGCTATGATGCCCTCTCGTGGCCGGCCCTAGTTGCAAATGGGTTGCCCAATCCTGTTATTGCTTCCCGCCAGGAACGAAAGATGTGCGGTGGCGGTGGTGCTTGAGAATGTGGTGGGGATCAACACGATTGGTCGAGAGCGTGGCGGCCGAGTCCTGAGAGTGCAACTGGCAAGGTTGTTCCATGCATTGGAACAATGTCTTGGTGTTATGGAATGGGAGCAGGTGAACGTGTCCGTGGAGGAGAGACAGGCCCTCAGAGCACATATGAACCTGGCGAGAGGTATCCTCATGCGAGAGCTTCGCAGGATGGATGGCCTGCAAAGGAGGCATGCCGCTGCCCGAACCTTAGGTATAATTAGTTTTAGATTTGCTTCCTGCATTGCATGTCATAGTGTGTTTGAGCATGTTATTTGCACAGAAAAAAAAAAAAAATCTGCCGGTGTGTTTCAGCATGCTTGCTTTAGCATTTTTGCATGGGAATAGCCCCCCCCGGCTTTAGGCCGTGGTGGAGCATGGAAAATTGTCTTCCATGAGGGGTTCAAGTCCCCGTGCTCCGCTGTTGTTTACTTACTGTCCCTGTGCAGATGTGGTGGAGCGCTGGTTGCATGGCGGGCCACGTGGTTTCGTGCTGGTGTAACAGATGTGCAAAGAGAGGAATGCATCCCTCATGCAACCTGCAGTAGGCTTGGTAATGTACTTGTGTTTGCCATGAGTTATTGATTTAGTTTCGGGTCATGTGATTGACCTCACTGTTGTTGTGCGTGAACAGGCCCTGGATGCTTCAGTGTTTTGGCTACATCTACTTCCTTCCTCAACTCATTGTAAGTACTGCCCATATTTGTTGATGTGCTATCATTGCGTTTGGGTACCAGGAGTTCCTGCCTTCAAAGTTTTTGAATCCCCCCCCAACAGGATTACAAAATGGGGATCCAGAAGATCCACAATTCATATATACACTGAGAAGAACTCAACAAGCACAAAGGGCAGACTGGATTCTATTTAACGCTTTTGATGATTTAGAAATGGATTTACTGTCTCAGTTTCTTTTGCAATTGGTCCTCTATTTGCAGTCACAGCATTTGGCACAATCGATGAACCCCAATTTCATGAAGTTCTAGCAGCATGGAGAGAGGACAAATCATGCATGAGATGGCTAGATACAAAGTCTCAAAATTCTGTTGTGTATGTGTCCTTCGGCACCATAGCCAGGCCTTGTGCAGAGCAAGTGCAAGAAGTTGCTGAGGCATTACAGGCAAGTGGCTATCCATTTTTATGGGCTATTAGGCCGGATCTCATACAGGGTAATGTAGACAAATTTCTTGAGGATTTTATTATCAGAAACACAGAACATGGAATGATTATTCCATGGGCTCCTCAGATACATGTGCTTAAACACCCTTCAATACGTGGGTTTTTGTCGCATTGTGGCTGTAATTTTTGCTGGCAGTGCGATAACGGTATGCACAAGTTAGACAGTATTTTGTCATTATTTGATCTACAAATATGTTTCCACATATTATTTCATCTAGAAATATGCTTTTACATTTCTGGATTTTCAACTCACACAACTCAGCTTATCTCTGAAAAGTTTTCCTCTACAAATATGCTTCTAGATTTGTAGATTCTGCACTGACACAATTGAGCTTATCTCTGAATCGTGCAAGCCATTGCCCGAGACAGCCAAACCAAGATTATTAAGATGCTTTAGTGTTGTCATTAACATTATTAGTGTTTTGCTGTGACATGCTGGTCGTGTGAAGGTTTAGAGGTTGAATTGTTGGATTTGTTCAAATGGATGCATGTTTCTCAAATGCGTGCAGGCATGTCATATCACCTTGTGTCTGCCTCTATTGGCAGGGGGTTCAAGTCCCCTCTTTTGCATGAGTTCTTGTCATTTGCGTGTATGTTGACTCTTGGCAATGGTTTGTAAATCTTATGGTGATGTGGAAATTGCAGTTTGACCCCATCATGGAGTCAACCGACGGTGGAGAATGCTGTGGGAGGAATAACACAAGGAATATTCCTCTGATCAGCGGTCAGGGATGAGTGATAAGGACTAGATTTGCCTTACTCAAATTCAGACTTTACCTCTTCATTTTCCCATATTGCATTCTCAAATGTGAATTGAATGAAATTCTTAAGCCAAAGGGTCGGATTTTCATTCATAAAGACAACATACAATCAATCAAATAATTCCCAAGCTCTAAGGTCTTGGGCACATGATCAAAAGTCTAATAAATAATGAAATTTCAGAAAATATTGCCTCCCGGTATAGGCTCAGGCCCTTTTTCCACAGCAGTCTTATTTTATGGCTGTCGTATTTTTATAAGACACCCTTTTGGGCTCCACATCAGCTCCATGTCATAGATAAGACACGTCCTAAAAATTCTATTTTCCATTGCTTAAATATAAGACATGTCTAATTAGGATAAGACGTGTCTTATAATCTGGGTTTTTCACAGACCAATTTTCCAAACCTTGAGCAAAGATCTGTTGCAGCAATCTACGAGGAAAAGCTGGAAATCCGACCTGTGCGATTTCTCCGAGCTGCAAAGCGACTTGCAAGAACACAACATAGACTCTGGTAAGGACATATGGTTGAATATTTCCAAGACCCATTCGAAGGTGACTCTGCAAAATTTGATATCCATGGCTGTCCATTCGAAGCTGCTATCCATGGCCTGGAGGTTGCTTGCACGTCGCTGCCGATGGATGCTAATGCATACCTTCTGTTCAACGGTTCAAAATAAATTACCTGTGGTGATTGTTGGAGCTGGTCCTGTCGGTTTAACTCTTGCTATCATGCTCAGGAAACTTGGTGAGGACAACTAAATTAGTAAAATTTTAATTTCTTTCCTCCCGAATTGCTCTGATAGATCAATCATGATTTAAGTTGGGAGATTGTCCACTGGAGCAAGTTTATTTATTGCGATTCTCTTTCTGGCCCAATGCTTGGTGCAGTGAATCATATCTCAGATGAAGGTTCTGGTCCAACTAGGCAATTTTTTTTCAGGCTACAGAATCTTTGCAGAGAGATCACGTTGCTGTGGTATATAGAATACTACAAGTTCTCATGCTTAGACGGTTTTCTGCTGGGAAGCCTGTAAACAAGAATATTCGAATTGAGCGAGTGAAGAAACCCACATCGGTAAAGCTCGTAAATAGGGTATTCAAGCCCAAGAACAAGAATCGAAGCCTATAAGCAAGAATCGAAGCCTTCATGACTCGAGCTTTCCATTCCGGCGCCATCGATTCCAAACTTTCTTTAGGACACCCTAAATTTTAGGCGAAGAAACCCTTTGATTGGATAAAATTAGGCCCTTTTTCCACTACACTAATCTTATATTTATGAAGATATCAATAAGACATGCTGGTTTTTCCACTGCAACTTATAAGACATGTCTTATAAGCATTCCGTACAACTAAGGAGTCTTATTTTCTTCCGGGGAGTTTCCCCCGCCACAAAATAAGATGTCTAATTTTATCCAATCAAAGGGTTTCTTCGCCTAAAATTTAGGGTGTCCTAAAGAAAGTTTAGAATCGATGGCGGAATGGAAAGCTCGAGTCATGAAGGCTTCGATTCTTGCTTACAGGCTTCGATTCTTGTTTTACGTGCTTCAATATACCCTTTACGACTTTACCGGCGATTTCTTCACGGTTCAATACCCTATTCTTGTTTACGTGCTTCAATACGATCTTATTTACGTGGCTTTTACCGACGGCCATGGGGTTCATCTCAAGACCCTATTTTGGTTCCGGGTTTAAGATATGCAAAGCAGAAAACCGCCTAAGCATGAGAACTTGTAGTATTCTATATACTACAAAGAACGGATCTCCGCAAAGATTCTCGTGAGTCCCAAAAAAATTGCCTAGTTGGACCGTAACCTTCATCCGAGATATGATTCAATCGCACTGCATTGGGCCGAAAGAGAATCGCAATAAATAAACTTGTGCCAAAGGGACAATCTCCCAACTTAAATCATGATTGATCTATCGTATAATTCGAGGAAAGAAATTAAAATTTTACTAATTTAGTTGTCCTCACCAAGTTTCCTCGAGCATGATAACAAGAGTTAAACCGACAGATTCACTAGCCCAACAATCACCACTGTAATTTATTTTGAACCGATGAATGTATATATGCATTAGCATCCATCTACAATGACGCAAGCAACCTCCGTGCCATGGACAAATTTCAATGGATAGCCATGGATATCGAATTTTGCAGAGTCACCTTCGAATGGGTCTTGGAAATATACAACCATATGTCCTTACCAGAGTCTATATTGTGTTCTTGCAAGTCGCTTTAGGCGGGAGAAATCGCACAGTCCATTTCCAAATTTTCCTCAGATTGTCCGCAATGTGATCTTTGCTCAAGGTTTGGAAAATTGGTCTGTGGAAAACCCAGATTATAAGACACGTCTTATCCTAATTAGACATGTCTTATATTTAAGCAATGGAAAATAGAATTTTTAGGACGTGTCTTATCTATGACATGGAGCTGATGTGGAGCCCAAAAGGGTGTCTTATAAAAATACGACAGCCATAAATAAGACTGCTGTGGAAAAAGGGCCTTAGACGTCTTATTTTGTGGCGGGGGAAACTCCCCGGAAGAAAATAAGACTCCTTAGTTGTACGGAATGCTTATAAGACATGTCTTATAAGTTGCATTGGAAAAACCAGCATGTCTTATATGCTTATGTGGCCCAACGATATCTATGATATCTTCATAAATATAAGACATTAGTGTAGTGGAAAAAGCCTCAGGGAAGAGAATCGAAGCAAAGTGGTCCTATCAATGTACCCAATATTTGGCATATCGCCGTACGCCAACAAGCGCAACAAAAGACGACGGAGGATAATACCCAGTGGTAATGATATCCATGACCCATGCGTGGCAAACCCGACATAAGATATCATTTCCTTTTCGAGCATCAGAACATGTATGTCAGATGCCACAGGGATTTTTCGTTCGTCAGCTTTAGTGACGACCAGAGATAGTCCTTGATCAGCTATTGATCAGCTAAATTCCTGGATTATGGCGAATCTGAAAATATGGAGATGGCTGTTAAAGCGTCAATGACTGATTCTAAATATAGAATGCATTTCGCTAAGCTAGACGATTCTCCTATGTTCAGAAAACAGGTAATGCTTCACAGTTTTGAGGTTATACATTCTAAGCAATTCCCTGTGAAAACCATAAGATGACGGTTCGCCTAATGGAGGACAACCGAACAGATCAGAGCGATATATAAGTTGTAACAGTATAAATATGTTAAAATTTTCTTGTTTATGTGTGTATAGGTCAGATGTTACACAACCTGTAGATAGAGCAGATATACCATATAGATCCGCTCCATCAGTGACGTCCATGCAAGCTTTACTTATTGGAAAACTCATCAGTTATAGACACTTTGGGTTTGCACACGAATAATTCAATAAATTGGATCAAGGTGCAATTTAACAAGTTAGAGAAACATGTAACATTCTCATTCTAGCTACATGTGCAGATTCAGGCATTAGAGGAAAGCGCTGACATTTTGAGGGAACGCTGCCAAAAGTTCTACAAGGGATGCCGGAAATACACGTACGTGTCCGATTTCCTTTTCCTTTTTGAAGCAGGACAATTATTGAGAAGTCAATAGAAGAATTTTACAAAAGTCCAGCATACCAGTCTCTTAGCTAGCTAATAATGGGAAAAGTATAAAAGTAGTGTGAAAGAATAGCCTCATGATGTAAGTAAACGTACCCTACATGGTGGGAGGTGATTCCTTTTACCTTGTAACGAAAGTGATACTTTCATGATTGTCTTGATTAATCTTCACACCTATCTTGATGCTGTTTATCCAACTCTGTTGTGGAGCAAGAGTTTTATCTGCATATGATGGACCTCTCTCAGTCCCTTCCTTATGCTTGAGTATGCTTCTCCTCCTCTAATATAGTTCATTTTCTATCGTGTTTCTGTTTTATTTGCTCGCTTGACCTAGCACTTTATAATCATGAAGATGCTCTCTGATGATACATAATTGATATATTTTTTTGATTTCATAGTAGGGTCCCTCCCTTCTCGTAACATAATTGTAATCACCAATCAGTAATAAGAGAGTGATTGAATTTCTGAAAGGCTCAGTGACATCTCCACTACTGGGAAGTGAAATGAAATGATCTAAGCATAAGCCACACTTCATGTGCTTTATGCCTTTTTCTCTGCCAGTTTGAATCTTCAGTTGATTTGATGATAACATGAATTTCTCTATCTGGAAGGTCTGTATTCAAACAGCCAGGTCATAGTATAAAACTCTCAGCTGAAATAAAATAACCTGTGAATGTAAATGCAGAAGGCATGATGCATTTAAGAGAAAAAAGCCTGAATAGTTGATTCAGCCTAAGGAAACAAAAGCAAAGTGATGTAGGAGTTTAAAGAAGACAAACTGATGATTCCTTACACAGATGATGGTGTGGCATAAAGTAGTCCAGTCGTCATATTACTAGGAGATAATGTTAAGTGAAGTTCCTTGTGTGCTCTTAACAATAACCTTGTGTTACGTCAGTGTATATAAGTTAGCTCCTTTTAACTAGACCAGTTAGATAAAGGTCACTTCATAGTCTTTCATGTCTTAAGATTTGTCACTTTAAATACCATGTCTAGCTGCATGGACAAAGCAGCAGATTCTGCTTTAGTATTTGGAGGAGGAACAATGCCTTGCTCATGATCATCTCTTTTCAAGAAGTTTACCTGGGTCCCTTTATCTGTGTCCATTCTCTAGATAACAGATCCATTTCCCACATCGAAGATCCACATAAAGCAGCTATTATAATCAAAATATTAAAAAGACATGTTTTGCTGGAACATCTTCTGAAAGCAACTTATTCGAGCATGGCTAGTAAAGCATAGTTTAAATATAAAGAAAGCCATGCATAGATTTTGCATTTTTAATGCAGAAAATAAGTCCCTTAAATCAACAACCTCAGAAATTAAAGTAGAAATAGGAATGACGTGTATCTTTCAAGTGAGTTTCTGTAAAAGTAACATGTGATGATGTCTGAAATCTGGTCCGATCATCGTCTTATTGAAGGTTAGATGTTAGGGTCAAATTTCTTACTCTATCACCCCTTCTGAAACTGATCTCTAACTAAGAAGAAAGAAGAATGAAAGTATAGACAGTAGGGAAAATAATCATGAAGTCTTTTTCTTCAAAGGCTGAATACAGAAGAGTTCCATCATCTTCAAAGCTAGTGATTAGATGAGGAACTGGTGCTTTGCTCGTGATCATCTTTTCAAACTGTTTACCTAGAGTCTCTTCATTTGTGTCCATTATCTAGATATCAGGTCCATTCCTCAGACCAAGGCCCCATATAAAGCAGCTACTATAACCAAATATTGGAGAGACATATTTTTGCTAGAACATCTTCTGAAAATAACTTTTTTCTAGTACGTCTAGTAAAGGGTAGTATAAATAGTGAGCCATCATGCGGAAGATAGGTTCTTTAAATTGCATTTCCAAGTATGCATAATGCGAAATGACCTCATTGCCTGATTCTCTTGGAGTTAAATGCGGAATTCCATGATGCATTACAAGATGAAATGTGAATACAAGAAGTGCTTAGATGGTCATGAAAACAAAGTTGCAACAAAGAATGACTTGTAACTTTTCAAGTAAGTGATGATGGCGTCGCTTTAAAAATTACATGTGATGAGTCAATAACTGCTCAAACAGTACTCATCAAACTGAACTCTAACTAAGAAGGAAATATACAATAATCATGATGTCTTGGCTTCAAAGACTGAACACATAAGAATTCCATTGTTTAGTAGTTTAGTCATGCCATTTACCATATTGGAGAGTAAGAACTGATTAATCAGGCTTGTTCCCAATGAAGGACAAGTGTGCAGATAAGTTTGGGATAATAACTTTCTGTGTTAAGTTTCTGATACAACAAGTTGGACCAGGAATTCAGCACAATTATTCTGCCGATGAGAGCAGCAGACTGCTTCTTCAAGCCAATCTGAAAATAAGCATCAAAACTTATGTCTCCTCTTTATAGTTTTTTTTTCCCTGTTTGGCTCTCAATTTTAACATGGAATAAAACTTCAGCTTTTTATAAAACAATGAATCCATGACTGAAGTAAATTCACATTTTGTATGGTGGTCTGTTGCATCCAGGGAAGGGCTTGGAGAAGCCTATGATGGAGACATAGAATTTGCAACATCACTAGAAGCTTTTGGGGGTGGCCATGATGATCCTATTAGCGTTGCTGTTGGAGGTGTGATTGCAGTTCAATCTTGCGATATGAAAATATCAATTTTAAATAAGGCTATCGTGTAGTGTTTGGCTCATTAACTGCCTTGCTACTTGCAGGACCCGTGATGACTAAATTTACTATTGCACTTCGGGAAATTGCAACGTATAAAGAAGTCCTTCGTTTCCAGGTGAAATTGGAACCGTGGTAGAAACATGATTTGTAAATCTTAGAAGGAACTTAAATGCGTCGGGTTGGCAAGCACTATGCGAAATAGTATGATTTCGCTTCCATATATCTAGAGAAAACAAAAAGCCAGTACTTGTTGCCCTAAAGTGCTTGTATGTTTATTTGTTATAGGTCACACGGAATTAGAGATGATTGCATCCCATAGTTGTCCAAACAGTGTTAATTGCATGTTCATTTTAATGACACCGTAAACGAAGTCAATAGAAGTGATTGGGGACCATGTGGCTCATGATAGATGCCAATCTTGGTGTATAAGTGAATCAAACAAAGCTAGAGAAAGTATTCCTCGAAGCCTTCTGAGCATCAGCAGTACTGGAATAATAAAATTATGACAAATCTTGCAAGAATGGCAGACTGATGATTTTTCTCAGCAGTGTGGAGCCAGAATCAGATTGGTTTGACGATAACTTATCGTGTTCGAGTAATCCATTGTCCTTTGAAGGTTCCTAGTATTTGCAAAGTTCCTGACAAAAGTCACTAATTTCAGTTTGCTATTACTCAATTCGCATTGAAAGGTTATTTTCTTTTCAGTTGAAGTTCTTACTTTCCTAGAGAGTTGGGTAAAGGGACGAATCTTTGGATAATTTCAACAAACCAATTAAGGGCTCCTATTTGTGCTTGGTTATAGACCTGAAGTCTGTACTCAAGCCAGTTCCAACCGTTCACAATCAGGGAAATACCTCTCAAATCTACAGGTACTGTAAAGGGTTTGAGAAGGTGTTTGTCTTTGCATACAAACATCTTGCAACCAATATAAAACTGCAGAAATCATCTTGATAAGGCGTTGGATCATGTAACCGATCATGTAACCAGTATAAAGCTGGAATCACCTTCACTAAGAACTTGATTCTGGATATGGACGATGTGGGCTCAAAATGTTGGTCCTCTAGACAGTATGGTCAGTAGATATCTCTTGCTTTCTTCCTCTCTCTGTTGCGGTGGAGCTTGGAGATGTTTTTCCTGAGCAACTAAAAATCTGACAGAAACGGAAATGGATGTAATAGGAAGCTGCCATTAATTAAAGAATTGAAACATAGAACTTCATATACCCTCCTAAGAAACCTCTAGATTGGTTTGCTAAGAGTTGATCAAGAAGCCAGGTGGTAACTACGAAAGCAGAAAGAACTTTCCTTTTGAATCATGCAAATATGGCATGTTGGGGCTTTATGTTTTTGGTGTGAAGAAGGGACGAGGTAAACCACCACAGCTGAATATACCGTATAAAGTTCCTGACAAGTAGCTGCTCGCCTTTATCAGGCTTATCCATCTACGACATCACTGTGATGTGGGATTGCCGATATGAGTTACAGGAAATCATGTAATAACACAATTGCCAAAGTTCTAGGGTTTTTGTGTTCACGAGGGCGTTGGCTTTACAATGAATCTGCGTTGTGCTGTTAGGGCTAATTAATTCTCAGTATAGCCTTCCATCACGTGATTTGCATCTGGCTGAAATTCTGATTACTTTTTGTTAGCATATGACATATGGCTTTATAAGAGAGCCATGTCAGCAACATAAGTGGCATGCCTATCATCTAGCGTCTCTGTCAATAGTCTCCAGATCTTGGAATAAATTTTGCCAAATTTTGCCTTTTTTCCAGTAATGTAGCCGGCTATTGTCAGAAAACCTTTAGATCCGTTGATCTTAGCTTTCTTGACAAGTTCATATAAATTGGGCCTGGTTTTGTGTACATTTGGGAAGGATTTGTTCAAATTTCACATCAATTTTATAAATCTAATTCAATCTCAAATCATTCTATATTTTAACAATTTTTACACTTAAGTGCGAATCGCATATCAGTCATGGTTACTATGCATATTGGCAAGATAATCTAGAGATTTAAATGTCAGTTGCATGATTTGGGTGATGTGTTGCTATCTACCTGGGCTCCTACCACTCCCAAAAAGAAAAAGAAAGACAATCTAGTGTTGTATATGGAGAGCTACTGTTTCAGATGCATTCAATAGTGGAGTTAGGATCAAAGGGAAAGGACGCTAGAGAAGAGGAAAATGGAACAAATTATGAACACAATACAAAATAAGTATGCACTTGGTACCAACTGTACAAATGTACAGGTCAGCCTACGTGCATGTATGTACATGAGATCGCATATATAAGTTCTATACACTCTCCCTGAAACTACATATGTGAGTTTCCTTACACAGCTCTAATCCTGCATAAAGAAAACATCTGAATCTGATATGTACACATTTTGGATCCTGTATTAACATCTTCAAACTTGTACACATCTTCATATTCCTGTACAAATGAAATGTAAAGTGTCTGGAAGACTGACCATCCAGATCTGTACCTAAGCTTGATTATGCAGCTGATATATGCTCAAAAAATTGAGTTTCCACAGAGGCTGCACTAAACTCTCTTTTCAAAAGCATTTGCTGGCAAAAGATCTCTTTAACATGGGACAGTAACAGTCCTGCCCTAGAAATGACTTTCTAAGTTGCAATCAATCAACATGAAACATCAATCCTGCAACTAGGAAGTCTGCATCTCAGGCTCTATCTGATCGGATTTGTTTTTATCTAAACTCAACTTTCATAGGCGCACTAAATCACTGGCGTATGCCATCTGCGCACTCCATCACTGCCATATGCCATCTGCTGCCTTTCTGCACTCCATCACTGTTGTACTAACTAAGTTCGTAAGATATATGTTTCTTAAAATAAGATGCTTAGATGCAGATGTGTGCGCATCGACCCTCGCATCTACCATAGATGTATCACCTATTCTTTTTAATAAAAGTAAAGTTTTGTCCAAAACCTTTGCCTAGGTTGCCTGGACCTGCTGACCTAAAAACAGATACCATTTAAATCGAGGACATAAGTCTCAGGTTAGTGAATCTATTGTGTGTTTCTGAGTTCTATCGAAGAATGGGATATTCAGTTATTTTCACAAATAGGAAAGTTCATATTACTTAAAAGAATCCTCTTAAGTTTGTAAAGTTGCAAACTTTACTCCAATGGCTCGAGGACATTTAAATGATGAAGGTCTTTATATTTTCAATATTAGTAGCTGCAATTTTATATACTTAAGCTTAGGTCTGAAGCTCAACATAAATTCCAAAAAAAATTAGTGTTTTGGTTGAAAGAGAATTTTAGGCTATTCCTACAGACAATGCTGAGGAATATCTCTCGGCTCAGTTTCAGGACTTTTTTGATAGTAAGGTTGCTGATAGAGCTATCAAAGTTATCTTTATTGAATATCCAGAAAAGCGTGGATTCTTCTGAGTTTTATGAAACAGCGGCAGCTGTCAACTATGTCAAAATTCTTCGAGATTTTCACATTTCTAGATGCCCCTGCTACTCAACCTTCTGTAGCCATCTGTGTTACCTGTACCATCTGTTATAGGACCATCTGAACCATCTGTTCTACCAACATTCCAACTATCTGTCTCTTTTTCCTTACAGACAAATGGTCAAAACTATCAGACTGATGTTTCTTTACCAGATCATCTTTTTCCTACCTCACAACCTGAGTCTAATGTTTCTTCTCAGTCTGATTTGTCTAAGTCTACTCTATATGAACAGTTTGAACCATTGGACTATGTCGAGCCTGCATAGTCTCCACTTTCCACTCCATTATCTATTCCTCTTCAAAATCAAGTGGAATTGTTGAGCTATCCAGCTTCATGTGATGGAAGTCTAAAAAGATCTCGCAGACAAGCAGGTCTCTCAGCTTTGAAAATTTCCTGTAATTTCGCTCTAGTGGCCCAAGTTCAAGAATATGTGGAACCTGCTATTTATGCTCAAGCCAAGATATGCAAGAAGTTACTATGCTTCATAAGCAAAATATATGGGATTGGCCTCTTCACAAAAATATATTGGTGCAAAGTGAGTGAGCGAACTGAATGAAAAAAATAAAGCATGACTGTCATGTCTTGTTAAAAGCTGTTAGCAAGACACATGTCAAGTGTCACCATTCATAGATGACTAGGCATGCCACCTAGGTGTTGCTGACATGGCTCTCCTATAAAGCCATAGTCACGCTTCATTGTTTTTCATTCAGAGTTCACTCACTAGACTAGCTAGATCGTCTATCTCATTCTATCCTTGCATAGTCTTCATCCTATTCATATCCAGTCATATCTTCATGGTATCAGAGCTTAATGCAAGGAGGAATTGAGTGCCGAATCCTAGCGGGTGGGATCAGAATGACTTTTCCTTTTTCGGGTCTGATCAGGAGGAATTTGAATCGATTCAAATTCGAATTTGAATCGTTGGTTGAAATCGTTGGCTGAAATAAATTTTCGTCAACTTTTAGGGCTGGATGTGATACACGTCACCTAGAATATTTTTAGCTTGCCGGATTCTCTCATTTTTTTGACGTTTGGTCAAAACTACGTGAAGAACACCCGAGATGACAATTCTTTGATAATCCTTTCTCCCTCAATCCGTGCCTCCTTCTTGGCTCTGTTCAATTTGAACTGTTTGGATCTGCATCCTTTTCACCACAAATGGCTAAAGATGCCAATCCTTGGAAATATTTTATTCAACCTGTGTTAGATATTGACAATTATTTCACATGGCGAGATGCCTTTGAGACCAATCTTAATTTGAGAGGTTTGAGAGCTGTTTTTCAACCCAAATGGAACCCTACTTCACCTGATGATTTGGAAAAGGATTTCATGGCTTTAAATCATCTCAAAGCATGTATTTGCCCAGATTTTTAGAGAGATATTCGAGGGTATACAACTTTTACCCCAGCATTTGATTTTTTGAGGTGAAGGTCAGCAACTTGGTATTCAAAGCCAAATGGATAATCTCAGGTTGGAAACTTGCACTAATATGCAGATTATCTGCAACAATTGAAAGCATTGAAGGAAAATTGCTTGTCGCAGGTGGGTAATGTATCAGATTTGTCTCTCATCCAAGATGCTCTCAAAGGTCTGCCTCGTGAGTATCAAAGTGTCTCTGATTATTACAAGCTCCAAGATAAGATCACTATCTCTTTCAATCAACTTCAGCTGAAACTTGTAGATGCTGAACAAGGTCATAAAAGATATGATAAAATGGAAGCTAGTTTCTATTCTAGAACTAGGCTTTCTTCACCTCCTGTTACTCCTTTAGTTGTTGCATCTGGATCTACTTCTTCTTCCCTTCCCATGAGTCTGTTGAGGAAGCTAAATCAGGCTCCAAATCTGGATCTAAGCAACCCTTCACTTGCTTTTACTGTGGTAAAAAGGGTCATGTTAAGCGTGATTGCAGAAAGCTTCTAAAAGATATGGCCGAATTTCTAAAACACAAGGAGGCCAAACCAAAAGGTGCAGATTCAACTATTTCGAGTGCAGTAAATGCTCATGTTTCCCATGTTGATTTGGAGGAGGCAGAATTACAGTTCCTCAATGTCGCTGCAGAGAATTTACGGCCACGTACTTGGCTTGTTGATTCTGGGGCCACCAAGCATTTGGCAGGCCAATCGAATGATTTCCAGACTCTTCATTCGTATGACAAAACAGTGGTAAAAATGGCCGATGGAAATATTGCTTGCAAAAGGTGATGTATCTATTCCTACCAAACATTGTCTTTCTCTCAAAATTAAAGACGTCATTCTAGTGCCTGGATTACTTGTGAACTTACTTAGTGTAAGTGAGTTTGATCGAAAGATGGGCTATTCAGTGCTATTCTCAGATAGGTATGTTCACATTCTTCATAAAAATCCTTTGGATTTTGTTGATCTTCAACTTTTGGGCCCTATAGCCAATGGTCATTTAAATGAAGAAGGCTTGTATATTTTGGATTCTACTTCAGGACAAAAAGGAGTATCATGTGAATCATCACTTGCTGTTGCTGCTGTTCGAGAACACAAGAATCATTATGGCATGCAAGATTCGGACGTATTCATCTTCCAGCTCTAGTTTCAGCCTCAAAATTGAATATGGTTCAAGGCATGCCTACACTTACTACCAAGGACTTGAAATGTGCTGCATATAGTCTTGGAAAGCAAGTACAAACATCTTATCCATCACAAGCTGAGTTTCGAGCCCAACAACCGTTGGAACTGCTGCATACAGACATATGTCATCTCCCTCTCGAATCATTGGGCTGGTAACAGGTATTTCCTTGTCATAGTGGATGATTTTAGTAGACATACATGTGTTTTTCCAATCAAATTCAAGTCTCAAGCTCTTGCTATCTTCAAAACCTGTAGTCTGCAAATTGAAAATGAATTATCTACTACTATTAAAGCTCTTCGGTCTGATAATGCGAAGGAGTATATCTCTAATGAATTTCAGACCTATCTTCAGTCCAAGGGGATCCATAGAGAGTTGATTGTGCCTTACGCTCACTCTCAAAATGGAGTAGCAGAACGAAAGAATAGAACCCTTATGAATTTGGCTCGATACAGACCTGCACGATTCATGTGCCCCGTACCAAGGATTTTCAATTGCTCGGGTTTGATAAAATCAAATGGACTCTTCTCGGTAAGAAACATCTTACCATTCCCAAATATTACATGTTTGTGCTCTTTATCAAATGTAGAAACAGATAAAAGATTAGCATTAAGTTCTGGAAGATGACTAACATTAGGAACATGAAGAATTTCCGTTGAAGATTTATCTTAAGACGGACACACATTTCCATTTCCCATAGCCAGCAAAATAGAGTGATATTTTTTTGGATTAAAAAGATATCTAGATGATCTTGTTAGATGACAAGAAGCATCAGAATCCATCATTAAATTTGAAGAAACAAGAGACTAATCTTTGATTGCATAAGCAAGGTATTCATTGATAAACATAGAGGACAAAATTGCTGCACCAGAAATTGTTTTAGCGAAGCTATCAGAAGTAGCAGTAGAAGTAAACTTAGAACTAGAATTTGAATTCTGTAATAGTCTTTTATCTGGACACTGATGTCTATAACGGCCTTTCTGCCAACAATGCCAACAGGTCACTTGAGATTTGTCATTTTTCGTTCTATCATCCTGCTTCTATTTTTTCTTGTTTAGTTGAGCCATAGCTAGATTGAGTTGAGCAATGTGTGCCTCTGCCTTTTTTATTTTTCTGTTACACTCCAGCTCTTTTGGAGCAAATACAATCTAAACTTCAGCAAAAGTCCATTTGTAATTCCTGCCCATTTTAATAGTGCCAATAACGTTTTGATATTTATCTCCAACACCTCTAAATACCAAAAGAATCAAGTCTTGATCAGAAATTGTACCTCTAGCACTAATCAATTACTCTCTAAGAGTCTTGAGTTGTTAAAAATAATGTTGAATACCAGTACATTTTGCCAAAGTCAGATCTGCCATTTTCTCTTTGAGAATAGATACACTTCCAAGTCCTTGAATGGTACAAAGATCATGCGGATACCTCCATGCTTCTGCAGATGTTTTATGAGATCTAATTTGTCTTCTCAAACCAACAGCCAGCAAAGCTCTGAGATAATGCAATGCTTTCTTGTCGTCCGTAGGTTTAATTGTAGCATCCCAGGTTGTATCCAACACTCCATCAAGATCCAGCAATCCCAAATAAACTTCAAAAAACTCACTCCATGAGATGTAGTTTGTACCATCCAGCACAGGATTGGTGCAAACTTTCCAAGGATCAACACCAACCATGATTCTTTTGGCCAAGAAATTCCTTAAAAAAAAACACTCTTGGAGAACTCTCTCTCTCTCCAAGAACCGGCTCTGATACCATGAACAAATTTGGAAGACTTGGAAATAGACGAGAGTGCGCCAAGTGGACAAATTGTTTTATGAAAGAAAAACTAGGCAAAGTTAATGACGAGTGCTGACTTATATAGTCATTAGTGATGATGTGGCATGTGATGACGTGGCATCATAGTATTATTTAGGGTTAGGTTAGAGTGAAGGTTTCTAACTCCAACACAAACATATTCTGGATGTTGCTTGTCCACAAAACCAGGAGGTTGCTGCATATAGAGCTCCTCTTCCAGCTCCCCATTGAGGAATGCAGACTTAAAATCAAGTTGGTAGATGACCCAACCTTGCTGAGCTGCTAATGCTATTACAGCCCTTAAAGTATGAAGCCTGACTACCGGTGCAAAGACATCATTGTAGTCGAATCTTTCTGCTTATGTATACCTTTTGGCCACTAGTCTAGCTTTGTGGCGAAAGAGTGTGCCATCAGCATTGTACTTGGTGTGATATAACCACTTGGTACCAATGACATTCTTTGCTGGTGGTGCCGGGACTAACTCCCATGTGCCTGCTTATAGCGCATAGCCAATTCATCATGCATTGCCTGGACCCAATGATCATGTTTGGATGCTTGAGTATATGAAATGGGATCACTGTTTTGAATTACCTTGGCCATGAGAGCATAGTTACATTGGTCTCGAATGGGTGGGACTTCGGATATATGAGCAGGAGAATAGTCAATGGGAGGCAGGCCAGCAAGTCGTTGTGATCGTCGGAGTGGCATTGAGTGAGGGATTGAGTGAGGGACAGACCGCGGGGGTGGGGGGGTGGGGTGGGGGGGGATCACTCAATCCATGCATAGCAGGGTAAGTGTAGGCATTTGTTGGCCATGTGGACATGGTTCCTGATGTTCTAACATATTAAAATCTTTGTATGGACTTGTTCTGGTTCATCATGGCTTGCTGCATGATGGTCCAAATGAGGGAGATCTGCGACAATACTTGTAGCTGGAGCGGTTCTGTGAGAGTGGTTGCATGTTCCTTGTCGAAAAGGTTGTAGATGACTGTATTGTAACCTGTTTTATCTGCTCGGTAGAAGTCACGAGAGTATACTGCATCTTTCACAAACCCCATACTCCGAGAACGAAAGACTTTTTGTGTGAGAGGGTCATAACAGTGCCAAGATTTCCTGTAGCATAACCTATGAAGATTATTTCCCTTTCTGCTGCAGTATTTTTCGAGGATAGGCTGCATACCCAACACATCCAAATGAGATGCGAGACATCAGGTTTCAGGCCATAGAGTGCTTCATATGGTGTTTTCAAGGTCAAGACTTTTATTGGGCCCTGTTTGAAATGTGCTGTAAGTACTGCCTCAGCTCAAAATTTAGGTGGGAGTTGTTTATGTTTCAGCATAGAGCATGCTAAATCCACGAGAGTACGATTCTTCCATTCTGCTACCCCATTTTGGGCATGTGCATAAGGAACTATGAGCTCTCGATGTATACCTTTCTCTTTGGTGACAAGTATTCCTTGGTGTTGTCGGTTCTCAAGGCTTTGATGGTGGTCGAAAATTCATTCTCAACTAACTTGCTGAAAATTCTGAAAGATAGAGCATGCTTGAGATTTATGCTTAAGTAGATATCCATGTAGTACCTGTTTCCAGCATAGGACTATTGGCAAGTAGCACATATCTGAATGCACAAGTTGGAAGGGCTTTATAGCTCGAAATTCTGCCTGTGAAGGATATGGCGCTTGGACCTGCTTACCAAGCCTGCATACATGACGATCAAGTGTGTGATTGTAAGTTTGGCAGCCCTTTCTAACTTGGATGCTATTGATAATGCATTAGAGCCTATATGACCATACCTTGCATGCCATAATGATTCCTTGGTCTCAGAGACTGCAGCTGTATATGTAGTTGCATGTGTGTTGTGTCTTGGCAGATCTGGAGGTTTTTCCAGGATGTATAAGCCTTTATCATTTAGGAGCCCTTTTGCAATCGGTCCTAATCACTGCAAATCGATGAAGTTTAGAGGGTTCTTTTGCATAATGTGAACAAAACCCCCTGTGAATAGGACGGAAATTCCCATTTTCTTATCAAACTCACTGACACTGAGTAGATTAACTAACAGGCCAGGGACAAGAATTACATCATCAACTTTGCGTGTAAGACAATTTGGCTGCTGAAACCTGACAGTGCCTTTTGCTGTAGATGAAGCTATATTACCATCTGCCATTTTAACAATGGTTGGTAGAACGAGGAATGATGTTCTCCATGCAGTTAGATTGCCCTGCCAAGTGCTTTGTGGCCCCTGAATCTACCAGCCATGTGTCTTCTTTTTTTCTTAATTTTTCAGCAGCTATATTGAGAAATTCTAATTCTATGTCTTCCATACTGATATAAGACACATGAGCACTGGTTTCTGCTTTTGGAGCTGCATGATTGGGTTGAGCTTTCACATATTGAACTCTTTCTTAAGCTTATTGCAATCACGTTTGATATGGCCTTGTTTACCACAGTACCAGCATGAGAATGGTTCTTTGGATTTGGACTTGGCTGCAGCAGAATTAAAAGAATAAGCTGATGATGGATGTGTTTCAGATTTAGATGAGTCCCTATTAGCAGTAGAAGTGGATCTCACCTTAGAGTAGTGTGCAGACTCCTGATTCTCCTTTTTCTTAGATCCATTCCTGCTTCCATGAGTTGTTATTGAAGATGGTGGAAGATGATTTTGATCCTGTGCTTGAGCTTATAATGGTTGACAATATGCTGGTAATCAGATGATAATCCATTCAAGGCATAGAGAATAAGCTTTACCTCATCCATGTCTCCCCTGCCCCAAAGAATTTTTACTGAAGCTTCTTGAGATAGTCTCTCATGTTTGTACAATTCTCAAGTTTAAGATTCTGCATCTTTACTTGAAGACTGGGTTGTTGTCCATCTCCTTCTTGTACACAAATTGCTTGTAAGAATTGGAATGCTTTTGTAAAGGATTTATATTCTTTGATATCTCTCATAAACTCTGGCAGATACAGAGTCTCAGATGCTGCAATGCTTGAAAGTCTTTCTTCTGTTCAGAATCTGTGGTAGGCTTCCAATCTTTGTCTAGAACATCACCCAATTCTTTTAGATTCAAATTGGTCTGAAAGGCATCACACCAAGTGAAGAAATTATCTGCATCTAGCACTGCTGGGTGTTGGAAATACTTCCATGGATTAGTACTAACAGCCATATTTCTGGTTCAAGAGTGCTGATCTTGCCAAGAAATGATGATATTATGTAGATTATTGAACAAATTGGTAGCACCAAATATAATCAGATTCATTGTTAATTAATCAGATCTGATCACTATACCTCAAGAATGCTTGAAAAATGACCTGATTAACTCAGATTCAGCAAGATTATCTAAGTAATGCATGAATATTGGTGCCCTCCAACACAGGTGGAACACATGCTGAACGACAGACTTGCCCAATTCGTAAACACAGACCAACAAGATATGAAGGTTTGCCCTTATTAACTAAGACGTATTATCTGATCCACGAGTACTCATTTGCAAATAACAAACCTACAGTTTTATGCTCATTGCAGAATATCAAGGTTGGTGACCAACAGGATATGAATCATTGGTTGGGATGTAATTTATGATTGGAAATAAGTCTCTTTATGTGGATTACAAACGTGCAGGAACTCAGAAAGCGCTTTGATAAGTCCAGCCTCCAATATGACCAGGTGTGTTGATAATAATGATTTCAAAAGTAATAATCTGTTGTATGGCATGTGCTAACTTCGCTACTGTTAGATACGAGATAAATTTATGTCTTTGAAGAAGGCTGCTAGGGCGGACACTGTCTTAGAAGCAGAGGAGGTACTTATTCATGTGCTTAGCACCCTTGATTGTTGCTGGTGTTTGTTAAAGAATCACCTTTGCCATCACATGTTGGCTTTGGATGAGACTGTATGCTTTTATGATGCATAAATGTTAGTAATGTCTTTTTACCAGGTACGCATGTTTAACTACGTGGTGCGAACCATATACTAAACTACATGTCCTAGAACATTGAATTTTTCTATTTTCAATATGTCTCTTCTTTGCAATTTTTGTATCTTCCTTTCTGTCTTGTGATTTTTTCTGCCTAGTCTAAGTTCCGACATGGTGCCAAACCCCAGGCCACTTGAGAATTTGATTAGTCCGAGAAGAAGTAAAATTGGGTGTTTGGAAGTTGATTGCGACCTGAGAGCCCAGTTTGAGTTACTTCCCATTGGAATGAGTCCAGTATTGAGAGTGAAGCATGGATCAAATCTGGATTCCCCTTTAAGTCCCTGTACCTGGTTGCCGCAGTAAGGTAGAAGTGACGTGCCTTCGTCCCTCTTTCACAAAGCAAAAGTTTGGAGGGTTCTAACAGCTAAGCAGGCTTCTATGTGTGTTAATGTTAAGGATCAGTGAGAGAAGTTGCAAGAGAAAGAGGGAAATGGGACAAACTATTCCATATGATAAATGAGTATCATTTAGAATAAATAGGCACCACGTGTACATGGATATGTATATACATATGTGTACATATATATATATATTTTTCAAATATAGGTTCCATATCGTAACACATCACTGATTCTTCACTCCTGTGCTATTGGGGGCTTCCTGAGATCTAGTATCAGCAATTAAATCCACATCATCAATCAACTAGCTGCACACTGACTTCCTGCCTATTGGATTACTGCACCGCAACTAGATCTAGATCTCTTTCTGCCTAGTCTAAGTTCCAACATGGTGCCAAACCCCAGGGCACTTTGATTAGTCCGAGAAGAAGTAAAATGGGGTGCTTGGAAGTTGATTGCGACCTGAGAGCCCAGTTTGAGTTACCTCCCATTGGAATGAGTCCGGTGTTGAGAGTGAAGCATGGATCAAATCTGGATTCCCCTTTAAGTCCCCGTACCTGGTTGCCACAGTAAGGTATACATTTTTCAAATATAGGTTCCATATCTTAACACATCACTGATTCTTCACTCCTGTGCTATTCGGGGCTTCCTAAGATCTAGTATCAGCAATTAAATCCACATCATCAATCAACTAGCTGCACACTGACCTTGCACACTGACCTCCTGCCTATTGAATTAGTGCACCGCAACCAGATCTAGATTTCTTTCTGGCCTGAGAGAACGGCACATGATCCTGAGCAAATAATACCTTCTGGATCTACATTCTAACTTACCAAATGAGAAACCCAGCAGCAAAAATAGGCTAATATCAAGTAGATCAACCAAGCAAAGTCCTTAGCCCAGGAAAACAGCTCTGATTTGTATGGATCTCTGCTCAAGATTTACCATGCTTTGCAGACATTGTACAAGATCTGTAAAATGCCCCTTGAATCGGACCATAAACATCAACAATCCTTTAAAGCCGGCCAGCTAGATCCTTCCTGTAAGGAAAACAATAATTGGCATTGAGAACTATGAATCTTTTCTCAATTTAGAATGCAAAACAAGCTAGCCTGACCATGTTAGTGTTAAGGGTCAAAGGGAGAAGAAGAAAGAGAGAAATGGAGCGAACTGTTCCATTGAGGACTCAGTGTATCATGCCAACCTGTTGCGATGACATGATGTATTCCTATAAACGTCAGTCACCTAGCGTAAATTCATGGACACTATCATGTATCAGAGTCGGTTTGGAGAGAGAGTTAGCATCTTTGATCTGCATTTTTTTCCCTCCGGATTTGAAACTGGGCTTTTCTAAGATTGGTTGAAATTGCTGTGGCGTGTGATTAAGCTTAGAAGAATGTCTGATTGTTTCCTGCAGGATTTGCGAGAACAGGGGTTCTAAGATACATTTTACCTTAGATTTCAAAATTCCTGATCAAGATTCTGATCTGGAACAATCTGGATCAGATTCTGGTTGAAGCGAAAAATGGTGTCAAAGGCCATATTCGGCGCAAGTTCAGAAAGTTAAAAACAGAGAATTTGCTTCTGTTTTTCCTTGTTTTATTGAGGAAGGCTAGATTGAGTTGAGCAAGATGTGCCTCACTTGTTTCCATTACATTCCACCTCTTCTTGAGCTAATACAGTCTGAAGTTCAGCAAAAGTCCACTTGTAGCTCTAATTGAGCCAATTATATTTAGGCATTTATCACCAACGCCTCTAAATACCAAGAGAATCAAGTCTTGATCAGAATTTGTGCCTTCAGCACTCATTAACTCCTCTCGAAGAGTCTGAGAGTTGTGAAAAATGGTCTTGAATGCCAGAACACTTTGCTGGACTCAGATTTGCCATCTTCCCTTTGATATGGACACACTTTCAAGCCCTTGGACTGTGCAAGCATCATGCAGGTACTTCCAAGCATCCGCAAACGTTTGTATGACTTTACCTCGCATCTCAAAATCAACCGGTGGCATCCCAAGTTGGATCCAACTGTCCTTCCGTCTACAATCCTGAGTAAACTTTGAAATATTCACTCCATGAAATGTAATTTGTACCATCCAGCATAGGCATGGCCAGATTATAACGTGGCATCATCTGAGCCACTCATATATTATTGAGGCATAGTCAAAGAGAAGTTTCTAACTAACATCTCCTTATCGAGATCTATATATTGCAGCATGCTATTTCCCTCCTAAGAAGTCCAGCTAGACGAGGGAGGGTTTGTAGAGTAGTGACGTGTTGAGAGTTGGCGTATTTTTAATGCTTGGACAAGAGATGAACAGGTCCACTTCAAAGACACTAGCTCTGACCCAATTTTGGAACCAGTCTTCCAAACGAGACAGGTACAACAAGAACTGTTAGAATATTTCTATTATAGGTGCCATGTAATGACTAGACATTTATGCTGGTGTGGCATAGCACCGTTGTTGCTAACATGGCGAACCTTTATGAGTCAAAGTCACGCGCACAATTTTTAATCCAGTTGTGAAGCTTAGGGAGTAACCTTGTGTTTTGTATCTCCTCTCTATTTCAATACATTGAAACCTAAAGTCTTTTATGGCCTCAGAGCCGGTTTTTGAAAAGGAGAGGTAGTGCAATTGTGGAACATGAAATCTTGTATAATGTTTGCAAATTTTCGAAGTTTAGCTTTATCAGCTGAAGCAGATTTGAGTCGGCTTTCCAACGAGCCTAATCTTGTCACCACAGAAGCTAAGAAGAAAGATATGCATGTTTTAAATCATCTTCGGCCTGCATCTGCACAGATTTCCAGAGGGATGCTCTTGTGTATTACACTAACTCATGAGATGTACATATATATGTGCCACGTCCTCATGTTGGGTGGCAAATATGGGAAAAGATAAAAAATGAATGAGGGCCCCATGGGCTAATATAAAATGTCCCATGGGGTACAACGTTAAGTTACAATGACTTAACATGTCCAACATTTATCACATTATACTATTCTAACACTCCCCCTTAATGTGATATTCCAGACTCCTCTTTTCTCACGCCAAGAGCCAACCTGAAATCTTCAAACTTGGCTTTTCCTAATCGCTTTGTGAAAATATCTGCAATTTGATCTTCTGACCTGCAGTATTGGATATCAATTTCTCCATTCTCAACTTTTTCTCGTACAAAATGGTAGGTAGTCTCAACATGCTTAGTTCTGCCATGAAAAACAGGATTGTTTGAAATTTCTTCTTGATTGGCTGAAATTAACCTGCTCCGTTTGTTCTAAGATTTGTGATCTCAAAACTTTCTGTTGTAGGGCTGCTGCAAGCTCTTCGAAGCTAGGCTCATTCTCCCGTGCTTGAAAAGTATCAAGGAAGTGCTCATATTCAGGTGCTCCTTGATATATTGCATTTAGGAGCTCGTCCTCTTCAACTTCAACTCCAATAGAAGCCAATTGTGCAGCAATTTCAGTGATCTTCGCAATAAAGTCACTCACATCTTTACATTCTCTTAACTTTAGACTGTTAAGCTGATTTCTTAACAGTTGCTTCCTTGTATGATTCTTGGTCTCATAGATTTGCTGAAATTTGCGCCAAGCTTCACTAGCACTTTTCACTCCAAGTATGTGCCTTTGCATGGAATCATCCACTGCAAGTTTGATGAGCAGCAGGGCCTTTTTGTTCAACTCCTCCCATTTCTCATCTTCATTTTGGTCTTCACCAGCTACTACATCCCAAACTCCAGCAAGATCTAGTGCCAAAGTCATCTTCTCCTTCCAAATAGAGTAGTTCTTGCCTTTAAGCAAGAACTTTTCACTCATGAACAACTTTTCCAGGCTGTCCATTGTGAAAAACACAAGCCTCTTCTAATCAAAGCCACAAATTTGCAAACCCCTACTCTATCTTCAACATGCAAGGCAATATGCAAGCTGCTGCAAGAAATCTTTCAGGTTTTACACTCAAGGGCTGCTTTTAGCTTGGTTAACGCTGCATGCAACTCTCCATAACAGAAGAATTCTCTCTAGGCTCAAACACAAGTTAGGGTTAAAATCTGCTCTGTTTTTCACAAGGCAGAAAAACCTTCTCAAAATACTTCCTCTCCTACATAGAATGAAGCACCCGAGGATGGAACACCGCTCTGATACCAAATGTTGAGTGGAGAAGATGATGTGAACAACAAAACACTATAGAGAGAAGAGGAGACGCACCAAGTAACAAAGGAGGAGCAAGAAACTTGTGTATTACACTAACTCATGAGATGTATATGTGCCACGTCCTCATGTTGGGTGGCAAATATGGGAAAAGATAAAAAATGAATGAGGGGCCCCATGGGCTAATATAATAATAAAATGTCCCATGGGGTACAACGTTAAGTTATAATGACTTAACATGTCCAACATATATCACATTATACTATTCTAACACTATGTAGTAGACAATCTTAGACTTGAAGATTGCACTATTATGAGGGATTACCTGCACTTTGAGAGAAAAGTTCTTTGGAGCAAAAGGAGATATGGACGAGACCACTCTTATGCATGGTTTGAAGGGATTATCAAGAGAATATCATCATGTCATTGATTATTATCGGATGACGGTTAACTTCAACATTAATTGGTGGATGGAGAACCGAATATAGAAGGAAGAAAGAAAGAAAGAAAGAAAGATTTATTAACGTCTACGTAAGACCCGAAGGGTCTATGAGACCATATCATAAACAGAATTCAAGACCTCCAGGAGGGTTTTTAACCCTCCTGTTATCTAAAGTATGGAAACAAAAATATTAAGTTTAACAATTGAAAATCTAAGAATCTTCTTAGATAGGGTTTGATGGAGACAGCCCATTCGTTCCTGTGACTGCTGTAAAGTAATTCATAATACCCCTTCTTGGCTTGCTTTGATGCTTGCTGCTTGGCCTCTTCTGGAAAGACTTTTTATGTTTCATGGCTGCTGATCGTTTTATCTTCTTAGACAATGCCAAAGTTACCCCTTTAGGGTCAGGATACTTCCTCTTCTGTGATGAGTCTACTATCATCTTATCATCGTTTGTCTCAGATGAAAAGAAATTAGTTATTTCTGTTTGCTTCAGGCCCATTGGATTCTTTTGTTTTAGAATATTTCTCTTTTCTAGAGATAGTTCATATACAAAGTGAGATACACATTTCTGATCGTAATATTCTACCAGCTGTCGTAGAGATGTGGGTGTCTAAAAAGACAATGATATTTGCCTCTAATAATGTAGTAGGTTGGGCAGGTAAAAATAAAATGTTCTTCTGACTCGACCATGTTTAGATCGCACATTGGGCACTTTCGATCCTCACCGACTAATATTTTTCGCCCTACCAAACTCAATCTCCAACTGGTGAGATGACACTCTAAACTGCCCCATAGAGCATCTCACTTTGTTCGGCAGATCCATATCTAAATATCCAGGCCTTATAATGAAACCATCCGCTGATATATTTAGGAAGTTATCCTTATAGAATTTCTTTTTAGCAGGCAGATCTTTGATGGGATTCACCCATGTATTTGAAACACAAAAATACTCCAAGTCATGGCGTATAAGCTGATTGACTTCTTGCTGAGTAAAATTAGATTGTCATCCATTATACTGTAGTGAAAAGGTGGGATATTTCCCATAGAGAAACCCATCTCCTCAAACAATTTAGATGTTCTTGAGAACCAACAACGCTTACCTTGGTCTGCCAATGTTTTAGACGACACATATGCCAGCCAGGGAAGTATTTTTTACCTTCTTGTGACTGTCCAAGACGGTGTAACTTATGTAAATAAGTCACTGTTTGAAAGGCAATTTCGACCTTCAGAGGTTTCGCCTTAAATTATTATATCATGGGGTACCGAATGTTGGATGTTAATAGTGGGTTTAATTCCGTAGGTTTGAAACCAAAGAAATGTTCGCGGCGGCCTTGGCAGTCGCGATAAATTTCTTGTATATTTAAAAGTTGTGATGGCGCACTAAGGGTTGCAATCGCCTTGTGCTCGTCCTCAATGTACCCTTCAGAAATTCTTCGAAGATCCGTATAGTATCATGCATTGGTAGTCACTTCCTATGCTAGTTTAGACAAACATTAGCTACATATGTACCAAAGCACTTGACATGAATCGAAAATGAACTTACTTAAGCATATGAAGATATGACTGAATATGAATAGGATGAAGACGACTATGCAAGGATAGAATGAGATAGACGATCTAGCTAGTCTAGTGAGTGAACTCTGAATGAACAACAATAAAGCGTGACTATGACATTATAGGAGAGCCATGTCAGCAATACCTAGGTGGCATGCCTAGTCATCTATGAATAGTGACACATGACATGTGTCATTTGCTAACATCCCCCCTGATGACTAGCAGGACGGAACTGGAAAAACAGAAACAGAACACAAATAAAAAAGCCTCTTGAGAGAGAAGCTTTAAAGAAAAAAAAAACTATGATCCCCCCTGAGAATGAGCATTGAAGACTGAAAGATATGTATTGGCTAAAAGTATCGTCTCAACAAAGGAATCTGGAAAACTGAACTAAACTAATAGACGCATGACTATGGCTTATATATGTCTGCCATGTCAGCAACAAGCGTGCAGTGCCACGTCAGCAGGCGTGCAGTGCCACGTCAGCAGTGTGACGTCATCCTGAGTCTAACACCCCTCCTGATGACGTACACTGCTGAGAAAGAAAAACTGTTAGAGAAACAATATGGAACCTTTGCTTCATAGCTTGAAAATGCTTGCCTACAAGCGGCTTGGTCAATCCATCTGCTGCCTGTGCTTGTGAAGAACAATGTGACAGAGAAATAATTCCAGAATCAAGCTGTTCACGAATAAAACACACTTTGATATCTAGATGTTTAGTCAAATGATGCCACTTATGATCCTTCGCATGAGAAATTGCACCATTGTTGTCACAATAGAGAGAGGCTGGGGTATGTTTGGCTCCTAAATCTTCGTACAAATGAACAAGCCAAAGCATTTCTTGGACTGCTGTGCATAGGGCTTTAAGCTCTGCTTCAGTTGTACTAAGACTGCAAGTTGCTTGTTTCTTGGATCCCCATGTAATTGGATTACCAGCAAAGAAGGAAATATAACCTGTTAGAGACCTTCTATTTTCGACATCGCTTGTGGCATGATCAGAATCTGCATATATAAGAAGCTTAGGATCACCCAGAGAAGTGTAATAGAGACCTTCTGTAGCAGTCCCCTTAAGATAATGAAGAACCTTCTTGGCTGCATGCCAATGAGAGGACTTAGGATGATGCATGAAACGTGTAAGAACACCTACAATGTAGACGATATCTGGACGAGTAACAGTAACAAAAAGAAGAGCTCCAACTAATTGCCTGTACAGTGTAGCATCAGCATCCTCATGTGCTGAATTAAGAGTCAGTTCTTCACCTGGATCATGGGGTATGACTGAGGCCTTACAATCTGCCATGTGAAACCTATGTAATACCTCATTAATATACTTATGTTGCGAGATAAAAATGCCATGAGGTTGTTGCCAAACTTGTAAACCCAAACAGTAATGCATGAAACCCAAGTCTGTAATCTCAAAATTCGTACGCAGGGAATCCTTGGTGCTAGAAATCAAATCAGCAGCGTCTCCCGTGAGTACCATATCATCAACATATAGAAGGATAATGGAAATTTGAGGGCCTTTAAGCTGATAGTAAACATTACAGTCAGCTCGAGATCGTTGATAACCAAGGCTTAAGAGAAAAGCGTTGATCTTGTGATGCCAACATCTAGGAGCCTGTTTGAGCCCATATAAACTCTTTTTGAGCTTGCAAACATAATCAGGAACCTGCGGATCTTCAAAACCAGGTGGTTGCTGCATGTAAATATCTTCTTCGAGATCTCCATTAAGAAAAGCTGATTTAAAATCTAGCTGATAGATAGACCAACGTTTTGACGCTGCCAAGGCCAAGACTGCACGTAAGGTATCCAACCTTACAACAGGAGCAAACACCTCATTGTAATCAAACCCTCCTGCCGAAAGTAAAGCCTTTAGCTACGAAGTCGCGGCCTTGTATTTGGATAACGTACCATCGGAGTGAAATTTTGTCTTGTAAATCCACTTTGCACCAACAATGTTAGTATTCAATGGCTTTGGAACCAACTCCCATGCTTGCTGTTTGTGTAATATATCAATTTCGTCTTGCATGGCTTGTACCCAATGAGAATGCTTGGCTGCTTGAGCGTAAGTGTGAGGATCAACATGATTCAAAACCGTGGTCATTAATGCAAAGTTACATTGAACTTCTAAGGGTGGAAGACCAGCTAGCCTTCTAGATCGCCGTGGGCTGGGGGGTGAAAGACTAAGTAAATCTGCTTGGTTTTGAAGTGGAATCGACAAAGGAGAATTCGACGGAGACATAGCAGGCTGATGATAATCAATGGGATCAGAAGGTGGAGGAACAACGGAAGAGGAAGGTAAAGAGACAGCTGGCACAAAAGGTAAAGGATCAAGTGGTAAAGGATCAAGTGGACTTGAAATTGAAGGGGAGGTAGAGGAACATACTGGAGGAGTAACAGTAGGATTAGGATCAATTCGAGCAGAGAGAGGAGCAGCAACACGAACATCGAACAAATCTTGAAGACGTTTGTCATAGTCAACACTAGGTGGTTCATAAAAAACAGAGGAATAAACAGCCTCTTCTATAAATTGCACACTTCTGGAAGGAAAAACCCTGTTTGTAACCGGATCATAGCATCTCCACGCCTTCATATTATCAGGATACCCAATGAAAATCACTTTGACTGCACGATCAGACAGTTTACCTTGTTTTTGCAGAATTTCTCGAGGCAAAGTTGCATATGCAAGACACCCAAAAGTTCTGAAATGCGAGACATCTGGTCGAACTCCATAGATAGCTTCAAAGGGAGTCTTGAGATTCAAAGATTTGGTAGGTGCCCTATTAGACACATAGACTGCTGTTTTGATTGCCTCTGCCCAAGATCCATAAGAGTACGATTTTTACGCTCTGCCACACCATTCTGTGGATGCGCATAAGGAACTGTCAATTGTCTATGAATACCCTTATCATTAAGAAACTGTTGAAATTGGTCTGAGAGGAACTCTCCAGCATTATCTGTGCGGATGGACTTGATAGATACAGCAAATTCCTTTTCAACGTGGGCACTGAAAAGTTGAAACTTAGAAAATGCCTCTGATCTAAGTTTCAAGGTATATATCCAGGTAAACCTACTGAAATCATCAATAAGCACCAAAAAGTACCTGCTGCCTGCTAATGATGCAACAGGCATATAACAGATATCCGAGTGAAGAAGCTCCAAAGGTTTGGTAGCCCTATGTGCTGTTTGCAGAGGATAAGAGGCTTGAACTTGCTTACCAAGTCTGCAAGCAGGACAGTCAAATCCAGAAGGTTTAAATGATGGCAGTCCTTCGACCATATTTAACTTGGATGCTAAACTTAAAGTGGAAGCTGCAACATGTCCATACCTATCATGCCATAAGGATTCAACAGTCTTTGGAACTGCTGCCATCAAGGAACAGTCTTTGGAACAGTCTTTGGATGCTTGTGAAGAAGATGGAGAAGAATTGGAGTTAGTAGTAAGGATATAAAGACCATCCTTATTGAGTCGCCCTCGTGCAACAGGATTTAACTTCTGCAGATCTACATAGTGAAGAGGATTCTTCTGTGTAATATGAACTTGACCATCTGAAAACAAGACGGAGTATCCCATTCTTCTATCAAATTCAGAAACGCTTAAGAGATTAACAAGTAGACCAGGCACCAAAATCACATCTTCAATATTCAATGTTAGACACTGATCTGTTTCCAAAGTGAGAGTGCCTTTAGCTAGGGATTTTGCAAGATTACCATCTGCCATTTTAACCACTGTACTCTCATCATCTTGAGGTAACCGATGTGCAGCAATGTTGAGAAATTCAGCTTCAAGATCTTCAATGGAAAGATGAGATATTTGTGCAGATAATTCTTGTTTAGAAACTGGAATAACTGATTGTGGAACTATTGGCTGTTGCATTGACTGAACCACCTGCTGTTGTATTGGCTGAACCACCTGCTCAGAATTTGGCTGACGAACCGGCTGAGAATGTGGCTGACTAACCTGCTGTGATACTTGTGATTGTGCCTGACCTTTGAGATATTGAAGAACATCTTTATGAAATTGTCTACAATCTCTTCTTATATGTCCTTTCTTGCCACAATGCCAAAGAAAGAAAGGGCTGAGACATTGAAGAAGAAACTTGTGAAGAAACATGATTGGAAGAAGAGGATATGATCAAGAAGGATTAGAAGCTGGATTGAACTTAGCTGGACTAGAAGATAAGTGAACCTTTGAATAATTGAGTGCTTGAACTTGATCATGTCTCTTGTTTTCAATTTCTGCATCATAAAGTTGCTGTTGCAACTGATTAAAAGATATTTTAATCTTGGCCTTTAGTTTGTAGTGATCGAGAGATATGTTTATACTCTCTTGACAACCCTTGTAAGACATACATAATAAGAGTGGTGTCATCAATCATACCTCCAAAGACCATAGAGTTTCTCCTTCAGATTTTGAATTGCTCAATGTAATCTTTCATATTAGCACACAGTCTTGTAGCTTTAGATTGTTCATCTTTCCTTTTATGACTAATTGTTGGCCAGCTCACCAAGACACAAGCCCTGTTTCAAGAATAACAAAGCTTCTTGAAAAGTTTTCAAATCTCGATATCCCTTTTATACTCAAGTGGATACAAGTGGCTTTGAGGATATTAAGTGCAAGAAGATCTTTCTTAAGCTCACTGAGTAGCAGTGTCCAAATTGGATCTAATACCTCCGTAAGATCATTAAGATGGAGATTGATATCCAAATTATCCTTCCAGAATAAAAATTCTCACCATCAAGCAAAGAACCGGTATAAACTTCCAAGAATGCATGGTAGCCATTGCAAAGATTACTCCCAAATCACAAGAAAGATTTAAACACACAGATCTAAACCTTTTCTAACCACTCGACCTAATTTCCTCCTTCAAGATTTCTCCATCGAATCTTGGCTTCCTCTTCTTCAAAATTTCATTTAAACTTGGCTTCCAAAAACCGGCTCCTATATCATCCAAATCCGCTCTAAATCCGCCCAATATCGGCTCCTATCCGATCCAAATCCGTTCCGACTCTATACGACCCTTTTAGCCAAAACCGCCTCGATACCATGAAGATCGAAGATATGTATTGGCTAAAAGTATCGCCTCAACAAAGGAATCTGAAAAATCGAACTAAACTAATAGACGATGACTATGGCTTATATATGTCCGCCATGTCGCAATGGCGTAGTGCCACGTCAAGAAGCGCAGCAAAGGCCGCCGCCGAGCAGGACGCCATCCCGAAGTCTAACAAGCATGGGGCGTAACATCCGTTTCATCCGACGGAATTGATGTCCTCCAAGAGGTTTTGTGAACCCATTAGCAACTTGATGTTTGGTAGCAACTTGATGTTTGGTAGAGCAAGAAGACAAATGAGAGATATCCATTTTGAGTCGCTTTTGACAAACCACGGTTTGATATCTATATGTTTGATAAGCGGATGCATCTTGTAGTCTTTGGCGTGAGCAATGGCTCCACTTGTTATCACAAGAAATGGTTGCGGTTTGAGTGGACAGCCCAAATCTTCATATAAGTGAACCAACCAAAGACATCTCTTGTAATTGTTGTAACCAAGGTTTTGAGTTCAGCCTCATTCGAGATCTTTCGTTCTTCTTTTGCTTTCTAGATCCCCAACTAATAGGATTGCCTCCAAGAAAGGAAACGAATCCAAAGAACCCATTTTCTTTTCTCAAGATGCGTAGATGCCATATCGAATGAGAAACAACATAAGAGTAGGATGATCAACTTTGGTATATAGGACTCCTTCACTTTGAGTACCTTTGAGGTAATGGAGAACTTCGTTTAGGTGCTTTCCAATGCGGTACTTTAGGATGATGCATAAACCTAGTAAGGACTGCAACAACAAAGATATACCAAATCGCCTAGTGTTGGTAAGATAAAGTAAAGCCCCAATTAGTTGTTTGTAAAGAGTGGCATCAACATCCTGGATGGTTGGAGTCTAGAGTTAAAGTGCAACCTACCTCAAACAGAGTGGATGATGCTTGCAATCGCCATATGAAACTTCTCAAGAAGTTCAAATTAATACTACTGGCGAGTGAGATGAATGCTTTGAGCACCTTGCCAAATTTCCATTCCCAAAACAATAATGCATTAGGCCCAAATCATTTACCTCAAAGTTTTACGTAAGTGCTTTCTTAGTAGGAGAAATAATAGAACTCCGATCCCCCGGCCATAATCGTGTCATCAACATAGAGAAGAGGAGGCTAACCCTTCCTCCCTCGAGGGGATTATGGCAAATAATCCTTGAGGCCGGGTCGAGAGGGTTATTTTGCCATGATCCCCGAAAGGGGAGGGTTGGTCGATATGGAAAACACAAAAGAACACAAATTCAAAGTTAGTTACCTCAAAGAATTCGATCTCTTTAACCCCATCATAATAAACTCGTTAGAGCAAAAGAGATTAAGAAGGTAGCTCACCACCCAACCGGTCCTTCAGAAACCGCTATCCCGAGCCCGAAATCGTTATCCGGGAACTGAGAAATTGTTATCTCAGCCTGATATGCACTCCGAGGTAGGGTTTACGGATTAAAGCAAGGTTTATGAAAGCAACATAGTTCAGGAGGCAAGAACAGAAATCTCGGCTGTGCAGTCAAGTCTGACCCACGACCACTCTTTTTGGCGATATCTCACGAACCACAAAGAGTTAGCAGATGAGCGACCCCAATCTGGAAACTAGACTCGAGAGCTTTCCAATGAGCCCCGGATCGCAATAACTGAAAGTTATATTCACGAGATATGACGTTTTGAAGTTAGCCTTTTAGAAACCGCTATTTTGACCGATATTATCAAGGAGATTAGCTTGGCTTAATACAAGGATAATTATCTTAGGGTATCAAATAAAGATTAAGACTCCTTAATAAGTTATTTTGAGTGCATAACAAAGGGACCACACCCCGAAGCTACTAGGGAAAAACCATCATATCAAGGTCCTCCCCTTTTAAAGATGCTTGACCTCAAGCATTAGTGTTGGCAACCCTGGTTTGTCGAGGACCATTTTACCGGTAACCTCAATCGTTAGAGGACCATTTTACACCATACACTTATCAATCGTTAGATAAGTGATCTTAGTCATTAGGTATATAGGTAAGGTAAAGGTTAGGCTTTTTAAGCTTAAGGAATAAAGAAGGTATTAAAGTTTATGTCAAGGACTTTCAATTATAAGGTAAAGCAAGTAATGGACAATTAACTGTTGTTAACTTGCTCTTCCTGGTGAAGAGAAGTCTCATAACTCTGTAAAATATCCGATACTCAAGAAGTCTGCATTGCACTAAACCAAACCGCATCACCGGGCCGGGTGAAACTTAAACTTCACTAAATACACCATGGATGTTGACCTTCTTGTTTGATGATCCTGGTGAGCTAGTATTTTCTCTGGCTCTAAAATTTCTTCCTCCCCCTTAATAATTGGAGGATCAGACTTCTCCATTTGTTGCAATACTTCAGGTGCAATTTCCTTGCCCTTGTAAGGCTTAAGCAAAACCACATTGAAAACAGGATGCAAAGAAGTCCATTTCCCATATAGGCGCAATTTATAAGCATTTTCTCCAACTTTAGTTTCCACTTGGAATGGTCCATAGTATCTTAAAGCCAATTTGAGATACTTAAGTCCCATTTTTCTCAATCTTTTCTTATGCAAATGTATCCACACCCAATCTCCAGGTTTAAACTCAACCTTTCTCATGCGCTTGCTTAATCTTGACTTTAAAGCCAGATGACTTCTTTGAATTCTTTCCTTTACCTGTTCAAGCATTGTAGACATGTCCTGCGTCAATGCATCTGAGGCAGGAACTTGATTAGTAAGCTTTGCAATTGGGGTTTCCAAAGACCCACGGTAAACAATCTCAAAAGGGGTTTTCTGTGTAACTGAATGCACAGTATTATTATAAGCAAATTCCAACAAATAAAGATAATCTTCCCACTGCGTCTTCCGATCGGCCACATATGCTCTCAGCATATCCTCAATAGTCCTATTCACAACTTCTGATTGACCATCTGTCTGAGGATGGTAAGCAGTAGAGAACTTGAGAGTGGTTCCCAAATTCTTCATCAATGCTGACCAGAATTTACTACAAAACAATTTATCTCTATCAGAAATAATAACATTAGGAAGTCCATGCAACCTAAATATTTCTTTAAGAAATATCTTAGCAGCTTGAGGAGCTGTCATTATTGCTCTACAAGGAATGAAATGTGCTTGCTTAGAAAGTCTATCAACAACTGTCCAAATTTGATTATTCTTCTGAGGGGAAGTAGGCAAAGCCCCAGATAAAATCCATAGTAATATGCTTCCATGGTTCCAATGGTATGGGCAATGGCCGAGGCACTCCCCTGCAGATTTACCTGTGGGATGACTTAACCCGCTTGACAAACCTGTACATTGCTCTACAAACTTTCGAACATCTCTATCCAACTTAGGCCAAAAGAATCTTCTTTTTACATTGGCTAGTGTAGCTTGCACCCCTCTATGTCCACTATAGGGAGGCTCATGAGATTCTTGAAGCATCTGCTGCCTAAATCCCTGAGTCACACATAGGCGATGCTTATAATAAAGGAAGCCACCTACCAACCGATAATCATCGAAATTGATAGTTATCTCCATGCATAAGAGCTGCATAAGGTGCTCTAAAAAGTATTATCGGCAACATAACTTCTCCTTCATTGGATCCAAATCAGTCAGACGAAAGCAATGGAGATTGCATTCACAAAGGCTCTACTAAGAGCATCAGCTACTCGTTCTCCTTTTCCGCCTATATTCAAGCTTTGAATACCTTCAAAGTCTTTAATTGTATCAATTAACTTTAATCCGAAAGCATTTATGATATCCCCGGTCTCAATATATTTCAAACTTTGCTGATCAAACCTCGCAATGAACTTTGTTCCCATAAGATAATGTCTCCAAATACTTCAATGCATGCACTAGAGCAATAAGCTCTTTTTCATAAACACCGTACTTCCTTTCATTATCCTTCAACATTCTAATCGACATAAGCAATAGGATGACCATCTTGCATAAGCACAAAGACCTATAGCATCTCCACTTGCATCGTAACATACAACAAAAGGTTTATTCCAATCGTGCAAAACTAGAATTGGCTCACTAGCCATTATGGCCTTCAAATCTTGAAAAGCTTTTTCTCGCTTGTTCATCCCAAACAAATGTAACATTTTTCCTCAAGAACCTATTTAATGGCAACGTAATTCTTGCAAAGTGTTCTACAAATCTTCTCAGAATAACTACACAACTGCATACAAAGGATCTTAAGCCTTTTAAGATTAGTTGGTCTAGGCCACTGAGAACTGCTTTTGACCTTTTCGGGATCCATCCTAATACCATCCTTGGAAATTACATGTCCAAGATAAACCACTTCATTCATGAAAAACCTCCTTTTAGATTCATTAACATACAAGTGATTCTCTCAATAATTAAACATCTTTGTAAATGCCGCTTATGCTCTTCAATATTCATGCTATACACGAATATCATCAAAGAACACAACCACACATTTCCCTATTAGAGGTGCCAATATTCTCTCGCATGAGTCCCGCAAAAAGTAGCAGGAGCATTAGTCAATCCAAATGGCATAACACGAAATTCATAATGCCCAAAGGTAGTGCTAAATGCGCTTTTTTTTCATCCTCTCCTGTTCGCACCCTTATTTGATGGTATCCCGATTTTAAATCAATCTTATTGAAAACACAAGCTCCTCTTAACTCATCAAAAGATCATCAGCTTCCTGGTACTGGGAATTTATCTTTCACAAAGGAGTTTGTTGAGAGCTCTATAGTCTACACACATTCTCAGATCCCTTATCTTTCTTCTTAATAAGAATTACCGAGTCTCAAAGGTGAACAACTAGGTTGAATAAGTTGCCTATCCAACATCTCATTGATTTGTCTTTCTAGTTCTTCTTTTTCAAAGTGACTTACTCAGAAGGAGCTCGCTTGGAGGCTTGGCATCGGTACCAAATTAATTGCATGATCTTCCGGCCGCGGGGAGGAAGATCTAATGTCTCTTCATCTTTAAAAATATTATCATAATGTCTTAGAAAATTATATAATTCGAAGGCACATCATTTGGAGGCTGACTCTCTCAAATAAACAAAGTAAGCTTGAATAGCTGATTTCATTGATTTCTTTATCTCAGTTAGAGATAATAAAGGAGTACATCGCTCAAGTACATTGGCATGAATTTTAATTGACTTCCCATCAACAAAGATAGTCATGCACTTATTCCCAGAACTGCATCGCCCATACCTTGAATCCTCCATCCCATGCCAAGTATGATATCCATCGAACCCAAAGGAGCTACCATCATAGCTCTTGTCTCTTTGTACTCTCCTATCCGATTGGTGCAATGCATAAATTTATGACAAGATTCATGTGATCCATTCATTCCCCTCGTACCACTGCGGACAAAGATTAGGTAAATCGAACATAGGAAGCTTCAACTTCTCCACCAAAACCGGAAATGAAATCATGTGTGGAACCATCGTCAAGAAGTATAACAGCTTCCCTATTCAAAACATAACCATTCACCTTGAACAACCAAAACTCGAACTATTGGAGTTCCACCGCTAAGATGTTTTATAGGAAATTTGCAATTTCCCCTTTTCTTCACTGCTTCTTAGCTCGCTTCTCACCGCTTTAGAACATTCTCGTTGTTCATCAACAAAAGCAACATGTGCCCTTGGATTTGGTTTAGAAGGAGTACTCTTAATTGCGTGCTTCACATTAGATTGCTCTCTTGACCTCGTCAACCTCGTGGGCATTGAGATTTAAAATGAGGTCCTCCACAAATAAAGCAACCTTGTTGAGGCCCTTCCGACTTCACATTCTTCTCGCCGGTTTCCATGGTCTTCTAGGGTTCTCGCTTCTTTGTTGACTGATCTATCATTTTTCTTCCAATTGATTTTTTCCCTTTTTTCCAAACTTACGCCCCACGTCATCGCTTGAATCTCTTCCCAAATGATTTACTTTCTTCATCCCCGGATGCATACAAACTATCCCATATATTGTACTTTAAGAAGCTTAGATTTAATCTTTTTCGCTCTGGCTGCGTTGGCCTTTATGAACCTCCTCTCCGGATCTGCGGGTTCTACAAAATCCAACTCTGCAAAGATGTCTTCTTTCAAGCCACTAATATACTTTCGCTAACTCTTTCTCATCCACAAATCCAACTCCTGTGTTAGTGACTTGTGATGCCAAGAAATTGAACTTCAGTGTACTGTACTTACTTACGCCTCTTGGTCGGTTGCTTCAAAATATCCCATTCTCTCCTAAGTACCATGATAGTTAGAAGGTAAATACTTGGCTTCAAAAGCTCGCCTGAAAGCGGACTGCGTCTATCCTCTAAGGCCATAGTTCTTCTTCCATGCCACCAATTCCGAGCTTCCTCATCCAACCACACATCCATGGCATGCATCTTTTCCTCGCTCGTCGCATTAACTCGCTCAAAGTGCCTTTCAAAGATGCTAAGAAAACCGGTGACCTTGAAGGTTTCACATTCACACCTCCCTTAAAGAAAGGCAAATCCGCCTTCTCCAACCACTTTGCCACCTTAGGGTATCTCTCTCATGCATCTTGCACAAGAGTTACCGGTAATGCTTCTTCCTGGCGCGTGGCGCCGCCTGGATAAGGCTCAAGAGGGTAAGGGAGGCATTTGCATCCGCCTACGCAACATGATTCCAAGAAGCTATAACTTTGTTTTGGTCAAGATGGAATAACCAAGGCCTTCAAAGAAGAGTTGCCGCCTGCGGATAGATTCACCGGACCAATCGGCAAATGCAACCCTAGTTGCCGTGGTACTCCAAAGCGAATAGCGGCAATGCTATTCCGTAAGAGAGCATGATCAAAGGGCTCAGAGGTATCATGAAGTGGCGGCCGGCCGGGCTAAGATTGGCATCTCGGGCATCAAAGTTTGGGTTTCCATACTCACACGGTGGGCGTAATCACCGCTCATACCAATTGATATGGAAAACACAAAAGAACACAAATTCAGGTTAGTTACCTCAAAGAATTCGATCTCTTTAACCCCGCATCATAATAAACTCGTTAGAGCAAAAAGAGATTAAGAAGGTAGCTCACCACCCAACCGGTCCTTCAGAAACCAAGTATCCCGAGCACGGAAATCGTTATCCGTGGAACCGAAAAATTGTTATCTCAAACGATATGCACTCCGAGGTAGGGTTTACTGATTAAAGCAAGGTTTATGAAAGCAACAGAGTTTAGGAGGCAAGAACGTAAATCTCGAGAGTTCAGGAGGCAAGAACAAAATCTCTACTGCGGTCAAGTCTGACCCCACGACCACTTTTTGGCGATATCTCACGAACCACAAAGAGTTAGCGATGAGCTACCCCAATCTGGAAACTAGACTCGAGAGCTTTCCAATGAGCCCCGATCGCAATAATCCGAAGTTATATTCGGCCGAGATATGACGCTTTGAAGTTAGCCTTTTAGAAACCGCTATTTTTGACCGGATATTATCAAGGAGATTAGCTTGGCTTAATACAAGGATAATTATCTTAGGGTATCAAATAAAGATTAAGACTCCTTAATAAGTTATTTTGAGTGCATAACAGTGGACCACACCCCCGAGCTACTAGGGAAAAACCATCATATCATTGGCCTCCCTTAAACCCATGTCCGAGGAAGTTTTATCTCATCCGCCATAGCCTGTTCTTCAGCTTTACGTTTTTTGCAAGCTTTTCTTTGTGCAGAACGTTGAACAATGTCGACACCATAGACGAAGCTATGGCAGCACGGCTCAAGCTAGGGTACCAGGGTGATGCTGGTGATGGACGGCTCAAGCTCAAGTTACGGTAGCGATATGAGGAGTGGCCATGCTGGTGCCAGAAACCATGGCACATTTCTTCCGTGCAAAGAAAAAATATTAGGGTCTTGATCAAGAAAAAAAATCTGATTAGATGCTCTGTTTCTAGCAGTTAGGGGTTTTAATTCTTACCTTGAAAATTGGGTTTGTCGATTTCGAGAGGATCATAGATCGAAGCAAGAATATCAGGCTTAAGAATGTCGGCATCCTGAAAAGCAAAGCTTGAATTAATGGGGGTTTTTGCTTTCTTTGTTTAAATTCTCTTTAGAAACAGAGACTATATCTCAGAAACAAGATTGAATTCAGGAGATTTGTTAGAAACAAGGGATTGTTAGAGATTTTTCACATGGGTACCCTGGATTGGTTTCTAGATGTCAGCCAGAAACGCACAAGGCCGGAAACGGAAGTCGGAATTGGATCAAACTTGCTTACAAAGGTATGGCAAAGGAGAGGAACGAAATTTGCCGGAACAGAGAGAGCAAGGGATTTTTGTCGAAAACAGGCTAGGCTACGATGGAATATTTGAAAGATTATTGGCAATAATCCTTAGAATATTCCATAAAAAAGAATATTCGGGGAGTTCTGGGTAATAACCACATTCAGATAGATCTAACGGCCAGGGACGGTTAGATCCATATAACTTCCGAGGACATGCGTTTAAGGAGCACACTAACTTGAGAATCAGTGGACATGAAATAAGGCTCGGGTCTACTCTAGATCTCTGGTAACCAAGATGCAAGAGAAATGCATTGATTTTCTGATTCCAGCAGCGCGGAGCTTGTCTGAGGCCATACAGGCTCTTTTTCAATTTGCACACGTAAGTTGGATGCTCTTTATCTTTAAAACCTGGTGGTTGAAACATGTAAAGTTCCTCTTCCAGATCTGCATTCAAAAGGCGGATTTGAAATCCATTTGATAGGGAGGCCAGCCTTTTTGCGCTGCCAAAGCTATCACTGCTTTAAGTGTGTCTAACTTGACAACTGGAGCAAACACATCATGATAATCACAGAAGAGGAAGTATCCTGACCCTAAAGGGGTGACTTTGGCACTGTCTAAGAAGATAAAATGATCAGCAGCCATGAAACATAAAAAGTCTTTCCAGAAGAGGCCAAGCAACAAGCATCAAAGCAAGCCAAGAAGGGGTATTATGAATTACTTGCCAGCAGTCACAGGAACAAATGGGGTATCTACATCAAATCCTATCTGAGCAGACTCTCAGATTTTCAATTGTTAAACTTAATATTTTTGTTTCCATACTTTAGATAACAGGAGGGTTTTCCTCTTGGGGGTCTTGAATTCTGTTTGTGTTATGGTCTCATAGACCCTTCGGGTCTTACGTAGACGTTAATAAATCTTTCTTTCTTTCTTCCTTTCTTCCTTGCTTCCTTCCTTCCTTCTTGGCGTTGGAAGTTTCTCCAATTTCCTTGATCCCTACTCCCCCTACTTCTTGATTGGCTGAAATCTCTTCTTGATTTGCTGAAATTAACCTGCTACGTTTGTTCCGGATTTGAGATCTCAAGACTTTTTGCTGTAGGGCTGCTGCAAGCTCTTCAAAGCTAGGCTCATTCTCCCGTGCTTGAAAAACATCAAGAAAGTGCTCATATTCAGGTGCTTGCTAATTTATGGCATTTAGGAGCTCGTCCTTTTGAACTTCAACTCTGATAGAAGCCAATTGTGCAACAATTTATGTGATCTTCGCAATAAAGTCACTCACATCTTTACATTCCCTTTACATTCCCTTACGCTAGATGTTTTCTGGCCCCTGAATCTATTAACCAGACCTCTTCTTCTGCTAGATGTTCGCAGCAACACCAAGAAATTGAGCCTCTAACTCATCAACAGAGATTTCAGAAACCTTAGCACTAATATCTTGAATTGGAGTAGTAGAAGACTTGAGTGGCTGCTCCTTTGATTGCTCTTTTGCAAATTGAGCAAACTCTCGTTGTAACTTCCTACATTGACGTTTCATATGGCCTTTCTTACCATAATACCAGCAAGTGAAAGGCTCCTTAGCAGGATTGTTAGATGGTGCAGATGCATTTTTAGAGGAAGCATTTGTAGAAGCATGCATAGAGGAAGAAGAAACTTTTGTGTGAGAATAGTGAGCAGCTTGAGTCTGGATAGCTCTCTTATTGTCTTGCTCTTCATCTAATAATTGTTGTTGCAATGGTGAAAATCAATCTTGATCTCATGTTGCAATTTGTAAAACTTGACTGTATGCTTGTATTCATCTATGCTTGTATTCATCTGACAACCAAGTCTGACTTCTTTCATCTCACCTCCAGCACTAATATACTCTTCAAAGCATAAAGAATAAGTCTGACTTCTTTCATCTCACCTCCAGCACTAATATACTCTTCATGTAAAGTTTTGAGTTTCTTCAAATAGTCTCGCAGGCTGGAGCAATCTACTAACTTCAGATTATCCATTTGACTCTGAATAACAAGCTGTTGGCCTTCACCTTTAAGAACACACTTCTTTTGCAAAAACTGGATAATCAGTGCAAATACAACCCCTAAGATGATTGAGAGCATAGAAATCTTTCTTCTTTTCATCATCTGTTTTGGGAACCCATTTAATGTCAAGAACTTCACTCAAATCCTTGAGATTAAGATTTGTCTTGAAAGCTTCTTTCCAACTAAAGTAATTATGATCATCTAGAACTGGATGTTGAAAATATTTCCAAGAATCGTGACTAACTGCCATTAGAAAGCACCAGAGAGCACAAGATACGAGCTGATTGTGAAAATAGAGGCTACGTTTCCACAAGAAAGCCAAAAAAGAATTGGAGAGACGAGATAGTTCTGAAAATAGAGGCTACGTTTCCACAAGAAAGCCAAAAAAGAAGCGGCTAAATTTATAAGCTAATCTTCGAAGCTGCCACCACCAAACGAACAGTCTGCCACTGGGCACTTTTTCTAGTAGTTATAATAAATTTACTCTTAAGAAAAGTAGCCACTAAATCTATGGAAGCACCTCTACTCCTTAGAAGTCCCTAAATAGTAGCTTGAACCTCCTCTTTACCCTTGTAAGGCGAATTATAAGCTAATCTTCGAAGCTGCCACCACCAAACGAACAGTCTGCCAGATCGACCCAAAGGAGCTGCGAATAGACAGAGTCGATCATTGATAGAGGCAAGGTCGCTCAAAGAGGCCACCATCAAGGAAGCTAAGTTGTTGGGAGGACCAAACAAGTAGCTAGGAAGGCTGGAAGCTCCAGCTTGCACCGGAACATTTGAAGCACTCACGGCGGACGGCGACAAGCAAATTCTAGAGGCCATGGCCTAGGCCAGATGACGAACTTAGCCATTCAAGCTCTTTAGACGAATCGATTTCACTCTTGGAGGAGCAACGGCTTAGTACTTTAGGTGAATGATCGCAAGGCTCGAGGGAAATTGAGATCGTGGCGTCCACTTTCGGAGGTGAGGAGCAAGTAGCAAGAGCAACCTCCCAAGAATGTGAGCAACCCCAACACCAGAAGAGTAGGTGAGCAAAGAAGCAAGCAAAAGAGGAGCAACCTTGGTAATAGAAGCAACCCCAAACAGAAGAAATGTTAAGGGGAGCCATCAATGCTAAGAAAAAAGAAGGAAGAGACATATGCAAGGGAGAAGTTTAAACAAAGAGGCGAAAGCTAGGTGTAGGGGGAGCGTGGTTGTAAGAGAACCACAACCGGACAAACCGGAGGAGGATGAGCTTGAGGAGGAAGGACCACACCAACAAGAGGGGGGAGCAAGGGGCTCAAGAAGAAGAGGAGGAGCAGGCCGAAGAACAGACGGAGCATACGCTCGGCAACCATATTCAATCCAGTCCAAGGAGGGCAAGATCAACGAGAAGCTATCTAAGCTGAAGCAAGATAATGAGTACAAAAAGAAGAAGGCAGCATGCAAGATTAATCTCTGCCGATGGATCCGACATAATTACTACATAATTACTGACATTGTAAGTAGAGCGCCAGAGAGTCTGCCAAAGGCACCCGACCAGGGTCGGAAAGCAAGCCTCCACCACCTCGACCCGATTCCCCCGAAGAAGGTCCGTCATGGGCCATATCCCAAGCACAGTAGAGCTGCTCGGCATATTTGGCTAACTTTAGGCTGTTCAGCTGATTCCTTAAGAGCTGCTTCCTTGTATGATTCTTGGTCCCATAAATTTGTTGAAATTTGCGCCAAAGTGTCAAAACTTGTGATCTAGGCTAGAATCAAATAGCAAGAAAACAAGAGAGAAAAGAGACGGAGTGAAAACTCAGAAAAAAGGAATATATGGATTGGATTGTTGTTTTTCTCGGTGCTATAGAAGATGGTCACATATGTGACGTGTAGAGCATAGCACGTTGACACCTAACCTAGGGGGCATACATGAACTTAAATATATGCTAAACTATAGAGCATGGTCCTATGTAAATACATAGGCTGCCATGTCAGCACATATGTGTGCTTAACCATTAAGAATTATTTCTGTCATCCTCCCCTAAGCACATATATGAACTGAGAACAAAAGAAGAATGCTTAGGCAAGCTTAATTGGGCTGTCTCTTGCACCTAATGCAAGAATAAAAGGCTGATAATCTATAGAAAGACCACGAAGCAATGCGGAAATCACCTCACCATCCGGGTACTTTGCTCAAGCTTCATATCATCCAATTTGCTTTTAATCTTTTGGCCTTGGAAATGTAGTCAAGCATATCCTTACAATTGTCCAAGCAAAAGAGTGTAACTCGCCTCTCAAGAAAAAGGCTCTAGAGTCTCAGATCTTGGCGCCGCATACCCTTTTCAAATTGATCTAGTGCTTGCACAATAATTTGCAACCCCCGATATGGCAATCAACTTCTGGTGATACAAGAACTTTTAAGAGGCCCAAGCCTTTTCTTATTCTTTGACGAAAAAACCCGATCCTTTATATCAAGAGAGCCATCAACAAGTCCATCCAAACAATGCATGAGGAGATAACCTTCAAACACATCAATCCACTAAAATAATTATCTCCCTTCAAGATAGCATTTGGATTGTTAAATTTAGTCGAATCCATCCTTCAAGGTGTTACAACTTACCAAAGAGCACTAAGAGAGAGATTACTGAGCTTTAGATGCACAAAGAAGACAAACCAAGGAATTACCTGACAGATGGTATGTCACGTAAACTGATCAACATTGCTCAATCCCGACAAATCTCTCACGAAATTGCTCCCAGAGCCAAAATTACCAATTGTTCAACCTTTCGGAACAAAAACGGCACAAAACGGCAAAAAAACGGCACCTTTTTGCAACCAAATTTCGAATTTGGTCAAAAGTACACAATTTGTTGATGACGTAACAAAAAAATTGGCCGATTTTGCAATTCTGGTTGAAGACGTCCAATTTCGGCAGTGTTGCCAACTTCTGAATTCACCTCGACAAAATTTCACTGGTTGGTTCTAGCCACCCCCCGGGCTCGATACCATGTCAAAACTTGTGATCTAGGCTAGAATCAAACAGCAAGAAAACAAGAGAGAAAAGAGACGGAGTGAAAACTCAGAAAAAAGGAATATATGGATTGGATTGTTGTTTTTCTCGGTGCTACAGAAGATGGTCACATATGTGACGTGTAGAGCATAGCACGTTGACACCTAACCTAGGGGGCATACATAACTTAAATATATGCTAAACTATAGACCATGGTCCTATGTAAATACATAGGCTGCCATGTCAGCACATATGTGTGCTTAACCATTAAGAATTATTTCTGTCACCAAGCTTCACTAGCACTTTTCACTCCAAGTATGTGCCTTTGCATGGAATCATCCACTGCAAGTTTGATGAGCAGCAGGGCCTTTTTGTTCAACTCCTCCCATTTCTCATCTTCATTTTGGTCTTCACCAGCTACTACGTCCCAAACTCCCGCAAGATCAAGTGCCAAAGTCATCTTCTCCTATCAAATGGAATAGTTCTTGCCTTTAAGCAAGAACTTCTCGCTCATGAACACCTTTTCTAGGCTGTCCATTGTGAAAACACAAACCTGTTCTAATCAAAGCCACAAATCTGCAAACTCCTACTCTATCTTCGACATGCAAGGCAATATGCAAGAATCTGCAAGAAATCTTTCAGATTTTATGCTCAAGGGCTGCTTTTAGCTTGGTTAACACTGCATGCAACTCTCCTGCTTCTCTCTAGGCTCAAAATACAAGTTAGGTTAAAATCTGCTCTGTTTTTCACAAGGCAGAAAAACCTTCTCAAAATACTTCCTCTTCTACATAGAATGAAGCACCCAAGGATGAAACACCGCTCTGATACCAAATGTTGAGTGGAGAAGATGATCTGAACAATAAAACACAATGGAGAGAGGAGGAGACGCACCAAGTAACAAAGGAGGAGCAAGAAACTTGTGTATTACACTACCTCATGTGATGGTATATATATGTGCCACGTCCTCATGTTGGATGGCAAATAGGGAAAAAGATAAAAAATGAGGGCCCATGAGCTAATATAAAATGTCCCATGGGGTACAACGTTAAGTTACAAGGTTAAGTTACAATGTCTTAACATGTCCAATATATATCACATTATACTATTCTAACAGAAGAGGCCAAGCATCAAGCATCAAAGCAAGCCAAGAAAGGGTATTATGAATTACTTTGCAGCATTCACAGGAACGAATGGGCTACCCCCATCAAACCCTACCTGAGCAGATTCTTAGATGTTTACTATTAGTTATGTTAACTTAATATTTTTGTTTGTATATTTTAGATAACAGGAGGGTTTTCCTCCTGGAGGTCTTGAATTCTGTGTATGTCATGATCTCATAGAGACTTGGTCGCATAGAGACTTCGGGTCTTAAGTAGACGTTAATAAATCTTTTCTTTCTTTCTTTCTGTTGCTGCACGTTAATAAATCTTTTCTTTCTTTCTTTCTGTTGCTGCACTCATGATCAAGCAGCTGATGGATTTACTAAAAGCTCTCTCAGGCAAGCAGTTTTATCATATGAAGGAGATCTTACATGTTTTACCTCACGCTCCATCTCTGGGGGGATGATGATATTTTTTCTCAGTTGATATAATTAGTGTGATTAATAATAACTGTGCGTAGCTCTTGTTCTCAGCTGTGCTTGTCATCGGGGGAATGTTAGAATATTTCTGTGCTACATATCATGTGATGGCGACATTTATGATGATGTGGCATAACACGCTTGTTGTTGACATGTCAAACCTTTATGAGCCAGTCAAACCTTTATGAGCCAGTCAGCTTAGGGAGTTAATGCCTTGTGTTTTCTATCTCCTTTCTATTTAATACGTTGAAACCTTTGTCTTTCAAGGACTTATGCAGATGTAAAAGATAATGCCTCCATTATATGGTAGCCACTTGCTGAACTTGGGGTAGACTCATAACTTGGTATTCTAAAATGTCCTCCAACAGTGGCAAGATTCTGTCAACAAGTACACATGGCAGTAACAGTGTGGTAGATTACTTACTGGGTTGGACACATTTATGTTGATGCAAATTGTAATTCTAAATTTGAAGAGGAGACTTGAGAACTTCACACCCAAATATGCTATGCTCATGCTTCATCATCATTTACTTCAGTGGCTCAGATAATACCATGCCACAGTAAGTGACAACTGTATTTTGACCGACCAAGGTTTCCTTCAATACAAGCGTATTCTACTACAAACGAATCCAAATCAAAAGTGGCTTCACCCATTTTTGCGCTTGATGGATGAAGATCTCCATATTGTGCATTCAGTAGCTGCAATTTCGAGAAATACACTTGTCTTACCTGAATTATCATATTGGAATTCAGATTCCGTTAGACATGTTAGGTATACCTTGCACAAATGTACGTAGCATAAAGTTAAAGCATATAGTCAAGTTACAGTAGGAGTTGACGTGTGGTGGCTGGATAAACTTTTTATACGTAGCTGCTAGAGATGTATTTCGCGCTTTGGACGTTTTGAGTAGAATAAACTTTTGATCGGTGCTCAAGATTGTCATCTCCTCTTCTTTCCTCCACTTACTAACAGATGCATCGTCACAAAAAACAATATCGTCTTCAAGTTCAGCAATGTCAAGATTACTTCTTTCCTTGGTTCCCCAACTTCTGCTGTCTAAACTTTTTAATCTTGCTGTATCAATAGCTGCTTCCTTCTGTATGTTTTGGACATTCATGACGCCAGGAAGTATTGACATGAACTTTTCTTGATCCCATCTTTAGATGATTCTAAGCATTTAAGACCTGTCATGATTCTCTTCTGGACTGCCTTCTTTAGAAGACAAGCACCTTACTCCGACCCTCTTTATTTCAAGCTCAGTTTGACTAGGTCTGTTACCTTGGTTGATAGCTGGCAGGAAATATCACAAAGCACGGCATGTGTAATATCTTCTAGCATCTTCAGACTTAGGAATGCAATCCAAAATATCCTTGCAAACACAAAAAATGCAACTCATGTGTCAGATACAAGACTTGAGTCTGTATCTTGTGCTTGAGTCTGTATCCTGTGCAACACACTCTTCAATTGGTGAAGGGCTTTGAGTCAAGGTTTGCTTCCCCTGATGTTGTTAGTGCTTCTCTTCGAAGACTAATGCGACGTAATAATACGGCCTCTTATGTTTTACAAGCCTTCCGGTTTTTAATCTAGTTTAACATTGGGCTATTTATGTCTATTAATTGCATAAGGAGCATGCAGATTCTGGCATTTCATTCAATATTTTTATATTTGTACGAATATACAATTGAAAAATCCGAAGTGACATACTAAAAGTTTTCTTTACATTACTTCTTTCAGGATTTACGAATTGCAAGATCTCTCTTTGAGCAGGCTCGGTTTAATCTTGTATTATGTTTGCTGCATTACCTTAATACTTAAGTTTCACCTAGCGTCATAGTTTATTCAACACAAGCATTGCATCTGTTGCATAGGTGGCTGCACTCTCAAATATTGATGCCAAGAAGAAGTTTGAATTTTTGGAGGCTGTCAGTGGATCGATGGATGCTCATCTCCGTTACTTTAAACAGGTTTGAAGTATTGGCTATTTACCCAGCAAAATGGTAGATGACAACTTATTGGTTGAAGTTGCAGGGATATGAGCTGCTCCATCAAATGGAACCTTACATCCACCAGGTACCTCAGGAAGTGTTGTATATATGAATTTATAATATATACTAAAATTCTGATTTTATGATCCATATGGGCTCAACTGGAAAGCAAGATTTGTCAATGTCTGCTAGAGACTGTAAAGCCTAAAGTACCCAAATAAATATATGAATAGAACTGCTACGCAAAATTAGTAGAACAAAAGCACAATAGAAAACAATGTAAAGTATTTCCGATTGGGCCTGGCCTGACTGTCCCCAGTGGGTCTGAAAAATGACCTGTTTAGCTGGAGGGGTCTTGTTCTTTGTTACGAGCTCAAGACTTTCTGGAGGGAATGCCATGTCAAGCAGGCCTTAGTCTCTTAAGTCACCTCGGAAACCAAACAAAAAGGTCAAAAGTCAGCATGCCCTCTTAAGCTGGGCAAGACTAAGTTTTTTCTCCCAATATAAGAATCTAGGGCTTCTGAGAGCTGTTCTTAGATGTGAAATGGTTGTCTGGCACCTGTTGAATACGTTTTCTGCTGAAATCAGCTTGGGCCAACAAAACTAGCTTTTAGAAAGATTGATTTATTAACGTCTACGTAAGACCCGAAGGGTCTATGAGACCGTAACACATACAGAATTTAAGACCTACAGGAGGAAAACCCTCCTGTTATCTAAAATATACAAACAAAAATATAAGTTAACAGAACTTATAGTGAAAATCTAAGAATCTGCTCAGGTAGTGCTTTGATCCTTGATGCTCGGCCTCTTCTGAAAAGACCTTTTATGTTTCATGGCTGCTGATCGTTTTATCTTCTTAGACAGTGCCAAAGTCACCCCTTTAGGGTCAGAATACTTCCTCTTCTGTGATGCCTCCACTATCATCTTATCATCGCTGAGTCAAAAAGAAATTAGTTATTTCTGTCTGCTTCAGGCCCGTTGGATTCTTTTGTTTGAGAATATTTCTGCTTTCTAGAGATAGTTCATATACAAAGTGAGATACACATTTCTAATCGTAATATTCTACCAGCTGTCATAGAGCTGTCGTAGAGATGTAGAGATATATCTGCCTCGAATGATATAATAGGTTGGGCAGGTAAAAATAAAATGTTCTTCTGACTCAACGATGTTTAGATTGCACATTGGACATTTCCGATCTTCGTGACTAATATTTTTTGCCCTACCAACCTCAATGTCCAACTGGTGAGATGACACTCTAAACTGCCCCATAGAGTATCTCACTTTATTCGGCAGATCAAAATCTAAATATCCAGGCCTTACAATGAAACCATCTTGCTGATATATTTAGGAAGTTATCCTTGTAGAATTTCTTTTTAGCAGGCAGATATATGATGGGAATTACCCATGTATTTGAAACATAAAGACACTCCAAATCATGGCGTATAAGCTGATTAACTTCTTGTTGGGTAAGATTCAGATTATCATCTATTACCATCTATTACAATGTATTGAAAAGGTGGGATATTTCCCATAGGGAAGCCCATCTCCTCAAACAATTTAGATGTCCTTGAGAACCAACAGCGCTTACCTTTGTCTGCCAACATTTTTGCCAACATTTTAGGACTACGTGTGTAATGCGGAGTGGGCATTCACCGGGAGGGCCTCGAGACGGCCGCTAGCCGAGGCGTGCACGGGTGGCGGAGCCTCGAAAAGTGCTGGGCTTTGGCCGAGGGAAGACCTGGAAGAATGCCCTCCCGTGGAGTACGACATAATAAACTAGAGGTCCAAATTACGAACATGATCATGGCTATGGTGGATGTTTTGGTGTGGAATCTGGTCTGAGAAAGCTTCAACTTGGAATCGCTGATAATCTGCTCCAATCCTATTTCTTCCCTTGCTTCTGTGATTTCGAGCTCAGAGAAAACAGAGCTCTCTATCTCTAGCTTCTATTTCTCTGTTTCTAGCTCTCTGTTTCGAGCTCTCTGTTTCGAGCTTTGTTTCGAGCTCTCTGTTCCGAGCTCTCTGTTTTGGCATTGTTGAATCTGAGGGCGACTTCCAGAAATCTCGGCGGCTTCGGCTTTGTAGTAAATCTAAGAGACTTTGTTCGGCTTTGTACTTTGGCTTTGTTCTGTGACTGAAGACACAGCGCAAACAGTGGTAAATTTGAGGGCTGAATAGTGGTAAACAGTGGTAAATTTGAGGGCAAACAGTGGTAAATTTGAGGGTAAACAAGGCCGAAACAAACAGGGGCGGCGCCGCTCTGCAAGTGGCGGAGGATATTGCATGAGAAACAAAACGCACAATTTGACAATAATTGGGACCTACCGTTTATTACGACGCTGACCTTCTTGTGATTGTCCAAAACGGTGTAACTTATGTAAATAAGTCACTATTTGAAAGGCAATTTCAACCTTCAGAGGTTTCACATTAAATTCAGCAAGCATTATATCATGGGGTACAGAATGTTTGCTTCTAATCATTCTAGAAAGAAGAGAAATTTGGAGCCTCTCCAGTTGACCCTAGTCGTCGGCTCGTAGGTCAACTCCCCACATTTGTGCACCATATAAAGCTCTTAGGTCAACTCCCCACATTTGTGCACCATATAAAGCTGCTGGCTTCACCAACATAAATATGTATGGCACCAGCCATAATATTATGCAGATATTAATGGCATGAACAACCATCAGAAGGAGGCATTAAAATCATAAAATTAATCTACAATTTCTCCAATGGCTCTAACCATGACTTAAACTTTTAATATGTTCTCTATCCTCTACCTTTAACCACAATTACTGACAAGCAAACTCTAATCACCAGCAATGGACTCATAAAGATGCAGTTTACATTGTTCGGGCTTTAGGATTAGTTTGGATAGAAATAGATTTGTGCACCGTCCACCGTGACAAAACTTGTGATCTAGGCTAGAATCAAACAGCAAGAAAACAAGAGAGAAAAGAGACGGAGTGAAACTCAGAAAAAAGGAATATGATGGATTGGATTGTTGCTTTTCTCGGTGCTACAGAAGATGGTCACATATGTGACGTGTAGAGCATAGCACGTTGACACCTAACCTAGGGGGCATACATGAACATAAATATATGCTAAACTATAGACCATGGTCCTATGTAAATACATAGGCTGCCATGTCAGCACATATGTGTGCTTAACCATTAAGAATTATTTCTGTCACACCGTAGCTATGGGAAGAGTTGAATCAGAGATCCATCCTGGTCAAAGAGATGGATTGTCAGTTTTGGTTAGGCTTGATGTGAAGGAGATCTAGTTTGGCAAAACGAATCCCACTGCTTATTTCGAATCACCTGTACCTAATAAATTCATATATGTTTCTTGCAACAAAAAGAATTTGCCATACAGATATTCAAGGGCTACATTAGAAGGCTTGCTTGCTTTTAAGAGGATCAGATTGGTAAGAATAGATCAAATAAATTAAATTAATAGAGAGAAATCATTTGGGTTCTCATGATAAGGGTTTTTATTCCAGTTCACAATCACCAGCATCAACTAGTTAGTTGACTTGCAAACCTCAAGAATAGCCGGAATAAGAATCTATATTGCAATTTGCAATCTCTAGCTTGATTCCTGCATGATCATGATCGAGTTCGATCAGTCTTGAGACAGGAAGGAAATAAATTATCCACAAGATAGATAATCGAGTACGATCAGTCTTGAGGCCGGAAGGGTTCCGCAAGACAGATGATCGAGGACGATCAATCTTGAGAAGGGAAGGAATTGTTAAGGCACAAGCTCGGGGGTGTGGCTCAGAGGACTTGCAGGATGAACACAGAGGCAAAGCTATTCCAAAGTAGCCCAATGATATAAGATAGATAGTAAAGGGAATATTAGTCTAAGATATTTATTACCTTGAGCCTTAAATTAGCTATCTTAAGTTATTATAATATAAAAAGTAGTCATGTTAATAAAATATAGTAAAGTGACGTAAAAGATCATGGCTTAATAAGACACAAAAAGGTTGGAAAAAAAAAATAAGACTATAAAGGACAACCGGACAAGACTGTAATAAAGGAACATCTTGTCTTTAAGGAGGGAAAAGGAGAACGTGGCTTCTAGGTGGGGACACTACAGATGAAGTTTATTCTTAATCCTTTTATGATACAAAACCACTTCAAAGTTATTCCTATATTTGAGATGTGTTGAATTTCCTAGAGAGTTTATCCAGATGGATAGACAGATTCTCAGAGTAGGAAGAGAGAAACCATTGAATTAAAGCCAGATCCCAATATCAAAGCTTAAGCCAAATTCCCATTCTATAATTTGTAAATTAATGACAGATGCCCAGAGAAGGCAACCGCTCTATCTTCTCTGGGCATCTGTCATTAATTTACAAATTATAGAGGAATTGATATTAATTTACAAATTATAGAGGAATTGATATGATCTCTGTGCCTGGGTTATGGGATAAAGCCTTGTCGAGGCTTTCCCAATCTGAGAATCTGATAGAGCAACCGCTCTGTCTTCTTTAAGCATCTTGTCATTAATTTACAAATTATAGAGGAATTGATATGGTCTGTGTGCCCGGGGTATGGGATAAAGCCTTGTCGAGGCTGGGGCTCATGAAGGATCCGCCCTTTTGGTGTATTGGTTATCACTAGATATGTTAGTGCGTAAATTGTTACGAATCGTCCTCAGTCTCTCGATTCCTTAGTCTCTGCAAATTCAACAAACTCAGATCAGTCAAAAACTCTGGTCAGTTAAAAACTCTGGGAACAGTAACTTATCTGGCACTTCCCAATGGCACTTCCCAATCTGAGTATCTGATAGGGCAACCGCTCACTCAGATTGGGAAGTGCCAGATAAGTTCGTGTTCCCATAGTTTTTAATTGACGTTATTATGTATCTATCTGAGTTTGTTGAATTTGTAGAGACTGAGGACGATTCGTAACAATTTACGCACTAGCACCTCTGAGGACGATTCGTAACAATTTACACACTAGCACCTCTAGTGATAACCAATACACTAAAAGGGCGGATCCTTCATGAGCCCCAGCCTCTACAAGGCTTTATCCCATACCCCAGGCACACAGACCATATCAATTCCTCTCCTTCTTCGAGATGCTTGCCCTCAAGCATGTGGAACACACCAATATTGCCACGAGGAATTGAACTTGGCTCTGATACCAAATGTTATGCAGTAGAAAGCATGTGGAACACACCAATATTGACACGAGGAATTGAACCTTGGCTCTGAAATGTTATGCACTAGCACCTCTAGTAATAACCAATACACCAAAAGGGCGGATCCTTCATGAGCCCAGCCTCTACAAGGCTTTATCTATACCCTGTCACACAGACCATAGACCATATCAGGTTGTTCCCGTTGGAAGTTGAAGCTCTATGTGGTACCATTGACTATTACTTGGGGGTAAAAAGCTTGCCCCTAAACGTCTTCGAGTCCAGGCGATAACTCAATCATCAAATTTAGGGCAACAATTTGGTTAGTGCAGTGGGGAATTGCAATAGAAGATCTTCCGGACACAAATGTGGGGGTACGTTCATTAGTTCATGAGTGATGGAAAGAGCGCAAGATAAGCTATGGGAAAATCCAGGCGTGAAAATGGATTTCTATCGAAGGGAAGTAAATCTCATGCTAATTTGTATTGAACATGATTACCTAAATGCCAAAATCGGATTAAAAGGGAGAAAGCTCATCTCACAAGCACGACTCACCTCACATCATTTGGAAATTGAAGTGGTAGGATTTACAGAATACCTAAGGAGCTCAGGTGGTGTCCTTGTTGCCAAATTGGAGTGGCAGAGAGGCAGAACAACATGCTTTTATAGAGTGTTCTATATATGAGTGACTGCGCCAGCAGTATGGAATCCATGTCCATACATTTTCAGAGTTACAGCAGTATGGAATCCATGTCCATACGTTTTCAGAGTTACTATGGAATCCATGTGCATACGTTTTCAGAGTTACTGGATATTCATCCAACAAAGCTGAGTAATTTCCTAGATGATTGGTGGAAGTACCGCACAGAGACAATTGAACTTTTGAATATGCCGAAGATATAGAAGGATTGCTAAACTGAACTATATTTCTAAGGCAAAGTCTAGTTAAATTTCTATGTATTTTTTTGCCTTCATGGGCCTGAGGGCCTATTTATAAGGTGTGGATACAATTACAACAATTACAATTATTTATAGACCTCTCCCTTTTTTATTTTACAAGCCTTTTTAGCATCATAGTTAAATATAGACCATAGATTGCCTTTATTGCCTTGCCTTGCCAATAATTTGCCAAACTAGACACTTATGCTAGTCCACCAAGACTACCGTCCAAGATCACACCCCCGAGCTACCATATTCGTATCAATACTACTGTTCAAATTTTTAGCCAGTGGCTCTAACCATGACATAAATTTTAACAGGTTATCTATCCTCTATCGTTTAACCACAATTACTTACAAGAAAACTCTAATCGCCAGCAACTAGAAACAATGGGGCTCATAAAGATGCAGTCATTTGCAGTTCATAAAAACACTGTTCGGGCTTTGGGATTAGTTTGGATAGAAATAGATTCGTCTACTGTCTAGTGTAGATATAGGAAGAGCTGAATCAGGCCAAAGAGATGGATTGTCAGTTTTGGTTAGGCGTGATGTGAAGGAGATCCGTTTTGGCAAAACGAAATGGATTAATAAGGTAAGATAGGCTCAATTCCCACTGCTTATTCCGAATCACCTATACCTAATAAATTCTTATATGTTTCCTTGCCATACAGATATTCAAAGGCTACATTAGAAGGCTTGCTTGCTTTTAAGAGGATCAGATTGGTAAGAATAGATCAAATAGATTAAATTCATAGAGAGAAATCATTTGGGTTCTCATGATAAGGGTTTCTATTTCAGTTCGCAATCACCAGCACCAACTAGTTGACTTGCAAACCCCAAGAATTTGAAGGATTTGTGGATTATCAAATTGTTGGGTCTTGAAGTTTATCTAGATTGAGTAGATCTGCATATTTCTCTGTCAGATTTGGTTCTAACTCTTCTACTTTATCAGATTATAGTCACAATGTTGGATCCATGGAAATTTGATCCTAAGCCTGAACTAGATGGCACCATTTCCAAGGTTGGAAAGCCTTCTTTAAGGTTTACCTTGGACTGATGAAACTCAAAGCTGTTAGTAAAACCGGATGGAATCCTGCAAGTTAGCTTGCTGGTTTTACTACCTTTCAGGAAGCTTGGGATTATTTAGAGCAGACATATGCCTTAAAGGATTAGGGAGAGTGAAGCATTTCAAACAGCAAATGGAGAAACTCACCATCGAAAATGCATTGGAGCCTTAGATTATATTCAGAAACTCCGGAACTCTTAAGGAGGAAGTCATTTCTGCAGGAGGCAAGTTAGAAGATGAAGATATTACACTCATCATGCTTGCGGCTATTGAAGTGTCTTATCCACAACAAGTGGTGAGTATTCAAACTCATAAGGGAGTTATTTGGTATTTTCACGATCTTCAAATGTTTTATTAGAGGCAGAATTACAAAATTCTAGAATTCTTGGTAATCAACAATTGAATTATGCTCAAGCACATAAGGATAAAGGCAAGAATGCTGCCAAAAATTCTGGATGTAATCTCTCTTATGCTGAAAAAGAGAGCTCAAGCAAATTGTTGGCATTGTGGAGTCAAAGGGCATTATAGATTTCAGTGCAAAGAATTTAAGAAAATGCAGAAAGTGAATGAAAAATCTGATGTCTCTGGCAGTACCAGCGTTAAAACTCAAGGTATTTCAGGAGTTGCTCTCTTTGGTGTCTTTAGTGATTTTAGTGATCGAGTATCTCAATATGGCTGCAGCTCAAATACTTGCTAATGGATTCTGGGGCCTTCAACACAGTCACTGCACATAAGCTTCTTGTTGGCCCTACTTTCTTGATAAATCTGTTATAGTAACAGTAGCTAAGAGTGAAGTTTTGCAGTCCCAATCCAAAGGTATTCTTAATCTTCAACATGAACATGGAGTCCGCACTATCACGAAAGTTTTTCATGTCCCAATGTGGCAGCAAATTTACTGTCAGTCTCTACATTTGATAAACAAAGTAAGACAGTAATATTTGGTGAAGGTAAGATGTATCTCACCCATTTAAGTCCTTGAAAGTTTATTCAGCCAGCACAATTACGAGTGCAGATGACAGGTAGTGCAGATGACAGGTCATATGAATAAAAGGGGGCGTATATGCAAATGATACACCCCAAATTCAAGGCTCTGCCTATGTAACAGCAGATCTTCGTCTTGAGAAACTTTGGCATGCTAGGTTTGGTCACGTGGGAGGACGTGCCATTGGCTGAACTTGCACACTTGGGCATGGTCACTGGCCTCCCAACTCTCAAAGTTAAATCATTGGAATGTCACGCATGCCGTCTTGGCAAACAGACACACAGCAGCCATATCCTTCACCTGCTGACTTCAGAGCCACGAAAGTTCTAGAATTAGTGCACATTAAAGTTCTAAAATTAGTGCACATGAATCTTTGTCACATGCACAATACTTCTTTGGGAGGTGCACACTGGTTTCTAACTATAGTGGATGATTTCAGCAGATTCACTTGGGCCTTCTGCATAGCCATGAAAGATCAAGCTTTTTCAAAGTTTCAAGACTTTCACTCTTATGTTGAAGCTGAATTTGGCACTTTGGCACATCTCTGCAGACAATTAGAACAGATAACGGGACAAAGTTCAAGAACAACAAATTCAAACACAAGATTAGGAGAGATTTAACAAATCCATATGGCCATGCTCAAAACAGGGTGGCAGAACAGAGGAACAGAGTTCTTCAAGGGTTCTTCAAGACTTTGTAAGATCCATGCTGAAGAACTGCCTGTGTCCTTTTGGGGAGAAGCCGTAGTCACAGCAGCTTACTTGGCTAATCGAGTAACTACGTTGGCCAATCTAACTGGTACTCCATATGCACTGGCGGGAAGCCAAATGTGGACAACCTAAAAGTTTTTGGATGTTTCGCATATTCTGCCATACCACAGGAAAAGCTTCAAAAGTAAGGCAAATTGAATCCTAGAGCAATCAAATGCATCTTCATAGGATATCCTATCGACTAAAAAGGGTGGAAGATGTATAACACTAAGATCAAGAAGGTATTTGTATCACGAAGTGTCAATTTTGTTGAAAGTGCATCCTATTATGATGAAGAGCCAGATGAAGATGTATAACCCTAAGACCAAGAAGGTATTTGCATCACGAAGTGCCAATTTTGTTGAAACTGCATCCTATTATGATGGAAAGCCAGATTTTAAAGAGATCATTCAACTTGACATGGTCCAGCATTTATTTGATCATATTACCCTCTCTAATGAGTCTGCCACACAACCAGCCACTCCCATAGGCATATGTGCTGAAGATGAGGATACTACAAGTGATGATGACGACACTCAAGATCATTCCAACGTTGAAGATGCTGCACTTGATGATGTCTATACATCTGCCCTTCAAGATAATAGCTTGGAAGATGTTTTCAATCTCGATTAGTCTACACTACATGCTCCCATCAGCCCTCCATCAGCTCTGCCATCTTCAGCATGGGCTGCTTCTACTGTTCTTAGACGATCCGAGAGGTTACAAGCTAAGCAGCAACTTGCATCCAAGCCAATGTATTGCAATTATGCCTTGATGACTAAAATTCTGGATAACATAGATCCAATCACTTACAAGGAAGCGGCCTTTCTTCCTATATGAGCCTATGCTCTTCGAAGCTACGCTCATTCTCCTGTAGCATCAAGAAAATGCTCATATTCAGGTGCTCCCTGATATATGGCTTTCAACAGCTCGTCCTTTTCAACTTCAACTCCGATAAAAGCCAATTGTGCAGCAATTTCTGTGATCTTCGAAATGAAGTCACTCACATCTTTACATTCCCTTAACTTTAAACTGTTAAAGCTGATTTCTTAACAACTGCTTCCTTGTATAATTCTTTGTCAAATAGATTTGTTGAAATTTGCCCCAAGCTTCACTAGCACCTTTCACTCCAAGTATGTGCCTTTGCATAGAATCATCCACTGCAAGTTTGCAAGTTTGATGAACAGTAGGGCCTTTTTGTTCAACTCGTCCCATTTGTCATCTTCATTTTGGTCTTCACAAGCTACTACATCCCAAACTCCAGCAAGATCAGGTGCCAAAGTCACCTTCTCTTTCCAAATGGAGTAGTTCTTACCTTTAAGCAAGAATTTCTTGCTCCTGAACACCTTTTCCAGGATGTCCATTGTGAAAACAGAAATTTCTAATCAAAGCTCTAAAATCTGCAAACTCCTGCTCTATCTTCAACATGCAAGATAATTTGCAAGCTGCTGCAAAAAATCTTTCAGATTTTTACACTCAAGCGCTGCATTGAGCTTGGTTAACACTACTGCATGCAACTCAGCATAACAAAGGGATGCTTCTCTCTAAGCTCAAACACAAGTTAGGGTTAAAATCTGCTCTGTTCTCCACAAAGCAGAAATGCCTTCTCAATACTTCCTCTCCTGCACAGAATGAAGCGTCCACGGATGGCAACACCGCTCTGATACCAAATGTTGAATGGAGAAGGTGATCTGAACAGCGAAACACAATGGATGGAGAAAAGCAAGGAAAGAGGAGCAAGAAACTTGTGTATTACGCTAACTCACAAGATGGTACATATATATGTGCCACGTCCTCATGTTGGATGACAAATAGAGAAAAAAGTGTGTATTACGCTAATTCACAATATGATACATATATGATATGATATGATATGGTATGGTATGATATATCAAGCCAATTAGGCCCTCAGGCCTGTATGTTAAAATAATATAAAAGTTTGAGTAAAACACTAATCCAAAGCGCTATATATATCAAATTTATGCATTAAATTATACAGTTATGTCTTCATTATATATATGTGCCATGCCCTCATGTTCGGTGGCAAAAAGAGAAAAAAAGTAAAAGTAAGGTAATACAAAATGTACCATGGGGTACAACGTTAGGTTACACGTTATGACTTATTTGGGCCAATGGCTAGGAACAAAAGTTTCTTAATTTCAATGTTTCAAGTTTTTCTTTTTTCACTTTTATGCACATATCTAGGAGGCTGCAATGCGCCCCTAGCTGTACATGATTGCTTAGTCTCACAGACCCAAGCGGTCTCTCGTTAATATAATATTTCTATGTAGATAAAGCAGGTGCACCAACCAAGCACCTAGACACTCAAGTTGAGGACACCTTGAATAGGTGTCAAAGCACATAGAAACTTCACTGTTAACATCTTTTCATCATATAATGTCTGGGCACTTTCTGCCAGATCATCATATGATTTTAAAGTTCCCTGTTATCAGCTGGCTTCTTTCCATGCTTTTGTTCTCTCAGCATAGGTCACTTATTTGGAGCGGTTTTCCTCACTCTGTATTTATCTCCTTTTTGCATGTCTTGTGCATCAGTTTCTTCGCTTTCAATTTTTTAACAAATTACCTTGATCTTTTAAATATCAGTTCTTTCCTTTGCAAAAGATAAAGACTTGGAGAAAGCCTCATGTGCAAAATGATTCCATCTTTAAAAGACTCCCTTTGTTAGCATAAGAAAATGATTTAGACAAATCTTGATGCACTGCACCGCTTCAATTTATATAAAAGATTGGAAATGGACGTTTATGTTTTTGGACAAATTTGTTATATCATGTTGCATTTCTTGGGAACATTATTTCAGGTGCTGACCTATGCACAACAGTCACGAGAGAGGGCCAACTATGAGCAAGCAGCCCTTGCAGATAGGATGCAGGAATTTAGGAGACAAATGGAACGTGAAAACGAGAACTCCTTAGCAGATTCAGGACCATCTGCCAATATTGACTTGCGTGCTTTAGGAAGAAATTCACAGAAATATATTGAAGCAGTCATGCAATCTAGAGGGAAGGCAAGTACAACACTTATTGGTTTTGTTTTCAGATTATATATGGCACTAAAAGGTAGATACTATAAAAATATAATGTAAATTTTCTTAAACTTCCGGCTACATGTCTGTAATTTAAGAACATGCTTAGTAATTCAAAGCTGATACAGTGCACATGAAACTTTTTTTAGCCATTCCAATACCAGACATGGCCATGGACTTTAATAATTGTAATTCTCTAGTTATTTCAGAGGCTCGCCAAATTTGAAAAAAAAACAGATGTTATTTGACAGAGGCATTACAAGAAACTTATGAAATTGAAGCCATGCAGATATACCCTTTGGAGAGGCCAAATGCAAATGTGAGAGTTCCAGTCCGCAAATGCTATGGCTCACTGGTTGTTGCAGAAGCATTATCATGTCAGTTCACAGGTAGTGTGTTGATTATATGTCGAATGGGGTTCTCAAGGTAGATCTACATATGAAATTCTTTCACCAATTCCCTTTAAAACTGGTTTGCCAGTTTGATCCCTCTCAACATTGACAAAAAGCCACGGCAAAAAGAAAATGCTGATTAAGACTTGACAATCAAGGAAGAAAATTAAAAGTGGTGTTGGGTGCCTTACCTCTGGGTTACGTAGAAGACGATGTCTCTTTATATGTTTATCTTCTAACATAGATAAGAAATGTTTTTTCTTCGTCTTTTCCCCACTCTCTACAAAGCTGGGACATATGATTAGCAGGATACGGCTGAGCTTTCGCCACCTCGGGGTATTCTCTTTCATGGCTTTAGATGCATAATGAGTTGCGATTAAACCTGCAAAAGATCAAAATGATGATCTCTTCCTGGAAGCTAAACGATTACTTTTTCCTTTTTCAAGGTGAACCTGGAAATTTTTATTTTCATAAGCATATCAGGAAGCAGAGTGATATCCAAAGGATATGTCTCTCTTGGTCAACGAGAAAAGCAAAACATTAATAAGAAGCTCCTTTTATTTGAGAATTTAAGATTCAAATGTTTATATGTGAGCACAGACCTAACCAAATTCTGTAGAGACCTATGCTTCCTCTCAGCTACTCCATTTTGTGAGTAGCAGAAGGCACACTCAGTTGCCTATGAATGCCATTAGCTTGACAAAATGCATCAAATTCCCCATTTACATACTCAGTGCCTCTTCAATTTTGCTGTCCATATGCTGCTGAATAAAATTAGAGAGGTCTTTGAAATAAGAGAGTATCTGATTTTTTGTTTTTAATAGAAAAACCCAAGTGAACCTTGAAAAATCATCTATAATAAACAAAAACTATGCTGATCCTCCATATGATATGGCAGGCATATAACAGAGATCAGAATGAATAACTTCCAATCGTTATCCAGCCGTATCTTGTGTATGATCCGCATGTGGTGCTTGAGGTTGCTTGGCAAGATGTCAATGTTTGCATTCTATATACTTGGGTGCTAGATTTGGCATTCCTTCAACCATAGCCAGCCGAATCAACTCTCCAATGGCTTGACCACCCATATGAGAAAATAGCGCGTGCCATAAGTTCTATGCAGTCATATCAGTGAGGTTGCTTGGCAAGTTGACAATGTTTGCATTCTATATACTCGGGTGCTAGATTTGGCATTCCTTCAACCATAGCCAGCCGTGTCAACTCTCCAATGGCTTGATCACCCATATGAGAAAATCGTGCGTGCCATAAGTTCTAAGCAGTCACATCAGTGACTATAAAAGTAGTAGCATATGACAGTGGCTGCGCATCCAAAGTATATAAGCCTGCCTTGTTCAAATGACCAGTCAAAAAAAATCCCAAGTTGAGCAGAAGTTTAAAATTCAAAAGGACTTTTCAGGGTGACATAAACGTTCTTATTGCCAAATATAACAGTCATTCCTTGAAGATCGAATTGAGAAACACAAAACAAATTTGTGAGAAGAATAGGAAGATAAGTGACATCAGGAACTTCAATAATAACACCCTCATTGGATTGTATTCCCCGTTGCTGTGAGACTGACATGAGTTGCCATTTCCGACAGTAACTCGAACTGACTGATCGATTATGGGAATTGACCAAGAGGACTTCATCTCCTATAAGATGCTTAGATGCTCGTGAATCTAACATAAGAAATGATGAAGATATGCCACTATGAGCTGCAACATTGAGATTTGAAGCTCCAAAGGCCAATGGAAGATCTGGAACATGACTAAGAAACAGCTCATCATCAGCAATAGTAGCAGACAAACCAAAGTGACTCGCTTCAACTATGTGCTTAAAAACATTCTCAACATCAAGAAAGAAAGATTATTAAGAAAAGAAAGGAGTGAATCTTGAACGGCAGATGAAGATAACGAAGTGATTTCAGTATCATCATAAGGCAAAGACATGTGCTCCAAATTAGCCATAATTGCCATACCATTTTCAGTATCATCATAAGGCAAAGACATGTCCTCCAAATTTATCCATAATTGCCATACCAAGATATTCATGGGAAAACAAAGGTGACAATACTGCTGATCCAAAGCATGCATAGTGTGTTGGTGTGGAAGTAAAAGTACTACCTATTTTAGTAGAATCTAACCACTGCTTGAACTGTGGACATCTATTACAATAATGTCCCTTCTTGCCACAAGCAGAACATGTAGTATTAGATCGATCCTTAGCTGACTTCTCTGGATGTTTGTGTCTTTCTGTTTGCTTAAGTTTAGTGGCAGAATTGTATCTTTCTGTTTGCTTAAGTTTAGTGGCAGATTTGTATCTTTCTGTTTGCTTAAGTTTAGTAGCATCTGTCACAGTTAAATTCACCTGAGCTAAGTGAAGTTGAGCTTGCTGTACCTTATTAGTGTCTTCCAATTCTTCTTGAACAAGTAGATTTTGCACTTTTGTAAATGTAAATTGAATTCACTTCTGCGAATATGTTTTGATTGAGCCAATAATGTTCTGAAATCTGTGCCCTACACTTCTGAAGATCAAGATTATCAAATCCTGTTCATTAATATTTCCTCCTGCTCCAATGAGCTGATGCTTCAAGGTTTTTAGTTTAGACAGGTAAGCTTGTACATTATCATATGTTGATAGCTTCAACTCCATTTCCTGCTTGATTAGATACTGTTTACAAGACCAGTGACTGCGCAGGAGGATTTGAGATATTTCCAAGCTTACCTAAAGATTTTGCATTCCTTGAGTTGCATATCTAATCTCAGAATCAATCAATCAGAGACTTCAAATGATCCAATACTTCTTAATCTTCATCAGATTTTGCGCCGAATTCCATCCTAGCTTCAGAACCTTCTTTTAGCTTGAGAAGACCTAAATAAAGCTCGAAACAACCACTCCAAGGGACATAATTGGAACCATCCAATACTGGATTCTAAGTAATCTTCTATGGATCAGGTCCTCATACTAGAACTGACTGTAATATAGGAAAAACTGGTACAATAAAAGTTTTATGGAGCTGGTGGTGAGATGGACTGCGTTAAGTATATGCAGTGACTATCAAACTATTCAAGATCATTACAAGCTAAAAGCCAAGATCAAGATATCTTTCCACAACAGTTAATTGATAAAGAAGTTGAGCTAAAAAGGAGGCTTCGACAAGAACGAGCTCACTATTCTCAAGTTAATAGAACTAGTAATTTCTCTGTTCCACCATAATCTTCAGATTGCAAGTCTATTGCATCAGTCCCTGTTGGTGACTTCCAACACTTGAGGACCTGCATTTGTGCAGATTTTTTCAGAAATATCAGAGAGCTTATATCTTTCACATGACGAAACTTATGATCTAGGCTAGAACCAACATCAAGAAACAAGAGAGAAACAAAGACGGAGTGAAAACTCAGAAATGAATGATGGATTGAGTGTTTTTCTTTCCGTGCTACAGAAGATAGTGTGACGTGTAGAGCACAGCACGTGGAAATGCTAACTATATCCTAACCTAGCTAGGGGCATACATGAACGTAAATACACGCTAAACTATAAACCATGGTCCTATGTAAATACATAGGCTACCATGTCAGCACATATGTGTGCTTAACCATTAAGAGTTATCGCTGTCATCCTCCCCTAAGCACATATATGAACTGAGAACAAAAGAAGAATGCTACAGCTTATCGTGGTAATCCTCCCCTAAGCTGAGCATCCGAATACCAAGCTGAGTCTTGAATTTCTGAAATGTAGACCCTGCTAAGGGCTTGGTGAAGAGGTCAGCCAATTGAGCTCTGGTCGGAACGTGATGAAGATCGAGCGACCATCCATGACCTTCTCTCGCACAAAATGATAATGTGTTTCAATGTGTTTGCTGCGGGCATGAAACACAGGATTATTAGCAAGTTGCAAAGAGCTTTGGTTATCACAATGAAGTGGAATAGTGCTGGTGTCAAAGCCTAATTCTGCAAAAAGTTTGGCTAACCAAACGGATTCAGCAGCAGCAATTGCTAAGGCTTTATACTCTGCCTCCATGTGAGGGCTGACGCTTGCTGAGCCAAGTAATGATGTTCTTACCAAGTCCAAAAACATAACCTGTGGTGCTGCGCCGTGTATCAAGACAAATGATCAGCATCTACAAAGCCATGTAAAGAAGGCGACTTATCACGCATATAGCAGAGGCCCTCATTAAGAGTACCTTTTAAATAGGTGAGCACTCTTTTTGCTGCTTGCCAATGGCTCTGTTTTGGACAGGCCATAAAACGGCTCAACATGCCCACCGCATCCGGCTTAGTGACTGTAAGGTAAATCAGTCCACCAACAAGTGAGCGATACAAAGTAGCATCTACCTGAGGAGACTCATCATAGGCGAGTAACTTCAAAGCAGGCTCCATGGGCTGTTTGGCAACCTTGCAATCTGTCATATGAAATTTTGTGAGAAGATCTTGCACGTACTTACCTTGAGACAAAGTGATGCCATAGTGAGTTTGCCAAATTTCAATCCCAAGAAAGTAATGGGACAGACCTAAGTCTGTCATAGCAAATTCATGCATAAGCGAAGTGGGCAATTGATCAATAAGATCGTGGGCATCATCTCCTGTAAGCAGCAAATGATCAACGTACAACACAACAATGCAGAGAGATGAGCCTTTGGTTTTAAAGTACAAATTGGGATCTGCTGTGGAAGAAGAATAGCCGTGTGCTTTAAGATAAGAATCTATCTTATGATACCAGCACCGAGGTGCTTGTTTAAGGCCGTAGAGACTCTTTCTTCAATTTACAAACTAATTGCCCTTGCCCTTCCGAGACAAAACCTTTTGGCTTTTTGGCTGCTGCATATAAACTTCATTGAACAGGTCTCCATTCAAGAAGGCACTTTGGAAGTCCATCTGATATACGGGCCAACCCTTAGTTGCTGCTAAGGCAAAAATAGCACGCACGGTTGACAGTTGACAGTCTTGCAACTGGAGCAAAGACTTCATCGCAATCAATGCCATGGTGCTGCCATGCTGCTGAGCAAATCCTTTGGCAACAAGTCTGGCTTATGTTTAATGAGTGAGCATCTGCATTGTATTTTTCTTTAAAGATCCATTTTGAGCCAATCGCTTTCTTCCCTTAGAAAGTGGAACGGGATCCCAAGTCTCATTCTTAAGGAGCATATCATATTCATGTTTCATCGCAGCCACCGAATCTGGATTGGTAAGGGCTTCGACAAAACTAGAAGGCGTATGATCTTCATAGATCTTTGCCATCAAAGCAAAATTACAAGTGTTCGTAACACTTGGTTGTGCATCAGATAAGACCTTAAGATCGCCTAAGAGGCACGCCATCGTCATGATTTTCAGCAGGAGATGGGGCTGGAGCAGTTCTACAACTACTAGCAGGATGATTTGCAGCGTGAATATCAGACAAGGCAGCAAGATCCAGACGTCATCGTCACTATGATCACAAGGGCTGGTCAGACACCAGCAACTGGAGCAGTGTTAATTGCATTCTTCTGAGTATCAAAATCAAGCAAAGAATGAATATCGAAGGGCGCTCCAACATCATGCTCGAAAGCATCATAGTAGCCATCCTCCAGGAATTTTGCATCAGGACTGATCAAAGTCTTCTTAATGGCTGGGTTATAAAATTTGTAAGCTTTATATCCATCAGCATACCCAATAAAAATGCATTTTGGCTGCCCGATCATCGAGTTTCTTCAATTTTGAATAAGGATGCACAAAAGCACGACAGCCAAAGATTTTCAAATGTGCGACATCAGGTTTTTGTACGATAGGACACCTCGAAAGGAGTTTGACCTTTCACAATTTTTTGTGGGAGCTCTATTCAAAAGATAGCTCTATTCACTTTGTATTCAAAAGATAGGATAGCTATGGAGTGAATCACTCGTATGAGGCTTGACTATGGCTAATATATGGAGTGCCATGTCAGCAGCAACAAATGATGACTAGCGTGCAGGCGTGCAGTGTGCCAGGTCAGCAAGCATGACTCAGCATGCACAGTCATCAATACACCTGGAGTATGATAATACTCTAACATCCCCCCTGATGACGTGCATGGCTGAAAAGCAAAAAAGAAAACTAACATCCCCCTGAAATCAAGCAGTGCTCATAAGATAGAGCAAACTCAACCAGCAGATAAGCCATGGCTGCACACGTAGAATCTTCCCCCCTGAGGACAAACACTGCTGCAAACTCAAAGCACCTGTAGAAGAGTGAGCCACAAAAGTAGCCATGCCTGCCTCAAAATGTTGGTCTTAAACCAAATTTTTCTGCCCCTGTACCATTCTCTACACTTGTCCTGTGACGCTACTGAGAAGTGCATGCCCTTGTTTGAGCACTTAAATTCAAAAAACTGAAACTGCTCTGCCAAGATTTTTGCAGAAGAAAATTTCAAACAATCGTGCATAGCACCTGTATGTGCCTCTCCTGTTCCCTTGCTCACCTCAGAGATTAAAGTCTGCTCATACGTTTGAAACTGCCCTTGGAATAAATGAGGACTATTTGCAGCTAAATCATGACTAGAAATCAGATTTGAAGATTCAAGTAACTCAAGAGCAACGAGAACTTGATTTCTTAAATGCAAGCATCTGTAACTGACCTTTAGCCTATTGGTTAATCCTCCAAGACCAGGGTAAGAAATATACCCCAAACAGTCATCCAAGTTAGAATAATCCTCCACTTTCCCATCATGTGTGCAAGCAAATGGAATATGTAGATGAATATAAAGTGGAAAATGGACTTCATGTGTACTAACCTTGGTGATTATGGAACTAAAACCAGCATTCTGCTCATATATATCCATCCAAGGAAGTTGAAGAACGAACTCATCTCTGAAATCTGCAGTATACACTTGATGCTCAAATATTTCATCTCTATGCTCATGCAAACAAGCCACATGCAAATCATCTTGTTCAGATTCAACCATAACATCTTGATCTTGTTCTAAATCTGTAGGTACTACTGTTTGATCTTGCTGTACATGATCTTCTAGGAGACATAAACTAGTGAGAGCATCTGAATCAGCCAGTTTCCATGGCTTATTTTCCAGTCTAACCTTTGCAGCATACTCTGATATGGGCATGAAGGTTTGTACTAGTGGAGATAAATCAGCAACCTCAAGATAATCATCAACAAAAGGCACCTCTAACTGCTGAATAATATCTTGTGATGCATTATCTACTAGATAGCATGCATCGAATTCATCATATTTACCTTCACAGAGCTGGGACATGATAGAAGCAAAATCATAAATCTTCGCATCAAGATCCAGCCAAGGAAACTGGACAAACAATTCTTGTTCCATATCACTGTCATGGGTAAGTGATTCGTTCCTCAAATTAGATGTGTCATGAAGCCCTGCAAACTGATCTGCATCATGCATAAGAATCTGAATGAGGCCTGGTTGATTCTGCTCGCAAAACTGTGAAGGTACAAGTAGATGTGATAGATCAAGCTTAGGTTCCACAAAACCATCATACTTTTCTTGTAATATGCCGATGTCCTGTTCTGCCTTTGCTAGAATATCATTCCAAAGTTCCTTCAGAACACAATAATCATTGTGGATAGAATGAAATTCATTATCAAGACAAGGTAATTCTAACTGTTCGGGTATAAATACTTGAATGCTGTCTGAACCCAATGAAAGATACTCCAAAGTCTGATACAAATTGTGATTTCCACCTTCACAAGATCCAAAGCCTGTAACGGGATAGTGCTTGTCAAAATCTATTGGTAAATGAAGAGTACCTTGCTCACACAAAATCAACTTGCTTGTGTTACTAGCGTTGCTAGCAGCATTAAGAAAATCTGATTGATCCAATACTTGAGCATTTTCCATATATGTAGCCTCTTCGAAAATATTTCCGAGATAATTAGAATCAGAAGAAGAATCATGGATCTCAGGAACAGGAACAGAAAGCATAAAATTAGATATCCCAGAACTAACAGTGGAAACAGTCAAAGCATGTTCATGCTTCTTTTCCTTTTTCTTTTTCTTTGTCTTTTGCTTCTTCTTCCTCTGTAACTTACAGTCAATGAAATCCCAGAGTTCTTTAGAACTTGTAAATGGACCTGATACCCAGGGATGGACATGTAAATCTATTGTTGCTCGAATCAAAGCCAATGCAAGTCTGTCTCTCAACTCATACCCTTGATGATTGAGCTCTGATTTAGTAACCTGACCATTAACAATTTCCAAAATACCTTGTATGGATAGAAGCTGTGTCATAGAAGCCTTCCATTGAGGATAATTGTCATGAGCTAAGGATCTAAAGCCAAAATTAACTCCTTCAAATGACAACATCTCTAACACAGTACACAATAGTGGCTTAAAATCTTCTCAAAACCCAGAGACAACTGCTTTGCTCCTCAAGAAACCACAAATGAAAAACAGAGTAAAACAACTCCACTGTATTTCTGTGCACTTGCTTATGAACAACTGTGCAACCCGACCAACAAAAATAGAACGTACCTTTTCTTTTATCCCAAATAAGCCACGAACCAAGAAATAACTCCAAAATAACTCCGATCCAAAAAATAACTCCAGCATGCAATATTTGTTTCTCTTTTTACCAAAAAAACAGAGTCTACAAGCTTTAGTTAACAAAAAAACGTCAACAAATCTCAAATTATGCCAGCGTACTTTACCAATGGCACAAATCCAGACTTCAAATACCCTAAGCTTCCTTCGGATCTACCACTCCGGCTCCAAACGTCACACAACTCCAATCAAATGCGTCAGATACTCACCCAACGAGAGATCCGACAATATCCACTCCGGCAAACTCCAGATACAAGCAAACCGACTGATCCAAACAACAGATCTGACTACAAACGCCAGATGCAACAAAGCCCTGCTAAAAACACAGCTAAACTTGAGAAATCACCACAGACCCTGACACTGTACCCGTTAGATTTGCAAAACTCCCAGTCTATGCCTGTGTTTGCATCATCTACAAGATCCCAGTCCAAAGAAATTCATCAAATGAATCCTCAAACAAATCTGCACCTCAAATCCGGCTCTCTACAACCGAAAATGTACAGATCCACACATCTTGATGACGATTTCCCAATGCCAAGACAATCTTGTCTTACGATCACCCTTACTTGCAAACAAACCCTAATGCTTGCAAATTACAGCCAGTTCTTGGCTTGTCAAGACGAATCCATCTTTCAGCTAATTGATCTTGCAAGAAACTCTTGCCAAGAAATCAGCTCGAATTCCTCCGATCCAGATTACACCAGGATGCTGCCTGTGTCAATCTGATCCAGCCCTTGAAAGCTTGGCTCCTAAAAGCAAATTTCCTTGAAAATTTTGCTGATCAAAACCAAAACCAGATCGATCCTACACTCTCTTCCTTCTTCATGTAGGCTCTGATACCATGATAGAATCTAGTAAGCTCATGAAGAATATAAAGAAAGATGCAAGATACAAGCGCAAGCTAAGCAATGCTATGGAGTGAATCACTCGTATGAGGCTTGACTATGGCTAATATATGGAGTGCCATGTCAGCAGCAACAAATGATGACTAGCGTGCAGGCGTGCAGTGTGCCAGGTCAGCAAGCATGACTCAGCATGCACAGTCATCAATACACCTGGAGTATGATAATACTCTAACAATAACCATGAACTCCTTAAACTTAGAGAGTACCTCGGATTTGTAATGCAAAGGGTACACCCACGTCATATTAGAATGATCATCAATGGTTGTACAAAAGTAGCGTGCTCCACTCAACTCAAAGAAGGGACCTTGATTTCGCACACATCGCTATGGACAAGCTGCAAGATGTCATTTGTTTTCTTCACGGCCTCCTTGGGGAAAGATGCAGCTACTTGCTTTCCAAGATTGCAAGCAGCACATTGCAGTTTATGAGCATGTACAGCAGGCAGCCTAACAACCATCTCTTTTCCGGATGACAACAGAGGCTAACCAACACAAGGTTAGATATAACACTTGCTATTGGGCATGTCAGCAGGTTTATGCAAGCTCCTAGTCAGCTTCATTGGCGAGCAGCCAAAAGAATTATGGCCTACTTAAAGGGGACTATCACTGAAGGTCTCCTTTATCATAAGCTAGATCATCCTACTCTTTCCTTTTATACTGATGCAGATCATGCAGGTAATGAACTTGATTTCAGAAAATCTACAGCAGGGTATGTTTCCTTCTTTGGAGTTTAATCACTTGGATATCGAGGAAACAAAGTACTGTTAGTTTAAGTACAACAAAGTACTGTTAGTTTAAGTACAACAGAGGCTGGTTGTACAAAAGTAGCGTGCTCCACTCAAAGAAGGGACCTTGATTTCGCACACATCGCTATGCACAAGCTGCAAGATGTCATTTGTTTTCTTCACGGCCTCCTTGGGGAAAGATGCAGCTACTTGCTTTCCAAGATTGCAAGCAGCACATTGCAGTTTATGAGCATGTACAGCAGGCAGCCTAACAACCATCTCTTTTCCGGATGACACAATCATTACAGTTAATGCATTTCATTTTATTGCTGATATTAAAGAAGAGATGCAGTCTACCTTTGAAGTGACAGACTTAGGACTGCTGCACATTTGTCTTGGCATTGAGGTTTATCCTACCTTTATTCAACTTACTCAAAGCAAGTACATCAAAGATTTGCTGGCTCGTTTCTTCATGCAGGACTGTAAGTCTGCTATTACACTTGTGAGCATGGTCCCAAGTTGGTCTTGGATCCTAACGATGAATTGTGTGATGCCAAGCTGTATAGACAGTTGGTTGGTTCTTTAATATATCTAACCAACACAAGGTTAGATATAACACTTGCTATTGGGCATGTCAGCAGGTTTATGCAAGCTCCTAGTCAGCTTCATTGGCGAGCAGCCAAAAGAATTATGGCCTACTTAAAGGGGACTATCGATGAAGGTCTCCTTTATCATAAGCTAGATCATCCTACTCTTTCCTTTTATACTGATGCAGATCATGCAGGTAATGAACTTGATTTCAGAAAATCTACAGCAGGGTATGTTTCCTTCTTTGACACTAGTTTAATCACTTGGATATCGAGGAAACAAAGTACTGTTAGTTTAAGTACTCGTCATACTTTTTGCCTTGTTTTTCTCTCATAAAATAATTTGTGCACATGGCGCACTTTCGTCTATTTCCAAGTCTTCCAAAATTGTTCACTTTCTGAGCTAATAAAGTTATTTACATAGACTATGCTACTAACATGAAAGCATGGAGGTGCTATGATCCAGTCAAACAACAGATTTTTGCATCTAGAAGCATTCATTTTGTTAAAGAAGCTGTTTATTCCTCTGAATTCTCAGCCAATTGCTATTGAGTATGACAAGGTCGTATGTAATCTTGATGATAGTACATATTCTGAAGTATTCCAGGAATTCAGTTACCTCTAGTGATCAGGTGCCACCATGCTAGTGGACCTTACTAATGAGTCAAAGCCTAATCCTTCTGAGGCTTATGAACCATTGGATTATCATACACCACTGTCTTCACCTTTATTGCATTCTTGCCATGGTCTCCTGTTTTCTCCTGTTTACTATCCATAAGCTCTGCTGCTCCAGACAATCTTATATCATCTGAATCCAATATGTCAAATTCTGCTCCTCGTAGGTCTTCCTCTTTGCCTCTAATTAATTATTCTGAAAAGAATAAGAATTATGCTACTTGAAATTATGCCTTGATGACTAAAGTACTTGGTCATAAGGATCCTATTACCTATACTCAAGAACCTAAACATGGTCATTGGGTTCAGGCCATGGATGAGGAATTGGCTATGCCAAGAATATAATAGGATCTTTAGGACAAAATATCATACAAATGGTATAAGGCAAGGTTAGTTGCTAAGGTTTACAAGCAACAAGAACGTTTTGACTACACGACTCTTTCACAAAGATCATCCTACATATGTTTGTCATCGAAAAAAGAGTCTTTATGGACTTTTAAAAAGGCACCTCGATGTTTGGAACAATAAGATAGTTGCTATTATTCTACTATATGTAGATGATACCATTATGACAGGATGTTGCAGAAGTTTCACTCAAGGCCACTTTTGAGGTTACTGATTTGGGTCTTATGCATTGCTGTCTTGGTTTGGAGGCATGGCAGACAAATGAACGTATATACCTGACACAATGCAACAATGCAGGCCATCTTCAATTCCATTCCATGTGAGATAGGTCAAACATTAACATTGGAGTCTGATCATGAGAATATGGAGTCTACTCTTTATCAACAGTTAAGTGGGGCTCTATTGTATCTTGGGGACACTCAGCCAGATATTGTTTTTTATAGTGGGAGTTTTATCACGTTTTATGGCACATCCTATGGCTTGCTGCGAGAAAGGTCCCGCAGTCTCATGTTTACATTGAAGTTACTGGTTTCAAGATGTTACTCTATGCAGATTTGGGATTGGGATTCCGATCCAGATCCGGAATCGGAATCGGATCTTGAAAGAAGAAAGTGTCTTACAGGCTATACTTCTTGGAAATAATCCAGTAAGCTGAAAGTCTAAGAAGCCAGAAACTAATAGTATAAGTACTGCAGAAGCAGAGTTAAAGGCTTTAACTATGACAAAGACTTTAACTATGACAGTTCAGGAATTACTTTGGCCTCACTTGTATGAGGATTGCCATCAAGCCAGAATATGCCTATTGTGATAATACTGGTGCGACTCAGCATGCCAGAGGCTACAAAATGCATCTTCAAGTTAAGCACCTTGATATAAAAAACTGTTTTGTTTGAGAATCTTTGGAAAATGGTACTCTGATTCTTTCCTACTGCATTACAAAGGATCAGTTATCAGATGGATTCACTATGGCATTATCAAGGGCAGCATTCACTCTTATGACGAAAAGTGTTAATGTTGTACTTCTTGTTCAATCTCAAGGAGATAACATCTTTTCAGTTTATGTTTTAATTCAGCTATGCTTGTCATCAGGGGGGGATCCTAGAAAATACTTACGATGGCGAAGCATGCTCACATGTCTATTGTAGTGACATGGCATGTCTCATTAATGCCATGTTCATGTCTAGTTTAGTAGTTTCTTCTACAGTCCTATGCATGCTGCTTTTTGTACGCATATCTTTGCTTCAATTCTCTTCATGAAGGTTTTTCTTCTATCAACACTAATGATCCTTGTATTTTATTAGACAAACATTTATTTCCCTTAGATGACTGACAAAATTATGACATGCAACAAGCATTGGAAGTCTTCTGTACTTAAAAATGATGAGCTGAAGCAGGTCCAGACAATTAAACAAGGATATCTTTTAAAGCGTTCTTCCAACTTGCGCGGCGACTGGAAACGGAGGTTTTTTGTTCTGGATACCCGAGGGATGCTCTACTACTATAGAAAACAATGGGGTAAACCCACGGTATGTTGATTCAGTTTGTCTCTGCATTGTTCATATTTCCTTGTGTCTCTAAGCACGAATGTCCTTGACTATATGCTATGACCGCTAACAGGATGAGAAAACCATTGCTCATAACACAGTAAATCTGTTGACTTCTACTATCAAGATGGATGCAGAGCAAACAGATCTGAGATTTTGTTTTCGGATTATCTCGCCATCAAAGAGCTATACTTTACAGGTAGCCTATCAGGTTATTACTCTTTCTTCTACTGTGCATGCATAGCTGGGTTGTCCTCATCCAGCACAAGGATCCCATTGCAGGGCAGAGATTCGTTTGCCTACTAAAGTCGTTCGGCACATCTGATAAAATTGGAACATACAGAGATGGTTAGCATGGCCACTGCGCAATGATGGCATGCACAAATCGATGTGTTCAACCCATGACACCATCTTTTTGTTGATCTGCTTGTGTTTTCTGTCACCTCAGTTACTTAGTAATCCGGTGTATTTCTGATCATTTTGATTATCTCAACATGATATCGTAGTGCTAAAAGAGGTTGAATGTCCTCAGATCTGACAGCGTAAGAGTCATGCTTTTAGTGACGAAATGTGGAAATTGGTCTCTGGCTATCTTTCGGACGAGATTTTTTAGGCTTTTTTAAATAACTAACTCTAGATGAAGTTGATCTTAGAGATAATCTGAAAAATCTTCCTCTAGTTTGATAGGTCTGAAATTGATTTTGCGGTTTAGTGATATATCCAATAATCTAATACTAGATTAAGAGCTTATCTAATACTAGATTGGGAGCTTATCTAATACTAGTAATATATCCGATAATCTAATACTAGATTGAGAGCTTATCTAATACTAGATTAAGAGCTTTTCCAGATTGGACAAGTTTCCATACTTAGATCTTTTTCTATTTAATGGTCCTTGAAAATTCTGATAGTTAAATCTATCAGAATAATTTTTTTGCTTAGAAAGATTTCTGTAGAAACTTTAGCTCATCTTCTTCTCGCATCCAAAGAAAACTGCGATGTTCTCTCTCACTCATGCCATGGCAAAGTCTAAGTTACAAGACGAAATCTAGCAGAAGGACAAGAAAGTTAGAGTACTTGTTTTATCACAAGCACGTTTAGACATCTCCAGCAATAGACTGATATGTCTCTAGTTGCTAATTCTTGCGCGTACAATATTAAATAAGAGACCAACTTCTGTTTTGTCTACTGTCTTTCTTGTTATAGCTCATGTGCTTATGCACTTTGACAGGCAGAAAATGCTGTGGACAGAATGGACTGGATGGATAAAATTACAGGAGTGATCACTTCTCTTTTGAATTCTCAGATGGCTCAGCAGGCAATACCTTTTGTTGAATTTTTCTCTTTGTAAATTTTGTTTATTTATCATTGAAGTGATTAACAATGGTGTTGTTGGAGCTTCAGAAGCCTTTACGCAGTCCTGTGAACAGTGGTCATCAGCATGCTTTTAGTGAAAGCTGTTCATTGCCTTCATCATTTAACACGGACCATTCAGCATCAGACAACCATTGTGTGGCATCAAAGTCTTGTGCACAGCAGGAGCATACTAGTGAGCTTCATATTATGAAAGGGCTAGAAGAAGAGAATCCTCTACACATTTTGACACGCGTTTCTGGAAATGAAGTTTGCGCCGACTGTGGTGCACCTGGTCCCGACTGGGCGTCACTAAACTTGGGTATTCTCATATGCATAGAGTGCTCAGGTGCACATCGTAACCTCGGTGTACACATATCAAAGGTGCATTAACTTTATCTACAATGGTACAGAAGCTGTAAAGTCCACCAAAATAGTATTCGGAGCTGCTGACCTGTTGAAATTATGCATTTTTAGAAAATAAGTTACAAACTACCACTGCATATCATTGGCTCTAGTATCCTCACATGTGTCTTGATGCCATAGTCCTAGCCATAAAACACTACAACTGCACTGCTTAACAACAAAGTACTCTTTGCCCAGCACTCAAATGCATCTAATCATGGCTTCTATGGATCTAGATTATGCTCCGACACTATGTTCTTTTAGGTCATAGATTTATGCAAACTTACCACCTTTTTACGAGGAAGCATTTGCTGTGTTTATTTGTTTAGATGCTTACGAGGTGAAAGTGTTGCCTCCCTGGGTAACTAGATGAGTGCTTTACATAGTTAGGGAAAATGATGGGACAAAAAAATGACAAAGGAATAGAAATGTCAAATGGGGAAAGCCAACAGCAAAGACATGGCAAGAAAAAGTTTTGGTCTTAATCAAAGGTGACTGGATTGATTGTTACGAACCTTAAAGACCCTAAAGTTTGGTTGTCTATTGTTCAGGTAAGATCCCTGACCCTCGATGTAAAAGTCTGGGAACCATCTGTAATTTGTTATTTCCAAGCAATTGGAAACAAAGTATCAAACTCAGTGTGGGAAGGTGGTCTCCCTGCATATGAAAGTCGAATGCTTCAAAATATACTGTCCGACAGGTTTATTGCTTAATCATGTCATTTGTTTTAGATAGCACATAATTATAAAATATGTGAAAAGTTAAATATCTAGCTGTTGATGTTAGGCTTGGGCTCGAATGTCGAGGCGTGAAGCCCACTGCAAAAGATCCTTATCCTCTAAAGGAAAAGTTCATCCAGGCAAAGGTTCGTTTCATTGCTTACTAGTTATGCATTTATGTTTTCTCATAATCAATACATTAGTGCTCTATTTTTCCAAGTGGTCATGCTTTTCAATTGGAACATTCTAGACTTGGCTGTGGTAACTTTCCTTTTACCCACGTGCCATTTTGGACACATTGTGTATGTGCTTGACGACAAACAGTGATATAATTAAAGCTTTTTATATTGAAAAAGACAAAAGTATGGCTTGTAAGTGTTTCTTAGTGTGGATGTTTATGTGAGAAGCTTGAATGTCAGTCTGAGATTCCCTTCAGGAAATATGATTTAATTATTTGGTTTTGCCTTATGGGCTGCAGTATGTGGAGAGACGTTTCGTTGCCAAAATTATATTTGATTCCCCTGCTGGATCACATGTTGCACGTCGCATTTGGGATGCTGTTTTAGGGAATGACAAACACATAACTCTTCAGCTATTGGTTGCTGGAGAAGCCGAGGTCAATACAAGTTTTGAACAGGCAATGAGAGAAAATCATACAACTCCTGTAAACGAAGGAATGCTGAGACCAAGGGCTAGTAATTGGAGTGGTCCTCTAGTGGGAACATTACCTCTAAGATATGGAGCAGCACCGGGAAGTTTAAGAAAACATATTCAAGATACAAGGGCTCCCTCTTCTGTCATAATTCTACCAGAAGAAGATGAGGACTCAAATGGATGCAGTTTGTTGCATAATGCGTGTAAAACTGGCGATTTGGTCATGGTTGAACTATTGCTTCAGTTTGGGGCAAAACTGGACGTACAGGATGCACACGGTCGGACGCCCCTCCACTATGCTATTCTTTACGGCAAAATTTCCTGTGCCAAACTGCTGTTGACTAGGTAGGTATATCTTTGATTGCCCAGTTTACTTCCTTCAGTGATATTAACGATTTCCATATACGCTTGTAGAGGAGCTAGCCCTTTCTTTATCGATAAACGTGGGAGAAAAGCTATGGATATAGCAAGTCAGTCGGGGGCTGTAGCTGACGAAGAACTTTTAGGCATGCTACATGTTGATTCCTTGAGAGAAGGTGATTATTGATGTTTATCTGGCCGTTGTAACATAAGCAATATAATATTCTTTGCTTGTTCGCGTGTCTTAACCACTACCCCTCGCAGATTAACTTAATTCGGCCGTTGCTCACCGTAGGATCAAAGCAAGGTTATATCGCATAACCTCTTGAATATTCTATTTTTAAAGAATATTCTAGAGGTTACTAGTGATAATTCTCCGAAAATGTTGTAACTGCCGAAATATTTCGTTGCGATGGCTTTTTGTGCACCGATCATCATCTGCACCTCTCTTTGGGATGCAAATCCGGCATGCAAATTTGCTTGCTCAAATTCGGCATGCAAATCTGTTTGCTCAAGTCTGGAAAATCTGTTTGCTCAAATTCGGCATGCAAAACTGTTTCCTCAAATCTGGCATGCAACAGGCTTTGGATCAGGAAACAGAGCTCGAACCCGGGGTAAGGGACTGGCTTAGATTAGAATTAGCCACAGCTATAACCATGGCCCCAAGCCAAGCTCTGCTATCTTGCTTCAGTCTGACGATGTCTTTTTTTATTCTGTAACAAAAGGCATCCAGAAACAGAGTTTATTCATGAAAGGCATCTAGAAATAGAGTTTACTCATGGAACGAAGTTTTGGATCAATCTAGCAATAAACAAAGCTCTGTTAATCTGCTCGGGCTCGTGGTTAAGGGAGGGCAACCTCCTCCTCACGGGGGTCATGCAAAAGAACCCTCTCGGCCTGCCGGCCTCAAGGGTTATTTTGCATAACCCTCTCAAGGAGGAGGTTAACCTCCTCTTCTCCCTTCTCATGTCAATATGTTCCTCTTAACGTTTTTAAAATGATACAGATTTTGTTATCAAAATGTATTTGCTTCATGTTTTACAACTAGGCATGATGGCAGTAACCTCATAGTTCGGTTCCAAATTCGGCAAATGATCCAGTAATCTTTGAAACTACATGGGTTTGGTGTAGAGTCTCTTGTTAACTTTAGGAAACCAATCTTGGATGAGTGACGGCATTCTCCACTCATAGTTTGTAATAGTTATATGCAAAAATAATGATGCATACATGACTTGCCAGTAACCACGCAAGGTCAAATTTTAGAGAACCATAAAGGCTATTATTTATGGGCGCAAGGCAATTGAGCCTCCATTCTGGAATGGAGGGATCTTCTTCTGTTGCAAAATGAAGGATCAATTACCTTGCTCCTTGTGGAGGTATCGATAATGCCAACAAGTCTTCCTCTGTTGCAAAATGAAATTTCAATTACCTTGCTTCCCAATATGGTAATTGTGGAGGGATCGACAAGTGGCAAATTATAGACAAAAACATAGTAGGTGGCAACGCCAGAAGCATTCGGCCATCCAATTACCATATTCTTGTCCATAGTTATTAACCCCATGTGTTATCAAACCTCGATCAATGGCTTGGGAAAAGGGATGCCACTTTGGCATGGAGGGCAATTGCCTCATATATATACAAGTTTATTAATATTTAGGGCCTACACATTTGAAGAAATTTGTGACAAAAATGTGTGAAAAATAACCTACAAAATATACCCAGTGTTGACCCTCAACCTGACTTCAAAGGTCAACCACAATAAGCCAACTTGAGTATAAACCCAAATTGGGGTTAGGACCTCCAGATCACTTAAGGTGATCAGTCTATGGAAGATAAGTATATTGAAAGAACCAAAAACTCAAAGTTTTCTTACCCTTCCCATTTCTAGAAAATGGAACCTCGACTCAAATTGATGTAGTAGTCGAAAATAAATTGGTTCTCTGAGTCAGATGATTTAGACTGGCACAAAAAAGTTGTAGGAAGACAAGGGTGAAGTCCCCCCAAGTCGGATCATTATCTGAGAGATATTCAAGCTTAAAGTGGAGTCAAAATTTGGTCAATGGCGGTCAACCAGAAAAAAGCGTTGATCATGAAAATGGAACTAGAGTTCTGATCACTTTTTTAGAATTTCAAAAGCCAATATATCACAAGGCTACTCGAGTGTGGACATGAAAGTAGATTTTCATTTGGATGCTCATAAGTATTTTTTTTTACTAAGATTTTGCAAAATACGATCCAAGAACAGTCAAAAAAGAATGCAATTTTTTCTAACTCGAGTTGTAGATGGAATTTTTTTGTTTTTTCAAAGCATATAGGTCTCAGATGTTTCAAGGATTGATGGCAACTGGACCAAGAACAATTAAGAACATAGGGGAATCTTCGCGGTATTTTTGAAGGCAAAATTGTCAAGAATCATATCGAGAGAATTTCTTCAACTTGGCATCAAATTTTCATTGATATGGAGGTAAATCAATCATAATAATAATGGATAATAGTTTTTCAGTACTTCAAATGCAAGAAAATATCAACTTCAGGTCATCAAATAATTTCAAGAGGTAATTTCAACCAAATCTCTTTGGATTTGATCGGGGAGTACTCAGAATCTTCACCAATCCTTCAAGCAATGATCACTGTAAGGTTTGAGCGCTTCGGGCCTTGGCCGCTTTTGTGTATGTTAGATTCTGATATATAGGTTTGATTTTGAGATTTCCGGGATTACAGACCATGATTTTAGGCTCAATGTGTTGCTTAGATGGAGGAATCCAAGAATAGTTAAGTTACGTAGGGAGGATTCAATTCCATGGGATATAAGCGATTTCAAATCTTAGGGTTGGAGACCCGTATTTTTCTAAGAAAACTTCATTGATACCTGTTCACAAGTATTTTGAGGAATATATGCCCGAATATGCCCGTATTTTGGCCTTTTAGGAATTTCGTCCAAGGTCTTTTAGGGATAATATAGTTCTACCATGGAAATCTAGCAATTTTGGACCATAGGGAAGTATAGCCATGTGATCCTTCAAATTTGAGGCTAATTTGGGGCTATAATGAGTGGCACAAATACCTAGGCAATGGTCACCATGGGGTAAGAAGAAGAAAACAAATGGGGGTCAAGAGGGTAAGAGAATATGGAGTAAGAAAGAATAGGATAATGGGAACTCAAAAGGATGTGCATGGGTAATGATAGAAAAATAATGAAATGAAAGGAGAATGTGGATAAAGAAATATTTGAGATGAACATCTTGGCAAATATAGTAAAAAGGGGAGGCACAATGGTCAAATAAAGGCAAGGAAATAGGGCATGAATATAGAGGTAAAAAAGAAAAGAGGGAATCTAAGATTTGGTGCCATGTGTATAGGAATCTTCCAAACTTCAAAAGATGTCTTCCAAACTTCATAACCCAGCTTCTTCTAGAGTATATTCTTGACTAAGCATTTGACCCCAAATAAAATACCTCTTGTGAACTTTCAACTTGAGCTCTTGTTGACTTGAAGAATGAACATCCTTTGACCTCCACATCAATGTTGAATGCCAAGAATCTTCCACACTTTGACCTAGTCCTTCAAGATGAATTGACCTAGTTTGAATGCATAGATCACAATTAGCATGTTGCCCTTTGGGGGCAACACCCAGTGTGAAAGACTCTCCTAGATTCTTAAGATTCTACAGAGATTCCCCTAGATTTTCAAAAACTATCCCAAGATTCCTCTACATTTCTCAAGATTCCATGTATATTCTCCTAGATTCCCTTGGATTATATGAAAATTCCTCAAGATTCTCTAGGATTCTATTAAGATTCCTCTAGATTATAAAAGATTATCCCAAGATCCCTCTAGATTCTCCAAGATTCTTTGTAGATTCTCCTACGTTCCCTTAGATTCTATAAAGGTTCCCTTTCTAAGATTTCCCGAGATTCTTAAAGATTTTAAGAAGATTTTCTTAGATTCCTCTAGACTCTCAAAGATTCTCTCAAGATTTTGCAAGGTGCTATGTACCTTCTCTTACATTCTCTAAGATCCTGTGAACATTTTCCTAGATTCTTCAAGATTCCATCAAGATTCCTCTAGATTGTCAAAGATTTTATGAAGACTCCCTTGGATTCCTCTAGATTCGCAAAGATTCTCTTTTGATTTCTATAGATTCCAATATTGTCTTGAGATTCCTTTAGATTCTCAAAGATTCCATGAAGCTTCCCTTAGATTCAATTAAAGTACCATAGCTTTCATTAAGATTCCAAGATTCACCCTGCAAAACACATACAGTGTGAAAGATTCTCTTAGATTCTTAAAATTCTACAGAGCTTCCCTTAGATTTTCAAAGATTATCCCAAGATTCTTCTATATTTCTCAAGATTCTATGTATGTTCTCCTAGATTCCCTTAGATCATATGAAAGTCCTCAAGATTCTCCAGGATTCTATTGACATTCCCTAGATCATAAAAGATTCCTCTAAATTCCCCAAGATTTTATGTAGATTCTCCTACATTTCCTAGATTCTATGAAGATTTCGTTAGATTCTCTCAAGATTCCCATAGATTCCCCAAGAACCTATGTAGATTCTCGTAGATTTTCTAAGATCCTATGACGGTTCCCTTAGGCTCTCCAAGATTCCATCAATCTGCAAAAAATTGCTCACTGCCAGGGATATTGGCTCATTTTTTATCAGGACTGAATATTTGAGTGATCTCTACAAATCTTTTAGCATCTGACTTTTGGCCCCATATTCCTTAAGACTTAAGCATCATGAACAAATCTCTCTTTGCTTACAAATGGCATCATTCTTTCTGAGACAATCTTCTTTCTGAATTGGGAAAGCAGTGCTAAACTTGTGTTCAGGCTTTGTTCTTGGAATTTTCTCACATAAAGTGGTTGCCTTAAGCAAGCTGGAGGTTCTAAACTATTGAGGTTGAAGGTTTTGCCAGGAACACCTTCAACAACAAGTTCAAATGAATAATAGAAATGGAGATATGCAATGGAGGAGGAACTATCTTCATTTACAAGAACAGGGACATTCGAGTTAGTAGAGAAACCTAGTAACAGAAATATTGTAGACAACAAATGGATTTTTAAACTAAGACCTGGACCAAATGGGAAATCTCATGGGCAGAACATACTGGTATATGTCTTTGTAGGGCAGTGAGGCTTTAAATCCATGCCATTCTACAATAGACCATATTTTCACATTGCGCATGCTTATTGAACATAGTCGAAGTTTGAAACAAGACCTTTATATATGCTTTGTGGATTTTACTTACTTTTTGATACTGATTACCATGCGAAGCTTCTTTGGCGGTAACTGCGAGGCACTTTGGCTTCCACAAGATCTTCAAAATGCGCCATCGGCTCTATGAAAGGTTTTTGCTAAATTTCCAAAGATCGTACTCAAATCACTAGCAATATTGGAGTTCGCCTCTGGTTGCCCTTTATCTCCTACACTCTTTGGCTTGTACATTGATCAATTGGAAGACCGGCTTGATAATCATGGCGTGAGGAGGTCCACATTTGGCACACTATATCATTAGGCAACTTATGTATGCCGATGATGTTTCACTTCCGCACATACCAATCGCTAGTATGCGGCAACATTTACATGCTCGCACAATTTTTGTGAGAACACAAAATCATGTTAATCTCCAAAAGACCAAGCTTTTGGTAGTTCAATCTTCTCACACAATGTTCCCCTATGCACTATGATAGCCGCCAAGTTGAAGTTGTAGATAGCTACAAGTATCTTGGTGTAGAATTGTAAGAACACACTTTGGGAACAATGTATTACCAAGCCGGTGGTCTTTGGATGGAGAGCACTCTATGCAATGCAAAACAATTATTTTTAAGCAGAAATTCATGATTGGCCACCCTGAAGCCCACTTGTTTTCGGGCTTTGGTAGAGCCTCGCTTTTCTTGTATGGTTCTCAAGTGTGGGGGCACGCCATTAGTGCTAGTGCTTGGGAGAGCTTGGAGTGGGTGCAAAAGTCCTTTCTCACTTACAGACCTCTGAGTTAAAACAACGGTGCCCTATGCTATTCTTTTACAAAGAGACAGGGTTTTGGCCTCTTCAACATTCTCGCCATGAAGCCATCTCCACTATATCCGCAAGGTGCACCACATGGATGATGTTAGGTATCCCGTTCTTGCACTTGCCATGGTGAATCTCCTCGTTGTTTGAAACGATGTTGGAAAGAGCATTGCACTACATGGTTTGCCCGTTGAACTGCGTAAACCGAGCAATTGCCGATGCTTGCCAATTCTGATCCCGAAGCTTTTGCAACAATATCTCAATGGTCGCTTTTCTCAAAAGATATGGGACGCAGCTTACTTTGGCCCAAGTGAAAACCGGTCATTATCATGCACACATAAATCCCATCTTGGCACGGGACCCCAAGCTTATTTTGCTTGCTTCATTGTCCAGAACAAGCTTGTAGCTATTGCATCAATTCCGCACCGGGGTCTCACACAAAGCTACTTGGATTGAGATGTAGATGGGAGCGGCATAATTGCTACGAAGCGAGACTATGTGCCTCGTTGCCCGGTTACATTATTGAAGATGAAAGCCATACTTTTCTCGAGTTGCCCCGCTTTTGAGATAGTCCTAATCATTTTTGACCTTAGCATTCCATTCCACGCTCCCACAACTTCTCGAGCACCATCTCATTGCATGACTTGGCATTATACATACTTGAGGTTCTAGATAAACGTCTGCAATTACTGAGCCCTCAGTAGTCATTATCTCCGCTTGTCTAGTATCATCATTACTGCAAAGGTTTTTCCCTTGAAAACCTTTCGAGGCAGGGGTTTTTTAATCCTAGTAGTAATGATTGTACTAGCCCATTGTATGGGTCCCATGACCTATTGGTCTCCGTGGACGTTAAAAAAACTATTCTATTCTATTCATAGCTACATGCTAGATTGATTGCAACTGGATACTCACGAAAAAAGGGGTTAAACTATGATGAGACATTTTCTCCCATAGTCAAACTTGCAAGCATTAAAATGCTTCTAGCTTATGCAAATGCAAACAACTTTGAAGTTCATCATATGCATGTTAGTAATGTTTTTTAAATGCTAGATTGGAGGAAGAAATATTTATGAAGGAAGCATTGGAATTTGAGCACGGAAATATATGGTACAGAAATAAAAAAGAGCGGTTTATGGATTACAGCAATCACCTCGGCAGTGGTATCTTTGTATGGATAAGTTTCTGAGGGAACACAAGTTTGAAAAATTCAAAAGTGATGGAAACTCGTATATAAGAAATATTAAGGCTAATTTTGCATAATTGCCGTGTATCTAGATGATTGTATCATGGTGGCAAATTAAATTGACCATCTTGAATGACTGCAAGCAGATTTTAAAAGTCAAATTCAAGATGAAAAACTTTGGTGAATTGAAGAGATTCTTGGGGTTTGAAGTTAAAAGAGATAGAGAGCACAATATAATGGTATTGACACAAAAGCAACTATACAAGGAATGCTTAAGAGATTTGGGATGTTGAATTGCAAAGCTCTTGAAACCTTTAGTTCCAGGATATAAGCTCTTTGCACTAATGTCACCAAATACAGAAACTGAAGTAGTTGAAATGGCAAATACATCTTATAGAGAATTACTTGGTTGCTTGCTCTATGTCACAAACTATACGCCCAGATATTGCTTTTTCAATGAGCTTGCTTAGCAGGTATGCTAATCACTCAGATCAACAATACCAAAGAATCTTATGATTCTTAAAACGCACATAAGATCGAGGCATCACTTTGTCTAGTGACGATCTTAAGCGAAAAGCTTATCGTGATGCAGATTGGGCATCAGGTTTAGATCATAGAAAGTCCACCTCAGGGTTTACACTAATGTTAGGTGGAGGCTCAGTAAATTGGAAATCAAAGAAACAAGCAAGTACAACAATGTCATATCTGTAGAAGCAGAATATGCTGCCACTACTTTAGCTGGAAAGAAATTGTTTGGGCAAGAAGGCCTTTAAATGAACTAGGGCTTCTACAATAAGGTCCTCTAGTTCTATTAAGTGATAGTCTCGATTGTATAGCTCAGAGAACAAAGCACATATATACAGTTTTTTAGTTCATATAATTTTTGTAATAGTCATAAGTTTAAACTGAAATATAATTTGGCATCAAGGAGGAATATTGTACTTGATCATGCGAAGTTTAGATGTTAAGATGCCAAGCTACTATAGCTGATATAGATAAAATTATGCCACAGAACATGTCTGTATAGATTAGCTAATATATCTCATGACATTAACCTAATGGTCTAAGGAACCTATGGTCCAATTAGACCATAGTTACAAGGTTTAATGGTTGAAGACCTTGTATTTGCATTATTTAGAAAGGTATAACATTATGGAAAGTCGTGACATCTATATATATCAAGTACTGTAGCAAATGGCTTCGAGCCAAAACCAATTCAGATTCGTTCGGTCTTGCATAACCGTTCATGTATAAACTTAATGCAAATGAAATTCGGTCTTGCATAACCGTACAGTGTTTGAACTGTTTCCATTTGAACAGTAACCTACTATAGTAACTTCAATGGTTAAATGCATTATTATATTTATTATAAGTGATATCTAGAACAACTCAAGTGCATGGAAATAGTTCATAACTGCATTTGAGAAGTTTGTATAGGGAACTTCATTTTGAGTTTAATATTAACGCTCTAATAAATTTCGTTGCGTTATTTCAAAGAAGAGTTCAAATTATTCACAGGAAAAGAATTAGAAGCACCACCTGCCACTTTACAGGCGCCCATAGTTGAAGAAAGTTAGAAACACCACTTACCACTTTAGAGGCACCCATGGTTGAAGAACGCGTTCCAAAAGCTGGCAAACTAGGGTTTGTCATGGTGGCCTAAATCTAAAAACCTCAAAATCCAGCCAAGTTAGACCTACATTGATAGAAAGCTCATGTCCTCAATGTTCCAAGCACTAAAAAACACCGGAATCTGACACTGGAACCAAAAGTTATGAGCAAAATCACAGACCCACGACAATGCCCATCCCAGCCACTATTCAGGATTATTTTGTACAGTTGGTAATCTGTTCTTTAATGTTTCAAATTTGAGAGTCCTCGTGATTTGATCCGTGGAGTATTTACCACAATTCTACACATGTAAGGCCCAAATTTAATGTAGATTTAGAGATTAGAGAAACATTATGCAAAAGGATTCTTATCGTCACCCGTGGTGTTAATGTTGTTTTCCTCATCCCATGGAAGCGATCAAGAAACCTGATGCAGATATGTAAATATTGCTGTAGACACATGCTAATAAGATTTCACGTTTTAGATTATTTATGTCATCTGCGTAAAGTAAATTTTGATTGGCTAGGGGGCTATTCCGCATTGAAGACACGTTAAGGTAAGTGGGTCAAGGTAAGTGGATCGCCCGTTCTTGCAGTTGTTGTCTGTTGTCAGAGATAACAAAAAAATCCCGGGCAGAATTTGTTACATGGTTACAAGATTCTGTTGTCAACAAATCAGTTAGTTAAGACTCTAGTTAAGTCTTTATGTTTTTAGTTTAGTGGCAGTACTATTTATAGCACGATTGTGAGGACACAAGACACCTTTGTGTGATCCCATTGATCCTTGTTCTCTGTAGCAGCGCATGTATGCCTGCATGTTCTTTTTATCAATTCAAGCTTTCCGTTTATATTCATCCTGAATTTTAACAGGTTATGGGCCCACAAGGTGCTTAACATAGATCCGCCTAAATCGTCTCTGCTTATTGTCTGTTTTCTCCTCCTTTCAAAATGGAAAATAGCGTGTGTTGTCTGCGTCCACTGCTTTTCGCACTGTTCCTAAGTTTTCTGGGAAAGGCTTCCAGATGTGGAAGTGGAGGATGCGTATGTTTTTGGAAGATCACAGTGTGGATCTCAATTCTCCTTCATTTGATGGAGATATCATTGCTGCACGGGGTCTTGTAGTGGATCTGAGTGCAGATCCAGAAAAAGATCCCAAGGAGGATCCCAAGATGGGTCCAACTGTTCTGGAGAAAGATCGTAAGGCAAAGCTCTGGTTGTGCCAAGGAAGGTTGGTCAAGGGTGCTAAAACCAGCCGAGAAATCATGAGAATTCTGGAACATCACTATGCTTCAAGAAATGCTTCTCAACGTGTTCTTTTACGCAACCAGCTTTATGCTTTGAAGTTGTCTGAAAATGGAGATATTATCGAGCATATCTGCAAGATGAAGGAACTCATTGACGATCTGGATGCCACTGGCACGGAAGTCGCTGAGCATGAAAAAGTCTGCTTACTCCTTAACAGTTTACCTCCAAATTTTGCTGGACTGGTCATCAATCTCCACGGCAAGATTGAGGATTATTCTTTTGAAGCAGCTATAGATCGTGTTCAACAAGAATCTCTGCGCCAACAACAGTCACAATCGCTTCCTAAAAGTGAATCTTTGATGGTTGCTAAACTCTGTGATCAAACAGATTCTTTGATGCTTGCAGATTCAAAGGAGCACTCTAGACGACCTCCAAATCATCAGAATCGGCGTCCCAGACCTGACAAGAGCACAATCAAATGCTTTCGATGCGAGCGAATGGGTCATTATGCCCAAGAATGTCCTGCCCCTGCACCAATGAAACGAAAGCAACAAGTAGAAGATTTGGGTAATCTGGTGGAAGATCACAATTGCCTTGTTGAGGATTCATCCCTTGAATATTTGTTTGCTGCCCATGAGCCCTCTGATACACATCCCCATGCTTGGTTCTTGGATTCTGGTGCCACAAGCCACATGACTCCCATCAAGTCTAATTCATGACTCCCTTTAAATTCATCGATGTGCAAAATGGGTGATCATTCTCAGCAATTTGGTATTGCTTCAGGTAATGTTGAGATAACTCTTTCTTCTGGCATAAAAAAATATGTCAAAGATGTCTTGCATGTTCCTGTTTTGTAAAAGAGTCTTCTTTTTTATTAGCCGTATTACTGATGCTGATGCTGGACTTCTTGTTAAGTTTACCAGTGCAGAATGTCAAATATACAATGATCTGGACAAACTCCTATTTTCTCACAGACGTCTTGGGAACTTATATCAAATCAATGGCTTTCCTTCTCCTGCTGATTCTGCCAATCTTGCCTTCACACCGCCTTCTCCACAGTCCCTTTGGCATTTCAGGCTAGGCCATATTAGTTCTCAAAGTCTTACTCGTTTGTCTCAGCAAGGGTTGATCACCAATTCCCCTTCTCCACCTTTACCATGCAATGTTTGTCTTCTCAGCAAGAACACACGCTCTTCTTTTCCTCTGTCCTCCCACAGAGCCACCAGATGCCTTCAACTTGTTCACACAGATCTATGTGGACCAATTTCTCCACCAACATATTCTGGAGCACAATATGTGCTGGTTTTCTTGGATGGCTATAGCAGAGAGATCATCTTCTTGCTCAAAAGGAAACATGAGGTGTTTACAAACTTTGTTTCTTTTATGACAAAGGCTCAGACTTTTACAGGGAATTCCTTGGCTATCCTGCGCAGTGATGGAGGTGGTGAATTCACATCAAATGAATTTGCTCAGTTCTGCAATCAACATGGAATTCGGCATGAGGTTTCAATTTTCAAATGTTCCACTCTAATTCCGTTTCTACCCCTCTAGACCATGGACTTCATTTCTACACTGATGACCCTCCTTGTTCACCGTCCTTCGATCATATCCGTCTTTCTTATCGCATTATACTTGGCCTCTTGAATTTTGCAGCTACCTATACCCGTCCAGACCTCTCTTTACCACTGTGCAAACTCAGTCAATTCTGCCTTGATCCTAAACAGACTCATTGCTCAACCTTGAAAGGCCTTCTCCATTACCTTGCTAGAACAGTTGCACATGGCTTATGTTATCACTCCCAGGAGGATCCCTCTCTTGACGGATATTCCGACGCAGATTGGGGAAGTGACCAGCATGATCGTAAGTCTATCTCCGGCTTCATCTTCACTTATGGAGCCACTGTTATCAGTTGGAGCAGCAGCAAATAGACATGTGTGGCATTATCAACAACAACGGAAGCTAAGTATGTTGCTCTTACCCATGCCAGTAAAGAAGCTATCTGGCTGCAACGTCTTAGTCTTGAGCTTGGCATTGTTTCCTCTCCTGGACTTCTCATTCATACTGATAATCAGGGCGCCATGGCAGTTGCCAAGAATCCAGTGCTGTATAGCCGTATGAAACACATTGATCTGCAATATCATTTCATTCGTGATCTGCTTGAAAATGGGACTAATCTTCTTCAATACTGTCCTACTGAACACATGCCAGCAGATATGATGACTAAACCTTTAGCTCGCATCAAGTTCTCTAAATTTGTGGACTTCATCCAATTGGTATGTCTCTAATTGGTATGTCTCTGAGTGGAGGCTATGGTTGACAACAGAGCCACACCTAGATTTTCTATCTCTGAAGTGGGGGTGTTGTCTGTTGTCAGAGCTAACAGAAAATCTCGGGCAGAATTTTTACATGGTTACAAGATTCTGTTGTCAACAAATCAGTTAGTTAAGACTAGTTAAGTCTTTAAGTTTTCAGTTTAGCAGCAGTACTATTTATAGCACGATCGTGAGGACACAAGACACCTTTGTGTGATCCCATTGATCCTTGTTCTCTGTAGCAGTGCATGTATGCCTGCATGTTCTTATCAATTCAAGCTTTCCGTTTATATTCATCCTGAATTTTAACAGCAGATTGCTAATCATTCTTGTCAAGAATTACAACTTGCCTCAAGGAACCTCCAATCTACCTTACCTTGACTTCGTGCTACAAAAAGGGGTCAGGCATTCTGAACTTATCTAAAGGTCAGGGGGCTGGCAAGAATGCTTTCTCCCTTTCCATTCCATGTCACGTCCCAAATTTTGCCATTTTGCATTTAAAACACGCCACCTGCTGGAAAACAAATCGCATTGAACTTGCTTGGTATATACGGGACATATACCTTGAAGTACATTAGAAACCGCCTCGCCATGCACTAATCTTATAGTACAAAAGAGTATAACGTTGATGATTTTAGTATACAAGAGAAAACTCATAACTTCATCTGTTAGAATGTTACTGTACACATCTCGATATATCTAGCAGTGCATGCAAACGGTACGTATGAGTTCCCCCAATGTTGCAGTGAATTTTCAGACTGTACAGCAGAGCTTTGAGTCAATAGACGCCAAACAGATGCTGAAAGCTTGGTATGCTGTTAATGGAAAGCTGCAGATATTTCATGCACAAAACAAAATCAAGCAAAGCATGAGTCTAGTTGCTTCGCAAAAAAGTTATGTTCAACATGCATTTTATTCTTCTAAATCTACCTGTACTCCATGACATAAGTGGACTGGCCAATCTTCCCAAAGAGCAAAATTACTTGCTTTCCATTCCCCTGTGAACATCATTCATACATAATATGAAAAATAAGCCCTCTAAAGTCTGAATGTGACCTTTTCACTCAAGGACTATGGGTTAAATAGATAACGTTTACCTGCATCGTCAGTTGGAAGTTCTTCACGGAACTCCTTATTCTAGTGCTTAGCCTGGCCCTGTTCCGGAAGTCCAATTCATATCGTTTTGTCAACTGCAAAATGTGACAATCCTCCATAAGAAATGTACAGAATATCAAAGCATCCCGAATCGTAAGAAACAATTGAGTTCATGCATTTCGCCTTACTGAGTCACTCAGTGGCTAAGGACATGATGATGTGATGATTCCCCATAAAGAAAATATACTAGGTACGCTGAATTATAACAAGTTCATTTAACATGAATAGCATAGTAAAATGCAAGAAGGACGTTTACAATATACACTAAACTGTGAATAAGAAGTTCCACCTTTGACACAAACCATAAATCTTACAGAATGATATAACATGTTCAATTCATTACTTCACTGGAAATATGCACTAGAGAGACAGCACTACAAGTACTCAGCCTATATCTAACTTTGGAAAGTTTGCTAGCATACTCATGACACATCCAGTTGATGGAATATTGAAATAGTTGTGCACAACAAGATTAACTTGTCATATTCTGGAACCACACAGTGCTATGGGCCAGGATTGTGAAATCAAACAAACAAAACCGCCTAAACATAGGATCTGTTTCAGAATAACTTAGTACAGCAGAAAAAATCAAAAGAAAATTGTTTGAAACAGAAGCAATACAACCCCAATCTGGTACTTATTATTGCACACATACACAAGCCATGGAACTGTTCAGGAACGACATGAGAACTAAACAAAATATGAGATACAGCATTACAAACGAGTTTTTTCTTTTTCGGTTGTAATATATGCGACTTTATGAAGAAAGTTGAGTAACACAGCCCATGTTTTCTTCCCAATCTCTTGTGAGGCCATTACCATGCTGCCATACATAGTATGTCAGGTTTCTAAAGCTTCAAAAAACTTTCTAAAGCATGCATATTACCTGAAGCCCAGACGTGCCAATTAACATCGACTGACATGTAGGAATGTACACACGCATCCTCCGGTAGTCTCCAGTAAGAGTAGCGACTGTGGGGTCAAACCTGGAAAGCAAGGATCTTATCACACTATAGCAGTAAGATTATTAATTCAGTGACCTAATCAGTTGTAAGGCGTGCAGCCTACATTATTACCCCCAGCAGCTGCCTTGAATCTTTGGAATGAAAGTCCAATGGATCACCCTGCAGGTTGATAAACTCCATAAGTCATCAAGGGAAAGGAGGCTTACTAAATATATGATTGATATATAGTCACCTGATCCCAAATATGATAGCGTGATCCAATAATATTCGATGAGAGGGTTCCTAGAAACCCTTCGTCGGGATGTTGGATTAAAGTTCCTGGGCTACTCTGGGCTAAGACAAATTCAGATCGTCCTACTCTTCTGCGGTGTCTAGCAACGGCAAGTTTCCGATCTTGCCGTCCTTTGCCTTCCTGCAGCACTTACGTAGCCTGATCAGTTTCAATGGGAATCCAAGAAATAGAGGTCTCCAACACATAGCATTCTTATTACATCTGTATATAGCGAATAAACCGATGCTTTCTGGGGCCCTTCATGCTGTTCTCGAACAACATAACATGTGCAGCGACCAACATCGAGTGGCAAAGGCCGGCAAAGCAGAGACCTGCCAAAGTTTCTTGGCCCTCAATTTGAATCTTAGCAAAGGTTTTAAATTCATGTATATTCTAGAAGTATACCTGTTGGGAAGTGTGGACCAGGATGAAACAGGTGCAGTTTCTGACTCTTGTTCATCCCACACATAAAGCCGATGGTTGGGTGTTGAGCAGAAGAGAGGAGTTTCCGCTTCCGGCTCATCGTAACGGTCCTTACCCGTGAGTTTAGAAAGCTGCCGCTTTGCAGCAGCCAAAGCTTCATCACTTAACGGACCCAACGGTGAAGCTTTGTGACCTTCAGGGCGAGGGATTTTGTGTCCCTTGCTCTTTTTCATGCTGGCAAAGGCCGGGGATGGAACGTTCTCTTTCAATGTGTCTACAACGTCGCATTGCACTGAAGTAATATCGCAAAGATGCATCGGAAGAGTGTTGCCAACATACGTCAGTTTTGGGCTGTCTGGCGATGCGTTGCTTAAAGGATTCAAATATGACTTGAATGTGTAGTTTTTCAATTTGGAGCTCATTCCCCCAAGTAGTTCTCGCCGACGCTCGACGCCAGCACAAGTTCAAAAATACAAACATACCATTTCAAAAACCCTGTTCGCTGACAGCAGCAATAGCTTAAATTCAAATTTCAGCGGCCATTCGATATATATTGGGATTCCAATGACAACATGGCAATTGGGGAGCTCATTCCGTCTCCGGAATGGAAAACGGCGCTCCAATTCTGCTTAGCAGGTCATGAACAGGTAATCAGCCACTAAATCTCTTCTCCCCAGTTGCCATGTTGTGGGGGGATGAAGTTGGGTCGCTGATTCCAGGACCCGCTCCCGGCTCCCGCCGGTCGCAGGACCCCCTGGAATCAGCTTCCCAACTTCCATCCCCCCATACATCTCACCACGTTGCAACAAGTATTTCTTTGTATGGCGGCATGGCCACGGGACCACATTAGGTGTGGACGGTGAGACGCGGCCGTGGGCGAGGCCCTGCCGGGTATGTGGGCGGCTCAATATCTTATAACAGATTTGTTTCTCACGGTTTTTCCTTCGGTGATGGCGTGGGCTAGCAATTTGTGTTTCTTTGAATTCTTTTTCCTTTAGGTGATCTTGGAGGTCTGGCCCGATGGTGGCAATGCGTGGCACGTGTTTAATCATTGTTTCTACCTTTACGTGGTATTTGTTTTACGCTCTCTGTGGCGATAAGCGCTTCTGCGATAAGCTGGCTTCTTTAGGCTGTGTTTTCTTTTAACATTCTTTTTCATGTGTTTTCTTTACTTGCGTTCTTGCTTCTAATCTGGCATGCATTACTTGAAGAAAGCGAGCGGTGAGGTATATGGAGGCGAAGAAATCCTGACACTTTACGGCCCGTCTTGTGAAGAAATCTTTTAGTGTGATCTAGAATGGCGCCAGATTCACGATTATTTCCATTTGGTGAGACCGAATCCTCTGCCAAATCTAACTTTTTTCTTCTTTTTCTTGCATTTTGCTGGCTTCTGGCGATAAATGTTTCAAAACAAGATGAATTTCTTTTTTCCTTCTTACTCGCTTTTTTTTTTTAGAGCTTGAAACCACGAAACCCTCTTGGAATCATTTTTACCGTGGGATTCCTCGCAACATGTGAAAGGGATCCAAATCAATTTTGGCTTGGTTTTGTGGGTTCAAATCCCACCATTATTAGCAATATCTCTGTAAATGCTATAACCGGGAGTAAGTCAGGAAGTTTTTAGTAGGTGCGAATCGCCTTCCCCCTTTCCATTCCGTGGATGTACTGATAGGACACGTGGCGGCAAATAAATCATCTTCCGACGAAAAAAGCGACCCTATTTCCATGTTGTATATAAGAATGTCCTTTTACAGGACATTAACGCACGTCGGCATGACTGACTCGCCGGAATGTCCTGTAGAAAGGATATTCTTAAAACGTGAAGTTTGTGTTAGGGTTCATTCTGGCGGCTCCGGCTATGGCCTGCTCCTGCTTTCTTTCTTTGCTTTCTTTTGAAGCTTTTTTGCTTTATTTTGAAGGTTTCTTTTCTTCGCAGCATTTCTTCTCCTGCCATGGCTATGGCGCCATGAAGGCGATGGATCATTTTGCAGGTTAAGATGAGGTGCATAGTTCGTTTCTAGTTCTTTACATTGTTTTTTTGCTGCTATTTAGGTTAAAGATCGAATCAAGCATACTTCCCTGGTGGCCCCATATTTTCTTCTGGATTTAGCCATGTTGCGCATCTGGCCCCATGATCTTTAGGCAAAAATATATCTGGATTCCTTTATTTTCGTATTTTAACTAGGATCTGGTAGTATGAAAGATCTCTTGGCTTCTGATTCAGAGCGAGGCCATGCTTGCTATCGAAGGCCTTCAGCTCTTTGTGAAAATTTTCTGTAAGCTTTTCTTTTGCAGTGTATTGTTTCAGTCTAACACACTGTAGCGGACTATCAGTGTTATACTATGCCTTTCGACCTATGGAGGGCATAAAATATCTGCCATGAAGGAATCAAGAAGCAACACAAAGCCAACGCAATGAAGCAGAGGTAGTAGATGACATGTACTCCTGTTTGAAGAAGGCCCCACAGTTTAATCCTCTTTTCTGATCTATTGCCAGGCTATGGTTCACTGGAGTTCAATTCCCCAGCTAGTAAATAGAAATCTCTTGTAAATTAATCAAGAAACTAGAATGTAAAGCATAATGCAAGTAATAGCAGCAAGTCTTTTAATGTGCAAGTAAAGATCTTGGAATGCAGGTAAGATCCGAGAATGCAACTAAAAAATTGGAATGATATTGGAACTAGACATTCCTGAAAAGAATGTATGCCACGTGGCGACACCTTACTGGTGGATAAGGCAAAATGGACCCTAACCAAACTTTACGTTAGTACAAATTTGATTTCCAGTGTGGACCTCGTGCTAACTTTGTCCCCACGCTCCCTTGGGGAAATGCCAATGTAAGGGTACACACAGAATTACAATGTCCCACAGCCTTACAAAAGGTACACACAGGGCACTCCTTACCAAAATGCCCTCTTTTTCCACACTTTGTGCAAGGTCTATACCAACAGTAATCAGAGGAATGAGTATCTCTGAAGCAATGAACACAGGGTGGATAGGTCTTCTTTTCAAACTTCGAGTTCTTTAGCTCTTGGAGTTGCTTGGTCACCTCAACTAATGCTTCTGATACTTTGGTGATCTCATCTCTTACATCTGCTGCAGGAGCTTCAACATCCTCCATTTTTACTTTTTTCTTTTCCTTTTGGACAGCATAAACTGGCACATGTCCTGGTCCCATGTATTCTTGCTCATAATCTGGAAAAAAAGGGTCATGGGGTGAGTGCATGTCATTTGGCAAGTAGGAAATCATATCTGCAATTTCAGTGGCCTTAGTAAAAGCCTTATGTATTGTGTCAAAGCCTTCTTGCTTTTGAATCTTTAGCAGCTTCCTATGTATTCTTGGTCTGCTGCTCAATCCTCTGATAAAAGATGCCACAAGGTGCAGGGTGTGGTTAGGAACTTGGTTGATCTGGCATTTGACAAGATAAAGATTAAACCTTTCCACATACTGATGCACACTTTCACCATGCTTGATGCGAAAAGTTTGCAATTCAAATATCAAATCTTGAGGATCCAAAAGCTTACCAAAACGTGCCAAGAATTTTTTAACCAGTTCATCCCAAGAGTTAGCCGCTAAACTTATAACATACTCAAGCCAAGCTCTAACCTCATCATTCTTGAAACATTTTTTAAACTCGGAGAACTTACAACCTTTTTTGTGCCCATACTCTTGGTAATACTCTTCAAAAGTCTTCAGAAAATTGTTAGCATTCATGCTTGGATCAACGGTAGGAACTGGAATAGGCATATTCAACTCAAAATAATGACAAGGCATACCTGAATTTGCTTGTATAGTCACAGTAGGTGCTGCAGCAGTAGCTTCATGATTCTCCTGTGCTTCAGTATGATCAGATGTCTCATTAGTTATCCTGGGGGTCATGAGTTCAAATTCCAGGAAAATGATCTTGGTAGAACCTCCAAAATGTTGGAGGTGTTCCTGGCAAAACCTCCAACCTCAATGGTTTAGAACCTCCAGGTTGCTTCAAGCAAATACTCTGAGTGTAAAAATTCCAAGAAAAATGCTTCAACAATTATCTAACCCAGCTTTCCCTAAAGGGCAAAAAGTCTGTCTCAAAAAAAGGCTTGCCAAATGCATATCAGAAAAGTTTTAATCATGATTCTTGCATCCATGGCTGCTCAAGACCTATACTTATCTAGGCACAAAAGTCTGAAGGGACCTGATAAGGCTAGATGGATCAAAAGGATACTCCTGACCAAGTCAATGTTTGGTCAATATCCCTGGCAGAGAGCTCAATTTTTGAACTCGATGCTGAGACTTCCTTTTGGAGATCTGACATTTATGCCTATTCTCAAAATGCCTGCACTCAATGGACCCTAATGGTCTTTGCAAATGGAGGTTAAATTTTTTGCTTATTTTGTCTTTTGATGGACTGACTGTTATAGATCATGAGCAAAGATGAGAGCAATCTATTTCTAGAGAGAATGAGTGCAGATATTGTTCTTTAGGCAACAACCATGCGTGATATAGAGTCTTTGTGACGCTCTCTGAACATATACGACACTCGGACGTATACATACGGGGACTTTCCCCTCCCATGGCGACCAACTCGTCATGAGCGAATTCCCCGTGAGATAACTTCGGGCCATCCATAGAGAGATGCTCGAGTGAAGGACACAGAGGGGTCATTCGGCCCACGCCTTCAGTGGGACTCCTACGTCGCGGAAGCGTGAATACAAGGTTAGCACACAGCATACTCATATCATAATTTACCACCACGAAGGGTGGCACATCCATCCAAGTAATAACAACAAAGCATGTACATTTAATACAAAGGAAAACACCCAAACCCATGGTTCTACCCCTACGGACTCCGGTGAGGATCGACCGACGGCTGGGTCTCAAGAGATCAGGCAGACCGAAGTCTTGACATGGCGCTATCGGCATAGAACATCGGCTAGGGTTGTCCACTCCATCCGCCCCTCCCGTTGCACACTTTGCGGATGAGTCAATCATGCTATGGCATCACTATAGCCTTCCTGGACACGGACTCAATGTATCACCCTTCGAGCCTACTCTGTGGTTCATGAAGCCCCGTCCGATGAGGGCGGGCGTGGAAGTGTCCCCTTCCAAGATCACCGGTGGTTCCATGGGTGAGCTAGAGAATCACGTGCGCATCGGTGACCCGCATCCGTGCACCCTGACTTACTCACCCTAAATCTACTCAAAGTGCAAGATGCTCCATACGGATCACACCTCTACACCCGGGAGTGTCGGACCCATACCCGCCCTCACGTGACCTTGCCATCGCCTAGCCCCAGCCCAGGGAGTCTCATGAGCCTTTTATGTTCGTGCAAGACCCCACCCCCACTGCACCACTGTGTCCCTTGTTTGGTGCCAAGCCATTCCATAGCATCCACGACTCGGTGGTCTCTTGTGCACAGGCCGAATCTAATAGAAAATACAGGGATCAACCTAGGAGCATCCTACTATCATGGCTCAGAGGTCTCTATCCCCCCTTAATTCCCCCATTTCCAGAGTAATACTATGCAAAGAACTACCAATCCATCCTTTAAGAACAAAACCAGAATCAGAATATAAAGAGGACTTACCTTGACAATCAAGGGTTAGTTCCTACAAGTAAAAGCAATGTAGAGAGGAAACCGGAATAACACAACAAGTGCCCAACAGGGGCGCTACCCTAGAATTCTCAAGCTATCCTAATCACCCACCTGAGTTCCTGCTGGATCCATTGTCATTGGGTGCTTCCATCTTCCTGGGATTGGCCAGGTGGCGCCTTCCCAAACCATACTTAGCTTAATTATCCTTCTTAAATATTAATTCCTTAATTATAGGTTATTATCCTTAATAATTAAATTAGCATAGCTAATTTAATCCCTTTTAGGTCAACCCCCTAGGTTACCATACCCCATGGTGGCGATCTATCTTGGGTGATTTGTCAATATATTTATCATTATGCATACCGTATAAATACTTGGAACGCACATTCTCCCTCCTTAGAATTAATGCTTGTCCTCAAAGATTGGGGTTAGATACAAATATAGGAAATGACATTATGAAGGAAGGTAATTCCTTATTTTCGAAGGTAATATATTAAAAGCTTTAAAGTTTAAAACAGTTTAAGCACCGAGGTGCATTTCACATGATTATCATAAGCAAGAAGTCCAAGGACCGAAGTCCAATATCAAATATCAGAGTAACAAGAAGGAAACACATGTAAACACAACGAAAACTGGAAAAGTCGGACCATCAGCATCCCTCTATACATGGGCAGGTCACGTACTTCTCACTGGCCTGCACATGTGAATACATTAGTTTATATAGATAAAATAATTAGGTTGTGGTTGAAGGGACCACCCCCTATAAGAAATAAAAGAAAATCTATCTACAAGGGAACCTATCATGCCTACGGTTCGCAATTCATTGCGGCGTAAGGAATGGTCAAGTTCCTATTATAGCCGAGATGAACGCGGCTTACCAGCTACATGCTTTTCAAGCAGTTCGTGGTCATGTCCACATTGACAGTACACCACGTCCTAGGGAACACAAAGGTGATCCCATCATCGGTAACTATTATCAAGTACGATGCATCTACCCCTCTACTGCATGATTCTCGGCGAACCAAGCCTTGAAGCTTACCGCTGGGAGCGGGGTTGATAGCATCGTTGATGGTGTTTGGAAGTTGAAGTTTGGAAGACTCCTTTGTATGTGGTTCCACCCTTGTCATCCACCTTACCTAGCCATTTTTTCCATATCCACAATTTATTTGCCAACCACCCCATGACATTTTCCCTATCTACTCTTCATGACCACTCTCACACCATTGCCCTCAAAAATTGCTTTTTCTTGTCATGAACATTTACTCCACTACCCCTATTGTTCACTCTATTGCCATACTTGCCTTGCTAAAATGGCCATCTCCCTCAAATTCCTTACCATTTCCTTCAGTACCATTACCTTGCCTATTCAAAAATCTACCTAAGCCTTTGTTTCAAAAATACCATTCCCTATTATTTCCCTTGCCCCTCCTAATGTTCCTTCATGATTTCTTGTGCCTCCATTCTTTTTGTCATCACATTCATAATGGCATATTCCCAACCTTGTCCAAAGATGCTCCAAAGATTCCCTATTCTTCTACACGTGTGAGCATTCTTCCCCATGGTCAATGGGTTATAATTCCTTTCAATATTCTATGGTTAAAAACCTTTAAACCATTGGCCAAGCTTCTGAAAATAGTCAAATACGGCATATTCCAGGCATATTTCTCTAAAAATACGGATCCGTATCGCGTGAAATTCTCAGAAATACAGCTGAAGAACCCTAAAAATAGAAAAATGGCTCGAATCACACCTTCCCGTGCCTAATTCTCGCTGAGATCATCCTATTCTTGGATTCCGGAACCTAAGCAACTGATTAAGCCTAAAATTATTACCTAAAATCACTGGAACCGAAATTTGAAACTATATACAGAGGAACCACAATCACGACATTTTTCAAGGCCCGTAAGTATTCAGATCATACATTGATCATTCTTGAGCAAGATCTGGACGATCCTTGAAGTTCTTGAGCTCTCCTCAACTGGATCTACAAGATTTAGTTGACATTACTTTCAGAAATTACCTTATGACTTTTGATGATTATTTTCTTGTACTTGGTGCTATGAAGCATCCTTATCTGTTGTTATCTTGATATATTTACCTTCATATCAATCCAAATTGGTATCCAAGTTGTTGAATTTATCTCGATATTCTCCTTAGCAATTCTTGCCACAAAAATTCTATAGAAAAATCCCCGGGTGTTTTTAGCACCTTTGGCCTATCTGCCACCTATCCTTGGGTGTTAAGAAAGCCAAAGGAGTTGGAATCATTCAAAAATACCAAGTATAGCTCAAATTCAAAAAAATTGCTCTCGGGTTTGAATGCAGTTTTGACCAGATTTTGCCAAATCCAATCACAAAAATATCTCTACACCTCCAAACGAGGATTTGATGCTGCCTCTCTTCCCTAGCATCATTGCAACCTATCCGCTTTGGAAATTCTCAAAAAGTGATTGGCAACTCTAAATCCCAATTTGATCAATCATTTTTTCTACATTTGACCTCTATTGACCAAAATTTTACCTCGCTTTGAGCTCGAATAACTCACAGATTAAATCTCTGACTTGGTCAGAGGCTTTACTGTTGTTTACCTACAACTTTTCTGACCAAGTCTACAGCATCTGACTCAAAAAATCGATCTGCATTTCAACACCACAATTGTTTTGGCAAAGGTGCCATTTTTTGAAAATGGAAAAGGTATAGAACTCAAACTTTTTGAACTTATATTTGGAATTTTCTTGCATAGACTGATCACCTTAAGTGATCTGGAGGTCCTAACCCCAATTTGAGTGAAAACTCGAATTGGTTTCTTGTGGTTGACCTATAAGCCGTTTAGGGTCAACATTTTGGAGGTCCTACCGAGATCTTCCTGGATCTCAGAACTCATGGCTCCAAAGCAAAAATTTCCAGCAGAACCAGAATCATTGGAAGATGTTGATGTATCGCACCAGCATCGCAGAAAAGGCCATTGCCTTCAAGTTTCTCAGCCAACTTACTTCAAAACATGCCATACCAGTTTGAGTTGAATGTCCCTGTCCCATTCCAGCATGAGTGCTAACAACTTTTTGAGAATATTTGAAGACTATTACAGGGATTATGGTTTCAAGAAAGGATGCAAGCTTTAATTTGAGAAATGTTTCAAAGATGAGAGTGAAGTCGGTGCTTGGTTAACTTATGAGAAAATGGGTACCACCCTCATGGGATGAACTCATCAAGAAATTCCTGGACGGGTTTGGTAAGTTAGCTACTCCCAAAGATTTGGTTAATGAATTGCAAAGTTTTTTATATACATGCGGGGGGAGAGTGTGAATCAAGACAAAGAAAGATTTAGCACATTTATGAGCAGGTGCCAAAGAGCACAGTGTCACAATTCCCACACTTTTTTTAGTAATTGCTTTCATCAATGGTCTAGAAAGGAGACCGGATATCCAAAGGAAATTGCTTAAGATCCAAGTCGCTGAAGGATTTGATTCCATATACAAAGTTTTTGCCAAAACCATCGATCCGACTCAAATGCTTTCTACCTTGCCCGATAAGCACCATATCTCCCACCATGGCCATGATCCTTTTACCACGATGCCATCGATGCACATTATGATCATCACCCTTCCATTCCGGTTTATGCCATACTGTAAAGAAAAGAGGAAGTCTAAGGAGGAGGAAGCTAGTTCTCAAGTTGCGAGGTTAAATCGCACCTATCTAAAGTTAATGAGGCTTTTTGGCGCATTAACCAAGCAACTAGTTGAGCTCAAAACCTGCAAGAACAGTAAAACTTACCCTCTGAATGTATCCATTGCAATAGGAATACTCATCCATCGAAATTTGCTATTGGCAAGTGTGTTCCAAATGCAATAGGAAAGGCCACTTTGAAAAGAATGTCATGTTTGTTCTATGTCAAGTTAAAGAATACTTTTGCCAAACAGAACAAGAAAAAAGAGGTCGGGAACCTAAGCCCTCTCAGGAGATTTATGAACCAAGTGCTTCAATAAGATTTATCCAAAGCTGAAGCTCCCAAGACCCAAGAAGTTATGGCAAAGGCAAACTAGAAGAATGAATGAAGTCAATACCCATGCTGAATCGAGCAGACATCCTACAGCTAGATCTCCCTCACCTACAATGGAAACACCTGCTCAAATGATAGCTCCACCTCCACAGCAAAAATTTGGTAAGAAAGGCCAAGACCTTGATGAAGTGGATATTTTGCTCAAAAATTCTAAGGTGAGTGTGGACTTTTCACATTGTTAAAGATTGCACCCAGCTACAGAAAAAGGGTGCTTCAGCAAACTAGTGGTGAACAATTAAATGCTTGTATAAACTTTACTGATGCCACTGATCTCATTTTAGCACAGAATGAAGAAGACCCTGGGGCATTTACATGTTCAGCTGCTCTAGGAGGTTTTACCTTTTCTAATGTATTACTTGATGGGGGATCTCCCCTAAACATCATGCCATATCACATTATGAAGAAGTGTGGACTCGAGGTGGACAAGAGAGCTTCTATATTGCTAAGATCTTTTTATAATGCTAAAATTACTCCTATTGGTGTGGTGACTAAAGTGCCTGTTAATACAGAAGGCATAACTATAGCTGCTAACTTTATTGTGGTGGCTTTTGAAGATATAGGAGATGAATCTGATATCTATGATCTACTTTTAGGGAGGAGATGGTTAGTTACTGTGTGGATGCTAGGCCAGTCTGGTCTCAAGGGAGATGTACCATCTCCAATGGCTCTCAAACTGCTACTATTTACAACCAAGAAGGCTCCTATGACTCCAAAGAAGAGGTAAACTTTATTAAAGAAATGCTAATTGAGGAGCCTTTGGGATCTTACAGGTTAAAAAACACAAAACCAAGAAAATATGAAATGGTTCCCCTTATTATGGAGTGTGTACTTCCCAGCAAACAAGGACCAACAGGTTTTCTATGGTTTGATGGAGGTATCTCTAAAAAACTAAATGTTGCATCATCTGCTGCTATTTTGAAAGATTGTTCTCACAAACTCTTAGCTAAGGTAGGAAGAATTTTTCCTCAAGTCACTTCTAATGATAAAGCTTTGATTGCAGGTCTTCAAGAAGCCAAAGCTATGGATATTGCCAATATCCATATTTATGGTGATTCACAATTAATTTGCAGACAAGTTTCAGGAGATTATCAAACAAAAAATACAGATATGGAGCTTTTGAAGAATCAGGCAATGGGAGTGCTCTCAAGTTTTGCTTCATGGAGGATCACTCATATCCCAAGAGAAAAAAATTTTGAGGCTGATGCCCTGTGTAGGGAAACTCTCATGTCACATTTGGCTGAGGGAGCTATTCCTGAAGATGACCTTGGTGACAATGAAGTGAAAGCACTTTGTCCTATTTTGACCATTGATGCATCAGAAAAGAAGGAGACTGAAGAGATTGTGATCACAAAAAATGGTACACCTAGAACTCTGTTTGTTGGAGATTTGATTGAATATCAAAACAGGGAGAGCATACAAATGTTTTTTGAAGAAAGAAAAGATGTATTTGCTTGGGACTATTCAGAACTATCAGGTATCAAAACTGAGGTATGCCAATTTGAAATTAAAATCAAGGAAGGTTGTAAACCTGTTTTTCAAAAATTAAGGAGGATTAATGCTTCCCTTATGGGGCTAATAAAGGATGAATTGAACAAGATGTTAGATGCAGGTGTGATTATTGAAATCATTAATCCAGAATGGGTATCTTGCATTGTTCCTGTAGAGAAGAAAAGTGGTGCTTTAAGAATTTGCATTGATTATCGAGATCTCAACAAAGCCACCATCAAGGATTGTTACCCTTTGCCTTTTTTAGAAGAGATCTTATATGATGTAGCAGGTAAGGAAGTGTATTCATTTTTGGATGGATTCCCAGGATTCAACCAGATCAGCATCAAAGAAGAAGACCAGCCAAAAACTTCTTTTATCACTCCCTGGGGTACATATGCTATGAAAAGAATGCCTTTTGGTTTGATGAATGCTCCAGCCACCTTCCAAAGGGAAATGAATGTTATTTTCAAATCCATGTCTGCTGAGGAGTTCAGGGTGTATTTAGATGACCTTTGCTTAGGCTCTCATCCATCTAATCATGTGGAGTTACTTGCAAAAATTTGTTCTTTGTGCAGGAGTTCAGGAGTCAATCTAAATCCAAAGAAATGCATTTTTTTTGCATCAAAAGGACAACTCTTAGGACATGAAGTATCTAGCCAAGGCATTCAAGTTGCTCAAAGCTCTCAAAAAATTAGCACCTCCCAAGAATCTAAAACAGGTCAAAAGTTTTGTTGGTATGACAAGTTTTCTTAGGATGTATATTCCTAATTTTGCCCATATTTTAAGCCCCATCTCTAGATTGACAAGGGTAGGTAAGTTCTCTAAGTCTGAAAGTAAACATATACCTATCACATGGACTTCAGAATGCCGAGGCTTTTGACTTTCTCATTCTATCCATATGTGAAGCCACACTTTTAAGAAAACCAGATTTGAATATGCCATTTGAAATTTATATTACTGTTACTAAAAAAGCTATAGGATTAGCCATTTTGCAGGATAAGCATACCATAGTATTTGCAAGTAAACAATGGTCTGCTCTAGAGGAAAGATATACCAGAATAGAAAAAAGTGTTGCTGCCCTCATGTTTCTTATCAATAGGCAAGGACACTTGCTTCAAGAGTCAAGTCCAAGTCTACATGAAGCAAAATCCAATGGGTCTATCTTGTTTGGTAAAGCAACCAAAGAAGCCAAAAATCCAAAGGTGGGCTTGTAAGTTGCAAAGCTATGATATTTTCGTAAAAGAATTACATTTGGTACGGTCCTAGCCTTTATTTGCCTTATATATTTTTTGACCATGAGGATGAGTTGGATACTTGCTGACATTGCACCCGCAGATGAGTTGGATATCACGACATTTCACTTTGCAAGAGAGTTCGTGTAGAGGTAACTCCGAAGATCAAGCCGATGGTGGTTGGCAACAACCTATTAGAGACTTCTTACAACATGGAATCATCTCCTCAAGTTTCACTTCAAACTAAAAAGGAGACTCAAGGATAAATGCAGGCAATTCAAGATGATAGACAATGTTTTGTGCAAAGTCAACCGAGATGGAGTCTTGTTGAGGTGTGTGAATGAAAGTGAGTCCGCTCTAATCATCGTGGAAATGCATAAAGGTATTTAGGGAGGGCATTTTGCTGGTGATACTACAGCAAAAAGATTCTCGTGTCCGGATACTATTGGCCTACTTGTTTTTAAAGATTGTTATGATATTATAAAGACTTGCCATCAATGCCAAATCTTTAGCAAAAGAATCTTACTTCCAAATACCCTTAATCCCATCATATCTCCGTGGCCCTTTCAAATTTGGGGATTAGATTATATTCGGCCTTTATTAACCCTTCTTCTGCAGTCAACATCAAAGATATCATTGTGGCCACATTATTTTACTAAATGGGCGTAGTTATACCTTTGAGGCAGGCTAATGCACGCCACAACCGCCGATTTTTACATGAGTATGTTTGTTCCGGTTTGGTATTCCTTTTTAGGTTGCATTCCTCGATAGAGGCACACCTTTTTGTTAATGAAATTATTGCTAACTTGTTGGACATCTTAAAGGTCAAGCATACCAAAAGCTCCTCATATTATCCCCAAGGTAATGGACAAACCCGAAGCCACTAATAAAGTGTTGAAAAAGTATCTTGCGTAAGAATGATTGAGATCAATAAGAGAGATTGGCATGTCAAAATAGTGGATGCACTTTGGGCTTATAGAGTCACTATCAAAAAAAGCTACAAATCATACACCCTTCAATTTGGTTTATGGCATAGAGGCAAGCCTTTACTTACAGTGGAACTTGAGTTGCCTTCCCCGAGGTTAGCTTATAAACTATGTTTACCTTTTGAACATGCCTTGCGAGGAAAGATTGGATGCCTTGCTACACCTAGATGAATATAGGATGGAGGCTGAGAATACTAATTTGCTGAAAAAGGCCAAAGATCTGGTTGCATTTAAAGCTGCACATAGGATACAAGGCACTTTTAGAGAAGGAGAACTTGTCCTCAAGTGGAATAAGTCAAAAGAAGACACAAAGAAAGTAAAATTTGATAATATTTGGGAGGGGACGTTTTGTGGTGCGTAAAGCTGCAGTACCAACTCATATTGGCTACAAGAAGTTGCCTCAGAATGTCGTTACCAAATCCTATTAATGTCTTGCATCCGAAGAGGTATTGGGACCAAAGATGCTTGCTTGTCCCTCTTTTTGCATTAGAGAATTTAAAAAAAAATCTATGGTAGAATTAGCATAGTTAGATTTATTTAATTCTTTGAGCATGTTATTTTAATGGGTTAATTTTATGATTGTAGGTTGGACTGACTTGAGGACAAGATGAATGATCTCAAGAAAATAGTGATTACTAATGCTTTACCAAGTGCCATATGCGGGAGCACCCTTTTTTCCATCTTCATCCACCGGCCATAAGTGGTCCCTGTTATTCATCTAGACCTCTTACTCCTATTTTCATTCCCCATAAAGGCACTCTCTGCAAATCAGCTTCACCACCATAGCGAGTTGCAAGGTATTAAGATTAACTAGTTTGTGTGTTTCCATGACAAAGTAACCCTTTTCCCATTTTTATTCATCTGCCATAAGTAGCCCCTCGCCATCCATTTAAAACCTCTTATTCTTGTTGTTCATTTCCCGGGAAGAAAGCACTGCAATTCAGCTTCACCATCCCAAAGAGAGTTGCTCTTGAAGATATTAAGGAGACACACATTCTTTTGTTTTTGTGAGACCTCAACATTTTCACATTTTTCCTCCCCCATACACTCCATTTCCATCATTATCCTATCATATTCACATTCATTCTCATTCTTTTTCACTTATCATATTCCATTCACATCCCCCCTCCACCACATTCATTTCTATTCCATTAACACTTGCACATTACACTCTCTCTCTATCATGATTCTCATTCAAGCACCTTGGTACAAGATTGAAGACCCTTTATGGCTGAGGGGACCAGCCATTCTTTTGTTTTGGCGAGATGTTGCCCCCAAAGGGCAACATGCTAATAGAGATCTATATGTTCAAACTAGGTCAATTCATTTTAGAAGACTAGGTCAAAGCTTGGAAGATTCTTGTCATTCAACATTGTTATGAAGGTCAAAAGATGTTCATGCTTCAAGTCAAACAATGCTCAAGGTTCAAACTTCACAAGAGGTATTTTATTTGAAGTCAAATGCTTATTCAGGAATATGCTCTAGAAAATTCTGGGTTATGAAGTTTGGAAGATATTATTTGAAGTTTGGAAGTTGAATTTTGGAAGACTCCTTTGTATGTGGTTCCACCCTTGTCATCCACCTTACCTAGCCATTTTTTCCATATCCACAATTTATTTGCTAACCATCCCATGACATTTTCCCTATCTACTCTTCATGACCACTCTCACACCATTGCCCTCAAAAATTGCTTTTTCTTGTCATGAACATTTACTCCACTACCCCTATTGTTCACTCTATTGCCAGGAGCTGAAACGATGGCTCCGCCAAGTGCTGGACCCCACCATTCGCCCGCAGGTCAGTCCACAATACCGCTCCTTCCTCAAGACCAAGAAAGCTGTGTACCTTAAGGAGCACTAGCAACAGATGTTTGGTCTTCTAGACGCCACCCTAGGGCCTTCGAGAAAGGTCTTGAGTAAGCCCACCCGCCCCACGTGAAATATTACCCCTAACAATGGGTGAGATACTTTGCAGCGGTGTATGACCCAATGGGAAGCGGGCACCGATACCTCGCAAACTGCCTAGCGGGTCATTCTTGGGATGTCATAATGGGCACCTCGCAATGCCCTACAACGGGAAGGCAGCTGATTTGGATGGTATGCAGGCAGAGCTTCTCAAGTGGGCCGGGCCCCAATGGTCTTTGGTTCTCCACAGCCTCTTCAACAGGGCATTGCAAGAAGGCTTCCCCCATGCTGGACTACGGTAGAATTGTGCCCATATACAAGCGGGGGACCCCCATTTCAGCCAACTATCGTACCATTATGGTCAGTTCTGTCTTTGCCAAGTTGCTTCCCTGATTCTTGGCGCAAGCATTGACACTTTGGGCAGAGGATGGAGAATCTTGGGCTGCATACTTGTGGGAGCTCCGCCAAGGCATTCTACTATTGACCATATCTTCCTCTGCGAACACTTTCGTGAGGATAGCCGAATCGGCGCTTGAATGCTGTCGCATTGCTTTGTGGATTTCAATAAAGGCTTTTGACACGGAGGCTCTCGGGATAAGTTGTGGGACCGATTGAGATGAGCTAGGGACCCCACCGACTTGCGTAATGCTATATACGTGACTATATCTGAGGCTTGCTCGTCGCCTCACACCGCCGGGGAGCCCGCAGTTAGTAGCATTGGGTGCGCCAGGGCTGCCCTCTATCCCGACGCCTTCGGCTTGTACATTGACCCATTAGAAGAATGGCTAATGAGTACGCGGGGAGGCGCCGCTTGATGCACCACATAATCCGCAACTCATATATGCCGATGATGTTGACTGCCGCGATATACCCCGTGAGGACATGCAACGCCACCGGATGCTTTGGACAACACTTTCTTCGCCAATTCACACGACATGAGTTAACTTGGCTAAGACAAGGGTGCTGCCGGTCCCATCATCCCGCACCCACGCCTTCCCTCATTCACTTACCAAAAAGTGTAGTGGAGGTGGCTCCGCCTTATAAGTATTTGGGCATTGAGTTTTCTACTACCACACACCGGGATGCATCCATCGTTACGGGTCACCGCAGGCTAGAAAGCCCCCTCAGGATGCAATGCAAAACAACAAATACAAGGGCGTAGGTCAGATGCATGGGGTCACCAGCACACTTGTTCGTGGCCTTGGTTGAACCGGGTCCTCCTCTATGGGGCGTATGGGGCGGTGATATCCCTCACCACTTGGAACGATCTAGAGCAGTACGTAAGGCTTTCTTGGCCCGCAATCGGAAGTGAAATCCACGGTCCCATATCGATCTTGCCCAAGAGACGGGCTTCCTTCCATTACGAGGGCTGCCGGTTAACGCGTCATTATTTTACTTCCGGGAAGGTGGTGGCTATGGATGAAGCCCTGCTGCCCAACCTTGCTTTGGCAATGGCGATGGGCCCGCGAACGACTCAAAAAGCTCACCGGAAAGACAAGCAAGCCCAAAGGGTTCTCGCTATGGAATGTGCAGCATACGATGTGGGACCGGTAGATACACCGAAGGAACGCTACGCCTTTGAAGCAAAGATTGATGCTTGCTTCATGGCCAAGCTTTGGGATGCAGGCCCCGCACATGTCAAGGTGGCAAATTATCTAGCCAGGTTAATCCCATGCTCACGAGGCCCACACCACAACCTCGCGCCCATCTACCCATGAAAAAGTGGTGATTGCTTCCATTCGCGACAGGTGCACACCACCTCCGCATTGAGACGAGGAGATGGATTCGGAGCCGCGTGAGGACGAGAGTCCGTCGCTGTCTTTGTCAACAGCGGCGCCATTGAGGATGAAAGTCACGCCCTCCGGGCCTTTGTCCGATGCGAGCATATCCGGCTCTGTATGCTCGTTAGTTGTGCCCCATCGTGCCTTGCATGAGCTCTTGAAACCTCTGTAAGGGCTTGTTGGGATCATTACCTCCGGGGAGGGCTGGATCTTGACTTCGATTATGCCCCCCTTCTCATTATTAACCTCACCGTACTTGTGATTATGTATATAATGCGGTATGTCAAGATCCTTATTGCTACTAAGGTTTTTCCCCAAAACCCTTCGGTGAGGGTTTTTAATCCCTGTAGTAATACCGCTGCTTTGCTCTCTCTTTTGTACTTGGGTCCCATAGGCCAGTTGGTCTCCGTGGACGATAAAATCATATTCTATTCTATTCTATTCTTGCTAAAATGGCCATCTCCCTCAAATTCCTTACCATTTCCTTCAGTACCATTACCTTGCCTATTCAAAAATCTACCTAAGCCTTTGTTTCAAAAATACCATTCCCTATTATTTCCCTTGCCCCTCCTAATGTTCCTTCATGATTTCTTGTGCCTCCATTCTTTTTGTCATCACATTCATAATGGCATATTCCCAACCTTGTCTAAAGATGCCCCAAAGATTCCCTATTCTTCTACACGTGTGAGCATTCTTCCCCATGGTCAATGGCTTATAATTCCTTTCAATATTCTATGGTTAAAAACCTTTAAACCATTGGCCAAGCTTCTGAAAATAGTCAAATCGGCATATTCCGGCATATTTCTCTAAAAATACTGGATCCAGATCGCTAGCAAATTCTCGAAAATACAAATTGAAGAACCCTAAAAATAGAAAAATGGCTCGAATCACACCTTCCCGCGCCTAATTCTTGCTGAGATCACCCTATTCTTGGATTCCGGAACCTAAGCAACTGATTAAGCCTAAAATTATTACCTAAAATCACTGGAACCGAAATTTGAAACTATATACAGAGGAACCACAATCATGACATTTTTCGAAGGCCCAGAAGTATTCAGATCATACATTGATCATTGCTGAGCAAGATCTGGACGATCCTTGAAGTTCTGGAGCTCTCCTCAACTGGATCTACAAGATTTAGTTGACATTACTTTTCGTAAATTACCTTATGACTTTTGATGATTATTTTCTTGTACTTGATGCTATGAAGCATCCTTATCTGTTGTTATCTTGATATATTTACCTTCATATCAATCCAAATTGGATCCAAGTTGTTGAATTTGTCTCGATATTCTCCTTAGCAATTCTTGCCACAAAAATTCTATAGAAAAATCCACAGGGTGTTTTTTAGCACCTTTGGCCTATCATTAATCCACCTATCCTTGGGTGTTAAGAAAGCCAAAGGAGTTTGAATCATTCAAAAATACCAAGTATATCTCAAATTCAAAAAAATTGCTCTCGGGTTTGAACAGTTTTGACTGTATTTTGCCAAATCCAGTCACAAAAAATATCTCTACACCTCCAAACGAGGATTTGACTGCTTGCCTCTCTTCCCTAGTATCATTGCAACCTATCTGCTTTGGAAATTCTCAAAAAAGTGATTGGCAACTCCAAATCCCAATTTCTGATCACTGTTTTCTACATTTGACCTCTATTGACCAAAATTTGACCTCGCTTTGAGCTCGAATAACTCACAGATTAAATCTCTGACTTGGTCAGAGGCTTTACTGTTGGTTACCTACAACTTTTTTGACCAAGTCTACAACATCTGACTCAAAAAATCGATCTGCATTTCAACACCACAATTGTTTTGGCAAAGGTGCCATTTTTTGAAAATGGGAAAGGTATAGAACTCAAACTTTTTGAACTTATATTTGGAATTTTCTTGCATAGACTGATCACCTTAAGTGATCTGGAGGTCCTAACCCCAATTTGAGTGAAAACTCGAATCGGTTTCTTGTGGTTGACCTATAAGCCAGGTTTAGGGTCAACATAGGCAAACTCAACTAGATAAATATTGTCAGCCCATTGTGATTGCTTACTCCACACATAACTACGTGGCATGTCCTCTATAATACGATTGGTACGTTCTGTCTGACCATCCGTCTGAGGATGATATGCCGTACTCATAGCAAGCTTGGTCTGGATAGTGGCAAAGAAATCTTTCTAGAATGCACTTACAAATTTGGGATCCCTGTCAGAGACAATAACTCGTGGCATTCCGTGCAATCTGAAGATCTCCTTTGCAAATAGCGAGCAAAGATCGAAGATCAGATCCGCGGGTGCGACATGGCAAGAAATGAGCCATTTTCGACAATTTGTCGACCACTACCATCAATGCATCATATCCACGGAGAGCACGCGGGAGGCCCACAATGAAATCCATGGTTATCACTTCCCACTTAGCATTGGGCACATCCAATGGTTGCAACTCTCCGGAATCCTTAGTTGCTTTTCGGCCTTGGTCCGCTGGATGATTTGACACTTGCTTTAATATACACGGCAATGTCCTTCTTCATCGAAGGCCGTAAATAATCGGAGCGGATCTTAAAGTAGGTCTTCATAAAACCCGCATGTCCAGCTATAGGTCATGTTGTCGTGTCATGGAGAATGAGCTTACGTACTCCACAAGTCTCGTACACACAACTTATCCTTGTAATATAACAAGTTGCCTTCTTTCTTATAATGAAACGGAAAGCTTCACGCTTTTATCTCAGGCGAGCTTCCTTAGTCAAACTATCCCACACATCACGGAACTCCTGGATCCGTGACCAAGGTCTGTTCTATCTGTTTCTCAAACTCACTGGTGAGTGTAGAAATTGCATTACAATGGGTTCGGGTTACCAAGGGATGGCGTGACAATGCATCCGCAACCACATTGTGTTTCCCAGGCTTATACATAATCTCAAAGTCATACTCCTCCAGAAATTCCATCCATCTTCTCTCGACGGATTGAGATTTGGCCGGGTGATAAATAACGAGACTCGATGATCCGTATCCACCGAATCTTCTACCAAGAAGGTAGTGTCTCCATATCCGCAGAGCACGGACAACGGCTAACAATTCCTGATCATGGGTAGGGTATCGCTGCTCCGTCTCGTTCATTTTCTTTGAATCATAGGCAATAACCCTCCCTCCTGCATTAGGACTCCACCGGTAGCAATTTTACTGGCATCCGTTGCTACTAATTTATCCTTTTCAGGATCGGGCAATGTGAGGACTGGTGCTGACGTTAAAGCATCCTTAAGCTGCTGAAAACCTACCTGGACTTTTGCTTTCCAGTGTTCAATCCAATCCTTCACCTTCTCGTGCTTTGTGAGATCAGTAAGAGGTGCGGCAATCTTTGCAAAATCCTTAACAAATTTCCGATAATATCCTGCTAGTCCTAAGAAACTCCGGACTTCTGAAACATTACCCGGAATAGGCCAGTCTCTTACTGCCTCTATCTTTGCTGGATCTGTAGCAATGCCCTCTGCTGAAATGATATGTCCCAAATAATCCACCTTGGGAGTGGCAAACTTGCATTTAGAGAACTTGGCAAAGAGCTGATGGCGTCTTAGCTTTTCTAGGGCCAACCGAAGATGTTTCTCATGCTCCTCCAGGGTCTTACTATAGATGAGAATGTCGTCAAAGAAAATAACAACAAAATCATCCAAGTATTGTCGGAAGACATCATTCATTAATCGTGATAAACGCTATGGGGCATTAGTTAATCCAAAAGGCATAACGGTAAACTCATAATGCCCATATCTAGTGCTTAAAGGCGGTTTATGAATGTCCTCCTCCTTAGTCCTTATTTGATGATATCCCGAGCGTAAATCAATCTTTGAGAAATGCTTGGCCCCTTGCAACCGGGTCCATTAGATCATCTCGCCTCTCAAAAAGTGGCGATTCTTGATGGTATATTTATTGAGTCGCCTATAATCAATACACATCCTCAAGGAGCCATCCTTTTTTCTTAACAAAAGGATAGGAGCGCCAAAAGGCTAAACACTAGGCCTAATGAAACCTAGGGTTTAGTAACTCCTGAAGTTGCTTCTTAAGCTCACAACTCGGGGGACTCATACCATACTGCACGGGCCTTACCGGTAGGCTTAATACATGGTTCTAAAGCTATTTCATTCTACTCCTCTAAAAGGAGGAAGCTTCGATCTCATCCGGAAAAAGATCGCTAAATTCCCTGAGAAGATTGGCAATCCCTTCGGCAAGGTATCAACTACTTGCTTCGCTTAGCATCCGACTCAATGGAGGCAAGTCTAATAATGCAAAGCAACTTATCTTTACGATAGCCTTATCTAATCGCCTCGATGGTGATAGACCTGATAATGGGGTTTAAGGAGTCACCTTTTATAGTCACCAGTTCAAGTAGCGGCATTGAAGGTAACTTCCCGCTTCTCGCAGCCTATATTGGCTTTTTGCATGCCAAGAATTCCATACCAACAATAAGATCATATTTGCCAATGTCCATTATCTCGCACCCAATGCAACTCGATGCACCGCAACCGTGATCTTTTAAGGTTAATGCGACGGCCATGAGTGTGTCCGATCTTACCATCGCTAAAGTGACAGTGCCGGCCAGATCTCAAAGTCTCAAGCCGCAATACCTGCCATTCTAGGGGAAGCAAAATTATGTGTACTACCCGTATCCATCGTAATTATAAAAGGTTTGCCGTGTACTTGACCTATGGTGGAAATAACGGCAGGCTGACTTTCAACATTGCTGGTTTCAATGGCTGCAAGGATATGGGACTCACCTTGAATGTATTCCGAGAGCCTCCTCCCCATCGGCAGTGTGTAGACCGAGATCGCCCCAATCGAGGCCTCGGCCATGGCCACCGGGCGCCTCAGGTGACATAAGGGCAATTCTGCATGAAGTGCCCTCGCCGCATACACCACTGTAACATGCCTTATCTCTGCGTAGCTGTTCTCGGGCCTCTTTGGGAATAGACTGTAAGAGATTCCGAACTTTCTTGCCGACATTATTCGGTTTGTCGGGCATGTTGAAGGTGACTTTCCTTTCCTGGCGGCCGTAAGAGTTCTGCTGAGGGGGCCCCGGACTTGGTGAACGGGGTTTGTAAGGTGTGGATGGGCGTGGCTGCGAGTAAGGGGCAGGACGCTGATACTGGTTCCGTGGTGTGTCCTCCTCCAGGCTCAATGCCTTAGCCTCAGCCTCCGCAACTGATTTCGGGTCTATGGCCTTAACCATTCGTTTAATCGATGGGGCTAACCCTTCAATGTAGCCTTCATTCATTCCTGGCACATACAGCCTCAAGCGCATGAATTCATCAGTGTAGGCCTGAACTGACATACCCTTCTGCTCTAACCTATAAAAGGTCTGGATCTATTGGCATTTGTGCGCACGAGGCACATAATGTGACTTAAAGGCTTTGGCAAACTTTTTGAACTTGCATCTGCTTCTCTCTCCAAGTTGATGGGGATCCTCTCCTCCTCTGCTTCTTCCTTGTCATCGCTAAGGCTAACCTTGGTGTCCCACAGGTCTTCCTCTTCTCCATCCACCTCTCCCATGGTGATCTGCAAAGGCGGATTGGCCAAAGGAGGCCGCATCTGAGCTGCAAAGTGCTCCTCCGGAGGCTGGGGTGTGTCAGTTAATAAGAACTGCCAAAGTGACAAAAGAGTCTCAACGGGCTCTAGTTCCTCTGGCCGGTATGCCAACAAGTTCTCAACTAGTGAGGGATGCACAACTGGTGTGGTAAAGTCGAGGAAGTCATCCTGGCAATACTCAGCAAGATCATAGAGGACCTCTATCTTTTTGCGGCCCCGCATATTAGCAATAACGCGGTAGGCCCACATAATGTCCTCAAGAATCAGGTACTCTTGGTTATTCAAGAGTATGGTAGGAAGAAGATTTAGCCCCTTCGAGCTTGAGGGGCTTTCTCTCGCTTGCGGGGGCCTCAAGGGGCAAGTTCCTCCACCTTACAAAATCACACAGCTGTCTGGCCGACGACTTCGCCGCCTTCCCAGTCGGGTCGAGGTACAGCGAGGATCGCTTCTGCATCTATCTCCTCGTCCTCAATATCTTTGTCCATAATGATGGCGATTGCAAATCGAGCCTCAAACAAGCTTCCCGATCTATTGTGACAATAGGGAGGTCGGGCCCCTCGCCTCCTATGCCCTTTGACGACATTTCGGCATGCTCATCACCCCTAACATCCGGAGCAGGGTGTGGAAGTCGAGATAGAGCTGCGAATCATCATCATTGTAGACACATGCAGGTAAAATCTCTTCACAGTAGAACTGAAGGAAGGCGGCATAATCAGGATGCGCCTGCATGTTAGAGATGAGATCCACTTGCTGGAGGAGATAAGGGTGAAGAAGATCAAAGGGGACCGCGGGGTCCCAATGCTCTCCATCTAGATACCACTGCTGTAAGGTTGGGCGATCCATAGGGTTGAAGGCGCAAGAGAGGAGAAGGAAAACGCGAAAAGCAAGAAGGGAAATGAAACCCTAATGGCCAAAAAGGGCCTTTATACTTTTCGGCACGTTTCCCGAAATTATTATTAAAAAATATTTATTTAATTAATAATTTATTTTAAATTCACACCAAGTAGCGGAAAAAAAAAACATTTTTATATTCACAACTCCAAAAATTGGAATACTTTACATAGATAAGTCCACAAAATTTTACAACAGAAGAAAGATGGTTGCCTAGTCACCTAAACTCCCCTCGGATCCTTCGTGCTAGCTGGAGGTCCTTGGGCATTATGGTGACCCTCTTTGCGTGTACGGCGCAGAGGTTGGCATCGCTCAAAATCTCTATGAGGTAAGCCTCGGCAGCCTCCTGGAGTGCGAAGATTGCAAAGGCTTGGAACCTCAAGTCAGTTTTAAATTCCTGGGCAATTTCGCGAACAAGCTGCTGAAAGCGGAGCCGACGAATCAATGGCTCGGTAGACTTCTGATACTTGCATATCTCTCGAAGTGCTACCGTGCCCGGTCGATATCTATGGAGTTTCGGCTTAATGGTTTGCTTCAATATGGGGATGGATTTCCCGCCGATTGTCGGATGCTTTGCCCGCTGGACGATCTGCTCGCGTCTTTGAGCCGATGTCTTCTTGGCAATTGCGGCATTCTTCTGCAAGCGAGTCTTATAATCCACACCCCCCTTCACGGGTTTGGTATTCTTCCTTTTCCTGTTACCCCACTCTGTAGCCTTCCTATTCTTTGCTTCGCCTTTTGCTGGCCAACAGTTTGATCCACCGTTTGGTTAGGGTTCTGGTCAACATTGTGATCCTGCTGCTATTCAACATTGTGATCCCCCTGTTGATCAATTTGCTGGTCCTTTGCTTCCTTACGGAGCCTCTCCTTCTCAGCTTCCCGGGCTTCCTTGTTCAAGCGCACTTGTACTCGCCTGGCAAGCTCCGTATGGTACCAGTCCGGGTAGGCTCGCATGTCAGCTTGCACGGTGTCCATGCGGTCTTGGGTGAAGCTAGGTAATGCATTCTCAAAAACAAAGCTATTCAGCTCAGCATCCCAATGAAAAGGAGGAAGGTAATAGTGGTCCATGCAGACAATCACATGGCCTCTACCAAGGTAGTAAAAGTGGTTGGCACGCGCTTCTGGGAGGCCGCTAGCTATTTGCTGAAGATCTTCTAGCCTAGCCATGTGCATGATTCTTTGGGCCTCTGTTCTAATGAGGTCATCGGGTTTTCCCTCGTGGTTAGGCGAGGGGTAAAACTTGACGGAGGCAAAAGCTCACCTGGCTGCTCCACAATGATGTAAGATTGGTTAGCAAAGATTCAACTTCATGAGGAACCGCCATTAAAGTGGAAAATAGGAAATGGGATGCGGCGGTTCTCGGTGAAATGTTTTTTATAAACAAGTCGAGGACCACGCCAATATCATTATGGTCCTCACCTAGGTGGTCTACTAGCACACAAACCGAGCCGGGTAGACGGTTAAGGTCTTTAGGTCAACCGTGAGCTTAAAGCCGATGGCGGCTCCGGGCTAATGATGGGCAAAGTGAATGTGAGAAGAAGTAAGGCGCCGGGCATGAGTAGGTGGCGCCAGAGGGTAGGCTAAGGCCAAAGGGTTTTGGGTAGGTGCGGGGTGTGAGGGAAGATCGGGCTATGGCGTGAACGGAGGTCGTCCGGCTACATGGTGTATGAAAAAGGTCGCCCGTTGAAACACACACTTTTTAAAAAGTAACCCAAATTTGAATTTCAACGTTTAACTTTTTATTAAAAATTTTCAAAAAAAATATTAAAAAGACGCCAGATAAAAATACGCCAGCGATCGTGATGGGGCCGCTGCCGATCTTTATACTGACCTTAACTCCTACATGAAAAAACACCTCAAAGACAATGCTAGCCCTTTTTTATTTTTGGCCTACGTTGTCTCTGTTAAGCCCTCTGAGACGTGCCCCTTAGGGTATTTGGAAGGTGCCCGATCCATTGGAGCCATTTTCGCCTTCATCCGAGCTGCCTACAAAAAGTTATAGCCCTTCCAATCTTGGGTCCTCTAGTCGCCCTAACTTCTTAAGAACTTACAATCCATTACATTAACCTAGCACAATACCAAACATCAAGAGCTAGACAATCACACTTAGCTTAAACTCCCTCCTAACTACCGAACTAACGAGTTAGGGTTTGGTCAGTGCTATGATTTCGAAAACCAAATCATGGCTCGATACCAACGTGATGCTCCCCGAACATATAATGACGCCGAACGTGATACATCACGGGGACTTTCCCCCATGGCGACCAACTCACACGCGGCGTGGCCCTCCTCGTAGATAACTTTCGGGCCATCCATAGAGATGCTCGGTGAAGGACCTGAGGGGTCATTCGCCCACGCCGATGGGACTCCCACGCCGTCAGTGAAGCGTGAATACAAGGTTAGCACACAGCATACTCATATCATAATTTACCACCACGAAGGGTGGCACATCCATAACAACAAAGCATGTACATTTAATACTAAGGAAAACACCCAAACCCATGGTTCTATCCCGCGGACTCGGTGAGGGATCGACCGACGGCTAGGTCTCAAGAGATCAGCAGACCAGAGTCTTGACATGGCGTTATCGGGCATAGAACATCGGCTAGGGTTGTCCACTCCATCCGCCCATGCACACACTTTGGGTGGATGAGTCAATCATGCTATGGCATCACTATAGCCTTCCTGGACACGCAGACTCAAGGTATCACCCTTCGAGCCTACTCGGGGTTCATGAAGCCCCGCCCTGATGAGGCAGTCGTAAGTGTCCCCTTCCAGGATCACTGCTGGGTTCCATGGGTGAGCTAGAGAATACGTGCCGCATCGACCCCCGTGATCCGCATCGTGCGAATTACTCACCCTAAATCTACTCAAAGTGCAAGATGCTCCATACGGATCACACCTCTACACCCAGTGGAGTGTCAGGACCCATACCCGCCCTCTACGGACCGCTATCGGGCCTAGCCCACCTGTAGGAGTCTCGTGGGGCCTTTATGTTCGCGGCAAGACCCCACCCCCCACTTCACCACTTTGTGTCCTTTGTTTGGTGCTAAGCCATTCCATAGCATCCAATTTTACTTCGGTGGTCTCTTGTGCACAAAGCCGGATCTAATAGGAAATACAGTGGATCAACCTAGGAGCATCCTACTATCATGGCCTCGTGAGGTCTCTACCCCCTTAATTCCCCCATTTCCGAGTAATACTATGCAAAGAACTACCAATCCATCCTTTAAGAACAAAACCAGAATCAGAATATAAAGAGGACTTACCTTGACAATCAAGGGTTAGTTCCTACAAGTAAAGCACAGAGAGAACAGACGGAATAACACAACAAGTGCCCAACAGGGGCGCTACCCTAGAATTCTCAAGCTATCCTAATCACCCACCTAAGTTCCTGCTGGATCCGTTGTCATTGGGTGCTTCCATCTTCCTGGGACTTGGCGCACAAATTGGGCTACACAGTATAAGTGCTTGGCAAAGGTGGCGCCAAATTGGCAAAGGTAGGCGAAAGCTTGGCAAAGGTAGGCGCTCAGCTCCTCTTGGTCGATTATGGTTGATATGGGGGTGGTGATCCACCTTGATGGTTCAAAGTAGTATTCACCATGCTGGCCAATCGAGTTTGGCCAGGTGGCACCTTCCCAAACCATACTTAGCTTAATTATCCTTCTTAAATATTAATTCCTTAATTATAGGTTATTATCCTTAATAATTAAATTAGCATAGCTAATTTAATCTCTTTTAGGTCAACCCCCTAGGTTACCATACCCCATGGTGGCGTATCTATACTGGGTGACGTGTCAATATATTTATACATATACCGTATAAATACTTGGAACGTCACACTCTTGAAGGCCATGAACATTTTTGTTCATTGCTATATATCTAAATGTAGATCTCTGCTTCAACAAGTTGAAGTATGAGTTCAGTCCCTTGTGCTAATGGCTCAGATAATCAATAGAGCAAGATAACATTTGTGCTGTGCATGCCTAAATGTCAAGCTAATGTCGCCATATCCTTTGGGATGAAATGCAGAAGGGGAACAATGCTAGCATAGTGATTTTTATCAATAGATTGATATAAAACATGGAGAATTCAACAACAAGGCTCGGATTTTCAATTGAATCAGGTACACATAGGCAAATAACATGAATCCCAAACTCTGAGTCTTGGGCGCAGGATAAAATAGGTACACAATCTAGTTATTCAGATGAATTCGTTAATAATTCAAACTGAAATTCAAGTATGGAAGGCAGAATCAAGCCTCAATCAAGCAAGCCGGTCCTTCTTCAAGGTAAATAATCGCTTCTTCACCTCAAAGCCCTCGAATTTTTCCTCTGCACAAAAGCCCCTTTTTGTAATTCCCCTGTTCTGTTGCATTCTTGGCTAATTCCATTTAATTCTCTGTCTTTTTGCTTCTCTGATGCATTCTTGGCATTATACAAGGTTATTCGGCAGGTTTAGATTATTCGGCAGGTTTAGATCATAATTGCACAGTTGTTTCGGCCGAATTGACCGGATCTTGGCATTCACAGGTTCTATGGTTCTTGGAAATTTTCGAAGATATATCCCATAGGCCAAATTAGGTTTGGCAGACCAAGTTATATAAGGAATAACAAATTCCTTATTATTAATTATTAACGTGCAATATCCATGTGGGATTCAGTGCCTCCACCGCCCCACACGCCCGGATGTTCCACGTGGCATGGGGAGATTGGCTGGAGAGAAAATAGGCTTTTGGGAGGGGGGGTAGATAGGGATTTTTTTTTTATTCCCATAGGCTATGGCACGATTCCCAAGGAACCAAATTTAATGGCCAAAACAAATGATTTTTTCGATTTTCTTTTTTTCAAATTTTAGAGCATGAGAAAAGATTTTCAAATTTTCAAAATTTGGCTTAAAAATAGCATGTAAGGAGGTGATGTGGTTTGTGAGAATGATGATATGGCAAGGTAGTGGTGACATGGCAAACAAGGATGGTGACGTGTCAATCAACTTGGCTTTGAATATTTTTTCTAGTCAAAACTTTGGGTGAGGTGGACATGATGTGTATGACATGTGGATGGTGATATGGAGGTGTTGATGATGATGTGGCAGGGTGATGTGTCACCTTCATGGGATCAAACATGCAATTTGAAGGCTTTTTAGCAAGAATTTGGAGTAACAATATGGTGACACGTGTATGACATGCATGGCAAGAAGGGTGACATGCATGATGACTTGGCATCTCAAAGGTGTTCTCATGGGTCAATTTAGGCATAAATGCATAACATTGGCATTTTCTAGACAAATTTGATTTTTGAGTGTTTCCCTTAGGACTTTAAGTATTCTCTCACCTCTTTGACTTATAGGGAGAGGATAATGACCTTTGACCACATGTATGACCAAGTCAAGTGGAGTTTAGTGCTTTGAATGATATGGAAATGGTATGGTAAGCGTATGGCATGTGGATGGCTTATGAAGGTGTAGTTTTGAATAGAAAAAATCTTCAAGGCCAAATTTGATTTGGAAATGAGGTGTAGGCATGGACCTCAAGATCTTATGGGCATTTCATCATGGTAGAAGGTAGAGGGAATGTAGGATAGGAGTCAAAGGGTGCAATCATGCCAAGAACTCAAATGATCACATACCAAGAAATCTTCAAGGGGTCTGCAGTCTTTTGCTTGATTCTCCTTTTGCCTTGTTTGTGTGACCTGAGTCAATTGTCCTCACCTTGCTCTTCAAGTCTTCAAGGTGTGCAAAAAGAATTCTTCTTGTGCCTTCAAAATTCAGATCAAAGTGTGAGAATTAGTCTTCAAAATATGTCTTGCTCTTCCATGCTGCCATAGCATGGCAGCAATAGTTATGCCAAGAACTCAAATGGAAACATCACATACCAAGAACACTTCAAGGGGTCTTTAAATCTTCAAAGTTGTCTTGCTTGAATCACTTTCCTTAACATGCTTGTGTGATCTTTGTTGAATGTCCTCACCTTGGTCTTCAAATCGCCAATGTGCAAAGATGCATTTTCCTCAAATGAATTGTGCTTGTATATCTGTGTTCAAATCCAAGTGTGAGCATGAGTAAATAAAATTGTGTCTTGCTCTTCTATGCTGCCATAGCATGGCAGCATCATGCCAAACAAAAAAAAATAGGCTGGTCCCCCAGCCTCTTGTTTTTTGCTCAATGATCAAAATAGAATTCTAGACAGCTGTCAATATGGAGGTGTGTTTGGCAGCTTAATGGACCTGCAATGGATTAAAAACAGAGGGTGATGGCAGATATTCAGGATGATATAAATATGATCATGAAAGTAACTTGCAAGTAAACATGCATGACAAGTGTGATCATTAGTAGAGAATATGGGCTGCTGGATGGAAATGTGACAGCAGCCTAGTGAATTTGATGGAAAAGAATGATGATTTGAAGTGTCTTATGTGAATCAAGGGCAACTTTTGTACAAATCAAAGTGGAATGAATGCCTTAGGGTGCACCTGCATGTGGCAAAAAGATCTATTAGCATAAAGAGCTGTTGTTATGATGGGGATGGCAGCAGCTGTAGAGATGAAAATAAATGGAGTGAAGTGTATGAATGTGAGATGTATGACTGCAAATCCAGATGCTCTTGCATGGAATTCAGAACTTGAGCAAAAAAGTATTTGATTTGAGCTTTGAATAAGTTGACACCTGCACAAATCTCACAGTTCTTGCATTAATAGTGGAGACCTCGAATTCAAAAACTTAATTTAAGCAACTACTTGAATTTGAAAACACACACCATCTACCAAATACTCCTGCATTGTTTTTTTTTTTTTTTTTTTTTTTTTGCAATCTCAGCCAATCAAAAGCAAACTAAATTAGCCTACCTACAAATTCTAAATGATCTTTTAGCTAAACAAACTCAAGGCAACATGTTGTTGCCAGTACCTCTTCAAGTGTAAGATGTTGATAGGATCAATTCTCTGCCATCAAGATCTCTCAGCCAATAGGAATCTTTCCCTGCCTTACCAATTACTTCAAAGGCCCTTCCCAAAGATTCTCAAACTTAGCTTCTATGTCTTCCCTTGCTTTGTTCCATTTTTTTTTTTAATATAATAACCAACACATAACTACCATTAATATTAATTAACACAAACTATTATATCCAACATTTTTAAATTAAAATCCCCATGAAACCCCCTTTGATTTGGGTGCATATTCACACGGGAGGGGGGATGATGTAGGGCAAATGAGCCCTTAGAATCACATAAGTATAGTAAATCAACACCATTCAGTACATTGCCTTAAACTTTATCGTATTTTGCAAGCCTTGATATACAATATATTAAAACTTTTACAAGCATACCTGATGTCGAATTCCCCAATCCGCATGCATTCGGCCTTCAAAAGGCAAGGATGAGATCAACTGGGTGCTGCTGCACTGGGAAAAACCGTGGAAGTATGAGAATAAGAGAATTGAATGAAAAGAATAGGAAAATAAAATATGAAGAATGGAGGGTGTGGGAAAAAAATGGACGAAAATTTGAGAAGGGAAATGTGGAAAATAAAAAAGGTAGAAAATGGAAAAATGGAAAAGACGTGGAAGATAAAAAGGGATGCACCACTTTATTCAAGAAAATAAGATAATGCAATGCTTCAAGACATCGTGCATGGGGGAAGAGGTCTCTGACACCATATTCCCTGCTGCCACTGCCCTTGCCCCATGTGAGATTCTAGAGCCCAAGAGGAGGAGAACAAGTCCTCTCAAATATTTATAATTTTTTACATCAATCTTGGCCATTCATGTGTCATCATCTTGGCACTCCCTTTTTACACCTCATCAATCCTTTGTTTTTTGTCTTCTTCTTGTTCTTAACCAATTTTGTCTTTTTGCTTAATAACTAACACAACTTAATATGGGCCCTTGGATTCTAACAACAAGCACAAATAAATCTGGACCCTTGATCCCCCCTCCCCCCGGGGTCCCCCTTAGACCTTTAAAGAGCAATTCTTCTATCTTGACCGAGATTTATCAAAAATCCGGTCAACAATACCCGACAAACGAGGATCACTATCTACGGTCTAGATCGAGGAATAAAGGGCATATATGCTTATCCGACAACTCTTGATGCCCAGAGTCACCCCCCATGTGAATATGCACCCAAACCAAAGGGGGTTTCCATGGGATTTTAATTTCAAAATGTTGGATATAATAGTTTGTATTAATTAATGTTAATGGTAGCTATGTGCTAGTTATTATATTAAAAAAAAATTGAATATTAGTTATGTGTTAGTTAATTAATGCGAATGGTAGTTATGTGTTAGTTATTATGTGTCAGCTCTGGAATGGTACAATATGATACTCCAACCAGGGTGCGCAGATTCAAGTATTTAGTATATCAGGATATTTAGTCATCTTTCTATTGACGCAAAACTTGAAAATGGAACACTCCATCTTTGATTCTATATGTCCTGATGCATGCTTTCTTGTACTTCATATTCGTCTTAAAATGGAATTGACATAGTTAGTTACTTCTTACGGCTATGTAACTTAAACTCTAAGGAAGCGGATAAAAACATGGTTTGTCTTCGCTTACCTGCTAGCTGCTTCATGCTTACCCTTATTAGGCTTATGTATGATTGGTTTGGCTGCAGGTAACATGGCAAACCTACCTTTAGGATGTTTAAGCTGTGCAAAATGTTGGTGTACTTCGAGATAGGGCAGCAGATTTGTTACTCTGCACCTTGAACTCCTTCTAGAATTTTTGTCTTAAGTTTATGACTTAAGTTTTGGTATCTCAAGTGTAGCATTCTAGCTTTTTAAACTGATTACTCTATGATAATAGTATTCCAGAACGTCTTACACGATCTGAATGTGCTAAATATGGTTAACCTACATATGGCAGTGGTCTTTACAAAGATATTGTAACGCCTTGAACAATTAAAAAATAAAAAACAATTTGGAAACAATGTCTCTACTTTGAAAAAAAACCAAGTGATCCCTACTGATTTTGGACACTGGGTTACGAAGTATGATGAGTATGCACACTGCTTATAAGTCTGTCACCCCCTGTCATAATAATAATGGTGATATCCTGAAATAATTAGGGTCTTACCAAGGTTATGAATTCCACAAAGATAAAGAATGTTTTGGTGTTTGAATATTCAGCCCCATTATACTCGGAATCTGGTGGTTCGGGTAAAGATTGATTTACCTTACATGTTAAAATATTAAATTCTAAATCAATCAATTGCATGTCAGTGTTTTGGGGCTACATAGTCTTGGGGTTTGGAATCTCAGCCCTCTACTATGTGAACCATTAATTTGACCTTTACTATAGAATACTAGGTGTAATACCTTACCATGTATCTGTGCCATTGCTTTGGGGCTACATAGTCCTGGGGTTTGGAATCTCAGCCTTCTACTATGTGAACCATTAATTTGGCCTTTACTAGAGAATGCTAGGTGTAATGTTGTACCATGTATTTGTGCCATTGCTTTGGGGCTGCATAGTCTTGGGGTTTGGAATCTCAGCCCTCTATTATGTGAACCATTGATTGGCTTTTACTAGAGAATATGCCTTACCATATATTTGTGCCAGGTGAAGGGTGTGGTCCTGGTTTAAACCAGGACAGACAAATTCTCAATTTCTAACTAGGTTTAGTTCTTGGAGTATAGTATTTGCTAAATTAGATCCTAGCAAGTAATTTGTAAATTTTATGAAGCTTTTGTTTATCCGTTCGAGGACGGATAACCCACGCTCCTGGCTTTACTGTTGTTGCCCCCAAAGGGCAACATAGTAATTGTTGGTTTATGCATTGAAGCTAGGAAAATTAAGTCAAAGAAGAGCTTGGTAGTCAACATTGATGTGGAGGTCAAACATATCTATTTTCAAGGTCAACACAAATACTCAAGGTCAATTTCCATGAGAGGTACTTCATTTAAGGTCAAAGTCAGTCAAAAATATGCTTTATAAGACTCTGGGTTGAGAAGATTGGAAGATGCTTTTTGAAGTTTGGAAGTTAAAGTTTGGAAGACCCCATGGTACTTGGTTCCACATTTAGTCATTTTTATCCATTTCCATATCCATATATCATTCTTATCCCTTCCTAGTCATTTTCCTTTATTCCTCCCCCATACCATACCTTGCTTAACCCTTTCTTTCCTAATGTACCTTATTCCCCCCTTGAAATATCCTTCCCATTGTCTCTCATATTTCTTGCCTTATTTCTCTTTTGTATGCCACACCCTTGTAATACCTCTAGCCTAACTTCTCTTTTGCAACCTTCTACATCCCCATGTCTCACTTACTATTGTGCCATAATTGCCCACATCACACGTGTGTTCGTATGGGATATTTGCTTGAACTTAACATGTCCCAAAGGCATCAAAATTTCTACCCATTGCTCAAATGATCCAATTCCATTTCCCAAATGATCAAATCCTTCAATTATTTTGTAAGGGATATCTTAAACCATAGCCAAGGATTCTTAAAATTACAAAATACAACATATTCCAGGTTTATACCTCGAAAATACGAACCCACCGTATCGCTTTTTTGGAAAAATACTGCTGTTCAACCCTAAATCTGGAAAACTGCTCGAATCACGCCGGAATGGAATCCTTAAGCTTTGAAAACTATCTACTTTTGTATTCCCGCTCCCTAAGCATCACATTAAGCCTAAATTTAAGCCCTAAGATGCCCGAACCATCAAATCTAAACATATATACCGGGGAAACATTGACAAAAGTTTTTCGAAGGTCCAGACACACTCAAATCCGACATTGATCAATGCTGAGCATGACCTGAAAGATTCTTGAAGTCCCTGAGCATTCTTCGACTGGATTTGCAAAGATCTAGTTGATATTACCTTCAAAAATTATCTGATACAACTAATGAATTTAAACAACTTCAAACAACTGAAGCTAAGTAATTGCACTCCAATCTTTAGGAGAAAAATAGTCCACCCAACCGGGCTCAGGTTTTCCCAGCAAGAAACCGTTATCTTGCTTGACTCAAATCTAACCAGAACTTCATCACTCAAGACTCTAGATCCGCTATCAGAAGTGGGCCAAAGATTTCAGAGCTACGCAGGCTGGAATGATTTCTTACAGAGGCAGCTGTTATATTTATAAGACTAGATCAGACCTTTAATCCGGATCACCCTTTTTCATAATATCTGATTATAATCAGCAGATAAATATAGGAAAAGGCAGTTTGTCCACAAATATCTTAGATTCGACCTTTAATGTAATCGATTCGCCCTATTCTAGATTGTTCTAATGCTCCCGAGCATACAGCCCCCTTCATAGTTTAGGGCCTCACACCCATTATCGGGCCAAGGCCTCAATAATCGTGGCTCTTGTTTTAATTATAAGCCTTTTATTTAAAAAGTTAACTAACCTATGACATCTAATTCGTAGCTTAAAAATCTAGTCTATCCCTTGACAATATAACTTCACATTTTCCTTCTTCCGAAGTTGGGCCCTCGAGCCGCTCCCTAGCTTCCAAGATAAAGCAGAATAATCCTTTCACTTCCCGAGATTGAACGTCCGGCCAATCTTGAGGAAAAAATTGCTTCATTCTTTTTAAAGATGTTGATTCCAGTTCATTTAGGAATCAGCTCACTTCCTTTAGAGTTTTTTTTTTTTTTTTTCATCTCATTTCTTTTAGAGATGTTCATTCCAGTTCTTTTAAGAATGGCCTCAGTTCCTTTAGAGGTCTTTCATCTCAATTCCTTTAGAGACGTTCATTCCAGTTCCTTTAGGAATGGCCTCAGTTCTTTTAGAGGTCTTTCATCTCAATTCCTTTAGAGACATTCATTCCAGTTCTTTTAGGAATGGCCTCAATTCTTTTAGAGGTCTTGACTCTTTTTAATAGTTAATAAAGATTCTAACTCACACCAGCACATATCAATCTTTAGATATTTCTTTGATAAAAAGAAGTTTGTGTCTCCTTATCTTGATGAGCATCTCTAGCACCTCCTTGTCTCCTTTAATGTTAGGAGGTTCTGCGTGGTTCCATTTTTCTGCACAATCTCATGAAAAATTTCACTTCCTTTATAGGGCATTAGTATTCTAACAATAAAAACTGATGCAAGTTAGTCCATTTGCTATAGAAATGCAAACGATAAGCCTTCTCAAGACTTTCCTCACAATTTGAAATGGGCCATATTACCTAAGAGCCGATTTAACGCATCTATTACCCTTTTTTCTCAGTAGTTTTCTTTTGAAATATGTATCCGCACATTAACCTTTTCCATAGTCAACTTTCCTTCGCTTCCTCGCAAGTATAGCAATCACAATTTCGGGCTCTTTTTGGGTACAAGTTTTCTTTGCTTTTTGAAGAATGTTTGTAAAGTCACTTGTTACTTCATCCGGGTTAACACTTCTCCTCCTAGTTCTCAGAATTAGAGATTCCAAAGAATATCTTTCTAGATCCTTCATAAGTCCGCACCACACCCATCGCAGAAAATAATAGATCCCTATCAATTAGAATTGTGTCAGGCCTTTCCTTCATGAAAAACTCGCTTGCTCGAGGAACTATCATGCTCGATCTGCATTGGAAAGGGTAAACCTGTTTAGACAACCTGCCCACAACTGTCCAAATCTAGTCATTCCTTTGAGTTGACTTTGTGTTGTGCTTCCAAGCTTTCAAAAGGATCGACAAAAATTGAATAACTCTGGTAGGCTTGCTAGTAGAGGCTTTGATTTGTTGACAAACAATACAAGCTTCTACATACTTCTGAACATTTCTTTCAAGTTTATGCCAATAAAACATCTCTTCGCAGTGGTCAAAATAGTTTGATTGCCTCTATGTCTATAATGTGGAAGGTCATGGCGTTCATGTATCCTTTTGACCTATACGTCTGAGTAACTCATGAAAAAAAATTCATGTTCCATTCTGACGAGATGATCTCATGACATTCTTTTATATCCATGCGTGGAAAATGGCAACATTCCTTCTCTTTTCAAAATGGATCGTCCTCGATCACTTATCGATGAGCATAATATTGAGATAAATTATTAGTTATTGTCTCTACCATTGCCAAATATTTTACATGGCTAACGTATGAATCGATATGAAGAGTCATTATTTCATTCGGATTTTAACTCTAATGCCATCAGCTCCTTTTCTTAGGCATGCAATCATATATATCCTCATGGAATTCTCTCTCAATCGGTCACCTGCGTAAGATAATTTTGTATAGTGAGGTTATCCCCCATCAAATGCTTTTATTGAGCTTCCCCTAGTTAATTGTGCAAGGATTTGTCTTTTTCTAGACCTTGTCAATTTCAATCTCCTTGTTTGTATATGCCGCTAGATTTTTTCCTAGAATTTTTGGACCATCCTATTGGTACCACATTGACAAATTATGTCTAGACTTTCTACACAACAACCTTTAAAGGTTCCCTTTATCGACCGTATCTTAGTCTTAGTCGAGGGTATTGTCTCCAAATAACATGAACCTTGAATTCCTAAAATTCCCTATGTCAATGTTCCATTCACCATCGTGAGCTATTCTCAAATAACCCTAGTGTCCGTGACGTTAAAAGTCCATTCTCCATTTCCAAATGGCTATCTTTGCACTTTATCCACTTGTATACATATTCATGATTTAATGATATTTTTCTAACCTCATTGTAGTGTTGAAGCCAACAAATATCGCTCACTAGAGCTAGAGTTAGTAACCCCCAAAGCTTTGTCAAACCCACCTTGATGACCATAACAATGAGACCAAAACCTTAAGTGGTTTTTCCCAAACCATCGATAGGCAATGATTTTTCTAGAGAAGAAGTCCAACGACTCTTAAAAGGAGCATTCTAAGAGCACCCCATCTCCACGGAAAATATTATTAGAAGGTTTTGATTCTCAGGTTTCTTTCTTCGGACAATAAACTCCCCGGAAGCTCAATTTCTTGCCATGTAGAAAACATACACATCGTTGTCTGATTTCCCTTAAGGTTATGTAAGCCGTTGCAATGCATGTATGTTGGTCTACCACATAAAACCAAAGATTGTCTGGTCATTTATGGCATGCCTCCATTAAATGATGAACAAGGTCCTTGTATACGAAACTAAACTTGCTAATTCTGGTGATCCGCAGAATCAAGTGTTCCCATCAGATATTCCAAATGGACGTCCTTGGAAATCCATCAAAGATTCAAACACAACATAACCAACTAAAGAAGAACATGTCTGGATCAAACTTTGCAAGATATGCTTTTGTCCAGATCACACGCCCGTCACGTGCAGGTGTTCAACTCATGGCTCAAGTTGAGCGCTCGCTATAGTTAGTTCTTCAGCAGAGGCTCGATATTCTCGCCGATTCCTTGATTTGTGTCCCTTCAACAACCCCAGTAACACTCTCATACTTCGTTGCTTGGAATAGGGTTCAAGTCTCTAGGGATAATATAAGTGGCCTTCCATTTTAAGACTGCTTAAAATATTCAACAACTTTGTTCTATCAAGCCAATTATTATCTCTCCCATCTAAAAGGTTTGTGATACTCCAAAATTGCTTGTCCCATGTATAGCATCTCATAAGATCAATGACCCCAAGAACCAACTTTTAAAGCTGCAACTTGTTTTCGTATGCCATCTGCATCAAATAATGCATATGTATGCCCTTTTGCTATGAATCATCGGATACATAATGTTCTATAGCATTTGAAGGTGTTGCACTGCCATTTCTAGCTCTGCAAAACCTATTCTTGTCCAGTATTCTCATAGTCAAGAATGTTATAGAACTACTACAGTTCTATAATTCTGACATGCAAAATGGCATTGTCGCCATCTGTCAGCTTCTTCTCAAGAGCCACGACTTCCTCAACATATTTTCCGCCTTTCTTTCTCCATCTTGGTCTTATTAGATTGAAGAAAGCTCTGACGTCAAGTTCAGATTCAGCAGCTGAACCAGATATTGATGAAGAATCTCTCGATCATCTCAAGGTTTTTGCTAGATCCAGGTGCAAGCTGAGATCTTCCAAAACCTTCAAGGAAGCTTCGAACTATCTTAAAGCCATCTCAAAGACTATTGTTGACGGCCAGATTGAAGCTATTGTGCCATGGCAAAGCCCCTCTATACCGATCGAGAAATGCCCAACGATCTCCAATGAAAGCAAATGAGTAGCCATCAAATATGCGGTTTGCGACAAGGAAGGCAAGGTTATATATCCAGAGAAATATTGGCAGTACACGAGAGCTGCCTAGAACCTTCACAGGTGCATAATTCTCTAGAACAATTGTGAGAACGAAGATGATACTGGTGGTGCCGTGCAAATAGCTGAGGTAGCCCAAAGATGCAATCACCCAAAATCATCGTTGCCCCTGACTAGGTAGACACCTTACCCCCTATAAAGTAGGGTAAAGATAAACATGGCCATAGTAAGAGCAAAAGGTGATTTCCAAAATTGCGCCATTGAATATCTGGACATGTCCTACAAGCACATTTTTTGTACAAACCGACCGAAATCCATCCCCTTTCACCACCGCAAATTAATTGAAAGACCTAATAGATGATGTAATCGAGGAAGGCATAAAACCCTAGAGCATAGACGCCCAAAAATGAGAGCTCCATGCAATCGGCTGCGTTTGATTGTAGAAGGAACAACGACAACAATACGAGATCAAAACCTACAAAAGGTTCGATTTTCCCTTCGCTATTTCAACCGCGAATCCGACATTCTTGTCACAAGTGCACGATCCCACTCTTCAATCCAAACAAAAATTGCCGGCCATGAAGAATTGCATAGATTCGGTATCAAGCGGCTTCCCAGACAAGCCTAGAGGTTAAAGATAATCCGGCGCATACAAAGCATCTCCCATCTAATCCGGCCGGACTTTGCCCACGGCTTCCAATGGCTTCAAACTTGGCTCTAATACCAATTTTGATACAATTAATGAATTTAAACAACTTCAAACAACTGAAGCTAAGTAATTGCACTCCAATCTTTAGGAGAAAAATAATCCACCCAACCGGGCTCAGGTTTTCCCAGCAAGAAACCGTTATCTTGCTTGACTCAAATCTAACCATAACTTCATCACTCAAGACTCTAGATCCGCTTATCGAAGTGGGTGGTAAGAGATTTGAGCTACGCAGCCGGAATGATTTCTTCTGTAGGCAAAATGTTATATTTATAAGGGCTAGATCGGACCTTTAATCCGGATCACCCTTTTTCATAATATCTGATTATAATCAACAGATAAATATAGGAAAAGGCAGTTTGTCCACAAATATCTTAGATTCGACCTTTAACAGAATCGATTCGCCCCTATTCTAGATTGTTCGGCTGCTCTCTCTCTTTGTACTTGGGTCCCATAGGCCAGTTGGTCTCCGTGGACGATAAAATCATATTCTATTCTATTCTATTCTATTCTTCATGTTTAGGTCTCACCTGCTTATCGACCCGACCCAATAATACGGGCTCTTGTTTTAATTATAAGCCTTTTATTTAAAAAGTTAACTAACCTATGACATCTAATTCATAGCTTAAAAATCTAGTCTATCCCTTGACAACATAACTTCACATTTTCCTTCTTCTGAGTTGGGCCTGAGCCGCTCCCCCTAGCCGGCATAAAGCCGTAACATTATCTTATGACTCATGATGGATATTTTACAGTATTTGAAGCTCTGAAGATTCATTATCTATTGTTATTATGATTTACTTACCTTCATATCAATATAATTTGACTGCCAAGTTGATAAATCTATCTCTGATACTTTTCTTAGCAATTCTTGCCTCAAAATATTTTACAGAAAATTCCTAAGTATCCCAAGGCACTATTGGCCTTCTTGCCATCCATCCTTAGATCTTTTGTGAGCTATAGGCTTTGAAAAAACCAAAAAATACCACATCTAGTTCAAGTTAGAAAAATCAACATTCTCAGTTTCCGATCATTTTTTTATCAGATTTTGTCAAATCCACCTCAAAAATACTTCCAAATTTCCAAGTGAGATTTTGATTGCATGTCTCTCTTTCTCATCACCATTAGAGTACATTTACTTTGGAAATTCTCAAAATATCTTTGAAGTAACTCCAAATCTCATTTTCTGATCACTGTTTTCATAGTTTGACCTCTATTGACCAATTTTTGACCTCACTTTGAGATCGAATATCTCTCAGACTTATAATCTGACTTGGTCAGATACTTCATCACTGGATTCCCACAACTTTTTTGAGCAAGTCTGGAGCAGTTGACTCAGAAAATCAATCCATTTTTCATCACTACAACCATTTGAGTCAAGGCACCATTTTCTAGAAATGGGAAAGGTATAACACTTTGAGTTTTTTGAACTTTTCTCTAGATTTATCTTGCATAGACTGATCACCTTAAGTGATCTGGAGGTTCTAATCCCAATTTGAGTGTAAACTCAGGTTGGTTCCTTGTGGTTGACCTTTAAGCTAGGTTTAGGGTCAACATTTTGGAGGTTCTACCGAGATCTTCCTGGATTTCAGAACTCATGGCTCCAAAACAAAAATTTCCAGCATAGCAAGAACCATTAGAGGATGTTGATGCACCAAATCATTGCAGAGAAAGGCCATTGCCCTCAAGTTTTTCAACTAGCTTGCTTCAGAATCTGCCATATCAATTTGAATTGAATGTTCCTGTTCCCTTACCTACTTTTGATTCCAGTATGAGTGCTAACAACTTTTTGAGAATATTTGAAGATTATTACAGGGGTTATGGTTTTAAAAAAAGGTGCAAGCTTTCAGAATTTGAAAAATGCTTCAAAGAAGAGAGTGAGGCTGGTGCTTGGTTAACTTATGAAAAGTTAATGGGGACCACCTCATGGGATGAGCTTGTCAAGAAGTTCTTGGATAGGTTTGGTAAGTTGGCTGCTCCAAAAGATTTGGTTAATGAGTTGCAAAGCTTTTCTATACATGCAGGGGAAAGTGTGAATCAGTACAAAGAAAGATTTAGTACATACATGAGTAGGTGCCAAAGAGCTCAAGTCACAATTCCAACACTTTTTCTGGTCACTGCTTTCATCAATGGTTTGGAAAGGAGACCAGATATTCAAAGAAAGCTGCTCAAGATCTAAGCTGCTGAAGGTTTCGACTCTATATACAAAGTTTTTGCCAAAACCACTGACCCTATTGCCTGACAAACATCATGCTTCCTACCATAACCATGATCCTTTCTACCCTGATGCAACTGATGCACAGTATGACCATCACCCTATTGCCCCCAAAGGGCAACATACTAATGGATTGGTTTATTTGTTAAAGTTAGGAAGGTTAAGTCAAAGGAAGACTTGGTAGTCAACATTGGTGTGAAGGTCAAGGGATATTTATCTTCAAGGTCAACTCTTATAAGAAATGCTCTATTTGAGGTCAAAGGATGCTTATAAGGTTTTGGGTAAGAAGTTTGGAAGATACCTTTTTGAAGATTGGAAGCTAGAGTTTGGAAGACCCCATGGTAAACTAGAATCTTTTGCCCCTCAATTATTTCCCTTTACATTTCTCCATGCCTTCTCTCATTTTTGCCTTGACTCCTAAACTCCACTCTCATCCTATCACAAACTCATTTCCATTTCATATGCCCATCCCATTTTTTGCCTTTGCCTTTGAAAAATAAATTCTATGTCAAAACCCTAGGTGAATAACCTAGGTATCATTCTAGATACCATAAGGATGCCCTATGCCATGTGGCAAGGCCAGATATGCTCCCAACTTTTTGGAGGGCATCCTCAAAGATTCCTAGGAGATCCCAAAAAACCAAAGGTTTATTTTCCCACTTAAACCATTGAAAATTGAATTTTTAAGAGGCCGAAATCTCCAAATATACTCGAAAGATGCTCGCGAGATTCCCTCCACGAACCCTAAACTTAGAAAAATTCTTCAAATCGGCCAGGGACCTCAATTTCTGCCTCAAATTCCTCCCGAATCTTCTCTTCCCGCCTCTTAGCTACCCAACAAACCCATAATCAAAGCCTAAGATTCTGGATTCATAAAAATTTGAAAATATAACTGGGGTGATCGACACACAACTTTTTGAAGGCCCAGACGCATCAAACCTCGACATTGATACATGCTGAGCATGATTTGAAGACGTTCTTGAAGTCTCTGAGTTTTCCACAGTTTAATCTGAGAAGATTGGACTGATATTATTGATTTGATATTATTATTGACCTCCTAAACTACATTATTGATTGATCTATGTTCCTAAGATTCTCATTCATCCTGTATTACCTTCATATCAATGAAAATTGATTGCCAAGTGTTCAAAAAGTCTACTGTCATGATCCTTTAGTATTTTTGCATCATAAACATTTTTACAGTAAAAGATTCCCCCATATTTTCCCATATATGACCATCTGCACTTCATCTCCCATCTTATTTGCACCTGTGTCCACAAAAATTTCGAAAAAATTCCATTCCAAACTCAAGTTACCATTTTTTGCATTCTGTCTGATACAAATTTAGACTGATATCCACAAAAAAGTGCCAAAAAAATAGTTTTAGTGATTCAAATCATGATTTGACAGCATGCACCTTACCTTTGAAGTCTATATAGCATCTTAGTTTTGGAATTTCCTCAAATTTCAACCTACAACTCAAGTTATAAAACTTCGAGCTCTCTTTTTAGGTTTTGACCGGTATTGACCAAAATTTGACCCAACTTTGAGATCGAATATCTTACAAATTAAAACTTCGGACTTGGTCAAGATCTTTACCCTTATTTGCCTACAACTTTTTCGAACAAGTCACAGTCATCGACCTTGAAAATCAATTTGCATATGGGATCTGTGTCGATTTGAGTAAAAGGTCCAAATTCCAGAATTGGGAAAGGTATGAGAACTTCTGAATCGAAGCTTTTCTTTGGAAAATTCTTGCGTAGATTGATCACCTTAAGTGATCTGGAGGTTCTAACCTCAACTTGAGTAAAAACTCAAGTTGGATTCTTGTGTTTGACTCTCTAAGCCAGGTTGAGGGTCAACATCTTGGAGGTTCTACCGAGATCTTCCTGGATCTCTGAACTCATGGCTCCAAAACAAAAATTTCCAGCAGAACAAGAACCAGTAGAAGATATTGATGCATCAAATCTTTGCAGAGAAAGGCCATTGCATTCAAGTTTCTCAAGTAGCCTACTTCAGAACATGCCATATCAATTTGAATTGAATGTTCTGTTCCTTTGCCTACTTTTGATTCCAAAGTATGAGTGCTAACAACTTCTTGAGAATATTTGAGGATTATTACAGAGACTATGGCTTCAAGAAGGGCTGCAAGCTCTCAGAGTTTGAAAAATGTTTCAAAGAAGAAAGTGAGGCTGGTGCTTGGTTAACTTATGAAAAGTTAATGGGCACCACTTCATGGGATGAACTTGTCAAGAAGTTTCTGGATAGATTTGGTAAGCTAGCTGCTCAAAAGATTTGGTTAATGAATTGCAAGGTTTTTCTATACATGCGAGGGAGAGAGTGTGAACCCGGTCTAAGGAGAGGTTTAGTACATTTATGAGCGGTGTCAAAGAGCACAAGTTACCATCCCAACTCTGTTTTTAGTCACTTGCTTTCATTAATGGTCCGGAAAGAAGACCAGATATCAAAGGAAGTTGCTCAAGATTCAAAGTTCTTTGCGAAGGGTTTGATTCGATATACAAAGTCTTTGCCAAAACCAGCGATTTAACTTCGGATGCTCTCTACCTTGCGACAAGCATTATGTTCCTCATCACAATCATGACCCATTCTATCCTGATGCTACTGATGCACACTATGATCACCACCCCTCTATTCCCATTTATGCCATACGAAAGAAAAAGAAGAAATCTAAAGATGAGGAGGCAAGTTCTCGGGTTGCGGAGGTGAAGTCGATTTATCAAAAGTTATTGAAGCTCTAGCGTAAATAACCAAACAATTGATTGAACTCAAGGTCTGCAAGAACAATTAAAACTTACCACAATGTATTCATTGCAATAGGAATTCTCACCCATCAGAAATATGCTATTGGCAAGTGTGTGCCCCAAATGTAATAGAAAATGTCACTTTGGAAAGGAATGTCTGTTTGTTCTTTTTGTAAAGGGGTTGGCCATCTGATGCTAGGTGTGTTTGTTAAGAATATTTTGCTAAGCAGGAAAAAGAGAAGAGACCGTAGTCTAAACCCCACGTGAGATTTCTTGAACCAAGCACCTCTATAAGGTTTATTCAAGCTCTGAAGTTCCTAGATCCGAAGAAGTTATGGTGGTGCAAACTAGAAGTATGAATGAAGCTCAAGTACATCTTGAACCAAGTAGGCATTCTCTTGCCGGGGCCTTCACCACCATGGAACCCTCATCACCTGCTCAAACCATAGCTCCACCTCCTCGGCAAAAAAAATATGGTAAGAAAGATCAAGACTTTGATGAAGTTGATGTTTTGCTTAAAATTCCAAAGGTGAGTGTGGATCTTTTTACCTTATTAAAAATTGCACCTAGCTATAGAAAAAGGGTACTTCAACAAACCAATGGTGAGGCATTAAATGCTTGTGTGAATTTTCTTGATGCCCACTAACCTTGTCCTAGCACGAATGAAGAAGACCCTGGTGCATTCATATGCTCACTACTTTAGGAGGTTATACCTTTTTCAAATGTGTTACTTGATGGGGATCCCCTAAATATTATGCCATATCATGTTATGAAGAAATGTGGTTTTGAGGTGGACAAGAAAGCTTCACGTACTATTGAGATCCTTTTATAATGCTAAGATCACTCCCATTGGTGTGGTAACTAAAGTGCTGTTAATACATAGGGTATAATTGTAGGCTGCCAACTTTATTGTGGTGGCTTTTTTTGAAGACATAGGGGATGAGTCTGATATTTATGATTTACTTTTTTAGGAAGAAGGTGGTTAGCTATCTGTGGATGCTAGACCAATTTGGTCTCAAGGAAGATGTACCATCTCCAATGGCTCTCGATTTTGCCACAATCTATAATCAAGATGGCTCCTATGGCTCTAATGAGGAGGTAAATTTTATTAAGGAAATGCTAATTGAAGAACCTTTGGGATTTTACAATACAAAATGCAAGACCAAGGAAATGTGAAACAGTTCCTCTCATCATGGAATGTGCACTTCCCGACAAACAAGGACCATCGATTTTTATGGTTTGATGGAGGCATTTCTAAAAAGCTAAATATTGCATCATCTGCTTGCTATCCTAAAAAGATTCCTCTCATAAACTCTTAGCTAAAAGTAGGGAGGATCTTCCTCCAAATTACCTCTAATGTAGCGAGAATATAAGGCTTTGATTGCGGGACTTGAGGAAGCCAAAGCTATGGACATTGCCAACATTCATATTTTTGGTGACTCACAATTAATTTGTAGACAAGTTTCGGAGATTACCAAACAAAAATGGAACATGGAGCTCTTGAAAAACCAAGTGATGGGAGTGCTTTCAAGTATTGCTTCATGGGAGATTACTCACATACCAAGGGAAGAAAATGTGGAAGCCGACACCTTATGCGGGGAAACTCTCATGGCACACCTAAGCGAAGGAGCTATTCAGGAGGAAGACCTTGATGCTAGTGAGGTAAAAGCTCTTTGTCCTATTCTAACCATTAATGCATCGGAAGAAAAGGATCTTTGAAGAGATCACCATTACAAAAAATGGTAAAACTAGAACCCTGTTTGTTGGAGATCTTATTGAATACCAAAATAGGGAGAATATACAAATGTTCTTTGAAGAAAGGAAGGATGTGTTTGCTTGGGATTATTCGAACTTACCGGAATTAAAGCAGGTATGCCAATTTGAAATCAAGATTAAGGAAGGATGTAAACCTGTTTTTAAAAAATTGAGGAGAATTAATGCTTCATTGATGGGACCGATTAAAGATGAGTTGGATAAAATGCTAGATGCAGGTGTTATTATTGAAATTATTAATCGAGAATGGGTGTCTTGCATTGTACACAGCAGAAAAAAGTGGTGCCTTAAGGATGCAGTATTGATTATCGAGATCTCAACCAAGCCACCATCAAGGATTGCTACCCTTTGCCTTTTCCGGAAGAAATCTTATATGTCTTTGTAGCGAGGGAAAGAGGTATAGTCATTTTAGATGGATTTTCGAGGGTTTAATCAAATTGGCATTAAGGAAGAAGACCAACCCAAGACCTCTTTTTATTACCCCTGGGGAACTTATGCAATGAAAAGAATGCCTTTTGGACTAATGAATGCACCCTTTACTTTTTCGAGAGGGCTATGGATGTTATTTTTAGGCCCATGTCTCCTCGAGAATTCGTGGTTTATTTGGATGATCTTTGTTTAGGTTCTCACCCTACTAATCATTTGGAATTGCTTTGGCAAAAATATGTTCTTTGTCGCGGCCGAATGCAGAGTCAACCTTAACCCAAAGAAAATGTATATTCTTTGCATCCAAAGGCCAACTTTTGGGACATGAGGTATCCAACAATGGCATACAAGTAGCACAAGAAAAAAGTTGAAGCCCTCAAAAGTCGGTGCCTCCCAAAACACAGAAGCGAGGGTCAAAAGTTTTATTGGCATGACTAGTTTTCTTAGGATGTATATTCCTAATTTTGCTCACATTATAAGTCCTATTTCTAAAGTGACAAGAATAGGCAGATTTTCCAAATCGAGAGCAAGTATGTCCCCTGTCACATGGTCATCCAGTTGCCAAGAGTCTTTTGAGTTGCTTATAAAGTCCATTTGTGAAGCAACTTCGATTTGGACAAGCCATTTTGAAGTCTACATTACTATTACCAAAAGGCCATAGGCCTAGCTATTCTTGAGACAAGCACACTATAGCTTTTGCTAGCAAACAATGGAGTTTAACTGAGGAGAAATATACTAGAATGGAGAAGAGTGTCTGCTTGCTCTCATGTTCCTCATTGACAGAGACAAGGTCATTTACTATTGAAAAGCCCGGTTCGAGTTTATATGAAGCAAAATCCAACGAGTTTTGTTATTTGGTAAAAGCTACTTCTAAACCAAAATTCAAAGGTGGGCTTGCAAGCTACAAACCTTTGATATTTCCATAAAAGAGTTACATCGGTAAAAGAGTCCGGCCTTTATTTACCTTACATTTTTTATCATGAGGATGTAGTAGAAGTTGTTGACTTTGTGGATGCCTTAGCCTATTTACAAGCGGGGCGATGAAGAGCGTAATCAACAAGATTGGCAACTACCTATAAAGAATTTCTTACAATTCAAGGAAATGCCTTGAGGGCTGCCTCGAGCCAACAAAGGAGATTTAAAGAAAAATGCGTGCAATTCAAAATGATTAATGATGTTTTGTGTAAAGTCAACAGGATGGATGGTTTATTCTTGAGGTGTGTCAATGAAGAGGAATCTGCTTTGATCATTAGAGAAATGCATGAAGGAGTATGTGGAGGCCATTTTTCTTTGGAGATACTACTTGCAAGAAAATTCTCGTGTCGATTATTATTGGCCTACAATATTTAAAGATTGTTATCTTGCTATAAAATCTTGCCACAAGTGCCAAATATTTGGCAAAGAGGATCCTTATCCCAGTGCACTAAATCCCATAATTTCTCCGGGACCTTTTCAAATATGGGGATTAGATTATATTGGCCCTATTAACCCCTTCTGTGGGCAACATCGACACATCATTGTAGCTACTGATTACTTTACCAAATGGGCAGAAGGCAATTCCTTTAAGGCAAGCTAATGCCATTACAACAAAGAAAGTTCTTACATGAGTATATTTGTGCACGGTTTGGCATTCCTCTACAATTACACTCACGATAGAGGTACCCTTTTTGTGAATGAAGTTATTACTAATTTATTGACCATTCTTAAAGTCAAACATACCAAGAGTTCCTCCTACTATCCCCAAGGTAATGGCCAAGCGTAAGCTACTAATAAAGATTTGAAGGGTATTTTACAGAAAAAATGATGGATGATAATCAAAGGGATTGGCATGTCAAACCGGTAGATGCCTTATGGGCTTGTAGAGTCACCATCAAAGCAACCACTCATACCCCTTTTAACTTAGTTTATGGCATTGAAGGCGTGCTTCAAGTAGAAACGAGCTTCCATCTCCTGAGGTTAGCTCATAAGTTGTGTTTGCCTTTTGAGTATGCCTTGCAGGAAAGACTGGATGCCCTTTTGCATTTAGAAGAATATAGAATGGAAGCTGAAAATGCTAATTTGCTTAAAAAAGCCAAGGATTTGGCTGCTTTCAAAGCTGCTCATAAAATACAAGGTACTTTCAAGGCTGGAGAATTAGTTCTGAAGTGGAATAAATCAAGGGAAGATTCTGCTAGTAAGTTTGAAAATCTTTGGGAGGGCCCCTATGAGGTGTTGGAACCTGCAGGCACCAATTCTTATTGGCTGAAGGAACTGACTTCAGGGATGCCACTTCCAAATCCTATCAACACTATTCATCTGAAAAGGTACTGGGATCAGCATATATGTTTATCTCTTTTTATGCTCTAAGACTTAGACAAGTTAGAGTTAAAGTTATAATAGGTTGGATAGGTTGGATTAGATGTTACTTGTCTTAAATTTAGGACTAATGTTTTCATTAAGTTTATATTTGCAGATTAGCTAGTATGAAGGATGAGCCATCAAAAAGCTTCAAAACAGGGATTTTTATTAATTGCCAAGTGTCATTTGCAGGAGCACCCTTTTTCCATTTTCATTCATCTGTCTCATTGTGGTCTTGCCCTCCATTTAACCATGCTCTTTCATTTTATTTCCCTAAATGTGCACTCTGCAAATTCAGCTTCACCATCATAGCAGAGTTGCAAGGATCAAGTTTAATGTGTTTGTATGTTTCCATGACAGGTGCACCCTTTTTCCATCTTTATTCATCTGCCATAAGTGGTCCTGCTATCCATTTAAACTTCTTATTCTTGTTCTCATTCCCAAAAGAAAGCACTCTGCAATTCAGCTTCACCATCATAGCAGAGATGCATTTTTAAGGATCAGGGAAGCACACATTTTCTTGTTTTGGCGAGATCCCAATTTACGCATCCACTTCACTCTCTCACACTCCATTTCCATCACCATTTTACCATATTTACACTCACTTTTACCTTTTCCTTTCACACATTTTCTTGTTTTGGTGAGATCCCCACAATTATACACTCATTTCATCTCATACACTCTATTTTCATCACCATCCTGCTATATTCACAACTCATTCTCACCTTTGTCATCCACTTACATCCACTCACTACCATATTCACCATTATTTCATCAACACTTGCACTTTATACCCTTTTTCTTCCATAATTCTCACTTAGACACTTTGGGACAAAATTGAAGACATTTTATGGCTGAGGGGACCAGCCATTTTCTTGTTTTGGCGAGATGTTGCCCCCAAAGGGCAACATACTAATGGATTGGTTTATTTGTTAAAGTTAGGAAGGTTAAGTCAAAGGAAGACTTGGTAGTCAACATTGGTGTGAAGGTCAAGGGATATTTATCTTCAAGGTCAACTCTTATAAGAAATGCTCTATTTGAGGTCAAAGGATGCTTATAAGGTTTTGGGTAAGAAGTTTGGAAGATACCTTTTTGAAGATTGGAAGCTAGAGTTTGGAAGACCCCATGGTAAACTAGAATCTTTTGCCCCTCAATTATTTCCCTTTACATTTCTCCATGCCTTCTCTCATTTTTGCCTTGACTCCTAAACTCCACTCTCATCCTATCACAAACTCATTTCCATTTCATATGCCCATCCCATTTTTTGCCTTTGCCTTTGAAAAATAAATTCTATGTCAAAACCCTAGGTGAATAACCTAGGTATCATTCTAGATACCATAAGGATGCCCTATGCCATGTGGCAAGGCGGATATGCTCCCAACTTTTGGAGGGCATCCTCAAAAGATTCCTAGGAGATCCCAAAAACCAAAAGGTTTATTTTCCCTTAAACCATTGAAAATTGAATTTTTAAAAGGCCGAAATCTCCAAATATACTCAAAAGATGCTCATGAGATTCCCTCCACAAACCCTAAACTTAGAAAAATTCTTGGTCGGCCGGGGCCCTCAATTTACGCCTCAAATTCCTCCCGAATCTTCTCTTCCCGCCTCTTAGCTACCCAACAAACCCATAATCAAAGCCTAAGATTCAGGATTCATAAAAAATTGAAAATATAGGCTGGGGTGATCGACACACAACTTTTTGAAGGCCCAGACGCATCAAACCTCGACATTGATACATCTTTGAGCATGATTTGAAGACGTTCTTCAAGTCTACGAGTTTTCCACGGTTTTAATCTCGAGAAGATTGGGTGATATTATTGATTTGATATTATTATTGACCTCCTAAACTACATTATTGATTGATCTATGTTCCTAAGATTCTCATTCATCTGTATTACCTTCATATCAATGAAAATTGATTGCCAAGTGTTCAAAAAGTCTCTCTTGTCATGATCCTTTAGTATTTTTTGCATCATAAACATTTTCAAATAAAAGATTCCCCATATTTTCCATTATATGACCATCGCACTTCATCTCCCATCTTATTTGCACTGTGTGCACAAAAAATTTGAAAAATTCCATTCCAAACTCAAGTTACCATTTTTGCATTACATGCGATACAAATTTAGGCCGATATCCACAAAAAAGTGTCAAAAAAAGTTTTAGTGATTCAAATCATGATTTGACAGCATGCACCTTACCTTTGAAGTCTATATAGCATCTTAGTTTTGGAATTTCCTCAAATTTCAACCTACAACTCAAGTTATAAAACTCTGAGCTCTGTTTTCAGTTTTGACTGGTATTGACCAAAATTTGACCCAACTTTGAGATCGAATATCTTACAAATTAAAACTCAGACTTGGTCAAGATCTTTACCCTTATTTGCCTACAACTTTTCTGAACAAGTCACAGTCATCTGACCTTGAAAATCAATTTGCATATGGGATCTGTGTCGATTTGAGTAAAAGGTCCAAATTCCAGAATTGGGAAAGGTATGAGAACTCTGTAACTGAAATTTTTCTTTGGAAAATTCTTGCGTAGATTGATCACCTTAAGTGATCTGGAGGTTCTAACCTCAACTTGAGTAAAAACTCAAGTTGGATTCTTGTGTTTGACTCTCTAAGCCAGGTTGAGGATCAACACATCCTTCCATTCCAGTTTATGCCATACAGAAGGAAAAGAAGAAATCTAAAGAGGAGGAAGCTAACTCTCAAGTTGCAGAGGTCAAGGCAGATCTATCTAAATTCACTGAGGCTTTAGCAGAATTAACCAAACAACTGGTTGAGCTCAAGGCTACAAGAATAGGTAAAACTTATCCTAAATGTATTCATTGCAATAGGAACTCCCATCCATCAGAAATTTGTTATTGGCAAGTGTGTCCCAAATGCAATAGAAAAGGTCACTTTGGAAAGGAATCTCCTATTTGTTCTTTTTGTAAAGAAATTGGCCATACTGATATCAAGTGTGCTGTTAAGGAATATTTTGCTAAGCAGGAAAAGGAAAAAGACCGGAACCCAAACCTCCTGTGAGATTTGCTGAATCAAGTACTTCTATAAGGTTTATCCAGGCTACAGAAGTTCTCAAAGCTGAAGAGGTTATGGCAGTGCAAACTAGAAGTATGAATGAAGCCAATGTACATGCTGAATCAAGTAGACATTCTACTGCCATGCCTTCATTTTCTCCACCACCTGTAGTGGAATCACCTACTCAAATGATAACTCCACCCCCACAGCAAAAATATGGTAAGAAAGACCAAGACCTTGATGAAGTTGATGTTTTGCTCAAAAACTCCAAGGTAAGTGTAGACCTCTTCACCTTGTTAAAAATTGCACCTAGCTATAGAAAAAGAGTACTTCAGCAAACTGGTGGTGAGAAATTAAATGCTTGTGTAAGTTTTGCTGATGCCACTAACCTTGTTTTAGTACAGAATGAAGAAGATCCTGGAGCATTCACATGTTCAGCTGCTTTAGGAGGATATACTTTCTCAAATGTATTACTTGATGGGGGATCTCCCCTAAACATCATGCCATATCACACTATGAAGAAGTGTGGCTTTGAGGTGGACAAGAAGGCTTCTATATTACTAAGATCCTTTTATAATGCTAAGGTTACTCCTATTGGTGTGGTTACTAAAGTGCATGTTAACACAGAAGGCATAACTGTAGCTGCTAACTTTATTGTAGTGGCTTTTGAAGATATAGATGATGAATCTGACATCTATGATTTACTTTTAGGGAGGAGATGGCTGGCCACTGTAGATGCTAGGGAGATGCACCATCTCCAATGGCTCTCAAACTGCTACAATCTACAACCAAGATGGCTCCTATGGTTCCAAAGAGGAGGTAAACTTTGTTAAGGAAATGTTAATTGAAGAACCCTTGGGATCTTACAGGATAAAAAACACAAGACCAAAGAATTATGAAATGGTTCCTCTTATTATGGAATGTGCACCCCCTAGCAAACAATGACCATCAGGATTCTTATGGTTTGATGGAGGTATCTCTAAAAAATTAAATGTTGCATCATCTGCTGCTATTTTGAAATATTCTTCTCATAGACTCTTAACTAAAGTAGGAAGAATCTCCCCCCAAGTCACTTCTAATGTAGCAGAATATAAGGCTTTGATTGCAGGTCTTCAGGAGGCCAAAGCTATGGATATTGCTAACATCCACATCTATGGTGACTCACAACTAATCTGTAGACAAGTTTCAGGAGATTATCAAACAAAGAATGTAGATATGGAGCTCTTAAAGAATCAAGCAATGGGAGTACTCTCAAGTTTTGCTTCATGGGAGATCACTCATATCCCAAGAGAAAAAAAATTTGAAGCTGATGCCTTATGTAGGGAGACTCTCATGTCACATTTAACTGAGGGAGCTATTCCTGAAGATGATCTTGATGCTAGTGAAGTAAAAGCACTCTGTCCTATTTTAACCATTGATGCATCAGAGGAAAAGGACACTGAAGAGATTACAATCACAAAAAATGGTAAGACTAGAACTCTGTTTGTTGGAGATTTGATTGAATATCAAAATAAGGAGAGCATACAAATGTTTTTTGAAGAAAGGAAAGATGTATTTGCTTGGGATTATTCTGAGCTCACAGGTATTAAAACTGAGGTATGCCAATTTGAAATTAAGGTCAAAGAAGGTTGTAAACCCGTTTTTCAAAAATTGAGGAGAATTAATGCTTCATTGATGGGATTAATCAAAGATGAATTGGATAAGATGCTAGATGCAGGTGTTATCATTGAAATCATTAATCCAGAATGGGTATCTTGCATTGTTCCTGTAAAGAAAAAAAGTGGTGCTTTAAGAATTTGCATTGATTACCGAGATCTCAACAAAGCCACCGACTGTTACCCTTTGCCCGTTTTAGAAGAAATCTTATATGTTGTAGCAGGTAAAGAGATGTACTCATTTTTAAATAGATTCTCAGGATTCAACCAAATCAGCATTAAAGAGGAAGATCAGCCAAAGACTTCATTTATCACTCCCTGGGGCACATATGCTATGAAAAGAATGCCATTTGGTTTCATGAATGCTCCAGCTACCTTCCAAAGGGCAATGGATGTCATTTTCAAATCAATGTCTGCTGAAGAGTTCAGGGTGTACCTAGATGATCTCTGTCTCGGCTCTCATCTTACTAATCATGTGGAATTACTTGCAAAGATTTGTTCTCTATGCAGGAATTCAGGAGTTAATCTAAATCCAAAGAAATGCATCTTTTTTGCATCAAAAGGACAGCTCTTAGGACATGAAGTATCCAACCAAGGTATTCAAGTTGCTCAAGATAAGATTGAAGCCCTCAAAAAGCTAGCACCTCCCAAGAATCTAAAGCAGGTTAAGAGTTTTATTGGTATGACAAGTTTCCTTAGGATGTATATTCCAAATTTTGCTCATATTTTGAGTCCCATTTCTAAGTTGACAAGGGTAGGCAAGTTTTCTAAGTCCGAAAGTAAGCATATACCTATCACATGGACTTCAGAATGCCAAGAGGCTTTTGACTTTCTCATTTTATCCATATGTGAAACCACACTTTTGAAGAAACCAGATTTGAACATGCCATTTGAAGTTTATATCACTGTTACTAAAAAGGCCATAGGTTTCCATTTTGCAGGATAAACACACCATAGTATTTGCAAGAATAGAATAGAATAGAATAGTTTTTTTAACGTCCACGGAGACCAATAGGTCATGGGACCCATACAATGGGCTAGTACAATCATTACTACTAGGATTAAAAAACCCCTACCTCGAAAGGTTTTCAAGGGAAAAACCTTTGCAGTAATGATGATACTAGACAAGCAGAAAACAATGGTCTGCCCTTGAAGAAAGATATACCAGGATGGAAAAGAGTGCTGCTGCACTCATGTTTCTTATTAATAGACAAGGACATTTGCTTCTGAAAAGTCAAGTCCAAGTTTACATGAAGCAAAACCCAATGGGTTTACTATTTGGTAAGGCAACCAATAAGCCAAAGATCCAGAGATGGGCTTGTAAGTTGCAAAGTTATGATATTTCTGTAAAGGAGTTGCATTTGGTACGAAGTCCTAGCCTCTACTTGCCTTACATATTTTTTGACCATGAAGATGAATTGGACACTACTGACACTTCACTTGCAGTGACACATTTAGAGGTGACTCAAGGAGATCAAGTTAAGAGAGGATGGCAGCAACCCATTAGAGATTTTTTACAATATGGGATCATCTCTCCAAACCTCACTTCAAGCCAAAAAAGGAGACTCAAGGACAAATGCAGACAATTCAAGTTGATAGACAATGTCTTGTACAAAGTCAACCGAGATGGAATCTTGTTGAGATGTGTAGATGAAGATGAGTCTGCCCTAATTATCAGGGAAATGCATAAAGGTATCTGTGGAGGACATTTTGCTGGTGATACTACAGCAAAAAAGATTCTCAGATCTGGATATTACTGGCCTACTGTTTTTAAGGATTGCTATGAGATTATAAAGACTTGCCATCAATGCCAGATTTTTAGCAAAAGAATTTTACTACCAGCTGCCCTGAACCCTATTATATCTCCAAGACCTTTTCAGATTTGGGGGCTAGATTATATTGGCCCCATTAATCCTTCTTCTGCAGGTCAGCATCAACATATCATTGTGGCCAAAGATTATTTTACCAAGTGGGCAGAAGCCATACCCTTGAAGTAGGCTAATGCCCTCACAACTGCAAGGTTTCTACATGAATATGTTTGTGTCAGGTTTGGTATTCCTCTCCAGTTGCATTCTGATAGGAGTACACCTGTTTTTAATGAAGTCATTGCTAACTTGTTGAGCATTTTGAAGGTCAAGCATACCAAAAGTTCTTCATACTAACCCCAAGGTAATGGACAAGTTGAAGCTACTAACAAAGTGTTGAAAAATATTTTGCAGAAAACAGTTGAGGTCAACAAGAGGGATTGGCATGTCAAAATAGTGGATGCACTTTGGGCTTATAGAGTCACTATCAAAGCAGCTACAAATCACACACCTTTCAACTTGGTTTATGGCATAGAAGCAGTTTTGCCAGTAGAACTTGAGTTGCCTTCTTTGAGGTTAGCTCATAAATTATGCTTGCCTTTTGAACATGCCTTGCAGGAAAGGATGGATGCCTTGTTACATCTAGATGAGTATAGAATGGAAGCTGAGAACACTAATCTGTTAAAAAAGGCTAAAGGTCTGGCTGCATTCAAAGCTGCACATAAAATACAGGGTACCTTTAAGGAGGGAGAGCTTGTCCTTAAGTGGAATAAGTCAGAAGAAGATTCAGCTGGTAAATTTGATAATATTTGGGAAGGGCCTTTTGTGGTGTTGGAATCTGCAGGTACCAACTCTTATTGGCTACAAGAAGTTGCTTCAGGAATGCCATTACCAAATCCTATCAACATGTTGCACTTAAAAAGGTACTGGGACCAACACGCTTGTTTGTCCCTCTTTTTGCATTAAAAAATCCAAAAAAATCTATAATAGAATTAGAATAGTTAGAATCAATTTGACTTCTGCTATGTTCACATTGCTTTGATAAGTTAGTTTTGTGTTTGTAGGATGGACTGATCAGAGAACAGTGTGATTGATCCCAAGGGAGAATGTTTACTAATGTTTTACCAAGTATCATATGCAGAAGCACTCTTCTTCCATCCACATTCATCTGCCTTATTGTGGCCCTACCCTCCATCTAGCCATATATTCTTCATTTCATTCCCCTAAACATGCACTCTGCAAATTCAGCTTTACCATCATGGCAGAGTTGCAAGGATTAAGATTAATTTGTTTATGTGTTTCCATGACAGGTGCATCCTTTTCCCATCTATATTCATCTGTCATAAGTGGTCCTGCCATTCATTTAGACCCCTCATTCTTGTTTTCATTCCCAAAGAGCACTCTGCATTTCAGCTTCACCACCATAGCAGAGTTGCAAAATTTTTGAAGAAAAGACATGCATTTTCTTGTTTTGGCGAGATCTCAGCACTAGCACATTCATTTTATCTCTTTACACCCTTCACACTTCATTCACACCATCTCCTTATCATCCTCATACTTATTTTCATCCTTATCCACGCATCACACTCTATTCATACTATACTACTACCATGTTCACACTCACTACACTCACTTCATCTCATTACCACCACAACATCACCACACTCACACTCATTTCACCAACATTTGCACCCTACACTCTACCCCACCCTGTTCTCATTTGCACACTCTGGCATAGTTTGAAGACCCCTCTATACACTCCTTTTGGCATAATATGGCTGAGGGGATCAGCCATTTTCTTGTTTTGGCGAGATGTTGCCCCCAAAGGGCAACATACTAATTGTTGGTTTATGCATTGAAGCTAGGAAAATTAAGTCAAAGAAGAGCTTGGTAGTCAACATTGACGTGGAGGTCAAACATATCTATCTTCAAGGTCAACACAAATACTTAAGGTCAATTTCCATGAGAGGTACTTCATTTAAGGTCAAAGTCAGTCAAAAATATGCTTTATAAGACTCTGGGTTGAGAAGATTGGAAGATGCTTTTTGAAGATTGGAAGTTAAAGTTTGGAAGACCCCATGGTATTTGGTTCCACATTTAGTCATTTTTATCTATTTCCATATCCATACCTCATTCTTATCCCTTCCTAGTCATTTTCCTTTATTCCTCCCCCACACCATACCTTGCTTAACCCTTTTCTTTCCTAATGTACCTTATTCCCCCCCTTGAAATATCCTTCCCATTGTCTCTTCCGTGGACCCGTGGACATTAAAAGTTTCTTCCTTCCTTCCTTCCTTATATTTCTTGCCTTATTTCTCTTTTGTATGCCACACCCTTGTAATACCTCTAGCCTAACTTCTCTTTTGCAACCTTCTACATCCCCATGTCTCACTTACTATTGTGCCATAATTGCGCACATCACACGTGTGTTCCATGGGATATTTGCTTGAACTTAGCATGTCCCAAAGGCATCAAAATTTCTACCCATTGCTCAAATGATCCAATTCCATTTCCCAAATGATCAAATCCTTCAATTATTTTGTAAGGGATATCTTAAACCATAGCCAAGGATTCTTAAAATTACAAAATACAACATATTCCAGGTTTATACCCTGGAAAATACGGCCACCGTATCGCGAAATTTTTGGAAAAATACTGCTGTTCAACCCTAAATCTGGAAAACTGCTCGAATCACGCCGGAATGGAATCCTTAAGCTTTGAAAACTATCTACTTTTATATTCCCGCTCCTAAGCATCACATTAAGCCTAAATTTAAGCCCTAAGATGCCGGAACCATCAAATCTAAACATATATACCGGGGAAACATTGATAAAAGTTTTTCGAAGGCCCAGACGCACTCAAATCCGACATTGATCAATGCTGAGCATGACCTGAAAGATTCTTGAAGTCCCTGAGCATTCCTCGACTGGATTTGCAAAGATCTAGTTGATATTACCTTCAAAAATTATCTTATGACTCATGATGGATATTTTACAGTATTTGAAGCTCTGAAGATTCATTATCTATTGTTATTATGATTTACTTACCTTCATATCAATATAATTTGACTGCCAAGTTGATAAATCTATCTCTGATACTTTTCTTAGCAATTCTTGCCTCAAAATATTTTACAGAAAATTCCTAAGTGTCCCAAGGCACTATTGGCCTTCTTGCCATCCATCCTTAGATCTTTTATGAGCTATAGGCTTTGAAAAAACCAAAAAATACCACATCTAGTTCAAGTTAGAAAAATCAACATTCTGTTCTGATCATTTTTTACTGTATTTTGTCAAATCCAGCCTCAAAAAATACTTCCAAATTTCCAAGTGAGATTTTGACTGCATGTCTCTCTTTCTCACCACCATTAGAGTACATTTGCTTTGAAAATTCTCAAAAATATGCTCAGCAACTCCAAATCTCATTTTCTGATCACTGAGTTTGACCTCTATTGACCAATTTTTTACCTCACTTTGAGATCGAATATCTCTCAGACTTATAATATGACTGTTGACCCTCAACCTGGCTAGAGAGTCAAACACAAGAAGCCAACTTGAGTTTGTGCTCAAGTTGGGGTTAGAACCTCCAGATCACTTAAGGTGATCAGCCTACACAACAAAGAAAAAGCTCAAATATCAAGTATTCATACCTTTCCCAATTCAAGAATATGGAACCCTCACTCAAATTGATGTAGCTCTCATAGGTGGATTGATTTCTAAGGTCAAATGATTGTGACTTGTACAGAAAAGTTATAGGTAAGCAAGGAAGAAGATCTTGACCAAGTCTGAGTTCTAATCTGCAAGATATTCGATCTCAACGTTGGGTCAATTTTTGGTCAATACCAGTCAAAACTATAGACAGATCTCAGGATTTTGTAACTTGAGTTGCAGAGGGAATTTTTGAAAAAAAATAACATTAGTCGGAGTGGAATAGATATGATTTACTTCTTGCCACCCGTCAACTCTTAGAGCTGGTGTGAGTCAAGCACATCCATGCTTGGTCATAAGCTTTTAGAAGACGAATCAAGCTTAGGGGAAGTTTTCCAAGGGCTACCAGTTATCGACCGGTCTTGAATCATATCTCCGACACGCGCCCCAAAAGGCTTTGCCCTACCACAGATGCGGCATCGGCTCGCGGAGGGAATTTTTGAGAGATCCCAAAATTGAGGTGAAGTATAGGTCCCAAAGGTGAGGGGCATGCAATCAAATCATATTTTGGATTATTAAAACTATTTTTTTGGCACTGTTTGGTGAATAACAGTCTAAAATTGTATCAGACAGAATGCAAAAAATGGAATGGTTTTTTTTTGAACTTTTTGTGCACACAGGTGCAAATATAATGGGAAAAGAAGGGCAAGTGATCATATGCAAGAAAGAATGATGGAATATCTTACTGTAAAAATGTTTGTGAGGCAAAATTACTAAAAGATCATGACAGTCAACTTTTTAAGCACTTGGCAGGCAATTTTCATTGATATGAAGGTAATACAAGGTAAATAGAGGTCTTAGGATAATAAATCAATCATCAAAATATCTCAGGAGGTCATAAAATAATATCATAACATGAATATCAGTCCAATTTTCTCAAATCGAACTGTGGAACACTCAGATACTTCATAAACGCCTTCAGATCATGCTCATGTTGAGGTTTGATGCGTCTGGGTCTTCAAAAAACTTCTGTCAATGATCCCCAGGTATATAAGTTTAGATTTAATGATTCCGGCATTTTAGGGCTTAGACTTAGGCTTAATATGATGCTTGAGAGTGGGAGTCCAGGATTAGGCAGTTTTTTAAAGCTTAAGAATTCGATTCCGGCGTGATTCGAGCTCATTTCCAGATTTAGGTTAGAAGCAGCTGTATTTTCTGAGAATTCGCGCGATACGGTGACTGTATTTCTTGAGGTATAAACCAGGAATATGCCGTATTTTATAATTTTAAAAAGCCTGGCCATGGTTTTAAAAGGTCACTCATGAGATAATTGAAGAATTGGGTCACCTAGGCAATAGTAACCCTAATGTTTTTGGGAATATGCCAAGTTTGGGCATCATAATGGGGAATATTCCATAGGGTAGACATACAACATGGCTTCTTATGGCACAATGGTAGATGAGCATAGGGGTATAAAAGCTCGCAAGAAGAATTAGGCTAAGAGAATTTACAAAAATGTGGCATAGGAAGTAGAAAGGAAAAAAAAGGGGGTAAAAGATATGGAGGGCAATGGTGAGAATAACTTATGGAGGAATAAAGATGCATTAAAAAAGAAGGAATTAGGCAAAGTATGGTAGGGTATGCAAGGGTGAGCAAAAGGGAAATAAGTTTGGGGAAAAATGGCTAGGAGATTTCAAAAGGATGGGAATAGAGTGTAAAAATGGGTAAAAATGGCCTAGGGGTGGAATCAAGTACCATGGGGTCTTCCAAACTCTAACTTCCAATCTTCAAAAAGCATCTTCCAATCTTCTTAACCCAGCACCTCTTTGACTAGCTTTGACCTCAAATAGAGTACCTTCCATGAAAGTTGACCTTGAATATTGGTGTAGACCCTTGAAGATTGATGTTGTTTGACCTTCACATCAATGTTGACTACCAAGCTTTCTTTTGATTTGATTTTTCCAAAATGACTTGACCTAACTTTAATACATGAACCAACAGTTAGTATGTTGCCCTTTGGGGGCAACATCTTGTCAAAACAAGAAAATGGCTGGTCCCCTCAGCCATAAGGGGTCTTCAACTTTGTACCAAAGTGTCTAAATGAGAATTATGGTAGAAAGAGAGTGTAAAGTGCAAGTATTGATGGAATGGAGGTGAATATGGTGGTGTGAGGGTGTGAATAAGTGAAAGAAAGGTGAGAATGAGTGTGAATATGGTAAGGTGGTGGTGGAAATGGAGTGTATGAGGTGAGGTGAATGTGTAAATGTTGGGATCTCGCCAAAACAAGAAAATGTGTGAAAAAAAGGTAAGAATGAGTATGAATATGATAAGGTGGTGATGGAAATGGAGTATATACAAGGTGAGGTGAATGTGTAAATGTTGAGATCTCGCCAAAACAAGAAAATGTATGCCTCCCTGATCCTTTAAAAATGCAACCCTGCTATGATGGTGAAGCTGAATTGCAGAGTGCTTTCTTTTGGGAATGAAAACAAGAATAAGGAGTCTAAATGGATAGCAGGACCACTTATGGCAGATGAATAAAGATGGAGAAAGGATGCACCTGTCATGGAAACATACAAACAAGTTAATCTTGATCTTTGCAACTCTGCCATGATGGTGAAGCTGAATTTGCAGAGTGCACATTTAGGGAAATAAAATGAGGAATACATGGCTAAATGGAGGGCAGGACCACAATGAGACAGATGAATGAAGATGGAAGAAGGGTGCTCCTGCAAATGACACTTGGCAATTAATGAAAATCCTTGTCCTGGAGTTGTTTGATAGTTCATCCTTCATATTGGCTAATCTGCAAACATAAACTCAATGAAGACATTAGTTCTAAATTTAAGACAAAGTGAAATCTAACTTATCTAATATTTAACTTTAATTCTAACTTGTCTAAGTTCTAGAGCATAAAAAGGGACAAGCATATATGCTGATCCCAGTACCTTTTCTGGTGAATAGTGTTGATAGGATTTGGAAGTGGCATCCCTGAAGTTAATTCCTTTAACCAATAAGAGTTGGTGCCTGCAGGTTCCAACACCTCATAGGGACCCTCCCAAAGATTTTCAAACTTACTAGCTGAGTCTTCCCTTGATTTATTCCATTTCAGAACTAACTCTCCAGTCTTGAAAGTTCCCTGTATTTTATGAGCAGCTTTGAAAGCAGCCAAATCCTTAGCTTTTTTAAGCAGATTAGCATTCTCAGCTTCCATCCTATACTCCTCTAAATGCAGAAGGGTGTCCAGTCTTTCCTGCAAGGCATATTCAAAAGGCAAACATAACTTATGGGCTAACCTCAGAGATGGAAGCTCAAGCTCTACTGCAAGCACATCTTCAATGCCATATACTAAGTTAAAGGGTGTATGAGTGGTTGCTGCTTTAATGGTGACTCTATAAGCCCATAAAGCATCCACCAGTTTGACATGCCAATCCTTTTGATTATCATCCACTGTTTTCTGCAAAATGCTTTTCAAAACTTTGTTAGTAGCCTCTGCTTGACCATTACCTTGGGGATAGTAGGAGGAGCTCTTGGTATGTTTGACCTTAAGAATAGTCAACAAATTAGTAATAACTTCATTCACAAAGGGAGTACCTCTATCAGAATGCAAACTGTGCACAAATATATTCATGTAAAAATTTTGCTGTTGTAATAGCATTAGCCTGTCTTAAAGGAATTGCTTCTGCCCATTTGGTAAAATAATGCATGGCTACAATAATGTCTTGATGTTGTTGTTCTGTAGGGGGTTAATAGGGCCAATATAATCCAGTCCCCAAATTTGGAAGGGCTCTGGAGAAATGATAGGATTTAATGCAGCTGGGAGAAGGATCCTTTTGCCAAATATTTGACACTTGTGGCAAGATTTTATAGCAATATAAAAATCTTTAAATATTGTAGGCCAATAATAACCTGACACGAGAATTTTTCTTGGCGGTAGTATCTCCAAAGAAAATGGCCTCCACATACTCCTTCATGCATTTCTCTAATGATCGGGCAAGGATTCTTCTTCATTGACACACCTCAGTAATAGTCCATCCCTGTTGACTTTACATAGAAGATCATTAATCATTTTAAATTGCCTACATTTTTCCTTAAATCTCCTTTGCTGGCTCGAAGTCAGTCCTGAGGGCATCTCCTTGAATTGTAAGAAATTTTTTATAGGTAGCTGCCAATCCTGTGGGCTCTGCTTTTCATCTTCTGCCTGCAAATAAGCTAAGGCATCCACAAAGTCAACAACCTCTACTGCATCCTCATGATCAAAGAAAATGTAAGGTAAATAAAGACTGGGTCTCTTCACCTGATCCTTAATGGAAATATCAAAGGTTTGTAGCTTACAAGCCCACCTCTGAATTTTTGGTTTGGAAGTAGCCTTGCCAAATAACAACCGCATTGGATTTTGCTTCATGTAAACTTGAACAGAACTCTTCAATAATAGGTGACCTTGTCTGTCAATAAGGAACATAAGAGCAGTAGCACTCTTCTCCATTCTAGTGTATTTTTCTTCAGTTGAACTCCACTGTTTGCTGGCAAAAGCTATGGTATGCTTGTCCTGTAGAATAGCTAGACCTATGGCCTTTTTAGTAATAGTAATGTAAACTTCAAATGGCATATCCAAATCAGGCTTTTTTAAAAGAGTAGCCTCACAAATGGACTTTATAAGTAACTCAAAAGACTCTTGGCAATTTGATGACCATGTGACAGGGACATACTTGCTCTCAGATTTAGAAATCCTGCCTATCCTTGTCAGTTTAGAAATAGGACTTATAATGTGAGCAAAATTAGGAATATACATCCTAAGGAAACTAGTCATGCCAATAAAACTTTTGATCTGCTTCAAATTCTTGGGGGGTACCAGTTTTTTGAGGGCTTCAACCTTTTCTTGTGCCACTTGTATACCATTGTTGGACACTTCATGCCCCAAAAGTTGTCCTTTGGATGCAAAAAAAATACATTTCTTTGGGTTGAGGTTGACTCCAAAGTCTCTGCACAAAGAGCATATTTTTGCAAGCAATTCCAAATGATTAGTAGGGTGAGATCCTAAGCAAAGGTCATCCAAGTAAACTCTGAATTCTTGAGGAGACATAGGTCTAAAAATAACATCCATAGCTCTCTGGAAAGTGGCAGGTGCATTCATTAATCCAAAATGCATTCTTTTCATTGCATAAGTTCCCCAAGGGGTAATAAACGAGGTTTTTGGTTGATCTTCTTCCTTAATGCTAATTTGATTAAATTCTGAAAATCCATCCAAAAATGGGTATACCTCCTTTCCTGCTACAGCATATAAGATTTCTTCTAAAAAGGGCATGGGATAGCAGTCTTTGATAGTGGCTTTGTTGAGATCTCGATAATCAATGCAGACTTAAGGCACCACTCTTTTTTTCTAGTGTTCAATGCAAGATACCCATTCTCGATTAATGATTTCAATAATAACACCTCATCTAACATTTTATCCAACTCATCCTTGATTAATCCCATCAATGAAGCATTAATTCTTCTCGCTTTTGAAAAACAAAGCTTACATCCTTCTTTAATCTTGATTTCAAATTGGCATACCTCAGCTTTGATACCCGTGAGCTCAGAATAATCCCAGGCAAAGACATCCTTCCTTTCTTCAAAAAACATTTGTATGTTTTCCTATTCGACATATTCAATCAAATCTCCAACAAACAGGGTTCTAGTCTTACCATTTTTTGTGATTGTAATCTCTTCAGTACTCTTCTCTTCTGATGCATTGATGGTTAGGATAGGACAAAGTGCTTTTACCTCACTAGCATCAAGATCTTCTTCTGGAATGGCTCCTTCAGTTAAATGTGACACGAGAGTTTCCCTACATAAGGCATCAGCTTCCACATTTTTCTCTCTTGGTATGTGAGTGATTTTCCATGAGGCAAAACTCGAGAGTACTCCCATTACCTGGTTTTTTAGGAGCTCCATATCTGCATTTTTTGTTTGATAATCTCCTGAAACTTGTCTACAAATCAATTGTGAGTCACTATAAATGTGAATGTTGCTTTAGCCTCCCGAAGACCTGCAATCAAAGCCTTATATTCTGCTACATTAGATGTGACTTGAGGAAAGATTCTTCCTACTTTAGCTAAAAGTTTGTGAGAAGAATCTTTCAAAATAGCAGCAGATGATGCAATATTTAATTTTTTAGAAATACCTCCATCAAACCATAGAAATCCTGATGGTCCTTGTCTGCTGGGGAGTGCACACTCCATAATAAGAGGAACCATTTCATATTTCCTTGGTCTTGGATTTTTTATCCTGTAAGACCCCAAAGGTTCTTCAATCAGCATCTACTTAATAAAGTTTACCTCTTCTTTGGAGCCATAGGAACCATCTTGATTATAAATTGTGGCAGTTTGAGAACCATTGGAGATGGTACATCTCCCTTGAGACCAGACTGGTCTAGCATCCACAGTGGCTAACCATCTTCTCCCTAGAAGTAGATCATAGATGTCAGATTCATCCCCTATATCTTCAAAAGCTACTACAATAAAGTTAGCAGAATCTGATTATGCCCTCTGTATTATTGTGACACCTTAGTTACCACACCAAATAGGGGTAATCTTAGCATTATAAAAAAAGATCTTAATAATATAGAAGCTTTCTTGTCCACCTCGAAACCACATTTTTCATAATGTGATATGGCATGATGTTTAGGGGATCCCCATCAAGTAACACATTTGAGAAGGTATAACCTCCTAAAGCGCATTGAACATGTGAGTGCCCTGGGTCTTCTTCATTCTGTTGCTAGAACAAGGTTAGTGGCATCAAGAAAAATTCACACAAGCATTTAATATCTCACCACCGGTTTTACTGCCGGTTACTCTTTTTCTATAACTAGGTGCAATCTTTAGCAATGTGAAAAGATCCACACTTACTTTGGAATTTTTGAGCAAAACATCAACCTCATAAAAGTCTTGATCTTTCTTACCATATTTTTTCTTGAGGGGTGGAGCTATGATTTGAGCAGTGATTCCACCACGGTGAAGACACAGCAAAGTTGGAATGCCTACTTGATTCATCATGTACATGAGCTTCATTCATGCTTCTAGTTTGCACCACCATAACTTCTTCAGATTTAGGAACTTTTGTAGCTTGAATAAACCTTATGGAGGTACTTGGTTCAGCAAATCTCACGGGAGGGTTTAGGCTCGGTCTATTTTCTTTTTCCAACTTAGCAAAATATTCCTTAACAGCACACCTAACATCAGTATGGCCAACTTCTTTACAAAAAGAACAAACATGACATTCCTTTCCAAAGTGGCCTTTTCTATTGCATTTAGGACACACTTGCCAATAGCAAATTTCTGATGGATGAGAATTCCTATTGCAATGAATACATTCAGGGTAAGTTTTACCTGTTCTTGCAGCCTTGAGTTCAACCAATTGTTTGGTTATCTCTCGCTAAAAGCTTCAAGAACCTTAGATAAGTCCGACTTGACCTACGCAACTTGAGAATTAGCTTCCTCCTCTTTAGATTTTTTCTTTTCTTTACAGTATGGCATAAACCGGAATGGAAGGGTGATGATCATAATGTGCATCAAGAGCATCGTGGTAAAAAGGATCATGGCTATGGTGAGAAACATGATGCTTGTCAGGCAAAGTAGAGAGCATCTGAGTTAGGTCAGTGGTTTTGGCAAAAACTTTGTATATAGAATCAAATCCTTCAGCAGCTAGGATCTTGAGCAATTTCCTTTGGATATCTGGTCTTCTTTCCAAACCATTGATGAAAGCAGTAACTAAAAAAAGGGTTGGGATTGTAACTTGTGCTCTTTGACACCTGCTCATAAATGTGCTAAACCTTTCTTTGTACTGATTCACACTTTCTCCTGCATGTGTAGAAAAACCTTGCAACTCATTAACCAAATATTTTGGAGCAGCCAACTTACCAAATCTATCCAGAAACTTCTTGACAAGTTCATCCCATGAAGTGGTACCCATTAACTTTTCATAAGTTAACCAAGCACCAGCTTCACTCTCTTCTTTGAAACATTTTTCAAAAGCTTGCAGCCTTTCTTGAAACCATAATCCCTATAATAATCCTCAAATATTCTCAAAAAGTTGTTAGCACTCATACTGGAATCAAAAGTAGGCAAAGGAACAGGAACATTCAACTCGAATTGGTATGGCATGTTTTGAAGCAGGCTAGTTGAGAAACTTGAAGGCAATGGCCTTTCTCTGCAATGATCTGGTGCATCAATATCTTCTAATGGTTCTCGTTCTGCTGGAAATTTTTGCTTTGGAGCCATGAGTTCTGAAATCCAGGAAGATCTCGGTAGGACCTCCAAGATGTTGACCCTCAACCTGGCTAGAGAGTCAAACACAAGAAGCCAACTTGAGTTTGTGCTCAAGTTGGGGTTAGACCCTCCAGGTCATTTAAGGTATCAGTCTACACAAGAATTTCTCAAAGAAAAAGCTCAAATATCAAGTATTCATACCTTTCCCAATTCAAGAATATGGAACCCTCGCTCAAATTGATGTAGCTCTCATAGGTGGATTGATTTCTCAGGTCAAATGATTGTGACTTGTACAGAAAAGTTATAAGTAAGCAAGGGAGAAGATCTTGACCAAGTCTGAGTTCTAATCTGCAAGATATTCGATCTCAAAGTTGGGTCAATTTTTGGTCAATACCAGTCAAAACTATAGACAGATCTCAGGATTTTGTAACTTGAGTTGCAGAGGGAATTTTTGAGAGATTCCAAAACTGAGGTGAAGTATAGGTCCCAAAGGTGAGGGGCATGCAATCAAATCATATTTTGGATCATTAAAACTATTTTTTTGGCACTGTTTGGTGAATAACAGTCTAAAATTGTATCAGACAGGATGCAAAAAATGATAACTTGAGTTTGGAATGGTTTTTTTTCGAACTTTTTATGCACACAGGTGCAAATATGATGGGAAAAGAAGGGCAAGTGATCATATGCAAGAAAGAATGATGGAATATCTTACTGTAAAAATGTTTGTGAGGCAAAAATACTAAAAGATCATGACAGTCAACTTTTTAAGCACTTGGCAGGCAATTTTCATTGATATGAAGGTAATACAAGGTAAATAGAGGTCTCAGGATAATAAATCAATCATCAAAATATCTTAGGAGGTCATAAAATAATATCATAACATGAATATCAGTCCAATTTTCTCAAATCGAACTGTGGAACACTCGGATACTTCATAAACGTCTTCGGATCATGCTCAAAGATGTATCAATGTTGAGGTTTGATGCGTGCAGGCCTTCAAAAAACTTCATCAATGATCCCCGTGTATATAAGTTTAGATTTAATGATTCCAAAGATCTTAGGGCTTAGATTTAGGCTTAATATGATGCTTGAGAGCCGGAGTCCAGGGATTAGGCGCTTTTTAAAGCTTAAGAATTGATTCGCGTGATTCGAGCTCATTTCCAGATTTAGGTTAGAAGGTACTGTATTTTCGAGAATTGCCAGCGACATCTGGACCGTATTTCTTGAGGTATAAACCAGGGATATGCCGTATTTTATAATTTTAAAAAGCCTGGCCATGGTTTTAAAAGGTCACTCATGAGATAATTGAAGAATTGGGTCACCTAGGCAATAGTAACCCTAATGTTTTTGGGAATATGCCAAGTTTGGGCATCATAATGGGGAATATTCCATAGGGTAGACATACAACATGGCTTCTTATGGCACAATGGTAGATGAGCATAGGGGTATAAAAGCTTGCAAGAAGAATTAGGCTAAGAGAATTTACAAAAATGTGGCATAGGAAGTAGAAAGGAAAAAAAAGGGGGGTAAAAGATATGGAGGGCAATGGTGAGAATAACTTATGGAGGAATAAAGATGCATTAAAAAAGAAGGAATTAGGCAAAGTATGGTAGGGTATGCAAGGGTGAGCAAAAGGGAAATAAGTTTAGGGAAAAATGGCTAGGAGATTTCAAAAGGATGGGAATAGAGTGTAAAAATGGGTAAAAATGGCCTAGGGGTGGAATCAAGTACCATGGGGTCTTCCAAACTCTAACTTCCAATCTTCAAAAAGCATCTTCCAATCTTCTTAACCCAGCACCTATTTTACTAGCTTTGACCTCAAATAAAGTACCCTTCCATGAAAGTTGACCTTGAATATTGGTGTAGACCCTTGAAGATTGATGTTGTTTGACCTTCACATCAATGTTGACTACCAAGCTTTCTTTTGATTTGATTTTTCCAAAATGACTTGACCTAACTTTAATACATGAACCAACAGTTAGTATGTTGCCCTTTGGGGCAACAATGATGTTGCCCCCAAAGGGCAACATGCTAATTGTGATCTATGCATTCAAACTAGGTCAATTCATCTTGAAGGACTAGGTCAAAGTTTGGAAGATTCTTGGCATTCAACATTGATGTGGAGGTCAAAGGATGTTCATTCTTCAAGTCAACAAGAGCTCAAGTTGAAAGTTCACAAGAGGTATTTTATTTGGGGTCAAATGCTTAGTCAAGAATATACTCTAGAAGAATCTGGGTTATGAAGTTTGGAAGACATCTTTTGAAGTTTGGAAGATTCCTATACACATGACACCAAATCTTAGATTCCCTCTTTTCTTTTTTACCTCTATATTCATGCCCTATTTCCTTGCCTTTATTTGACCATTGTGCCTCCCCTTTTTACTATATTTGCCAAGATGTTCATCTCAAATATTTCTTTATCCACATTCTCCTTTCATTTCATTACCATTAAGATATTTTTCTATCATTACCCATGCACATCCTTTTGAGTTCCCATTATCCTATTCTTTCTTACTCCATATTCTCTTACCCTCTTGACCCCCATTTGTTTTCTTCTTCTTACCCCATGGTGACCATTGCCTAGGTATTTGTGCCACTCATTATAGCCCCAAATTAGCCTCAAATTTGAAGGATCACATGACTATACTTCCCTATGGTCCAAAATTGCTAGATTTCCATGGTAGAACTATATTATCCCTAAAAGACCTTGGCCGAAATTCCTAAAAGGCCAAAATACGGGCATATTCGGGCATATACTCCTCAAAATACGCGAACCGTATCGCGAGTTTTGCCGAAAAATATGGTCTCCAACCCTAAGATTTGGAAATCTGCTTATATCTCGCCGGAATTGAATCCTCCCGCTCTGTAACTTAACTATTCTTGGATTCCTCCATCTAAGCAACACATTAAGCCTAAAATCATGGTCTGTAATCCTGGAAATCTCAAAATCAAACCTATATACTGTAACGAACATACACTGGCAGTTTTCAAAGGCTTAAAAGCGCTCAAACCTTACAGTGATCATTGCCTGAAGGATTGGTGAAGATTCTGAGTACTCCCCGATCAAATCCAAAGAGATTTGGTTGAAATTACCTCTTGAAATTATTTGATGACCTGAAGTTGATATTTTCTTGCATTTGAAGTACTGAAATACTATTATCCATTATTATTATGATTGATTTACCTCCATATCAATGAAAATTTGATGCCAAGTTGAAGAAATTCTCTCTGATATGATTCTTGACAATTTTGCCTTTCAAAAAATACTACACAAAATTCTCCTTTGTTCTTACTTGTTCTTGGCCCAGTTGCCATCAATCCTTGAAACATCTGAGGCCTATATGCTTTGAAAAAACCAAAAAAATCCATCTACAACTCGAGTTAGAAAAAATTGCATTCTGTTTTGACTGTTCTTGACTGTATTTTGCAAAATCTTAGTGCAAAAAATACTTATGAGCATCCAAATGAAAATCTGCTTTCATGTCCACACTCCAGAGTAGCCTTGTGATATATTGGCTTTTGAAATTCCCAAAAACGTGATCAGGAACTCTAGTTCCATTTTCCTGATCACTGTTTTACAGTTTGACTGCCATTGACCAAATTTGACTCCACTTTAAGCTTGAATATCTCTCAGGATAATGATCTGACTTGGTCAGGGACTTCACCCTTGTCTTCCTACAACTTTTTTGTGCCAGTCTAAATCATCTGACTCAGAGAACCAATTTATTTTCGACTACTACATCAATTTGAGTCGAGGTTCCATTTTCTAGAAATGGGAAGGGTAAGAAAACTTTGAGTTTTTGGTTCTTTCAATATACTTATCTTCCATAGACTGATCACCTTAAGTGATCTGGAGGTCCTAACCCCAATTTGGGTTTATACTCAAGTTGGCTTATTGTGGTTGACCTTTGAAGCCAGGTTGAGGGTCAACAAATGACTTGGTCAGAGACTTTATCATTGGATTCCCACAACTTTTTTGAGCAAGTCTGAAGCAGTTGACTTAGAAAATCAATCCATTTCTCATCACTACAACCATTCGAGTCAAGGCTCCATCTTCTAGAAATGGGGAAGGTATAACACTCTGAGTTTTTTGAACTTTTCTCTACATTTATCTTGCATAGACTGATCACCTTAAGTGATCTGGAGGTTCTAATCCCAATTTGAGTGTAAACTCAGGTTGGTTCCTTGTGGTTGACCTTTAAGCCAGGTTTAGGGTCAACAACTGTTATTGCTATTGTTTATGAACATGACACTCATAATTAAAATACTTATATATAATGCCAAATTGTGGATCCTGGTCCATTCATATTTGTTCCCGTACATGTTTATTTGCAGCATAATCCTAACATTACACCTACACACTAATAGACTAAGCTCCAAGAAATATCCTGAATTAATCCCTGTGGATGCTCTCCTTTATCCTATATTTGAAAGTTATGGGTTTTAAGGACATATTAGGCCAGTTTCTACTATATTATGGACTAACCAAAACTCATGGTTTATTACAGACATTTACGTATCTTCAAGGACAAGCGCATAATAATATGAATAGCCTGTGGATTCTTGAGATGAGGAAATTGGGATTTGACGTCCTTAAATGCCAAGTCCCTAATAGGGTAGTGCAGACAAAAGAAAATTATTGAACACCTGAAAATCACTAATTTTAGACTTTCTACCGTTGCCTTTCTTAGGTTCAATAATTGGCTTGAGGTACTTATACTCAAGATGAGAAAACATCCAGTAACTTACAATAAGATTATTGAAGATACTTATGCCAGCATGATACACAAAATCTATAATGCACTGCATGTGCGCATGACCAGAGGTCATGTAGGGGTTTTATTATGCGATCATGGGCGATGTAGGACCATCTTAAATGGTCCTTAAGCTTAAATCATATGGGCCATGATCGGATGCAGGTAATAGAGGTAAGCATGAGGTAGTAGTTTGGCTCAAGGAGGTAATTAAGGGGGGGTGGTCCCCTTAAAACTATAACTTATTAACTAAACTAACGTGATGTGCTACGTATTGTAGGTCAGTAAAGGAGGAGCATGGAGGAAGGGGCACATCACGAGAAGAATATGAGTGATAGATTTTGTGCTTAGTTATAAATTCCTAAACATGTTGTGATGACATTAGGTGTTAACTTTTATAATGATAACTATTAAGTCTAATACAATTTTGCATAAGTAGGTAAGTATAGCCTTATAAGTAATGTTATAAGTAAATATTGGAAGTTGATCATTTTAATAAAGGGAATTGCTATATTCCTTGTTATTGTATCTTGTAAGGTTGATACAGGTTCGTCACCTTATCGTAATGCTGAGGATAATTATTATGCTTGTGGGGTATGGCGTCCCCTAAAATATATGGTATAAATATGATTTTAGGCCATGTCACCATACAAGGCCTATCTTAGTAGCCTTGTGTACCTTAGTGTGGAGAAGGGAACATGGCTAAGTCATTATACATAACTTAGCCAACCTTAGGTATGGAACTATTTCCACATGGCTCCATCCTATTGGCAACCCACCACATGGACGCACCCTATTGGAGCCACATGGCATGACATGGCAACCCTAATGTAGTAATGGCCAAACCCTAACTCTAGGCCATTTTCTGTCTCCTACAGTCTTGGAACGTTGTTCGCGCTCGAAACTTTGTTTTGAGAATCGCCTGCTATAGCACAGCATAGCTGCGTGTATGTGACAGAGGGAGGGGGAGCGACTTCGAACCTCTTGCAGAGGCATGGAGATGCCAGGAGTAGGTGGAAGCTCCTCTGGAGCAAGTATTTAAAGTAGCTTCCTTAGTAGATCATCTGGAAGTTAGGATTCCAGATGACTTATCTCGTATCTTTAGAAGCCCTCCTAGAACCCTGAATTCGGATCTTGAACCCTAATCAATGAATCCTAACTATAAGTTAGATGCATGTGATTAGGATTAGATATTATTCTCATTTATTATCATGTTATGTGGATATATGATATTGGTTGATCATGTTTGCTCCTCTTATATTGGGAAGGGGGGTAGAGGCCTAGTAGCCCTGTTTAGATGATGCTTCTAGTTTAGACCCCTTAGTTCCTATTATATACGGCCTGTGCATAGTGCCCACCAGGCTATGGAGGCTATGGAGTGACTAAGCACCACACAATGGGGTCAGCGGCAACTGATAGAGGGAGTCCCATGCTAAGCGCGGCTACTGGGGACTTGGAGCGAGTTATAGGCGGTGCTGCCACACTTTGGCAGCATAGAAGAGCATTGCACACAATGATATCATATTGACTTGAGCATTAGAATACAGTACTACAAATTTAAAGACTCTCATCCTTGAAGATCGCAAGTAGACACTTGCTTGAAGAGCCAAGGAGAGGACATTCATTGAAGATCACACAAGCAAAGCAAGAAAGTAAGATTCAAGCAAAACAAGCTAGAATTTGAAGATTGGAAGACCCCTCAAGTTGACTTGGTATGTGGCTAATTTTTGAGTTCTTGTCATGAGCACTATTTCACATGGTTCACCTCTAGAGTTCATCACCTTATTCCTATTCAAAATACCCTACTTGTCTCATATTCTATGTCTCCGCTTCATATCCCTTGGCAAATTTGGCAAATAGCCTTTTCTCTAGTCAAAACATATCATTCATGCACCATTCTTACATCACACACTCATTACGCCACCACCATCTTGAAAAAGCAAAAAATTCCACTGAATTTGGCCTCTCCCATGATCTAAGATCATATTCTCTCTCTAAAAGTCAAATTAGAGAGAGAAAGTGCACAAATTCCCAAAATGAGCATAAAAAAGGCATTTTAATTAAGTTGTTGCACAAAAGTTGCAAGCTTATGTGCACTAGTGCCAAATTGATCCATGTCACCATCCATAATTGCCAAATCACCATCCACATCACCACCAAGCTTGCCATGTCATCACATACACGTCACCCTACATAAAAATTCGGTCTTTCAAAATTTGATCTAAGTAAAGTCATTTTGACACTTAGGGGGACATGTCATCGTTACATTGTGCCACATCATCACTAATGCCTCCACATCATCCTACACGTGTCACACACATCATTTCCGCCTCACAAAAAAGTTTTGACTAGGAAAAAAGACATTTTGCCAACTTGTTTGACACATCATCATCCCATATTGCCATGTCATCCTTTATTTGCCAACTCACCATACCAACTTGTCACATCATCATATTTTGCCCCATGTTGAGTTAAAAAAGCCAAATATTAATTTTGCAAAAACGATTCGTCTATACCATAGAGCATCAAAAAGATTCCATGTACAAAAAAAAGTTTAAAAAAGGACCTTGTTTTGACCTTCATTTTTGAGTCCTTGGGAATCGTGCCAAGGTTAAAAAAATAAAAAAAAATTCCTATCTACCCCCCCTGAAATTTTGACAGTTTTGGGAATGCCAAGTTTGCATATCCATATCTTGGGATCCGTGCACTAAAACTTATTCAAACTTGGAATAGTGAGAGAACAGTAGTAGAGGATACTTGGTATTTAATTTCAGGATTTTTGGAAGCTTCCTTTGCTTACTATGGATTTTTGAACAAGCAGACTTGAAACAGACAATTTTCAATGAGTGTATCAGAAATCTTGAAACTTTTGGAACAGCCAACTTTGGGGATCTGTAACTTGAGATGAGAAAGTCCTAAAATCATGAAACGTGTACTGGGGTAAGATGGATAGGAAAGCATGCACATGACAAAGTTTCAGAATTTTTGGATAAGCAGTTGGAAATCTATGGATTTTTGAAAAGGCACACTTGGAAGAGGAAATTTCAATGACTGTCTCAGAAATTTTTACAGTTCTAGAACAGCCAACTTTGCAAAGCCATAACTATGGATTTATGAGTGCTAAAATCATGAAATCTGTTTTGAATGAAAGATGAATAGCAAGAGAGTCATGGAAATTAAACTCAGATTTTTTGGAGATATAGTTTGCATATGGGGCATGGCTAAACTTGCAGACTTGGGACAGTGAAATTTCAGTGCACATATCAGGGATTTTGCTCAAAAATCAGAAGATTTGCATGAAACAACTTAAATATCATAGCATCTATTTGAACTTCATAACAATGCCAAGGTAGTATTATATCAGAATATCAAAGGAACAGTTGGAAATCTATGGATTTTTGAAAAGGCAAACTTGGAAGAGGAAATTTCAATGACTGTCTCAGAAATTTTTACAGTTCTAGAACATCCAACTTTGCAAAGCCATAACTATGGATTTATGGAAATTAAGCTCAGATTTTTTGGAGATATAGTTTGCATATGGGGCATGGCTAAACTTGCAGACTTGGGACAGTTAAATTTCAGTGCACATATCAAGGATTTTGCTCAAAAGAAAAAAAAAATTGCATGAAACAACTTGAATAGCATCTATTTGAACTTCATAACAATGCCAAGGGTAGTATTATATCAGAATCTCAAAGGAAATATGAAAATACATCAAGAATTTGGATTTTTTTGCTCAAGGCATGTCAAAAAACTGAAATATGGAAGCTATTCTTCAAGTAAGAGCCCTCAATCCTTCTTTCAGAGCCAAGTCGACATGTTCTTCATGCCCCAAGCTTCCCCTTCTTCTCTGATAGCCTCGAAAAGCCCCCTTTTTCTCATCCCTTTTTTTGGTTGATTCTTGGTAAAATCCGTGGCTTTTGTTTGTTTTTAGTGCATGGGTCTGTTTCTTGGCTTGGATCCAGGCATTTCGGGACCAATGAACCTTGAGGGGTCTTCCAAACTCTAACAAGAGGTCTTCAATTTAGGCTCAAATCTTCTTGCTTGAATCTCAACTTTCTTGCCATACTTGTATGATGCTCAATCAATGTTCTCCCTTGGTTCTTCATCACAAATGTCACCTAAGAGTCTTCAAAGGTAGATGTCTTCAATTATGTTGCTTGATTAGCTCATGCACACATGTGTCAAACCAAATGTTAGTCAAAGGTGTAGTTCATGCAAGTGGCTCTTCTATGCTGCCAAAATGTGGCAGCATCATGCCAAACAAAGAAGGATAGGCTGGTCCCCCAGCCTCTTGAACTAGATGTGGATTCACAAGAGCCCTTGATGGTTGCCAATGTGGAAAAATGGTTGGCAACATGGGTTTTCATGAGAAAGAGAAGCAAGGTAGTATGGTAGGTAGGCCAAATGATGTGCAAATGATCATGGAACTATGAATGTGGTGGACCTGCATGACAAATGAATGTATGATTAGCAAAATAGAGGTGATATATGGAGGCATGATGGTAACTTGAGATGAATGGTTGGGAATGATGTGTACATGGTGTGGACATGATGGGACTTATGAATGATATGATAAGAAGAAGGATACACGTGAGCACATAATATGGACATGATGGGACATATGTGTACATGGCAAATAAGATGTACAGATGGAACAGGATGTGGAAACATGGCAAATGAGACGTGCAGATGGAAAAGGATGTGGAAATATGGCAAATGAGATGTGAAGATTGAAAAGGATGTGGAAACATGACAAATGAGATGTGCACATGGTGTGGACATGATGGGATGGTAGCAATATGATAGAATCAGCTATGTATGATCTGTTCACATGTGCAAACATGTTCTGATGATGAGCACATGTATTACTATAGCACCAAAGTAAAGTCTTGCTTTGGACTACAACATGGAATGGTACATGCTTCAGCCAACTCCAACTCTGTCAAATATGCATTCTCCAAATAGTAGGTTGCAGATAACTTGTGTTTGCATCAAGATAAGTGGCAAAACAATCTGCCACAATGCTATGGCCTGCTCAAAGATGATTGTACTAGCATACAAAAGTGGCAAATCTGATGCAACATAGTAATACCTGCTTTGTTGGCATGATCCAATCAACTTGCTGTTCTCAAATGCTGAAAAGGACCTTGGATATTCATGTTTTGCTGCTGCACATTTGGATAAGATGTTGCTCAAGTCTGATTTCTCAAGTTCAACTACATTGTCATGCTCAAAACTAGTCAAAAAATTAACTTCTTCATGCTCAACCACACATGGGACTGACTCCTTATCATTTTCAGACTCTTTTGGACTGCCACAAAGCTGAAATTTAGGACTGATCAGATCTGCACAAGCTTCATATGCTATCACATCATCTAAAACTTGCATTTTTAACTCAAAAGTTTGCTTCAAATCATCCAAGAAAGCATAATTCTCCAATTGAGGCATGTGCAAATCATCCTCACTTGAGTTTTCAGCTGATACACATGTTTCAAAAGTAAAAACTTCATAATGTGAGCTGCTATTATGACTGTCATGGCATTCAAGTCCCTGGAACTTATTTTTGGAGCATTGAAATAGTGAGAGATCAATGTTTCCCACTTCTAAATGGTTCATAATCATCCTCAAATGCTTGAATGGTATAAAAATTCTCATACTCAGGGCTGCTCATGCATTCAACACTCTTTTCTTCATGGCAATGCTCAAACTCAACAACATCATACAAGAGAACATGCTCAAACTGCTCAACCATATGAGATGTGATAAGACTTACCTCATTAGCAATCAAAACCTCTGATCCATGTGCATTCTTTAGGGTGTCATGGCTGGCCTTATGTGAATCACCTTCAAAACATGCAAATCTTGGATTTATATGACTGCTAACGTGCTCTAACTCCTGCAAATCAGATTTGGCAATGGTATCCAAGAAAGAAAACACCTTGGGAACATCATGAGGTACCTTTTTGTCACATGAATATGCTGAATTACTTACTGTCATGACTGATTCTTGCTGTAATTTTCCATGGCCGCAAAAAAAGAGAGACATACTATCATCCAAGCATACCTCATCTTCTTCCATTTTCTCCTCCAAGGTTTCCCTTTGATCTGAGTTTATCTTTCTTTCACATATGAGAGATTTAATATCAAGAGGCTGCTCATAAACATCATGCTTTTGAAGATACGTCAAAAGATCATCTATTTCCAAAGCTTTTTCAAAGGCTTGTTGTATAGAATAGAAGATACCTTTATGAAAGCATTTCAGCATTTTCTTGTAAACATTGAAATGTGATCTAAAACCTTGCACAAAGTAAACAAGCAAATGAAGAGTAGGCCATTCCACTTTGTACCTTTTGCACTTGAACATGTAGGCATGAAATCTTTCTACGAAACTTGGCACCCCTTCATTCTTCCTCAAAACAATTGTTGGCAGCTCTTGAATGACCTCTTGTGTGGTTGGCACCCCAAATCTCTTGATGAAGTTCCTTTTGAGTTCATCCCAATCATGTACCTCGCAAGCCTTTTGGTACTCAAACCAATGGCTTGCTTCCTCTTTCATGCACCTGCCAAATACATTGTTGCCCCCAAAGGGCAACACACTAATTGATTGGTTTATTTGTTAAAGTTAGGAAGGCTAAGTCAAGGGAAAACTTGGTAGTCAACATTGGTATGAAGGTCAAAGGACACTTATCTTCAAGGTCAACTCTCATAAGGAATACTTCATTTGAGGTCAAAGCTAGTCAAAGAGGTGCTGGGTTAAAGAAGATTGGAAGATGTTTTTTGAAGATTGGAAGTTAGAGTTTGGAAGACCCCATGGTACTTGATTCCACCCCTAGGCCATTTTTACCCATGTTTACACTCTAGTTCCATCTCTTTGAAATCTCCTAGCCATTTTTCCCTAAACTTATTTCCCTTTTGCTCACTCTTGCATACCCTACCATACCTTGCCTAATTTCTTCTTTTCAATGCATCCTTATTCTTCCATAAGTCATTCTCACCATTGCCCTCCATATCTTTTACCCCCTCTTTCTCCCTTTCTACTTCCTATGCCATATTTTTGTAAATTCTCTTAGCCTAATTCTTCTTGCCACCTTTTGCACCCCTATGCTCATCTACTATTGTGCCATAAGAAGCCATGTTGTATGACTACCCTATGGAATATTCCTCACTATGATGCCCAAACTTGGCATATTCCCAAAAAATTAGGGTTGCTATTGCCTAGGTGACCCAATTCTTAAATTATCTCATGAGTGACCTTTTAAAACCATGGCCAGGCTTCTCAAAATTATAAAATACGGCATATTCCGGGTTTATACCTCACGAAATACGGTCACCGTATCGCGCGAATTCTCAGAAAATACAGCTGCTCTGACCTAAATCTGGAAATAAGCTTAAATCACGCCGGAATCGAATTCTTAAGCTTTAAAAACTGCCTAAACCTGGACTCCTGCTCTCAAGCATCATATTAAGCCTAAATCTAAGCACTAAGATGCCGGAATCATTAAATCTGAACATATATACCTGGGGATCATTGACAGAAGTTTTTCGAAGGCCCAGACGCATCAAACCTCGACATTGATACATGCTGAGCATGATCTGAAGACGTTCTTGAAGTCTCTGAGTGTTCCACAGTTTAATCTGAGAAGATTGGACTGATATTATTGATTTGATATTATTATTGACCTCCTAAACTACATTATTGATTGATCTATGTGCCTGAGATTCTCATTCACCCTGTATTACCTTCATATCAATGAAAATTGATTGTTAAGTGTTCAAAAAGTCTACTGTCATGATCCTTTAGTATTTTTGCATCACAAACATTTTTACAGTAAAAGATTCCCTTATATTTTCCCTCGCATATGACCATCCGCACTTCATCTCCCATCTTATTTGCACCTGTGCACAAAAAATCTCGAAAAATTCCATTCCAAACTCAAGTCACCATTTTTTGCATTACCCCGATACAAATTTAGACCGAGATCCACAAAAAGTGCCAAAAAAAATAGTTTTAGTGATTCAAATCATGATTTGACGAAATGCACCTTTACCTTCGAAGTCTAAATAGCATCTTAGTTTTGGAATTTCCTCAAATTTCAACCTACAACTCAAGTTATAAAACTCTGAGCTCTGTTTTCAGTTTTGACTGGTATTGACCAAAATTTGACCCAACTTTGAGATCGAATATCTTACAAATTAGAACTTCGAGACTTGGTCAAGATCTTTTACCCTACTACTTCCACAACTTTCCCCGAACAAGTCACAAATATCCGACCTTGAAAATCAATCGCATATGGGATCTGTACCGATTTGAGTAAAGGGTCCAAATTCCAGAATTGGGAAAGGTATGAGAACTCTGTAACTGAGCTTTTTCTTTGAAAAATTCTTGTGTAGATTGATCACCTTAAGTGATCTGGAGGTTCTAACCCCAACTTGAGTAAAAACTCAAGTTGGATTCTTGTGTTTGACTCTCTAAGCCAGGTTGAGAGTCAACATACATCAATCTTTTCTCCTCTTCTCTTACCATAATCATCAAAATAGTCTTCAAATCTACAAAGATAAAGTTCAGGTTCTTCAAGACCATGATAAAGAGGTGCTGGAATTGGAAAGATCACATCAACTTGTATGGGAATTGAACTAACGCAACCTTTTCTCCTTGAGAAGCTTGCTCCATCACATTATCAAAACTTTAGGCACTCAAAGACCATCAAGAATACTCTGAACATCAGAAACATGCATGCTTAATTCCTCAATAGCCACGAGAATGTCTACCAGGAAAGGATCTCGGTAGAACCTCCAAAATGTTGAAGGTGTTCCTGGCAAAACCTTCAACCTCAGTGGTTTAGAACCTCCAGATCACTTAGGGTGATCAATCCTCAAAGCAAATGATGGATTAGAATGGAGCAAATTGCAAAAGTTCAACTGTCCCTGAAATTTTGACAGTTTTGGGAATGCCAAGTTTGCATATCCATATCTTGGGATCCGTGCACTAAAACTTATTCATGAGAGAACAGTAGTAGAGGATACTTGGTATTTAATTTCAGGATTTTTGGAAGCTTCCTTTGCTTACTATGGATTTTTGAACAAGCAGACTTGAAACAGACAATTTTCAATGAGTGTATCAGAAATCTTGAAACTTTTGGAACAGCCAACTTTGGGGATCTGTAACTTGAGATGAGAAAGTCCTAAAATCATGAAACGTGGACTGGGGTAAGATGGATAGGAAAGCATGCACATGACAAAGTTTCAGAATTTTTGGATAAGCAGTTGGAAATCTATGGATTTTTGAAAAGGCACACTTGGAAGAGGAAATTTCAATGACTGTCTCAAAAATTTAATTTTTACAGTTCTAGAACAGCCAACTTTGCAAAGCAATAACTATGGATTTATGAGTGCTAAAATCATGAAATCTGTTTTGAATGAAAGATGAATAGCAAGAGAGTCACATGGAAATTAAACTCAGATTTTTTGGAGATATAGTTTGCATATGGGGCATGGCTAAACTTGCAGACTTGGGGACAAAGAAAATTTCAAAGGTACATATCGGGATTTTGCTCAAAAATCAGAAGATTTGCATGAAACAACTTGAATATCATAGCATCTATTTGAACTTCATAACAATGCCAAGGTAGTATTATATCAGAATATCAAAGGAACAGTTTGAAATCTATGGATTTTTGAAAAGGCAAACTTGGAAGAGGAAATTTCAATGACTGTCTCCGAAATTTTACTACGATTCTAGAACGCCAACTTTGCAAAAGCCATAACTATGGATTTATGGGTGCTAAAATCATGAAATTTATTTTGAATGAAAGATGAATAGCAAGAGAGTCATGGAAATTAAGCTCAGATTTTTTGGAGATATAGTTTGCATATGGGGCATGGCTAAACTTGCAGACTTGGGACAGTTAAATTTCAAAGGCATATCAGGGATTTTGCTCAAAAAGTAAAAAAAATTGCATGAAACAACTTGAATAGCATCTATTTGAACTTCATAACAATGCCAAGGGTAGTATTATATCAGAATCTCAAAGGAAATATGAAAATACATCAAGAATTTGGATTTGTTTGCTCAAGGCATGTCAAAAAACTGAAATATGGAAGCTATTCTTCAAGTAAGAGCCCTCAATCCTTCTTTCAGAGCCAAGTCGACATGTTCTTCATGCCCCAAGCTTCCCCTTCTTCTCTGATAGCCTCGAAAAGCCCCCTTTTTCTCATCCCTTTTTTTGGTTGATTCTTGGTAAAATCCGTGGCTTTTGTTTGTTTTTAGTGCATGGGTCTGTTTCTTGGCTTGGATCCAGGCATTTCGGGACCAATGAACCTTGAGGGGTCTTCCAAACTCTAACAAGGGGTCTTCAATCTAGGCTCAAATCTTCTTGCTTGAATCTCAATTTTCTTGCCATACTTGTATGATGCTCAATCAATGTTCTCCCTTGGTTCTTCATCACAAATGTCACCTAAGAGTCTTCAAAGGTAGATGTCTTCAATTATGTTGCTTGATTAGCTCATGCACACATGTGTCAAACCAAATGTTAGTCAAAGGTGTAGTTCATGCAAGTGGCTCTTCCATGCTGCCAAAATGTGGCAGCAACTTGTTTATCAAAAGCACATTGTAGACTAGATTACATCATATCCCACTCTGTAGGTCTAAATTCCAACTCATAACTAGGCTAACTTGCATTCAGGGTCAGTCAGTGCAAGCATTCAAGAGGTTTTGTGATTGCAAGGATTTTGTGATTTCAAGTGCATTAATAAAGAGTAATTCATCAAGGAAAAAAGCAGAAAAAGCTGGAAAAAAACATAAAAAAAGGCAATCTAAAATTGCTTTTTTCTCAGTTATCTCGCATATCTTTACGTTCTCAAGTTAAAATTCCATTCTCAAGGAAGACCATCCAAAAATTGATTTGTCAAAAGCTGCTTGCTGTTTTCTCACTATAACAGACTGTTTGCAATCTCGAATTTCAAGGCTTTCCTGCATCTGCTTTTGCAAAAGGAGTGTTTGATCCTTGTGTACAGACATTCCAGAGAGAGAATCAAGCGTCATAGCTCAAAAAAGATTCATATCTTCCGATCTGCAAAAAATTGCTCACGGCAAGGGATATTGACTCATTTTTTACCCAATCAGAAGTGCATATTTGAGTGGTCTCTTCAAATCTTTTGGCATCTGACTTTTGGCCTTGCATTCCTCAAGACTTTAAGTAGCTTTAACATTTGAAATCATGATCAGATCTTTCCTTGCTTGCAAATGGCATCATTCTTTCTGAGGCAGTCATTTTTCTGATTTGGGAAAGCAGATCTAAACTTGGGTTCAAGCTTTGTTTTTGGGATTTTCTCACAAAGAGTGGTTGCCTTAAGCAACCTGGAGGTTCTAAGCCATTGAGGTTGAAGGTTTGCCAGGAACACCTTCAACATTTTGGAGGTTACCGAGATCATTACCTGGAATTTGAACTCATGGCTCCCAGAAGAAATAATGAAACTTCTGAGCATGCTAAAGCACAAAAGAATCATGAAACCTCTGCTGCAGTACTAGAAGTAAGTATACAAGCAAATGCATGTATGCCTTTCCACTACTTTAAGTTGAATATGCCAATCCCTACTCCTACATTTGATCGAAGTATGAATGCCAATAACTTTTTGAAAACTTTTGATGAGTACTACCAGGAATATGGACACAAAAAGGATGTAAGTTCTCTAAATTCAAGAAGTGTTTTTAAAATGATGAAGTGAGAGCATGGTTGGAATATGTCATAAGTCTAGGAGCTAATTCATGGGATGAAATCGTTAAGAAATATTTGATTTTTGAGTTGCAATCCTTTCATATTAAGCATGGTGAGAGTGTGCACCAGTATGTAGAAAGATTCAATCTTTATCTTGTCAAGTGTCAAGTTAATCAAGTACCTAACCATACTTTGCATCTTGTAGCTTCATTCATAAGAGGTTTGAGCAGTAGACCAAGAATACACAGGAAAAGGCTCAAAATTCAAAAGCAAGAAGGATTTGACACAATACACGAGGCTTTTACAAAGGCTACTGAAATTGCTGACATGATTTCCTATCTTTCTGATGATGTGCACTCACCTCATGATCCTTTCTTTCCAGATTATGAGCAGGAGTACATAGGACCTGGACCAGTGCCAATCTATGATATTCAAAAAGACACGAAGAAATAAAAAATGGAAGATGCAGAAGGTCCTGTAGCTGATGTCAGGGTGAAATAACTGAAGTGTCTGAAGGTTTGGTTGAAGTTACAAAGCAGCTTCAAGAAATGAAGAGTTCCAGACCCAAGAAGAGAATATACCCTCCATGTGCTCATTGCTCAAGAAATACTCACTCATCATACTATTGTTGGTACAGACCTCGCATTAAGTGTGGTAAAAGAGGGCATTTTGGTAAAAAATGCCCCGTTTGTGCTTTCTGCAAAGCAGTAGGCCATTATGAAGATAGGTGCAGTGTTAAAGAATACTTTGCTGGACAAGAAAAGTCTAAAACTAATGAGCGAAGTGCTTCTGTTAGATTTATGCAGGAAAATGAAGAACAAGAAGAAATCATGGCTATTCATACAAGAGGGATGAATAACTCAAAAGATAAAGAGCAAGTGCAAGTGAATGAAGAGGCCAATGCACCCGAACACAAGAAAAACGAGCCAAATATGGTTGTACCTCCTCCACTTGTCAAAAATACTTGAAAAAGGATAAGGAGAGTGAGAATTTTGAATCTTTGCTTTTAAATTCCAAATTAGTATTGATTTGCTGACTTTACTGAAAATTGCCCCATCTTATAGAAGAAAGGTTCTAAAACTAACCAAAGATGAATTTGCTCTCACAAATCACATTGAGGAGCATGTCTTGACTCAAGAAGACTATGACCCAGGAGCTTTCACATGTGTGGCCAGAATGGGTAAAAAGATACTAACCAAAGTGCTGCTAGATGGAGGATCACCACTTAATGTCATGCCTCATCATATCATGAGATTGTGTGGTCTAGAAATTGACAAAAAAACTCGCATGGTGTTAAAATTATTTTCTAACACTAAAATTAATCCTATGGGAATAGTAAGCAATATGCCAATTGATGTAGAAGGAACTATTGTGGCTGCTAATTTTGTGGTTATTGCATTTGAAGGGATAGATGAGAAATCTGACATTTATGATCTGCTCTTGGGAAGAAAATGGTTATCAACAGTGGATGCAAGACCTGTATGGTCAAGAGGAGAATGTACCATATCAAATGGCAGAAAAAGGTAACACTCTACAACAAGGTGGGAGAATTTGAAGCGCTAAATTTCATTGAAGAAGATATTTTGGTGCCAAATCCTTGTGGAGAGTATGAACTTGCTGCATCTGAGCAAGTACCAGAGCCAAAACTTCCTATTGAGGTAAATTTGTCAAAAAGAGAAAGCTTTGCTTATTTATGGTTTCATGGTGGTGTTTCAAAAAGATTAAGTGTAGCCTCCTCTGCTGCAATTCTCAAGGACTCTTCAAATAGGTTGCTTGCCAAGGTAGGGAGGATTTTTCCTAACATTACTTCCAACATGGGAGAATACAGAGCACTGATAGCAGGACTGCAAGAAGCTAAGAATCTATGTATGAATAATATTGTCATTTTTGGGTGATTCACAACTTGTTTGCAGACAGGTGTTGGGGGAGTATCAAGCAAAAAATGAAGATATGATCTTGCTGAGAGACAAAGCTTTAGAAGAATTGGCAAGCTTCGAGTCTTGGAAATTGTGCCATGTGCCAAGAGAGCAAAATTGTGAAGCAGATGCATTGTGCAGAAGTGTCCTACTTGAACATCTGGCTGAGGGAGCAATCAAAGAGGAAGATTTGGAAAAAGATGACTTGCAGCAACTTTATCCAATCTTGGTAATTAATGCAAGTGAAGAAAAGCAGGTAAAAGAGGTAAAAGTTAATAAAAAGGGACAAGATCGGATTTTATATGTTGGAGACTTATTCAAAGAGGAATATGAATCTTTTGTTACTAAATTTTTTGATGAATGGAAATATGTGTTTTCTTGGGATTACAATGAATTGATTGGTGTTGACAAAGGCGTGTGAAAATTTGAGATAAAAATTAAAGAAGGTATGAAACCTGCTATGCAAAAACTGAGAAGAATAAATGCATATCTCCTTGGCCAATGCCTTTTGGACTTATGAATGCATCAGCAACATTCCGAAGAGTTATGGATACTATTTTCAAGGATATGCCTCCAACAGCATTTCGAGTTTTTCTAGATGATCTATGTTTAAGTACTTCTTGCAAAGATCATTTTGATTATCTAACCAAACTATTTGCTATGTGCAGAAAAGGAGGTGTGAACCTGAATCCCAAGAAATGTGTTTTCCTGTGCTCAAAAGGGGATTTGCTAGGACATGAAGTGTCTACCAAAGGCATTCAAGTTGCTGAAAATAAAATAGAGGCCTTGAAGAAGCTTGCTCCTCCCAAAACACTCAAACAAGTGAAAAGCTTCTTTGATATGACCAGTTTCTTAAGAATGTATGTTCCTCACTTTTCACACACTATAAGTTCTATTTCTAATCTCACAAAGGTTGGAAAATTTTCAAAGAATGAAAGCAAGCATATTTTGGTTGATTGGAATGAGACATGTCAAGAGTCTTTTGACAAGATTATAGATGCTATATATCGTTCTATTTTGCTAAAACATCCAGACTTTGAAAAGCCTTTCAAATCTTATATCAATGTCACAAAAAAGGCAATTGGCTTGTCATTACTTCAAGATGACAATATTATTTCCTTTGCAAGCAAAATGTGGTCTGATACTGAATTGAGATATCTTAAGAGTGCAGCTGCATTAATGTTCCTGATAGATAGGCAAGGCCACTTGCTGCAAAATAATCATACTCAAGTTTATATGAAGCAGAACCCCTTGTCTCTTCTATTTGCAAAAAAACAGCCAAAAGCTAAGTTGTGTAGATGGGCGTGCAAAATTCAAGCCTACAATATTAGTGTGAAAGTGGTGAACTTAGTTGAAAATCCTAGCTCTTATTTACCTTATGCTTTGTTTGAGCATGAAGATCAGGAGGGATTGAATGAAACTGATTATGTTACTAACTTGGTTACTTAAGAAAATTCAAGGAAAAATGCAAGAAGTTCAGGTTGATAGGAGAGGTCTTGTGCAAAGTTGATAAGGAAGGTGTGTTGCTGAGGTGTGTAGATCCAGAAGACGCCAAAATGATCATTGAAGCATGCCATGAAGGCATTTGTGCAGGACATTTTGCTGCTGATACAACTTCAAAATTTCTTTGAGGTCAGGGTATTTCTGGCCTACTCTTTTTAAGGATTATTATAATACCATTAAATGTTGTCACAAGTGCCAAATTTTTGGCAAAAGAGTGTTGCAACCAGCTCCCCTTACTGCCATAACCTCTCTAGGGCCATTTTAGACACGAGGACTTGAATTTATAGGTCCAATAGATCCTCCTTCATCAGCTCAGCATCAATTCATCCTTGTGGCCACATATTATTTTACAAAGTGGGTTGAAGCAGTCCCACTTAGAGAGGCAAATGCTTTTACTACATCAAGATTTCTCCATGAAAATATTTGTGCTAGATTTGGAATTCCTTTCAAAATTATCTCTGATAGAAGAACTCAATTCATGAATCAAACCATTGCTTTGCTGCTAGCTACTCTCAAGCTCAAGCATACCAAAAGCTCAACATACTACCCTCAAGGAAATGGTCAAGTTGAGTCAACAAACAAGGTTCTAAAGTCAATTTTGAAGAAAACCATTAGTATCTCTAAAAAGGATTGGGATTTGAAATTACATGATGCTTTATGGGCATATAGGACTACCATTAAAGCATCTAAAAAGCATACATCCTTTAGCCTTGTTTATGGCATTGAATCCATTGTTCCAATCAAGCTTGAGCTGCCATCTCTTAGGTTGGCCTATCGGATAAATTAGAAATGGAAGAGGGACTAAAAAGAAAGATGTGTGAGATTGATGCATTCTTGGAAGAACACATGTATGAAGCTGAAAAATGCAGTTCGATAAAAAAGCCAAAGACATAGCGAGATTCAAAGCTGCTCACAAGCTTCAAAGGTACCCTCAAAACGGTGAATTGGTGTTGACCCTCAACCTGGCTGGGAGAGTCAAACACAGAAGCCAACTTGAGTTTATGCTCAAGTTGGGTTAGAAACCTCGCATCACTTAAGGTGATCAATCTACACAAGAATTTCTCAAAGAAAAGCTCAAATATCAAGTATTCATACTTTTTCCAATTCAAGAATATGGGACCCTTACTCAAATTGATGTAGCTCTCATAGGTGGATTGATTTCCAAGGTCAAATGATTGTGACTTGTACGAAAAAAGTTATAGAAGCGAGCAAGGGAGAAAGATCTTGACCAAGTCCGAGTTCTAATGCGCAAGATATTCGATCTCAAAGTTGGGTCAATTTTTGGTCAATACCAGGTCAAGACTACGAGCATGATCTGAGCATTTTGTAACTTGAGTTCAAGAGGGAATTTTGAGAAATTCCAAAACCAGGTGAAGTATAGGTCACAAAGGTGAGGGGCATGTAATCAAATCATATTTTGGATCATTCAAACTATTTTTTTTTGCCACTGTTTTGTGAATAACAATCTAAACTTGTATCATCTGAAATGCAAAAAATGACAACTTGAGTTTGGAATGGTTTTTTTTTTTAAGTTTTGTGCACCTGAGGTGCAAATATGATGGGAAAAGAAGGGCAAGCGGTCATATGCAAGAAAAAAATGATGGGATATCTTCATCAGAAAAATGTTTGTGTGGCAAAATACTAAAAGATCATGACAAATCAACTTTTTAAGCATTTGGCGTGCAATTTTCATTGATATGAAGGTAATACAAGATGAATAGGGTCTCAGGATCATAAATCAATCATCAAAATATCTCGAGGTCATAGAATAATATCATAACAGGAATATCGGTCAATTTTTCTCAAATCGAATTGTGGAACACTCAGATACTTCATAAACGTCTTTAGATCATGCTCAGCATGTATCAATGTTGAGGTTTGATGCGTCTGGGCCTTCAAAAAACTTCTGTAATTTTTCCCTTGTATATAGATTTGGATTTGATGATTCCCGCATCTTAGGACTTAATTTTAGGCTTAATAATGAGATGCTTATGAGCGAATCCAAGAATAGGTAGTTGTTATAGTTTAGAATCCAATTCGGATTGATTAAGTAAGTTTCCAGGTTTAGGGTTGCCCAACTGTATTTTTCCTGAAGTTTCGCGATACGGTGGCCATATTTTTTGGAGTATATACTTGGAATATGCTGTATTTCGAAATTTTGAAAAGCTAGACTATGGTTTAAAAGGTGCCTCATAAAATGGTTAAGTTTGGATCATTTGAGGCAATGGCAACCCTAATTTTGGGAATATGCTAGGTCTAGATATCATGCTTGGAATATTCCATGGGGTAGATGGGTAACATGGGTATTTGAAGCACAATAGTGGGCAAAAAAAAAAAGGTATGAAATTTCAAACAAGAATTTGACTAGGGTATTTGCAAAGGTGTGACATGGGGATAAGAATGAGAAAAGGATATGAAATGGGAAAGCTCATCTCCTCGAGAGGGTCAAAAGGCATTAGGAAAAAAAAGGAATTAGGCAACCATGGTGTGATTGGCAAAAAAGGTGAGCAAGGGGGAGTATAGGTATGAGGAAAATATGACTAGGAAAATGTCAAAATGGGGGTAAGAATATGGATAAAAATGGCTAGGAGATGGAATCAAATACCATGGGGTCTTCCAAACTTTGTCTTCCAATCTTCAAAAAGCATCTTCCAATCTTCTAAACCCAGAATCTCATAAAGCATCCTTTGACTACTTTTGACCTCAAATAGAGTACCTTTCATGGGAGTTGATCTTGAATATTGGTGTAGACCCTTGAAGATTGATGTTGTTTGACCTTCACATCAATGTTGACTACCAAGCTCTTTTTGATTTGGTTTTTCCAAAATGACTTGACCTAACTTTAATACCTGAACCAACAGTTAGTATGTTGCCCTTTGGGGGCAACATCTTGCCAAAACAAGAAAATGGCTGGTCCCCCAGCCATAAAGGGTCTTCAACTTTGTACCAAAGTGTCTAAGTGGAGAATTATGGTAAAGAGAGTGTAAAGTGCAAGTGTTGATGGAATGGAGGTGATTGTGGTGGTGTGAGGGTGTGAGTGAGTGAAAAAAAGGTGAGAATGAGTGTGACTATGATAAGGTGGTGATGGAAATAGAGTGTATGAGGTGAGGTGAATGTGTAAATGTTGGGATCTCGCCAAAACAAGAAAATGTGTGAAAAAAAGGTAAGAATGAGTATGAATATGGTAAGGTGGTGATGGGAATGGAGTGTACAAGGTGAGGTGAATGTGTAAATGTTGAGATCTCAAAACAAAAAAATATGCCCCCGATCCTTTTAAAAAAGCAACTCCTGCCATGATGGTGAAGCTGAATTGCGAGAGTGCTTTTTTTGGGAATGAAAATAAGAATAAGGGGTCTAAATGGATAGCAGGGACCACTTATGGCGGATGAATAAAGATGAAGAAAGGATGCACCTATCATGGAAACATACAAACAAGTTAATCTTGATTTTGCAACTCTGCCATGATGGTGAAGTCAATTTGCAGAGTGCACATTTAGGGAAATAAAATGAGGAATACATGGCCAAATGGAGGGCAGGACCACAAATGAATGAGGCGAATGAGGATGGAAGAAGGGTGCCCTCAAGCAGAGTGACATTTGGCAATTCATTAGTGAAAATCCTTGTTTGGAGTTGTTTGATAGTTCATCCTTCATTCAAGCACTGCAAAATATAAACTCAATGAAAACATTAGTTCCAAACTCAAGACAAAGTAAAATCTAACCCATCTAATATTTAACCTTAATTTAACTTGTGTAAGTTCTAGAGTTATAAAAAGGGACAAGCATACATGCTATCCCAAGCATCTTTTCAGGTGGATAGTGTTGATAGGATTTGGAAGTGGCACCCTTGAAGTTAATTCCTTTAACCAATAAGAGTTGGTGCCCCAAGCAGGTTCCAAACCCTCATGGGACCTTCCCAAAGATTTTCAAACTTCACAATGAGTCTTCCTTGATTTATTCCATTTTAACTAACTCTCCCTGCCTTGAAAGTCCCTTTTTGTATCTTATGAGCGTTTTGAAAGCGCCCAAATCCGGCTTTTTTGTGAAGGTGATTAGCATTCTCCATCCATCCTATATCCTCCTCCTTCTAAATGCAGTATGTCCACCTTCCCGCAAGGCATATTCAAAAGGCAAACATAACTTCTAGGGCTAACCTTTAGAGATGGAAGCTCAAGTTCCAATCGAAGCACAACTTCAATGCCATATACTAAGTTAAAGGGTGTATGAGTGGTTGTCGCTTTAATGGTGACTCTATAGCCCATAGAGCATCCACCGTTTGACATGCAATCCCTTTGATTATCATCCACTTGTTTTTCTCGCGAAAATGCTTTTCAAAACTTTATTAGTAAACCGCTGACCATTACCTTTGGGGATAGTAGGAGGAGCTCTTGGTATGTTTTGACCTTAAGAATAGTCAACAAATTAGTAATAACTTCATTCACAAAGGGAGTACCTCTATCGAATGCAATTGTAGAGGAATACCAAACCGCACAAATATACTCATGTAAGAACTTTGTTGTTGTAATGGCATTAGCCCTCGCTTTTAAAGGAATTATTTCCACTCTTGGTAAAATAATCAGAGCTACAATAATGTGCTGATGTTGTCCCTCGTATAAGTTAATAGGGCTAATAAAATCTAGTCCCATATTTGGAAGGTCCTGGAGAAAATGATAGGATTTAATGCAGTCAGGAGAAGGATCCTTTTTACCAAATTTTTGGCACTTGTGGCAAGATTTTATAGCAAGATAACAATCTTTAAATATTAGAGGCCAATAATCTCCGACCGAGAATTTTCTTGGCGGTAGTATCTCCAGCAAAATAGCCTCCACATACTCCTTCATGCATTTCTCTAATGATCGAGCAGATTCGCTCTTCATTGACGCACCTCAAGAATAGTCCATCCTGACTGACTTTACATAGAACATCATTAATCATTCTAAATTGCCTACATTTTTTCTTTTTCTTTTTTTGCTGGCTCAAGTCAGTCCCCGAGGGCATCTCCTTGAATTGTAGAAAAGAACATTTTGCCCAGTAGCTGCCTATCTTGTTGGTTATGCTCTTCATTTTCTCGGGCCGCAAATAGCTAAGGCATCCACAAAGTCAACAACCTCCTACCGCATCCTCGTGATCAAAGAAAATGTAAGGTAAAAAAGACCTGACTCTTCACCTGATGCAACTCCTTAATAGAAACATCAAAGGTTTGTAGCTTACAAGCCCACCCTCTGAATTTTTAAGGTTTTGAAGTAGCCTTACTAAATAACAACCCCATTGGTTTTGCTTCATATAAACTTGAAATGTAACTTTTCAATAAAGGTGTGACTTTTTGTCAATAAGGAACATAAGAGCAAAGATCACTCTTTCCATTCTAGTGTATTTTTCTTCATTGAACTCCACTTGCTTGTTGACAAAAGCTATGGTATGCTTGTCCTAGAATAGCTAGGCCTATGGCCTTTCTAGTGATAATAATGTAAACTTCAAATGGTATATCCAAATCGGCTTTTTTAAAAAGAGTAGCCTCACAAATGGACTTTATAAGTAACTCAAAGACTCTTGGCAATCCCGATGACCATGTGACAGGGGACATACTTGCTCTCGTGATTTAGAAATCCTACCTATCCTTTGTCGTGTTTAGAAATATGACTTATAATATGAGCAAAAATTAAGAATATACATCCTAAGAAAACTAGTCATGCCAATAAAACTTTTGACCCCGCCTGTGTTCTTGGGGGTACTAGTTTTTGAGAGCTTCAACCTTTCTTGTCACTTTATATACCATTGTTGGACACTTCATGCCCCAAAAGTTGCCCTTTTTGGATGCAAAAAGATACATTTCTTTTGGGTTGAGGTTGACTCCGGAGTCTCCTCAAGACAAAGAGCATATTTTGCAAGCAAATTCCAAATGACTAGTAGGGTGAGATCCTTAGCAAAGGTCATCCAAGTAAACTCTGAATTTTGAGGAGACATAGGTCTAAAAATAACATCCATATAGCTCTGTGGAAAGTGGCTGGTGCATTCATTAATCCAAAAGGCATTCTTCTCATTGCATAAGTTCCCCAAGGGTAATAAAAAGGTTTTGGTTGATCTTCCTCCCAATGCTAATTTGATTAAATCCCCGAGAATCCATCCAAAATGAGTAGACCTCTTTTCTGCTACAACATATAAGAATTTCTTTTAAAAAAAGGCAAGGATAAGCAGGTCTTTGATGGTGGCTTTATTTGAGATCTCGATAATCAATCAGATTCTTAAAGGCACCCTCTTTTTTCTACAGTACAATGCAAGATACCCATTACTCGGATTTATGATTTCAATAATAACACCTGCATCTAACATTTTATCAACTCATCCTGATTAATCCCACCAATGAGGCATTAATTCTTTTTAGCTTTTTGAATATGTGCTTACATCCCTCTTAATCTTGATTTCGTTAGCATACCTCAGCTTTAGTCTGATGAGCTTTCCAGAATAATCCAGGGCAAAAGAAATCCTTCGCTTCTTCAAAAACATTTTGTATATTTTCCCTATTCGATATTCAATCAAATCCTATTAAGCGAGGAGTTTCTAGATCTTACCATTTTTATGTTGCAATCTCTTAGAGTGCTCTTGCTGATGCATTGATGGTTAAGATAGGACAAGTGCTATCACTAGCATCAGATCTTCTTACGGAACAGCTCCTTCCAGTTAAATGTGACATGTGATTTCTCTACATAAAGGCATCAGCTTCCACATTTTCTCTCTTGGTATGTAGGTGGGAGGATTTCCCATGAAGCCATTCAGAAATTATCCCATTACTTGTTTTTTTAGAAGACTCATATGCATTTTGTTTGATAATCTCGAGCTTATCTACAAATCAATTTGTGAGTCACCATAAAATGTGAATATTAGCAATATCCGCTGCTTTAGCCTCCTGGGAGCCTGTCAAAGCCTTATATTACGCTACATTATAAGTCTTGTGACTTGGGAAAGATTCTTCCTCACTTTGGCTAAATTTGTGAGAAGAATCTTCAAAATAGCGATAGATGATCTGTCTTTAGTTTTTAGAAATACCTCCATCAAACCATAGAAATCACAGTGGTCCTTATGTGAAGTGTACACTCATAATAAGAAGGAACCATTTCGCCCTTTCCTTAGGTCTTGTTATTTTTATCTTTATCCAGACCCCAAAAGGTTTCTTCAATTGACATTTCATATCAAAGTTTACCTCTCTTCTTTGGAGCCACCGGAATATCTTGAGACCTAAATTGTGGCCGGTTTGAGAACCATTGGAGATTCATTTTCTCCATGAGACAGTGGTCTAGCATCCCACCGATGACTAACCATCTTCTCCTAAGTAGATCATAGATGTGATTCATCCCTACTCTTCAAAAGCGCTACTACAATAAAAGTTAGCCTCTGATTATGCCCTCTGTATTACTTGAGCACCTTAATTACCACACCAATAGGGGTAATCACCAGCATTATAAAAGATCTTAATAATATAGAAGCTTTCTTGTCCACCTCAAACCACATTTTTCCATGTGATATATGGCATGTTGAAATCTTGAGAATCCCCATCCAAATGCCATTTGAGAAGGTATAACCTCCTAAGCGGTGAACATGCCAATTTGGTCTTCTTCATTGTACTAGAACAAAGGTTAGTGGCATCGATGAAATTCACACAAAGCATTTAATATCTCCACCACCAATTGCTGCATTACTCTTTTCCTTCACCATAATAGGTGCAATCTTTGGCAATGTGAAAGATCCACACACTTACTTTGGAATTTTAAACTGAAAACATCTTCATCCAAAGTCTTGATCACTTTCTTACCATATTTTCTTGGTGGAGCTATTATTTGGCGGTGGTCCACCCGCGGTGGTGAAGACCTATGATGGAATGCCCTGCTTGATTCAGCATGTACATGGGCCATTCATGCTTCCACGCCACCATAACTTTCTTGATTTACATGAACCATTGGCACGAATAAATCTTATGGAGTACTTGGTTGAAGCCAAATCCTCACTTGAGGGAAGTTTAGAGCTCGGTCTCTTTTCTTTTCTGTAGCAAAATATTCCTTAGCGGCCACCTAACATCGATTATGACCGCTTCTTTACAAAGAACAAACGGGGACATTTCCTTTCCAAGTGGCCTTTTCCTGTTGCATTTAGGACACACTTGCCAATAGCAAATTTCTGATGGATGAGAATTCCTATTACCAGCCAGATACATTGAGGTAAGTTTACACCTTCTTGCAGCCCTTGAGTTCAACCAATTGTTTGGATATCACTAAAGCAGTAACATAGATAAGTCGGCTTGACCTACGCAACTTGAAATTAGCTTCCTCCTCTTTGGAACTTTCTTTCAACTGTGGCATAAAGCTGGAATGGAAGGTGATGATCATAATATGCATGATGCTTATCGAATTAAAAGGATCATGGCTATGGTGAGAAACATGATGCTTAATGGACAAAGTAGAGAACGCTTGAGTTGGTCGATGGTTTTGGCAAAAGCTTTAACTATATAAAACAAATCAACTGACAGCTTGGAACTTGAGCGACTTCCTTTGGATATCACGGTCTTCTTTCCAAAGCCATTACCTGATGGCTTAACGATAACTAAAAAAAAGGGAGGTTGGGATTATGGCATGCTATTTGACACTGCTCCCGCCAAATGTACTTCGACCTTTCTGTCTTGATTCACACTCTCTGTATTGCTTGAATAGCACATCTATTTGAACTTCATAACAATGCCAAGAGGTAGTATTATATCAAGAATCTCAGGAAATATGAAAATACATCAAGAATTTGGTTGTTTTGCTCAAGGCATGTCAAAGCTGGAAATATGGGAAGCTATTATTCTTCAAGTAAGAGCCCTCAATCCTTCTTTGAATGAAGTCGACATGTTCTTCATGCTTAAGCTTCCCCTTCTTCTCGATAGCCTCGAAAGCCCCCTTTTCTCATCCCTTTTTTGGTTGATTCTTGGTAAAATCAGAGTGGCTTTTGTTTGTTTTTAGTGCATGGTTCTGCATTTCTTGGCTTGGATCGAGGGCATTTGGGACCAATGAACCTTGAGGGGTCTTCAAACTCCTAACAGGGGTCTTCAATCTAGGCTCAAATCTTCTTGCTTGAATCTCAATTTTTCTTGCCATACTTGTATGATGCTCAATCAATGTTCTCCCTTGTTCTTCATCACAAATGTCACCTAAGAAGGTCTTCAAAGGTAGATGTCTTCAATTATGTTGCTTGATTAGCTCATGCACACATATGTCAAACCAAATGTTAGTCAAAGGTGTAGTTCATGCAAGTGGCTCTTCCATGTTACAAAATGTGGCGAACAGCATTATCAAAAGCACATTGTAGACTAAGATTTACATCATATCCCACTGTAGGTCTAAATTCCAACTCATAACTAGGCTAACTTTGCATTCGGGGTCGGGCCAAGGTAAAAGCATTCCAAGAGGTTTTGTGATTGCAAGGATTTTGTGATTTCAAGTGCATTAAAAAGAGTAATTCATCAAGGAAAAAGCGAAAAATTTGGGAAAAAACATAAAAAAGGCAATCTAAAATTGCTTTTTAGGTTATCTCGCATATCTTACGTTCTCAAGTTAAAATTCCATTTCTCAAGGAAGACCATCAAAAAATTGATTTGTCAAAAGTCGCTTCTTTACATTTTCTCACTATAACGGTATTTTGCAATCTCGAATTTCAAGACTTTCCCAAGACTGCTTTTGCAAAAGGAGTGTTTGATCCTTATTAATGTATTATTCCGAGAGAGAATCAAGCGTCATAGCTCAAAAGATTCTATATCTTCGATTCTGCAAAAAAATTGCTCAAACGAGGGATATTGACTCATTTTTTACCCAATCGAAGTGCATATTTGAGTGGTCTCTTTAAATCTTTTGGCATCGACTTTTTGGCCTTGCATTCCTCAAGACTTTAAGTAGCTTTAACATTTGAAATCATGATCAAGATCTTTCCTTGTTTGCAAATGGCATCATTCTTTCGCTGAGTCATTTTACGATTTGGGAAAGATCTAAACTCGGGGTTCAAGCTTTGTTTTGGGATTTTCTCACAAAGAGTGGTTGCCTAAGCACCCTGGAGGTTCTAAGCCATTGAGGTTGAAGGTTTGCGAGGGAACACCTTCAACATTTTGGAGGTTAAAGGATCATTACCGGAATTTGAACTCATGGCTCCCGGAGAAATAATGAAACTTCCAGGCATGCATGCTAAAGCACAAAGAATCATGAAACCTCCTGCGGTACTAGAAGTAAGTATACAAGCAAATGCATGTATGCCTTTCCACTACTTTAAGTTGAATATGCCAATCCCTACTCCTACATTTGATGAAGTATGAATGCCAACTTTTTTGAAAACTTTTGATGAGTACTACGAGGAATATGGACACAAAAAGGATGTAAAAGTTCTCTAAATTCAAGAAGTGTTTTTAAAATGATGAAGTGAGAGCATGGTTGGAATATGTCATAAGTCTAGGAGCTAATTCATGGGATGAAATCGTTAAGAAATATTTGATTTTTGAGTTGCAATCCTTTCATATTAAGCATGGTGAGAGTGTGCACCAGTATGTAGAAAGATTCAATCTTTATCTTGTCAAGTGTCAAGTTAATCAAGTACCTAACCATACTTTTTGCATCTTGTAGCTTCATTCATAAGAGGTTTGGTGATAGACCAAGAATACACTGGGAAAAGGCTCAAAATTCAAAAGCAAGAAGGATTTGACACAATACACGCAGGCTTTACAAAGACTCTTTCACCAGAAATTGCTGACATGATTTCCCTATCTTTCATGATGTGCACTCACCTCATGATCCTTTCTTTCCAGTTATGAGCCCGAGAATTACATAGGACTGGACAGTGCATAATCTATGATATTCAAAGACCGCGAAGAAAAAAAAATGGAAAATCACGAAGAGGTCCTTAGAAATATGTCGAGGGTGAAATAACTGAAGTGTAAAGGTTTATTGAAGTTAAAGCAGCTTCAAAAAGAAATGAAGAGTTCCGGACCCAAGAGAATATACCCTCCATGTGCTCATTGCTCAAGAAATACTCACTCATCATACTATTGTTGGTGCCGGACCTCGCATTAAGTGTGGTAAAAAGAGGGCATTTTGGTAAAAATGCCCGTTTACCTTGCTACGCAAAGCAAGAGGCCATTATGAAGATAGGTGCGCAGTGGTAAAAGAATACTTTCTTTGGACAAGAAAAGTCTAAAACTAATGGCCGAAGTGCTTATTAGATTTATGCAGGGAAAATGAAGAACAAGAAGAAATCATGGCTATTCATACAAAGAGGGATGAATAACTCAAAGATAAAGAGCAAGTGCAAGTGAATGAAGAGGCCAATGCACCGAACACAAGAAAACGAGCCAAATATGGTTGTACCTCCTCCACTTGTCAAAATACTTGAAAAAGGATAAGGAGAGTGAGAATTTTGAATCTTTGCTTTTAAATTCCAAATTAGTATTGATTTCTTTGACTTTCTTGAAAATTGCCCCATCTTATGAAGAAAGGTTCTAAAACTAACCAAAGATGAATTTTGCTCTCACAAAATCACATTGAGGAGCATGTCTTGACTCAAGAAGACTATGACCGGGGAGCTTTCACATGTGTGGCGAATGGGTAAAAGATACTAACCAAAGTCTTTGCTAGATGGAGGATCACCACTTAATGTCATGCCTCATCATATCATGAAGTATTAGTAGTAGTCTAGAAATTGACAAAAAACTCAAGCATGGTGTTAAAATTATTTTCTAACACTAAAATTAATCCTATGGGAATAGTAAGCAATATGCCAATTGATGTAGAAGGAACTATTGTGGGCTGCTAATTTTGTGGTTATTGCATTTTGAAGGATAGATGAAATCGACATTTATGATCGCTCTTGGGAAAAAATGGTTATCAACGATTGGATGCAAGACACGTATGGTCAAGGAGAATGTACCCATATCAAATGGCGAAAAAGGTAACACTCTACAACAAGGTGGGAGAATTTGAGCGCTAAATTTCATTGAAGAAGATATTTTGGTGCCAAATCCTTGTGGAAGTATGAACTTGTTTACATCGAGCAAATTACCGAGAGCCAAAACTTCCCTATTGAGGTAAATTTGTCAAAAAGAAAAAGCTTTGCTTATTTATGGGTTTCATGGTGGTGTTTCAAAAGATTAAGTGTAGCCTCCCTGCTTGCAATTCTCAAGGACTCTTCAAATGGGTTGTTTGCCAAGGTAGGGAGGATTTTTCCTAACATTACTTCCAACATGGAGAATCAGAAAGCAGCGATAGCAAGGATTGCCAAGAAGCTAAGAATCTATGTATGAATAATATTGTCATTTTTGGGTGATTCACAACTTGTTTTTTGGCAGTGTTGGGGAGTATCAAGCAAAAAAATGAAGATATGATCTTCTTGAGAAAAAGCTTTAGAAGAAATTGGTAAGCCGAGTCTTGGAAATTGTGCCATGTGCCAAGAGAGCAAAATTGTGAAGCGGATGCATTGTCTGCGAAGTGTCCTACCGGAACATGCGAGGGGAGGGAGCAAAGAGGGAAGATTTGGAAAAAGATGACTTTGCAACTTTATCCAATCTTGGTAATTAATGCGAAGTGAAAAAGCGTGTAAAAGAGGTAAAAGTTAATAAAAAAAAGGACAAGATCGGATTTTATATGTTGGAGACTTATTCAAAGAGGAATATGAATCTTTTGTTACTAAATTTTTTGATGAATGGAAATATGTGTTTTCTTGGGATTACAATGAATTGATTGGTGTTGACAAAGGCGTGTGAAAATTTGAGATAAAAATTAAAGAAGGTATGAAACCTGCTATGCAAAAGCTGAGAAGAATAAATGCATATCTCCTTGGCCAATGCCTTTTGGACTTATGAATGCATCAGCAACATTCAGAAGAGTTATGGATACTATTTTCAAGGATATGCCTCCAACAGCATTTCGAGTTTTTCTAGATGATCTATGTTTAAGCACTTCTTGCAAAGATGATTTTGATTATCTAACCAAACTATTTGCTATGTGTAGAAAAGGAGGTGTGAGCCTGAATCCCAAGAAATGTGTTTTCCTGTGCTCAAAAGGGGATTTGCTAGGACATGAAGTGTCTACCAAAGGCATTCAGGTTGCTGAAAATAAAATTGAGGCTCTGAAGAAGTTTGCTTCTCCCAAAACACTCAAGCAAATGAAAAGCTTCTTAGGTATGATCAGCTTCTTAAGGATGTATGTTCTCACTTTTCACACACTATAAGTTCATAATCTCACAAAGGTTGGAAAATTTTCAAAAAATGAAGGCAAACATATTCTGATTGATTGGAATGAGACATGTCAAGAGTCTTTTGACAAAATTATAGATGCTATATATATCGTTCTATTTTTTGCTAAAACATCCGGACTTTGAAAAGCCTTTCAAATCTTATATCAATGTCATAAAAAAGGCAATTATTTGTCATTACTTCAAGATGACAATATTATTTCCTTTGCAAGCAAAATGTGGTCTGATATTGAATTGAGATACCCTAGACTTGAGAAGAGTGCAACTGCATTAATGTTCCTGATAGGTAGGCCAGGTAACTTGCTGCAAAATAATCACACTCAAGTTTATATGAAGCAAAACCCCTTGTCCCTTCTTTTTGCAAAAAAGCAGTCAAAAGCTAAGTTATGTAGATGAGGCGTGCAAAATTTAAGCCTACAATATTAGTGTGAAAGTGGTGAGTTTAGTTGAAAATCCTAGCTCTTATTTACCTTATGCTTTGTTTGAGCATGAAGATCAGGAGGGATTGAATGAAAGCGGATTATGTTACTAACTTGGTTACTTAAGAAAATTCAAGGAAAAAATGCAAGAAGTTCAAGGGTTGATAGGAGAGGTACCTTGTGCAAAGTTGATAAGGAAGAAGATGTTGCGTCGGGGGTGTAGATCCGGAAGGCGCCAAAATGATCATTGAAGCATGCCATGAAGCATTTGTGTTGAGACATTTTTTTGCTGATACAACTTCAAAATTTCTTTGAGGCATCATGAAGGTATTTACGGCCTACTCTTTTTAAGGATTATTATAAATACCATTAAATGTTGTCACAAGTGCCAAATTTTTGGCAAAGAGTGTTGCAATGGCCCCTTTTGCCATAACCTTCTAGGGCCATTTTAGACACGAGGACTTGAATTTATAGGTCAATAGATGTTCCTTCATCTTACTCAGCATCAATTCATCCCCAGGGCCCATATTATTTTACAAAGTGGGTTGAAGCAGTCCCACTTAGAGAGGCAAATGCTTTTACTACATCAAGATTTCTCCATGAAAATATTTGTGCTAGATTTGGAATTCCTTTCAAAATTATCTCTGATAGAAGAACTCAATTCATGAATCAAACCATTGCTTTGCTGCTAGCTACTCTCAAGCTCAAGCATACCAAAAGCTCAACATACTACCCTCAAGGAAATGGTCAAGTTGAGTCAACAAACAAGGTTCTAAAGTCAATTTTGAAGAAAACCATTAGTATCTCTAAAAAGGATTGGGATTTGAAATTACATGATGCTTTATGGGCATATAGGACTACCATTAAAGCATCTAAAAAGCATACATCCTTTAGCCTTGTTTATGGCATTGAATCCATTGTTCCAATCAAGCTTGAGCTGCCATCTCTTAGGTTGGCCTATCAGATAAATTAGAAATGGAAGAGGGACTAAAAGAAAGATGTGTGAGATTGATGCAGTTGGAAGAACACATGTATGAAGCTGAAAATGCAGTTCTGATAAAAAAAGCCAAAGACATAGCAGGATTCAAAGCTGCTCACAAGCTTCAAGGTACCCTCAAAACAGGTGAATTGGTGTTGACCCTCAACCTGGCTAGAGAGTCAAACACAGGAAGCCAACTTGAGTTTATGCTCAAGTTGGGGTTAGAACCTCCAGATCACTTAAGGTGATCAATCTACACAAGAATTTCTCAAAGAAAAAGCTCAAATATCAAGTATTCATACTTTTTCCAATTCAAGAATATGGGACCCTTACTCAAATTGATGTAGCTCTCATAGGTGGATTGATTTCCAAGGTCAAATGATTGTGACTTGTACAGAAAAGTTATAGGCGAGCAAGGGAGAAGATCTTGACCAAGTCTGAGTTCTAATGTCGCAAGATATTAGATCTCAAAGTTGGGTCAATTTTTGGTCAATACCGGTCAAGACTATAGGGCGGATCTCGGAATTTTGTAACTTGAGTTGCGAGAGGAATTTTGAGAAATTCCAAAACTGAGGTGAAGTATAGGTCACAAAGGTGAGGGGCATGCAATCAAATCATATTTTGGATCATTCAAACTATTTTTTTGGCACTGTTTTGTGAATAACAATCTAAACTTGTATCATACAGAATGCAAAAAAATGACAACTTGAGTTTGGAATGGTTTTTTTTCGAAGTTTTTGTGCACACAGGTGCAAATATGATGGGAAAAGAAGGGCAAGCGGTCATATGCAAGAAAAAATGATGGGATATCTTACTGTAAAAATGTTTGTGTGGCAAAAATACTAAAAGATCATGACAGTCAACTTTTTAAGCATTTGGCGAGGCAATTTTTCATTGATATGAAGGTAATACAAGATGAATAGGGTCTCTGGGATCATAAATCAATCATCAAAATATCTCGGGGAGGTCATAGAATAATATCATAACAGGAATATCAGTCCAATTTTCTCAAATCGAATTGTGGAACACTCAGATACTTCATAAACGTCTTTAGATCATGCTCAGCATGTATCAATGTTGAGGTTTGATGCGTCTGGGCCTTCAAAAAACTTCTGTAATTTTTCCCTTGTATATAGATTTGGATTTGATGATTCCAGGCATCTTAGGACTTAATTTTAGGCTTAATGAGATGCTTATGAGCGGGAATCCAAGAATAGGTAGTTGTTATAGTTTAGGAATCCAATTCTCAGTGATCGAGATAAGTTTCAGGTTTAGGGTTGAGAATTTGTATTTTTTCCTGAAGTTGAGCGATCACGGTGGCCATATTTTTGGGAGTATATACTTGGAATATCTTTGTATTTCGAAATTTTTGAAAAAGCTAGACTATGGTTTAAAGGTGCCTCATAAAATGGTTAAGTTTGGATCATTTGAGGCAATGGCAACCCTAATTTTTGGGAATATGCTAGGTCTAGATATCATGCTTGGAATATTCCATGGGGTAGATGGGTAACATGGGTATTTGAAGCACAATAGTGGGCAAGGCAAAAAGGGGTATGAGAAATTTCAAACAAGAATTTGACTAGGGGTATTTGCAAAGGTGTGACATGGGGGATAAGAATGAGAGAAAAAGGATATGAAATGGGAAGTTCATCTTTGAGAGGGTCAAAAGGCACTAGGAAAAAAAGGAATTAGGGGCAACCATGGTGTGATTGGCAAAAAAAGGTGAGCAAGGGGAGTATATAGGTATGAGGAAAATATGACTAGGAAAATGTCAAAATGGGGTAAGAATATGGATAAAAATGGCTAGGAGATGGAATCAAATACCATGGGGTCTTCAAACTTTGTCTTCCAATCTTCAAAAGCATCTTCAATCTTCTAAACCCGAGAATCTCATAAAGCATCCTTTGACTACTTTTGACCTCAAATAGAGTACCTTTCATGGGAGTTGATCTTGAATATTGGTGTAGACCCTTGAAGATTGATGTTGTTTGACCTTCACATCAATGTTGACTACCAAGCTCTTTTGATTTGGTTTTTCAAAATGACTTGACCTAACTTTAATACATGAACCAGCACAGTTAGTATGTTGCCCTTTGGGGGCAACATCTTAAAACAAGAAAATGGCTGGTCCCCTCAGCCAAGGGGTCTTCAACTTTGTACCAAAGTGTCTAAGTGAGAATTATGGTAGAAAGAGAGTGTAAAAGTGCAAAGTGTTGATGGAATGGAGGTGATTGTGGTGGTGTGTGAAGGGTGTGAGTGAGTGAAAGAAAAAGGTGAGAATGAGTGTGACTATGATAAGGTGGTGATGGAAATAGAGTGTATGAGGTGAGGTGAATGTGTAAATGTTGGGATCTCGCCAAAACAAGAAAATGTGAAAAAAAAAAGGTAAGAAATGAGTATGAATATGGTAAGGTGGTGATGGGAATGGAGTGTACAAGGTGAGGTGAATGTGTAAATGTTGAGATCTACGCCAAAACAAGAAAATGTATGCCTCGATCCTTTTTAAAAATGCAACTCTGCCATGATGGTGAAATTTGAATTGCGAGAGTGCTTTCTTTGGGAATGAAAATAAGAATAAGGGGTCTAAATGGATAGCAGGACCACTTATGGCAGATGAATAAAGATGAAGAAAGGATGCACCTGTCATGGAAACATACAAACAAGTTAATCTTGATTTTTGCAACTCTGCCATGATGGTGAAGCTGAATTTGCAGAGTGCACATTTAGGGAAATAAAATGAGGAATACATGGCCAAATGGAGGGCAGGACCACAATGAGGCAGATGAATGAGGATGGAAGAAGGGTGCTCCTGCAAGTGACACTTGGCAATTCATTAGTGAAAATCCTTGTTTTGGAGTTGTTTGATAGTTCATCCTTCATTCTGGCTAATTGCAAACATAAACTCAATGAAAACATTAGTTCCAAACTCAAGACAAAGTAAAATCTAACCTATCTAATATTTAACTTTAATTCTAACTTGTCTAAGTTCTAGAGCATAAAAAGGGACAAGCATACATGCTGATCCCAGTACCTTTTCAGGTGGATAGTGTTGATAGGATTTGGAAGTGGCACCCTTGAAGTTAATTCCTTTAACCAATAAGAGTTGGTGCCTGCAGGTTCCAACACCTCATAGGGACCTTCCCAAAGATTTTCAAACTTACTAGCTGAGTCTTCCCTTGATTTATTCCATTTCAGAACTAACTCTCCTGTCTTGAAAGTCCCTTGTATCTTATGAGCAGCTTTGAAAGCAGCCAAATCCTTGGCTTTTTTTAGCAGATTAGCATTCTCAGCCTCCATCCTATATTCTTCTAAATGCAGAAGGGTGTCCAGTCTTTCCTGCAAGGCATATTCAAAAGGCAAACATAACTTGTGGGCTAACCTTAGAGATGGAAGCTCAAGCTCCCCACTGGAAGCACAACTTCAATGCCATATACTAAGTTAAAAGGGTGTATGAGTGGTTCTTTGCTTTAATGGTGACCCTATAAGCCCATAGAGCATCCACGGTTTGACATGCCAATCCCTTTGATTATCATCCACTGTTTTTACGCAAAATGCTTTTCAAAACTTTATTAGTAGCCACGCTTGACCATTACCTTGGGGATAGTAGGAGGAGCTCTTGGTATGTTTGACCTTAAGAATAATCAACAAATTAGTAATAACTTCATTCACAAAGGGAGTACCTCTATCAGAATGCAATTGTAGAGGAATACCAAACCCGTGCACAAATATACTCATGTAAGAACTTTTGTTGTTGTAATGGCATTAGCTTTGTCTTAAAGGAATTGCTTACGCCCATTTGGTAAAATAATCAGTAGCTACAATAATGTGTTGATGTTGTCCTGGAAGGGGGGGTTAATAGGGCCAATAAAATCTAGTCCCCATATTTGGAAGGGTCCTGGAGAAATGATAGGATTTAATGCATTTGGGAGAAGGATCCTTTTGCCAAATATTTGACACTTGTGGCAAGATTTTATACTTGATATAACAATCTTTAAATATTGTAGGCCAATAATCTCTGACACGAGAATTTTCTTGGCGAGTGGTATCTCCAAACAAAATGGCCTCCACATACTCCTTCATGCATTTCTCTAATGATCAAAGCGATTCGTCTTCATTGACACACCTCGGTAATAGTCCATCCCCTGTTGACTTTACATAGAACATCATTAATCATTTTAAATTGCCTACATTTTTTCTTTAAATCTTTTTTTGTTGGCTCGAAGTAGGTCCACGAGGGCATCTCCTTGAATTGTAGAAAATTTTTTATAGGTAGCTGCCTATCTTGTTGGTTATGCTCTTCATTTTACTTTTGCAAATAAGCTAAAGGCATCCACAAAGTCAACAACCTCTCTTTTGCATCCTCATTGATCAAAGAAAATGTAAGGTAAATAAAAGACTGGGACTCTTCACGATGTAACTCCTTAATAGAAACATCAAAGGTTTGTAGCTTACAAGCCCACCTCTGAATTTTTGGTTTGAAGTAGCCTTACCAAATAACAACCCCATTGGGTTTTGCTTCATATAAACTTGAACGAGAACTTTTCAATAGCGGTGTGACCTTGTGCTGTCAATAGGGAACATAAGAGTAAGCATCACTCTTCTCCATTCTAGTGTATTTTCTTGATTTGAACTCCATTTTTTCTTTGACAAAAAGCTATGGTATGCTTGTCCTGTAGAATAGCTAAACCTATGGCCTTTTTAGTGATAGTAATGTAAACTTCAAATGGCATATCCAAATCAGGCTTTTTAAAAGAGTAGCCTCACAAATGGACTTTATAAGTAACTCAAAAGATTCTTGGCAACCGATGACCATGTGGCAGGGGACATACTTGCTCTCAGATTTAGAAATCCTACCTATCCTTGTCGGTTTAGAAATAGGACTTATAATATGAGCAAAATTAGGAATATACATCCTAAGAAAACTAGTCATGCCAATAAAACTTTTGACCTGCTTGGGTTCTGGGGGGGTACCTAGTTTTTGAGAGCTTCAACCTTTTCTTGTGCCACTTGTATACCATTGTTGGACACTTCATGCCCCAAAAGTTGCCCTTTGGATGCAAAAAAAATACATTTCTTTGGGTTGAGGTTGACTCGAGGAGTCTGCACAAAGAGCATATTTTTGCAAGCAATTCCAAATGACTAGTAGGGTGAGATCCTAAGCAAAGGTCATCAAGTAAACTTTTGAATTCTTGAGGAGACATAGGGTAAAAAAAAAAATAACATCCATAGCCTGTGGAAAGTGGCTGGTGCATTCATTAATCAAAAGGCATTCTTCTCATTGCATAAGTTCCCCAAGGGGTAATAAAAGAGGTTTTGGTTGATCTTCCTCCTTTAATGCTAATTTGATTAAATCCTCGAGAATCCATCAAAAATGAGTAGACCTCCTTTCCTGCTACAACATATAAGATTTCTTTTAAAAAAAGGCAAGGGGATAGTGATCTTTGATGGTGGCTTTGTTGAGATCTCGATAATCAATGCGTATTCTTAAGGCACCACTCTTTTTTTCTAGGTACAATGCAAGATACCCATTACGGATTTATGATTTCAATAATAACTTTCGCATCTAACATTTTATCCAACTTTCATCCTTGATTAATCCCACCAATGAGGCATTAATTCTTTTCGGTTTTTGAATAACGGGCTTACATCCCTCTTTAATCTTGATTTCAAATTGGCATACCTCGGCTTTGATACCCGGTGAGCTCGGAATAATCCCGGGCAAAGAAATCCTTCCTTTCTTCAAAAACATTTGTATATTTTCCCTATTCTGATATTCAATCAAATCTCCAACAAACGGGGTTCTAGTCTTACCATTTTTATGATTGTAATCTCTTGAGTGCTCTTTTCTTCGATGCATTGATGGTTAAGATAGGACAAAGTGCTTTTTACCTCACTAGCATCAAGATCTTCTTCCTGGAATGGCTCCTTCAGGTTAAATGTGACATGAGAGTTTCTCTACATAAGGCATCGGCTTCCACATTTTTTCTCTCTTGGTATGTGAGTGATTTCCCATGAAGCAAAAACGAGAGTACTCCCATTACTTGTTTTTTAGGAGCTCCATATACGCATTTTTTGTTTGATAATCTCGAAACTTGTCTACAAATCAATTGTGAGTCACCATAAATGTGAATATTAGTAATATCCATAGCTTTAGCCTCCACGAAGACCTGCAATCAAAGCCTTATATTCTGCTACATTAGATGTGACTTGGGGAAAGATTCTTCCTACTTTAGCTAAAAGTTTGTGAGAAGAATCTTTCAAAATAGCAGCGAGATGATGCAATATTTAGTTTTTAGAAATACCTCCATCAAACCATAGAAATCCCGATGGTCCTTTGTCTGGGAGTGTACACTCCATAATAAGAGGAACCATTTCATATTTCCTTTTGGTCTTGTATTTTTATCTTTGTAAGACCCCAAAGGTTCTTCAATCAGCATTTCCTTAATAAAGTTTACCTCTTCTTTGGAGCCATAGGAGCCATCTTGATTATAAATTGTGGCAGTTTGAGAACCATTGGAGATGGTACACCTCCCTTGAGACCGGGACCTGGTCTAGCATCCACAGTGACTAACCATCTTCTCCCTAGAAGTAGATCATAGATGTCAGATTCATCCCCTATATCTTCAAAAAGCTACTACAATAAAGTTAGCGACTCTACAGTTATGCCCTCTCAGATAGCGTGCGGGCACCTTAATTACCACACCAATAGGGGTAATCTTAGCATTATAAAAAGATCTTAATAATATAGAAGCTTTCTTGTCCACCTCGAAAAACCACATTTTTTCATAATGTGATATGGCATGATGTTTAGGGGAGATCCCCCATCAAGTAACACATTTGAGAAGGTATAACCTCCTAAAAGCGGTGAACATGTGAATTCCCGGGGTCTTCTTCATTACATTGCTAGAACAAGGTTAGTGGCATCAGTAAAATTCACACAAGCATTTAATATCTCACCACCGGGTACTCTTTTTCTATAACTAGGTGCAATCTTTGGCAATGTGAAAAGATCCACACTTACTTTGGAATTTTTTAAGCAAAACATCAACTTCATCAAAGTCTTGATCTTTCTTACCATATTTTTTGCTGAGGGGGTGGAGCTATTATTTGGCGGGGTGATTCCACCACGGTGGTGAAGACCTAGCGATTGGAATGCCTACTTGATTCGGCATGTACATGAGCTTCATTCATGCTTCTAGTTTGCACCACCATAACTTCTTGATTTAGGAACCACGAGCTTTGAATAAATCTTATGGAGGTACTTGGTTCAGCAAATCTCCAGGAGGTTTAGGCTCGGTCTCTTTTTTTTTTTCTGCTTAGCAAAATATTTAACGGCACACACCTAACATCGGTATGGCCAACTTCTTTACAAAAAGAACAAACGGGGACATTCCTTTCCAAAGTGGCCTTTTCTATTGCATTTAGGACACACTTGCCAATAGCAAATTTCGATGGATGAGAATTCCTATTGCAATGAATACATTCGAGGGGTAAGTTTTAATTCTCTTGCAGCCTTGAGTTCAACCAATTGTTTGGTTATCTCGCTAAAGCTTGATAACCTTAGATAAGTCGACTTGACCTCGCAACTTGAGAATTAGCTTCCTCCTCTTTAGATTTTTTCTTTTCTTTCGTATGGCATAAACCTGGAATGGAAGGGTGATGATCATAATGTGCATCGGTAGCATCGTGGTAAAAGGATCATGGCTATGGTGAGAAACATGATGCTTGTCGGACAAAGTAGAGAGCATCCTCGAGTTAGGGTCGGTGGTTTTGGCAAAAACTTTGTATATAGAAACAAATCCTTCAGCAGACTTGGAACTTGAGCGGCTTCCTTTGGATATTTGGTCTTCTTTCCAAACCATTGATGAAAGCGATAACTAAAAAAGGGTTGGGATTGTAACTTGTGCTCTTTGACACCTGCTCATAAATGTGCTAAACCTTTCTTTGTACTGATTCACACTCTCTCCTGCATGTATAGAAAAACCTTGCAACTCATTAACCAAATCTTTTGGAGCAGCTAACTTACCAAATCTCTCCAGGAACTTCTTGACAAGTTCATCCCATGAAGTGGTACCCATTAACTTCTCATAAGTTAACCAAGCACCAGCTTCACTCTCTTCTTTGAAACATTTTTCAAACTCTCGAGCTTGCAGCCTTTCTTGAAACCATAATCCCTGTAATAATCCTCAAATATTCTCAAAAGTTGTTAGCACTCATCTTTGGAATCAAAAAGTAGGCAAAGGAACAGGGAACATTCAACTCGAATTGGTATGGCATGTTTTGAAGTAGGCTAGTTGGAGAAACTTGAAGGCAATGGTCTTTCTCTGCAATGATCCAGTGCATCAATATCTTTAGTGGTTCTTGTTCTGCTGGAAACTTTTGCTTTGGAGCCATGAGTTAAAAAATCGGGGAAGATCTCGGTAGAACCTCCAAGATGTTGACCCTCAACCCCGCTAGAGAGTCAAACACAGGAAGCCAACTTGAGTTTATGCTCAAGGTGGGGTTAGAACCCCAGATCACTTAAGGTGATCAATCTACACAAGAATTTCTCAAAGAAAAAGCTCAAATATCAAGTATTCATACTTTTCCCAATTCAAAAATATGGGACCCTTACTCAAATTGATGTAGCTCTCATAGGTGGATTGATTTCCAAGGTCAAATGATTGTGACTTGTACAGAAAAGTTATAGGCGAGCAAGGGAGAAGATCTTGACCAAGTCTGAGTTCTAATCTGCAAGATATTCGATCTCAAAGTTGGGTCAATTTTTGGTCAATACCAGTCAAGACTACAGACAGATCTCAGAATTTTGTAACTTGAGTTGCAGAGGGAATTTTTGAGAAATTCTAAAACTGAGGTGAAGTATAGGTCACAAAGGTGAGGGGCATGCAATCAAATCATATTTTGGATCATTCAAACTATTTTTTGGCAATTGTTTTTGTGAATAACAATCTAAAATTGTATCGCATGAGAATGCAAAAAATGACAACTTGAGTTTGGAATGGTTTTTTTTCGAACTTTTTGTGCACACAGGTGCAAATATGATGGGAAAAGAAGGGCAAGTGGTCATATGCAAGAAAAAATGATGGGATATCTTACTGTAAAAATGTTTGTGTGGCAAAAATACTAAAAGATCATGACAGTCAACTTTTTAAGCATTTGGCAGGCAATTTTCATTGATATGAAGGTAATACAAGATGAATAGGGGTCTCAGGATCATAAATCAATCATCAAAATATCTCAGGAGGTCATAGAATAATATCATAACAGGAATATCAGTCCAATTTTCTCAAATCGAATTGTGGAACACTCAGATACTTCATAAACATCTTGGATCATGCTTCAAAGATGTATCAATGTTGAGGTTTGATCGTCTCACGGGCCTTCAAAAAAAACTTGTAATTTTTCCCCGTTATATAGATTTGGATTTGATGATTCCGGTATCGTAGGACTTAATTTTAGGCTTAATGAGATGCTTATGAGCGGGAATCCAAGAATAGGTAGTTGTTATAGTTTAGGAATCCAATTCCAGTGATTCGAAACAAGTTTCCAGGTTTAGGGTTGCCCAATCGTATTTTTTTCCCGAAGTTTTGCGATCACGGTGGCGTATTTTTTGGGAGTATATACTTGAAATATCTTTGTATTTGAAATTTTGAAAAGCTAGACTATGGTTTAAAAGGTGCCTCATAAAATGGTTAAGAAGTTTGGATCATTTGAGGCAATGGCAACCCTAATTTTTGGGAATATGCTAGGTCTAGATACCATGCTTGGAATATTCCATGGGGTAGATGGGTAACATGGGTTTTTGAAGCACAATGGTGGGCAAGGCAAAAAGGGGTATGAGAAATTTCAAACAAGAATTTGACTAGGGGTATTTGCAAAGGTGTGACATGGGGGATAAGAATGAGAAAAAGGATATGAAATGGGAAGCTCATCTTTGAGAGGGGCAAAAGGCATTAGGAAAAAAAGGAATTAGGCAACCATGGTGTGATTGGCAAAAAAGGTGAGCAAGGGGGAGTATAGGTATGAGGAAAATATGACTAGGAAAATGTCAAAATGGGGGTAAGAATATGGATAAAAATGGCTAGGAGATGGAATCAAATACCATGGGGTCTTCCAAACTTTGTCTTCCAATCTTCAAAAAGCATCTTCCAATCTTCTAAATCCAGAATCTCATAAAGCATCCTTTGACTACTTTTGACCTCAAATAGAGTACCTTTCATGGGAGTTGACCTTGAATATTGGTGTAGACCCTTGAAGATTGATGTTGTTTGACCTTCGCATCAATGTTGACTACCAAGCTCTTTTTGATTTGGTTTTTCCAAAATGACTTGACCTAACTTTAATACCTGAACCAACAGTTAGTATGTTGCCCTTTGGGGGCAACAATTGGTTCTTAAATGGAATAAAGCAAGGGAAGATGTAGCAGCAAAATTTGAAAATCTTTGGAAAGGGCCTTTTGAAGTGGGTGGGACAGCAGGGAAAAGACTCTTATTGGTTAAGGGATGTTCTTGATGGTAGAGAATTGTTAAATCCCATCAACATTCTGCATTTAAAAAGGTACTGGCAACAGCATGTTGCCTTAAGCTTATTTGGTTAAAATCCATTTAGAATTTGTAGGTAGTCTAGTTTAATTTTCTTTTGAGTTGATCATAATTGCAAAATAAAATAAAAACAGAAAAAGTAAAGACAAAAAGTAAGAGTCATTATGCAATTAGATAATTTAATTACAGTTGTTTATGCTTAAGTGATCTACTACTGAGACTAATGCAAAACAGGGAGTTATATGCAGGTTCCAGCTTATACAAGGCCAAAATTTTGGGTTTATGTTGCTAAAGTCTTTGATTTCTATGCAGGAGCATCTGAAGTGTTCACTCATACATATCATCTTCACAAATTCATTTTATATTCTTCCAGACTTCTCCATATTCGATGCTGCTGCCATTCCTGCCATAACAGCAACTCATTGTACTAACAAGCATCTTGTCACATGCAGGACCATCCTTTCACATCAATTCTATAATAATCTGCTCTAGAGTTGCCCTTGATCCACATAAACCACTTCTGTTTTATTATTTTCTGTCAGATTCATTAAGCTGCTATCATATCTCCATCTAGCATTTCACTTGTTCTAACTATAATCACATTTGTCATGTAGGTTCATCTGTTCTATACATTCATAATCATATACATTTCATCTGGCTCACTTACTACCATTCTTTGCTCTCATCCATTGCAAGAATACAAGTTGCCAACCATATCTCCATATTGGCAACTAGCAGGAACTTTAGATAATTCATCTGCAAAATTTAGAGGCTGGGGGACCAGCCTATCCTTTTTGTTTGGCATGATGCTGCCACACTTTGGCAGCATAGAAGAGCATTTGCACACAATGATATGTCTATGCTTGCATATTGACTTGAGCATTGGAATACAAGTACTACAGATTTGAAGACTCTCATCCCTGAAGATCACAAGACACTTGTTTGAAGAGCCAAGGAGAGGACATTCATTGAAAATCACACAAGCAAAGCAAGGAAGTAAGATTCAAGCAAAACAAGCTAGAATTTGAAGATTGGAAGACCCCTCAAGTTGACTTGGTATGTGGCTAATTTTTTAGTTCTTGGCATGAGCACTATTTCACATGGTTCATCTCTAGAGTTCATCACCTTAGTCCTATTCAAAATACCCTACTTGCCTCATATTCCATGCCTCACCTTCATATCCCTTAGCAAATTTGGCAAATAGCCTTTTCTCTAGTCAAAACATATCATTCATGTACCATTCTTACATCACACACTCATTATGCCACCACTATCTTGAAAAAGCAAAAAACTCCACTCAATTTAACCTCTCCCATGATCTAAGCTCATATTCTCTCTCTAAAAGTCAAATTAGAGAGAGAAAGTGCACAAATTCCCAAAATGAGCATAAAAAAGACAAATAATCAAGTTGTTGCACAAAAGTTGCAAGCTTATGTGCACTAGTGCCAAATTGATCCATGTCACCATCCATAATTGCCAAATTACCATCCACATGAGTCACATCACCACCAAGCTTGCCATGTCATCACATACATGTCACCCTACATAAAAATTCGTTCTTTCAAAGTTTGATCTAAGTCCACTTAGGAGGACATGTCATCATTACACTGTGCCACATCATCAGTAATGCCTCCACATCATCCTACACGTGTCACACACATCATTTCCACCTCACAAAAAAAAGTTTTGACTAGAAAAAAGACATTTTGCCGACTTGTTTGACACATCATCATCCCATACTGCCATGTCATCCTCCATTTGCCAACTCACCATACCAACTTGCCACATCATCATATTTTGCCCCATTTTGAGTTAAAAAAGCCAAATATTCCTTTTGCAAAAAGATTCTTCCATGTCATAGTCCATGTGCAAAAAAGAAGTTTCAAAAAAGACCTTGTTTTGACCTTCATTTTTGAGTTCTGGGGAATCGTGCCAAGGTTAAAAAAATAAAAAAAAATTCCTATCTACCCCCCGGCCTAGTCACTCATCCCATCCAGTCTCCCCCCGCCACGTGATGCCTCCGAGCATGTGAGCTGGCAACGGGCCAGACATCACATGGAGACAGCACGTAATTATCAATATAATACGTCAGAGTTATCTATTTATACCCAAGCCAGAGAAGAAAATGCCTGTGGGATATTTGGTTTCGAGATTTCAAGAACCCTTAAAGTTTGTCAGGCCAAGATCCCGATTTTCTCAACGAATTAACTACCTAATCATAGTCAAATACTCCCGAATAGACCTGATACATGCCAAGAACACTCAAATTAAGAAAAAAGACAAAGAATTCAGCCAGTTTTGCCAAGAACTGGCCGAAACAGAGCATTATGAAAAGGGGAATTATTCACACAGAAATTTCGAGGGCTTTGGGTGCATAAATTGATCAAGATCATTCATTTTGAGACCGGTTTTGAATGACTCTTGCTTGAATCTGCCTTCAAGCTTCAGAATCCGTGGATTACCTGATGCTACCAGCTTATTTGCTATTTTGAAGATTATTTTGATCCTGTACCCAAGACTATAGAGCTTGGGAATCTGTTTTATGACTGTGTGATATTGAGATGAATGAATAGAATAGAATAAATTTTTTAACGTCCACGGAGACCAATAGGTCATGGGACCCATACAATGGGTTAGTACAATCATTACTACTAGGATTAAAAAACCCCTGCCTCGAAAGGTTTTCAAGGGAAAAACCTTTGCAGTAATGATGATACTAGACAAGCAGAGATAATGACTACTGAGGGCTCAGTAATTGCAGACGTTTATCTAGAACCTCAAGTATGTATAATGCCACAGATGGTGCTCTTAGAAGTTGTGGAAGCGTGGAATGGAATGCTAAGGTCAAAAAACGATTCCGGACTATCTCAAAAGCAACTCAGAAGAGTATGGCTTTCATCTTTCCGACCCTTGGTGTCATATCTGAGTTCAATTTGCACTCAACTTTGAAAGCAAGCTAAAACAAAAAGGTGAAAACGAAATTTGAAGGTAGCTTGTTTATCAAAAGCACATTGTAGACTAGATTACATCATATCCCACTCTGTAGGTCTAAATTCCAACTCATAACTAGACTAGGCCAGTCAGTGTAAGCATTCAAGAGGTTTTGTGATTGCAAATAGATCAAGTGCATTAATAGAATGTAATTCATCAAGGAAAAAAGCACAAAAGGCTGAAAAAAACATAAAAAAAAAAGTAATGTAAAATTGCATGTTCTCAGTTATCCCGCATATCTTTACATTTCTCAAGTTAAAATTCTATTCTCAAGATTTCTGCTGTATTTTTGATCGAATAAGCATTCTTCGCAGACCACTAAAAGTAGTTGTAGAGTACACCTAGAGCTCATGGATGATCATCCAAAAATTGATTTGCCAGAATCTGCTTGCTGTTTTCTCACTATAACAGTCTGTTTGCAAAAATCTTGAATTTTAAGGCTTTCCTGCATCTACTTTTGCAAAAAGAGTGTTTGATCCTTAGAGAGAATCAAGCATCACAGCTCAAAAAAGATTCAGATCTTTCGATCTGCAAAAAATTGCTCACTGCCAAGGATATTGACTCATTTTTGACCCAGTCAGAAGTGCATATTTGAGTTATCTCTGCAAATCTTTTGGCATCTGACTTTTGGCCTTGCATTCCTCAAAACTTTAAGTAGCTTTAACATTTGAAATCATGATCAGATCCTTTCTTGCTTGCAAATGGCATCGTTCTGCAAAGAACTAGTTGTCTTTGTTTGAAGACCTGTTCTTCAGGAGCTAGGAATTGAGTTTGCTCAATGATCTCGCGCAAGGCAGCTTCGGGTCTCCTTCCCGCGCCCTGTCCATCCCGGGAGCGGGATAGAGGAAGGCCCATGCAACAGATATTGCTAGATGGGGGATTTCCCATGAGGTATATGGCGGGACATCGTATATTTTGTGGGGAGCGTCACAGCTAAATTTTCCATACACCAACTTGGTTGATAGAGGCATGATTTGGCTAAATGCGACCAACTACTACAAGACAACCAAAGAAACCAACCGACCAATTCAACGAGTAACATTATATTAATGAGTCCTGGAAGTATGAATATTGAATGTAAAGTCTATGAAAAGCATATATGCACTTCAGATGTACACATTAGTACATCCCATAAAATATGGCAATAAATCATATGAAAACCATAGGAAAAAGTGTACAAACATACAAAAGAAACCCCTGTTATTATGCTAGATATTGGCACGTAGGAGAAGATTTTGATCACCAGAAGAAAAGCTCCAAGCCAAATATGAACTCTTCAAATTTTAATTCAATCCCTTGCATGCTTTTGTAAAAAGGTAAGGAACTAGATTTTCTGTAAACCATAAATCAAACGAAAGCAAATTGGCAAAAAGAACCTGCAAAACCATCTACTTGGGAATCTGCTCGGCCCTTGCAAGGCCATCTTAATCAGACAATGTAGCTATCCAGCGATGAATCAGACTGCAAGGTACTCTTATTTTTCTTCAGATTGGCCACAAACTTTTAAGTCCAGAAAGCGTATAAATCACATTTCAGTTGAAGGCACGAAACTTAAACCTGTGGAAATCCAAAGCAAGGTAGAGATTGCTAAATATGGAGACTATGAAAGTTCCGGCTGGCTATGGCTAGCATAAAGTTTCCACGTTATTTTTCGCCATCGACAAATTACCTGTAATAGCAAGTTTAGACCAGTCACAAACAATATTCGGATATATGCCGGAATATGGCCTTTGGCCACATGAGCAAGAATTTGCCCTTTTAAAGCCGTCCCCCCTCCGTGACGACTGCCCCCTAAAAAAGGTCCAAGGTATAATACGCCTAAATCACCTTTGAAATCAAAGGCATGTTCCCAACCCCTCCACAACATCATGACCACAATTGCCCCTTCTTGCAACCGGAAAAAAGAGATTGGTGATGGGAAAGTTTTGTGTCCACTTATCGTGTGTTGATGATGAATGCTATTTTGGACAAGGCTAAAGATATTTATGTATTAGATAATTTCGTGAGGAGGATTCCGCCGGATAAATTTGGCAGGCTGCCATCCGGCGGCGGCGACGAAAAATGGAGTCGAGAAAGCCGGCGAGGTCAGCATTTCGAGAGAAAATTTTTCCGGCGAATTCACCGGAAATTAACAAACGTAATAAACACTTCCTTGAAATTACGTTCCAAAAAAAGTTTCGGGGAGATATTTTCTTGAGCAACGGCGATGGCGGAAAAGGGCTTATGGCGAGGTTCTTTTTCCTCCTTTTCTTCGAGAGGCAGACGACGCAACGGATGAAGCCATCCCCGACGGGCAAATAAGAGCATGAAGGGGCCATGTGCTTCCGAAAAACAGGCGAGAACATGAAAACATGCGGTTTCATTTACCTTTGAAAGCAAGACAGGGGCTCTTCGGTGTTATAGAGCTTTTAGCTATGGTAGATGATCGGATTTGCTAAGCGTAACATGGATCTTTTCCAAATGGTTTAATGTTTGCTTACGATATTTGCAATAATGCATTCAAAAGCTTAGGAACGGAGGGAATGCTTAACCCTCTCGGTGTAGACTTGCTCGGATCTTCTCCATGCCGCGAATGCAAAAAAAGAAGCTTAGTGTTAAGAAATAACGCCAAGCTTAATGTTAAGAAGCTTGTGTTTCAGACTTCTAAGATGTGAAATCAATGATGTTTATCCGATGCTTCATCGGATCAGAGTGTTCCCATTTTTGCCCTGTCAAAAAAATACCCCACATGGCGGCGCCGCTAGAGACAGCGGAGGATATATTATGCCTGGTAAAATGTGCAGAATTTAACAGTAATTTCAAGGAAGTGTTTATTACGATGCTAGATTAAGAGCTTGCTAGATATTTTATAAATGCTAAATTAAGGTCTTCTCATATAGTTAATTGTAATTTGTTAATGCTAGGACTTGCTTTTTTTTTCAGGTTCTCTTTGACTAGTTTTTCTACTTTTGACTAAGAATAATGTGTCGTTTCGTCAAAGAGTCAAAGATGTACGAAGATCCCAACAAACGAGAAGAAGATCTTGGCAACACGAAAAATGAAAAATACTAGTATATACAAAGGAGATAAAGGGGAGGGATACACGAGGGACAGGCAGCTAGAAGGGCGCATAACACATGATTGAGAGCCCCACGTGCACTGCATGCTCTGCCGCCCTCTCCCCATCCCTCCATGATGCACGAATTGCTCTGCTCATTATAAAGCCTTTGAATTCAAGTTTATAAAATTGGGTTGGGAGAAGAGAGATGGGCCGCGCACCATGTTGCGAGAAAGACAGCGTTAAGAGAGGTCCCTGGACTCCCGAAGAGGATGCAAAGCTCCTCGCCTGTGTGGCCCAGCATGGCACTGGCAATTGGAGAACTTTGCCCCGCAAAGCAGGTTAGTTCATTCTTCATTTTCATTTCTTCCTTTGCCTTTTTTTAGATTTGATGGCATTCTTGTTGACTGTTTGGCTCAGGTCTTCAGCGATGTGGCAAGAGTTGCCGCCTGCGATGGATCAATTATCTTCGTCCAGACCTCAAGCATACTAGATTCACCGAGCAGGAGGAACAACTCATTGTTAAACTTCACGCCGCTCTTGGCAGCAGGTCATTCAGATAAATTTAATCGGGAATTCTGAACGATTCTAAGATCTATTAACTTATAGATTTTCACGTGTAGCTAACTGTCTCTCAGTCAGTTGAAGTCCTTAACTTTTGACTGCGTTTCTTACCCATTAATTAATGCAGGTGGTCCTTGATTGCAGCCCAGTTACCTGGACGCACAGACAACGACGTAAAAAATTACTGGAATACTAGGCTGAAAAAGAAGCTTTGTGAAATAGGAATCGATCCAATAACACACAAGCCCATCTCCCAGCTGTTAGCTGATCTGGCAGGAAATATTGCATTGCCGAAGGGAGGCCAAATTGCGGAGGCAGCACTTGGCTGTTTCAAAGATGGCATGCTCAACGTGCTGATGAGAACAAGGCCCGATTGGCAGAACCAACAAGATTGCGACACCGCAATTTTATCGAATGACAGTCTAACCAACGGAGGCTTGTCATGGGAGGTAGGCGGATGTTCCAACATGACATTTGGTGCAAAGCCCGTTGGATTGGCAGAAATGGATTTGGATGTGGATCCAGCATTATTAAAAATGAGACAAGGAATGGTTCCGCACAAGATGCCTATGAATATCAACTGCAGCAGCATGAACATGAACTTGCCTCCCCAAACTGCAGCATCCAAACATATCATGTATGCTAATCAGCAGATCAATGATTCGAGGCCTATTCTTGACGTTAACTACATGAATACCAGTGCCACCAAACCCAGTATCAGCTACGGGAGGGATGCCCTCACATTTAACCCTTCGTCCATGCATTGGACCCCCGAACCTCTCGCCTCTCTAGATCCTGCAGAAATTGCTTCTTCCATTTCTCATTTTCCTCCAGCGGAGGAACTAGCCAGTCGTAGCCATGAGCCCATTAACAAGAATCAACAAAATGGTACACTTCAATTCGCATGGAGCCCGAGTGGGAGTGCAGGAAGCACTTGTAGCAGTGCTAGTGTGGCCGATGCTGCCACGTTTGATCGAGTAATGAATTCGGACGTCCTCTTGTGGGATTTCTCCGACGTGTGATTCCCATGAATTATTATTTAGCATAAATATTATTTGCTTTCCTTTCTTTGTCGTTGGGTAACTATTACAAGATTAGTTGTTATTCTTTATTAATACAAGAAATTTAGGGCCGCAGAATTTGGACTTTGTCTAAGGGTGGGGGGCTTGGTGAGGGTGTTGGTTGGGAGCATGTGGAATAGCGTGGGGCCACAGTGTGCATGATGAGGGTGGAGGGACTCGGTGAGTGGAATTGTTCCATTACATTGGCAAATGCTTTTCACAAAAATTTTGGTTTGGAAAAAAAGATAAAAATAAATTTGTATGCGTTTTAACCAGTGACAAAAGCAAAAGCTTCTCAAACAAAAGAGCTCCTTTTTTTTTTGGACGAAGGCCCCAATTTAGCTTTTCTTTCAATGGACTTCTTTTTTGGTCTGATGGACAGGGCCAATGGACTGCTCGTCGGATCCGGCCATGCTAGTTGCTTGAAGGCAGATGGATAGAAGGGGCAAGCGTGGGTTCTATGTGTTGAAGGTATTCCTAGCAAAGCCTCCAACCTCAATGGCTTAGAACCTCCAGGTTGCTTTAGGCAACCACTCTGTTCATGAGAATCACAAAGAACAACTCACAGATTAGAATTAACACTGCTTTCCCTAAACCAAAAAGAGAGAGCCTCAGCAAAATTAATGCCACCTATAGACAGACTTGAATTTTGATTCGATTCCAATTCAGAAGGATGCTCAAGCCACCAAGGTATCTACATCCAAAAGTTAGTTGACAAAGAACATATAGAAGCCTGTTAGATTTACAGCCCTGACCAAGTCAAAACTTGGTCAATATCCCTGGCAGCAAGCTAGATTTTGTAGATGCAACAGACTATAATGCTCAATGAAACAGAAAGAGGAATTCTGTGAGTGTAAATTTGGCAAACTTTTTGAGCTTTGTTGCCCCCAAAGGGCAACATACTAATTGATTGGTTTATTTGTTAAAGTTAGGAAGGCTAAGTCAAGGGAAAACTTGGTAGTCAACATTGGTATGAAGGTCAAAGGACACTTATCTTCAAGGTCAACTCTCATAAGGAATACTTCATTTGAGGTCAAAGCTAGTCAAAGAGGTGCTGGGTTAAAGAAGATTGGAAGATGTTTTTTGAAGATTGGAAGTTAGAGTTTGGAAGACCCCATGGTACTTGATTCCACCCTAGGCCATTTTTACCCATGTTTACACTCTAGTTCCATCTCTTTGAAATCTCCTAGCCATTTTTCCCTAAACTTATTTCCCTTTTGCTCACTCTTGCATACCCTACCATACCTTGCCTAATTTCTTCTTTTCAATGCATCCTTATTCTTCCATAAGTCATTCTCACCATTGCCCTCCATATCTTTTACCCCCCCTCTTTCCCCCTTTCTACTTCCTATGCCATATTTTTGTAAATTCTCTTAGCCTAATTCTTCTTGCCACCTTTTGTACCCCTATGCTCATCTACTATTGTGCCATAAGAAGCCATGTTGTATGACTACCCTATGGAATATTCCTCACTATGATGCCCAAACTTGGCATATTCCCAAAAAATTAGGGTTGCTATTGCCTAGGTGACCCAATTCTTAAATTATCTCATGAGTGACCTTTTAAAACCATGGCCAGGCTTCTCAAAATTATAAAATACGGCATATTCGGTTTATACCTCACGAAATCTGGTCCATCAGTATCACGCTAATTCTCGAGAAAATACAATTTGCTTTCCGAGCCTAAACTGGAAATAAGCTTAAAATCGCCGGAATCGAATTCTTAAGCTTTAAAAGCGCCTAAATGCGGACTCCTGCTCTCAAGCATCATATTAAGCCTAAATCTAAGCACTAAGATGCGGAATCATTAAATCTGAAACATATATACTTGGGGATCATTGAGAAGTTTTTGAAGGCCCGTGACGCATCAAACCTCGACATTGATACATCCGAAAGCATGATCCGAAGGCGTTCTTGAAGTCTCACGAAAGTGTTCCACGGTTTTAATCTGAGAAGATTGGACTGATATTATTGATTTGATATTATCATTGACCTCCTAAACTACATTATTGATTGATCTATGTGCCCACGAGATTCTCATTCACCCTGTATTACCTTCATATCAATGAAAATTGATTGCCAAGTGTTCAAAAAAGTCTCTTGTCATGATCCTTTAGTATTTTTTGCATCACAAACATTTTTCTGATAAAAGATTCCCTTATATTTTCCTCGCATATACCATCGCACTTCATCTCCCATCTTATTTGCACTGTGTGCACAAAAACTCGAAAAAATTCCATTCCAAACTCAAGTCACCATTTTTTTTGCATTCTCGTCCGATACAAATTTAGACCGAGATCCACAAAAAGTGCCAAAAAAATAGTTTTAGTGATTCAAATCATGATTTGACAAAGATGCACCTTACCTTGAAGTCTAAATAGCATCTTAGTTTTGGAATTTCCTCAAATTTCAACCTACAACTCAAGTTATAAAACTCGAGCTCTGTTTTTCAGTTTTTGGTATTGACCAAAATTTGACCCAACTTTGAGATCGAATATCTTACAAATTAGAACTTCGGACTTGGTCAAGATCTTTACCCCCCTACTCGCCTACAACTTTTTCCGAACAAGTCACAGTCATCCGACCTTGAAAATCAATGCATATGGGATACGTGCGATTTGAGTAAAGGGTCCAAATTCCAGAATTGGGAAAGGTATGAGAACTCTGTAACTGAGCTTTTTCTTTGAAAAATTCTTGTGTAGATTGATCACCTTAAGTGATCTGGAGGTTCTAACCCCAACTTGAGTAAAAACTCAAGTTGGATTCTTGTGTTTGACTCTCTAAGCCAGGTTGAGGGTCAACATCTTGGAGGTTCTACCGAGATCTTCCTGGATCTCTGAACTCATGGCTCCAAAACAAAAATTTCCAACAGAACAAGAACTAGTAGAAGATATTGATGCATCAGATCTTTGCAGAGAAAGGCCATTGCATTCAAGTTTCTCAAGTAGCCTACTTCAGAACATGCCCTATCAATTTGAATTGAATGTCCCTGTTCCTTTGCCTACTTTTGATTCCAGTATGAGTGCTAACAACTTCTTGAGAATATTTGAGGATTATTACAGAGACTATGGCTTCAAGAAGGGCTGTAAGCTCTCAGAGTTTGAAAAATGTTTCAAAGAAGAAAGTGAGGCTGGTGCTTGGTTAACTTATGAAAAGTTAATGGGCACCACTTCATGGGATGAACTTGTCAAGAAGTTTCTGGATAGATTTGGTAAGCTAGCTGCTCCAAAAGATTTGGTTAATGAATTGCAAGGTTTTTCTATACATGTAGGAGAGAGTGTGAACCAGTACAAGGAGAGGTTTAGTACATTTATGAGCAGGTGTCAAAGAGCACAAGTTACCATCCCAACTCTGTTTTTAGTCACTGCTTTCATTAATGATCTGGAAAGAAGACCAGATATCCAAAGGAAGTTGCTCAAGATTCAAGCTGCTGAAGGGTTTGATTCCATATACAAAGTCTTTGCCAAAATCACTGATTTAACTCAGATGATCTCTACCTTGCACGACAAGCATTATGTTCCTCATCACAATCATGACCCATTCTATCGATGCTCTTGATGCACACTATGATCACCACCCCTCTATTCCCATTTATGCCATCTGAAAGAAAAGAAGAAATCTAAGGATGAGGAGGCAAGTTCTCGGGTTGCGAGAGGTGAAGTCGATTTATCAAAAGTTCTGAAGCTCTAGCGAAATAACCAAACAAGCTGGTTGAACTCAAGGCTGCAAGAAGTAAATTAAAACTTACCACGAATGTATTCATTGCAATAGGAATTCTCACCCATCAGAAATATGCTATTGGCAAGTGTGCCCCAAATGTAATAGAAAAGGTCACTTTGGAAAGGAATGTCTTGTTTGTTCTTTTTGTAAAGAGGTTGGCCATCACCGATGCTAGGTGTCTTTGTTAAGGAATATTTTGCTAAGCGGGAAAAAGAGAAGAGACCGAGTCTAAACCCCCGTGATATTTGCTGAAACCAAGCACCTCTATAAGGTTTATTCAAGCTCTGAGAAGTTCCTAGATCCGAGAAGAAGTTATGGTGGTGCAAACTAGAAGTATGAATGAAGCTCAAGTACATTTGAACCAAGTAGGCATTCTCTTGCCCGGGCCTTCACCACACTGTAGTGGAATCACTGCTCAAACCATAGCTCCACCTCCTCGGCAAAAATATGGTAAGAAAGATCAAGACTTTGATGAGGTTGATGTTTTGCTTAAAAATTCCAAGGTGAGTGTGGATCTTTTTACCTTATTAAAATTGCACCTAGCTATAGAAAAAAGGGTACTTCAACAAACTAATGGTGAGGCATTAAATGCTTGTGTGAATTTTCTTGATGCGACTTAACCTTGTCCTAGCAAGGAATGAAGAAGACCCTGGTGCATTCATATGCTCGACTACTTTAGGAGGTTATACCTTTTCAAATGTGTTACTTGATGGGGGATCCCCTAAATATTATGACATATCATGTTATGAAGAAATGTGGTTTGAGGTGGACAAGGAAGCTTACGTACTATTGAGATCCTTTTATAATGCTAAGATCACTCCCATTGGTGTGGTAACTAAAGTGCCCAATTATCTGAGAGGGTATAATTGTAGTCTGCCAACTTTATTGTGGTGGCTTTTTGAAGACATAGGGGATGAGTCGATATTTATGATTTACTTTTAGGAAGAAGGTGGTTAGCTATCGTGGATGCTAGACCAATTTGGTCTCAAGGGAGATGTACCATCTCCAATGGCTCTCGAGACCGCCACATCTATAATAAAGATGGCTCTGTGTGGCTCTAATGAGGAGGTAAATTTTATTAAGGAAATGCTAATTGAAGAACCTTTGGGATTTTCTGAGAATACAAAATGCAAGACCAAGGAAATGTGAAACAGTTCCTCTCATCATGGAATGTGCACTTCCCAGCAAACAAGGACCATCAGGATTTTTATGGTTTGATGGAGGTATTTCTAAAAGGCTAAATATTGCGTCATCTCTGCTATCCTAAAAAGATTCCTCTCATAAACTCTTAGCTAAAGTAGGGAGGATCTTCCCCAAATTACCTCTAATGTAGCGTAATATAAGGCTTTGATTCTTGGGACTTGAGGAAGCCAAAGCTATGGACATTGCCAACATTAATTTTTTTGGTGACTCACAATTAATTTGTAGACAAGTTTCAGGAGATTACCAAACAAAAAATGCGACATGGAGCTCTTGAAAAACCAAGTGATGGGAGTGCTTTCAAGTTTTGCTTCATGGGAGATTACTCACATACCAAGGGAAGAAAATGTGGAAGTGATACCTTATCATGGGGAAACTCTCATGGCACACCTAACTGAAGGAGCTATTCAGGAGGAAGACCTTGATGCTAGTGAGGTAAAAGCTCTTTGTCCTATTCTACCATTAATGCATCGAGGAAGAAAAGGATCTTTGAAGAGATCACCATTACAAAAAATGGTAAAACTAGAACCCCTGTTTGTTGGAGATCTTATTGAATACCAAAATAGGGATAATATACAAATGTTCTTTGAAGAAAGGAAGGATGTGTTTGCTTGGGATTATTAGAACTTTCTTTGGTGCCAATTTGAAATCAAGATTAAGGAAGGATGTAAACCTGTTTTTCAAAAATTGAGGAGAATTAATGCTTCATTGATGGGGACTGATTAAAGATGAGTTGGATAAAATGCTAGATGCATGTGTTATTATTGAAACTATTAATCCGAATGGGTGTCTTGCATTGTACTCAGAGAAAAAAGTGGTGCCTTAAGGATGCAGTATTGATTATCGAGATCTCAACAAAGCCACCATCAAGGATTGCTACCCTTTGCCTTTTTCTGGAAGAAATCTTATATGTTGTAGCAGGGGAAAGAGGTATACTCATTTTTAGATGGATTTTCGGGGTTTAATCAAATTGGCATTAAGGAAGAAGACCAACCCAAGACCTCTTTTATTACCCCCTGGGGAACTTATGCAATGAAAAGAATGCCTTTTGGACTAATGAATGCACCTGCTACTTTTTGAGGGCTATGGATGTTATTTTTAGGCCCATGTCTCCTCAGGAATTGGGGTTTATTTGGATGACCTTTGTTTAGGTTCTCACCCTACTAATCATTTGGAATTCTTGGCAAAAATATGTTCTTTGTGCGGGGGAATGCGAGTCAACCTTAACCCAAAGAAATGTATTTTCTTTGCATCCAAAGGCCAACTTTTTGGGACATGAGGTATCCAACAATGGCATACAAGTAGCACAAGAAAAAGTTGAAGCCCTCAAAAAGCTGGTGCCTCCCAAAAACCTCAAGCAGGTCAAATGTTTTATTGGCATGACTAGTTTTCTTAGGATGTATATTCCTAATTTTGCTCACATTATAAGTCCCATTTCTAAGATGACAAGAATAGGCAGGATTTCCAAATCGAGAGCAAGTATGTTCTGTCACATGGTCATCAGATTGCCAAGAGTCTTTTGAGTTGCTTATAAAGTCCATTTGTGAAGCAACTCTTCTTAAAAACCCGATTTAGACAAGCTATTTGAAGTCTACATTACTATTACCAAAAGGCCATAGGCCTAGCTATTACTTGGGACAAGCACACTATAGCTTTTGCTAACAAACAATGGAGTTTAACCGAGGAGAAATATACTAGAATGGAGAAGAGTCTGTGCTGCTGCTCTCATGTTCCTCATTGACGACAAGGTCATTTACTATTGAAAGCCCCAGTTCGGGTTTATATGAAGCAAAATCCAACAGGTTTGTTATTTGGTAAAGCTACTTCTAAACCAAAAATTCAAAGGTGGGCTTGCAAGCTACAAACCTTTGATATTTCCATAAAAGAGTTACATCAGGTAAAGAGTCCCAGCCTTTATTTACCTTACATTTTTTTTTATCATGAGGATGTAGTAGAAGTTGTTGACTTTGTGGATGCCTTAGCCTATTTACAAGCAGATGATGAAGAGCAGAATCAACAAGATTGGCAACTACCTATAAAGAATTTCTTACAATTCAAGGAAATGCCTTCAGGGCTGACCTCGAGCCAGCAAAGGAGATTTAAAGAAAAATGCAGGCAATTCAGAATGATTAATGATGTTTTGTGTAAAGTCAACAGGGATGGACTGTTACTGAGGTGTGCCAATGAAGAGGAATCTGCCTTGATCATTAGAGAAATGCATGAAGGAGTATGTGGAGGCCATTTTGCTGGAGATACTATTGCCAAGAAAATTCTCAGGTCAGGTTATTATTGGCCTACAATATTTAAAGATTGTTACACTGCTATAAAATCTTGCCACAAGTGCCAAATATTTGGCAAGAGGATCCTTATCCCAGCTGCACTAAATCCCATAATTTCTCCAGGACCTTTTCAAATATGGGGATTAGATTATATTGGCCCTATTAACCCCCCCAACATCAAGCACATCATTGTAGGCTGATTAACAAATGGGCGTGAGAGAGGCACCCGGGGGGATTCATTATTCTTTGTAGCGGGACATGTGCATGCAAGAAAGGGGGTTTTTTTACCATTCAAGATTTGTATACTTACCATTAGGGGTTTTTTTACCAAATTAGGGATCAGATACTAGGCAACGCAGATGTCCATACCCTTTTTATTTAAGGCAAGCAATTCCTTTAAGGCAAGCTAATGCCATTACAACACCAAAGTTCTTACATGAGTATATTTGTGCACGGTTTGGCATTCCTCTACAATTACACTCTGATAGAGGTACCCCTTTTGTGAATGAAGTTATTACTAATTTATTGACCATTCTTAAAGTCAAACATACCAAGAGTTCCTCCTACTATCCCCAAGGTAATGGCCAAGCAGAAGCTACTAATAAAGTTTTGAAGGGTATTTTGCAGAAAACAGTGGATGATAATCAAAGGGATTGGCATGTCAAACTGGTAGATGCCTTATGGGCTTATAGAGTCACCATCAAAGCAAAGAACCACTCATACCCCTTTTAACTTAGTTTATGGCATTGAAGTTGTTAGCTTCCAGAGAGCTTGAGCTTCCATCTCCGAGGTTAGCTCATAAGTTGTGTTTGCCTTTTGAGTATGCCTTGCGGTGAAATTTGGATGCCCTTTTGCATTTAGAAGAATATAGAATGGAAGCTGAAAATGCTAATTTGCTTAAAAAAGCCAAGGATTTTGGCTGCCTTCAAAGCTGCTCATAAAATACAAGGTACTTTCAAGACCGGAGAATTAGTTTCGAAATGGAATAAATCAAGGGAAGATTACGCTAGTAAGTTTGAAAATCTTTGGGAGGGCCCCTATGAGGTGTTGGAAACTTGGGCACCAATTCTTATTGGCTGAAGGAATTAACTTCAGGGATGCCACTTCCAAATCCTATCAACACTATTCACCTGAAAAGGTATTGGGATCAGCATATATGTTTGTCTCTTTTTATGTTCTAGAACTTAGACAAGTTAGAGTTAAAGTTAGAATAGGTCGAATAGATTGGATTAGATTTCACTTGTTTTAAATTTAGAACTAATGCTTTCATTAAGTTTATATTTGCAGATTAGCCAGTATGAAGAATGAGCCATCAAATAGCTTCAAAACAGAGATTTTTATTAATTGCCAAGTGTCATTTGCAGGAGCACCCTTTTTCCATTTTCATTCACCTGTCTCATTGTGGTCCTGCTCTCCATTAAGCCATGCTCTTTCATTTTATCTCCCCAAATGTGCACTCTGCAAATTCAGCTTCACCATCATAGCAGAGTTGCAAGGATCAAGTTTAACTTGTTTGTATGTTTCCATGACAGGTGCACTCTTTCTCCATCTTTATTCATCTGCCATAAGTGGTCCTACTGTCCATTTAAACTCCTTATTCTTGTTCTCATTCTCAAAAGGAAGCACTCTGCAATTCAGCTTCACCATCATAGCAGAGTTGCAATTTTAAGGATCAGGGAGGCACACATTTTCTTGTTTTGGCGAGATCTCAATTTTGACATATTCACTTCACTCTCTCACACTCCATTCCCATCACTATCTTATCATATTCACACTCATTCTTACCTCTTCTTTTCACACATTTTCTTGTTTTGGCGAGATCCTCACATTTACACACTCATTTCATCTCATATACTCCATTTCCATCACCATATTACCACATTCACAACTCATTTCTCACCTTTGTCATTCACTCACATCCACTCACTACCATATTCACCACTATTTCATCAACACTTGCACTTTATACCCTTTCTCCTTCCATAATTCTCACTTAAACACTTTGGGACAAAATTGAAGACCCCTTATGGCTGAGGGGACCAGCCATTCTCTTGTTTTGGCGAGATGTTGCCCCCAAAGGGCAACATACTAATTGATTGGTTTATTTGTTAAAGTTAGGAAGGCTAAGTCAAGGGAAAACTTGGTAGTCAACATTGGTATGAAGGTCAAAGGACACTTATCTTCAAGGTCAACTCTCATAAGGAATACTTCATTTGAGGTCAAAGCTAGTCAAAGAGGTGTTGGGTTAAAGAAGATTGGAAGATGTTTTTTGAAGATTGGAAGTTAGAGTTTGGAAGACCCCATGGTACTTGATTCCACCCCTAGACCATTTTTACCCATGTTTACACTCTAGTTCCATCTCTTTGAAATCTCCTAGCCATTTTTCCCTAAACTTATTTCCCTTTTGTTCACTCTTGCATACCCTACCATACCTTGCCTAATTTCTTCTTTTCAATGCATCCTTATTCTTCCATAAGTCATTCTCACCATTGCCCTCCATATCTTTTACCCCCTCTTTCTACTTCCTATGCCATATTTTTGTAAATTCTCTTAGCCTAATTCTTCTTGCCACCTTTTGTACCCCTATGCTCATCTACTATTGTGCCATAAGAAGCCATGTTGTATGACTACCCTATGGAATATTCCTCACTATGATGCCCAAACTTGGCATATTCCCAAAAAATTAGGGTTGCTATTGCCTAGGTGACCCAATTCTTAAATTATCTCATGAGTGACCTTTTTAAAACCATGGCGGGCTTCTCAAAATTATAAAATACTGGCATATTCGGGTTTATACCACTTAAATACACGGTCACCGTGATCGGAAATTCTCGAAAATACAAACTGCTCGACCTAAATCTGGAAATAAGCTTAAATCACGCCGGAATCGAATTCTTAAGCTTTAAAAACTGCCTAAATCTGGACTCCTGCTCTCAAGCATCATATTAAGCCTAAATCTAAGCACTAAGATGCCGGAATCATTAAATCTGAACATATATACCTGGGGATCATTGACAGAAGTTTTTCGAAGGCCCAGACGCATCAAACCTCGACATTGATACATGCTGAGCATGATCTGAAGACGTTCTTGAAGTCTCTGAGTGTTCCACAGTTTAATCTGAGAAGATTGGACTGATATTATTGATTTGATATTATTATTGACCTCCTAAACTACATTATTGATTGATCTATGTGCCTGAGATTCTCATTCACCCTGTATTACCTTCATATCAATGAAAATTGATTGCCAAGTGTTCAAAAAGTCTACTGTCATGATCCTTTAGTATTTTTGCATCACAAATATTTTTACAGTAAAAGATTCCCTTATATTTTCCTGCATATGACCATCTGCACTTCATCTCCCATCTTATTTGCACCTGTGTGCACAAAAATCTCGAAAAAATTCCATTCCAAACTCAAGTCACCATTTTTTGCATTCTGTCTGATACAAATTTAGACTGAGATCCACAAAAAAGTGCCAAAAAAAATAGTTTTAGTGATTCAAATCATGATTTGACAGCATGCACCTTACCTTTGAAGTCTAAATAGCATCTTAGTTTTGGAATTTCCTCAAATTTCAACCTACAACTCAAGTTATAAAACTCTGAGCTCTGTTTTCAGTTTTGACTGGTATTGACCAAAATTTGACCCAACTTTGAGATCGAATATCTTACAAATTAGAACTCAGACTTGGTCAAGATCTTTACCCCTACTCGCCTACAACTTTCCTGAACAAGTCACAGTCATCTGACCTTGAAAATCAATCTGCATATGGGATCTGTACCGATTTGAGTAAAGGGTCCAAATTCCAGAATTGGGAAAGGTATGAGAACTCTGTAACTGAGCTTTTTCTTCGAAAAATTCTTGTGTAGATTGATAAGTGATCTGGAGGTTCTAACCCCAACTTGAGTAAAAACTCAAGTTGGATTCTTGTGTTTGACTCTCTAAGCCAGGTTGAGGGTCAACAAGCTTAAACTCCTTAGATTGACTCTGACACACCTATATCAAGTGATTTTCATATACCATGTTGTCATTCCCTCAAAACGTGCACCCTTTGGCTGTGAGAATTTTAAGAACTGTGAAGCACAGAATTAGCTTTAAGATTGATGATTGCGTTTGCTGAATAAAGGGTTTAAACGGACTGATTCTAAATGAGCTACCTATATATCTTAATGCTTTTAAACCATACTTTAGGGATTTTTTTTCGGAACATACATGAATTGCACATGTTAGCTTGCTTAAATTACCTTGAGGATGCAAAGGACACAAATACTTTCTTACCAAGCTCAAACTTTATATTGAATGAACATCATATACGTTTTGCAGATTTTCCGAAGCTCTGTTGTCTTGGGTACAGGCTCAATTTTTTTGTCACAGTCAGTAATACTTCATTTTGCTAGCAAATCCATCGATTTTGACAGCAAGAAAGGTATCTGGATGCAAGAGAACATGAATCCGACATCCAAGAATGGTGTGCAGATCACTTCTTCATGCAAAGGCCTTCGAAATTTCTCTGATACAAATTCCCCCTTTTGTCAAACCCTCTGTTGCGATCAGTTCTCGGCAAATCCATGATCAATTCTTGTCTTTTAGCTTCGAAAATGTTTTCTTGGCATCCAGGGAAGCAAATCGGGACAAATTGGCCATGATTGACCCGGTAAATCTAGTTCTAAATCTGTTTCTTGGCATATACTTGAAATGGATCTGCAACACCTCAAAGCATGCTAGAAGGAAAAAAGAGCTCAAGTTTTTTAAAAATAGCTATAATTTTCAAGTGTTGCTTTCCTAAAAAGTAGACATGTGGTTCTTAATGAAACTTAAAAGGTCCACATGTTGTTTTTAACTGTTGTTTTGCAAAAAACAACACTAAAAAAAATCACGTAGAGACTTTCGTCCGATTTGCTAGAAAGTATATGTGGTTTTTAGCAAAAAATTTAGTTTCTATATGTTGCTTTTAAGAACTAACTATAGTTTTCAAGTGTTGCTTTCCTCAAAAGTAGATGTATAGTTTTTAAGGAAACTTAAAAAATCTACATGTGTTCTTTTAAAATTTTGTTGTCGTTTTTTAGTGTTGTTTTTCCGTACGGATGCTAGGATCATACCTTCAGGAGGTCATGGACATGCGAGATCAGCTATGTCCTCGGGCACGCACTTGACATGTACATACACATTTATTTCATGATGATGTATATACTTATAGTTTGACAAACATTCTTATTATCGCCGCGGTTTTTCCTCGAAAACCCTTTTGGGGCGGGGTTTTTAACCGGGACAAGTAATAAGTTTCTTTGCGCTCCTCTCGGGTCCCCATAGGCCGATTGGTCTCAGTGGACGATAAAAAAACTATTCTATTCTATTCTATTCTATTCTTCAATATGATATGTAGTTAATAAAAAATGAACGCATCATTTTTAAAGTAGTAGTTGTTTGAAGTGTTGTTTCTGCAAAGAAAAAAAAAACTACCTATAGCCTTCTCTTTAAATTTACAAAATCAAAATTTGTTGAATAACCACAGTTGAATTCTTGATTCCTCTTGTTCACTTTAAAAAGGCCGTTTGGGAATCGAACCCAACCAAATCCATTATGGCATATAACATAACAATCTTAAGAAAATTGTTAAACTAGAAAAACAAACTGTCCAGCATTTTCTGTTCTTAAGAAATTTTTTAAACTAGAAAAACAACGGGTAAAATATTGGCTCCCTAACTAAACATTTGAAACCATGCGTATATCGAGTTCGATATACGGCATATATCGAACTCGATATCATTATATCCAAGCAGGTCTTGGGAAAATGGCGAAAAAAAGCGAAAAAAATTTGATATACTGCTTCTTGCAATAGTATATCGAGTTAGATATACAATAGTATATCGAACTCGATATACTATAGTATATCTAACTCGATATACTACTGTATATCAATTTTTTTTTTTGTGTTTTTTCTGGGTTCTTCAGAGCGATGGTTCTACCTTGATGGTTCTACCTTGATTTTGTTCCATTGACTAGCGGGTTTAGGGTGCAGGAGAACACACTACATCAGTAAGTTTGTGTATTTTCCTCAAATAGTAATTAACGAAGTGTATTACATCTAGTTTTAATTATATATTTTATAGGTTAGGTGGCCACATATTTGCTACTTTGAGTGCCAGTAGTCATTGGAGAGACTGGATCCGTAGAACAACCATCAGCTCACTCACAGTTCCACAGCAGCAGGATCAGTCGAGTTGCGGTGTTCACGCAGCTTTGAGCATTCGGCTAGTCGTTAGGACTCTTTTACGGCCTGAGGTTCCACATACACATGTGAGTCTACTATCTACTATGCTTTTGTATATGCTATAAGTGTTCAACCAATTTTTAACTCTTATACTTGTGCAGGTTGGGAGAAGTTGGTACTTAGAGGAGGACGTCCGCTCTGAGAGGACTCAGTGGCCAATTATGTTGGCTCTTTTGTATTCCAGGGTGTACTGGTATCATCGTAGACTTAGAGAGATGGGCCAGCATCAGTAGCATCTAGAGTTTGTACATTTATGTCATTGTAATATATCATGGTGGTTTTCTTGTGTCCAATTAATTGCAACCATATGAACAATCTCTTGCAAGCTGTGGCAAAGGCCATGGGCTGCAAAAATAATGTGGCAAAGGCCATGGGCTGCAAAAATAATGTGGCAAAGGCCATGGGCTGCAAAAATAAAAACTCGTATATAAATTTTTATACGTATATAGCGTATATCGAGTGCGATATATGTATATGGCATATATCGAGTTCGATATACGCTATATACGCCATACAATTGTATAAAAATGACGCTTATATTTTGTGTATTATACAGAATTTTCCGGCCGGCCAGAATCGAAATTAAAAAAAAAAAATCATATATCGAGTTCGATATATGTCGTATATCTAACTCGATATATGTCGTATATCGAACTCGATATACGCTGTATATTTATATATCGAGTTCGATATACGCAGTATATCTAACTCGATATACGTTTGGTTTTGAATGTATAGTTAGGGTGCCAATAGTAGCACCGGAAAAACAAGGTGTCCAACATTATTTGTTCGAAGACAATTTGGACTTGCTGCAAAGCCAATAATCCATTAGACAACTTAGAGTCAGATAATACAACCAAACATTCTCTTACAAAAATTGGACCAATTTGTTTTAGAAATTGGACCATTTTGTTTCAGCTTGGCCTCACATGCTTCAAACCAGGGCACATTAATATCCCAATTCAATACCTTAATCAAGATGACTCAAAATGGATATACAGCGGCTGCTTGAGTAGCTGTAACTGCCATTATTCCCATTTAATTGCCATTATTCCCATTGTCTTATCCACAACAAAATGGGGGAAATGCTTCGTTTTCACAATCAAGGCAAGAGCATTATCTGTTGGAATTATTGGAATTATTGGCAAGAGCATTATCTGTCCAAGCTTCTCCTTTACAAATCTGCCCTGCTGCTGCAAATGCACAGATCGACACAACACCTTCTGCAATTGCCCAGATAAATGAGGAGTTATATTGGATGGATTGTTTAGAATCAGATCCAAACAATGATGTAACAAATCTAGGATGCATAAAAAGAAAAATTAAAAAGTTCAAAATGACCAAAATCTGATGAATAAGAGCATGGAAATTTGGAAGAAATCTAAAGCTGTGGAAAAAATCGTTGCTAGCAGAGGTGATAGATTATGTGAAAGAGCTCCATGAAAAGTTGTGTTATAAATGGGAAAAACGAAATAGGCAGCATAAAGGAGCTAACTGTGATTTCTGACCTTCTCGCAGAAGCACAGAATTAAGCTGTGACAGAATTAAGCTGTGTTATAAATGGGAAAATCAAAGTGCGTAGCACAAAGGAGCTTACTTTGAGCCTTCCCGCAAATAGTAGCACAGAAAGTTAAACTAAATGTAGACATAGACTCTTCAAACGAACAGGTGCTGATAAGGACATCGCCATGCTGCAACGATCAGCCGGATCTGTTATCAGATTTGATCAGGACTTTGAGAAGCGTAAAACTCCAGACTGTTCTTCCAGCGACCATTGGTGGCCACGAGGATGAGAAGACGGAGATCAAAGTCTCTATCATTTATCTGTTTGACCAATAAGATGATACGACCAAGATCAAGATCTTGGTCGTTCATCTGAACCATATGTTTTACAAATAAATTCTTAAATTGAAGAACTTTTTTTCCAAGGTAATGACCTCTATCCTTATTGCACTATTCTTATTGTTTTGTTTGGATCATTGGATCCTAGCATAATTCCATGAATACGCCAAATGAAGGGCTGTGGAATTTCCACATCAGACCCACGTATAAGTTTGCGCATCCCATATGGCTATTATACATACATACATGGTATACTTCAACCTATACACATAAAAAATGCACGAACACCATTGCATTCACAAAAGAGAGATAGTGCAAAGGAGAGAGAAGAACAGATAAGAAGAACTTAGAGTGAAGAAGTGGCATTTACTGAGAACGTGACATAGCATAAAGAGCATTGCAATTTCAACAAAAAGTACATGCTTGAACAATGAAACTCAGCAAACTAGGTTGCTAAATTTGGCCGAAGAAGAATTGCAAACAGGAGCCAGTCCTGGCTTATCTCCACCCGAATATATACTAATCTTGTTTGAGGTCCTGGCTTATCTTGTAGAGTCATGTCTATCCTGAGCCCCATCGCCAGCAACAATCCCTGGAAGCCATAGCCATAGCTGGAAACCGAGTAGCCATAGCTGGAGTAGCCATAGCTAGAAACTGAGTATGCATCTAAACCCTAGGAAGCGAAGCTTTATGCAAAAATCGGCCACAATTCCAGAGCCTATCTCTGCCTAATGTTTTGCCTGTCTATCTCTGCCTACTGATTTACGCCGCAGCTGCCTCCTTGCTGACTTTGCCCTGCACATCACCAAGCAAATCTCCTACAAGTAGCCTGTAGTTGAAATATAGTTCAAGAAGGCTAGATCTGCCCCACAAACCGAAACAATGACCTCTGCGGTAATGCGACTTCACGTGTTACCCCGTGCCGCGCATCACCTCATCTGGCCCAACACATCTCCTCCAGCACATTGGGGCGAGGATCAACCGCCCACCATGCTCGGACGGCGGCCGCCACGAATTTGCAAAATTACCCAAGGTCCAAAAAATTCTAACAAAATCTTAACCCCTATTTTTCGCCAAATCATTAACAAAATCATAGTAAGAGATAATTTGCCAACCTTATCAAACCATTGGCCCTTCAACACACATCAATTTATTTCCATACCTGGTTATTCTTAAACAAAGGTGATATTTTTCCTAACGCAATGCATTCGCCCAAGTTCTCAACAATGACACCCATAATAATAATAGCACAAGGGGTGTCGAGTCCAAATTAACACTCTTACCTACAACGTGACATCTTTGCCAGTAATATGCTTTAGCAATTGCCACCTATTGATGCTAGAGCACTGGTTTGTTATAGCACCACAAATGGACTGCTATGGCATGGCTGGATATGCATACAGTCATAAACGTTTATCAAATTGTAATTATTGCGTTATATGGGCACACTTTGAACATTGAAATATAAACATCTCATACTTAAACTTGGTCACACAAATTTAAATACTAGATGTGATGTTGCAATTTTTCAATATATAAACTATGTGCGACATTGTTTTTTATATAAAAACTATGCACATTTACTGGTCACATTTAACAAGGGATCTGAGGATTTTAGCCAAGGGAATTCACCCATTCAAATTGGGGGCTTGTTCGAAGGCAAAACAATGACATTATGCATATGGTACAATTTGTAGATTGCGAAAGATGCATGTTCATAAAATTGTGTTTTGGGGTATCACATTATCTGTAATGCTTAGTGTACTACAAACAAAAATGCATCATGCACCTGTGGTAGAAGGCCAAATATTCTTAATTTTGGGGAGGCATTATTTTATATGTTTTTGATAGAAAGCAAAATACTCTTAATTTGGGAAGGCATCATTTTATACAATTTTGGGTGTATGTGTGTATATGTGGATGTTTCATGATGAGATATACTACCTAATCAATACAATAGAATTTCTACCATGAATCTCCTATTTTCAAGTGGTTAGTTATAGTACATAGAGTACAACATGAAGTAATTTTGATAAAAAAAAATTGGAGATAATGAGGCGTCAACTTCCTCTCTCTATAAGTAAAAAATGAGAGAGAATGCAAAACTTCCTAAGGGAAGCACTTAAAGTCAAAGTTTGTCTAGAAAATGCAAATTAAATGCATTGATGCTTAAATTGACCTATGACAACACTCAAAAAGGCCAAGTCACCATACATGTCATCCACATTGCCATGTCATACCATGCACGTGTCACCCCATTGAAATTCTATTTTTTTGAATCCATAAGTGTTACACGGCAGAAATTTTTCCTTAGAAACAACCTCCGCCCGCGTGTTGACGCCGACTAGCTACCACCCACACCTTGGATCCCGGATCGCCGCTTAGTCTTATCGGTTTCTTTGCTAAGAGATTACTCCCGCGAAGCCGGTTCCTATATAGAATCCCCGAGGAGTTCAACACCTTTCGGATGCTTTGCCCCGTGTCCGATCCTTTTGCGCAGAACTAAGCGCCGCAGTGATCGTTTACCACAGCCTTTTTGGTCCGGTCCAGTCCTTATGGTCTAGAGCTGGTCCGACTCCTGGCAGTATGAGTCTGCCTTAAAGCCTCACTACCAGATTCGGAATCCAATTCCGAACCCAGGGCCTGGCCTATGAATCCTACAGCAAATGGTTTAAGCAGAATTGGCTTCCAATCTTCAGAACCCGGTTCATCTGTGCTGCTCGAATTCCATCTCTGGGCTTTATAGAACTCTTCTTTGAGTTCACAGGCAGTTCTACATGCTTAAAACCGGCCAGATCAGGCCCTTACTTGATCCTATTTCATGCACTGGAGCTCCTGCTAGAGATCTGGCAGTCCGGGCTTGTTCCACGATTCCTGTTTTCTGATATAACAGTCTTATAAGACCCATCGAACCAATTCAAGCCACGTGTCACTTTAATGTTTCATTAAAAATCATAACTAACTTTCTAACTTACATTTAAATAACATTTGCCCCTAGGCCTTACATTAACATTAATAACTAATGTTAACCATGTAAGTTTACGGGTCTTCTGCCCCGATCAATCCCTGCTAGCTCTTGCCGCGCTAATATTAATAATATTAGCGCCCCCTAGCGGACCATTACCCGCCGCTAGCCTTTATTACCATTTACCCCGCATGATTCGCCACCGTGGAGGGATTCGACATAATCAACACGGCCCATTGAGTCACAACTGCCTGGCAATCGCGACCAATAGTGCCCCCGTGCTCATGGACGTCCGTCAAGGGCCCGATTCCGGCTATGCCCTTGGGAGCACCTGTAACATTCCTCCCCCTCCTTTTGGACCTTGCCCTCAAGGTTGATCCTTTAGATGAGGGAACTGCTGCACAAATTCCTCCGTCTCTCGTGGTGGCATCCTCGAGGCGTCATGCCTTGAACCGGATGTTCTACCACATCCCTATTAGCGGTGCCGAACTCTTTTATCTAAAAAGGCGTTACGGCGTTATAGAGGAGTTTAAGACGATCGGTATACTTTGCGGACTAACCACGTTAGCGGTATCCAGTATAGCCCTCTTCAGTTGACTTACATGAAACACAGGATGGATCCCTACTTCCTGTGGTAAGTTCAACTCGTACGCTGTTTCCCCGATCCTTTTAGTAATCCTAAAAGGCCCAGCATATCGTGGAGTAAGGTTAGGCACTCGACCTTTGGTTAAAGGCCGCAATGTGTTCATTCTTAATGCCGAAGGATAAACGACCCATAAGAAAACGTAATCACCTTCCGCATAAGAAATATCTCGTCTATGCTGATTAGTAGACGCTTGTGCCCTATCTTGAGCTTTTCGCAATGCTTGCTTGCATTGCTGCAGGATTGCATCCATATCATGCACTATGTGTACTGCAACTTCGGTTCTAAGGTACTTATGCATCTCAGAATAAGCCCTTGGGTAATGAGCTCTGGGGCCATAGTGGGATTTGAAAGCTTTGGCAAAAACCTTATATCGGCACCTGCCTCGAGTCAGTCCATGAGAACGGGCATATCCCTTCCACCAAATACAAGCTGATCCTATGTGGTTAGTAGTGGCAATCTTGCCGATATCCTTCTCTGTCATTCCATAGGACTTGCCGAATTCATGCATCTCATCTAATCAGGATTCGGCATCCACACCCAACCTGGTCTTGCCCGAGAATTGGGCCAATTTACGGTTCTTCCAAATGCTGGTGATGACAGACGATTTTCTGATAGTCATTCTTCTTGGACTTTGCAGGATCATCTGCTGACTCAGAGGACTCCGATGACTCAGATGATTTAGAACTGGCATTAGATGATGATTTGCTCCGTCTGGAGAATGCTCGAAGTATATAGACTGACTTGTTATGAACGAGTTCGGATTATTGGGGAGACTTCTATGATCCTTTGGGGATTATGGAATAATAAGGGTGACTGCAGGGTTGTCGTGGAAAAAGCTTGTCTTGGAGACAAGTAACACTTGCTACACAACATTGGATATTAATTTGTCATAATAGATGAACTACCCACCATAATCTCTTGCTATGTTTTGATCATCTGAGCCTAACTTCCAACCTCTAAGCCTGAGTATGAGAACTGCAAAAGCATCTTGCTTGAGATTGCGGAGTCAGATCGTGGTGATCTGAGAGGCCAATCGGTCGTGGGGTTTACTTATATGAATATCTGGCTTCGAAAGTCATTTATATTAACACTTGACCTTATTTGCAGGTTTGCTTAGTATTAAGCATTGGGGAGAACTCTATGGATAAGCTATTAAATATATGGATGTGAAATTTGGATTTGGAATCTCAAATTGCTTCATATCGTACGGGCTTATGGGTAAAGTTTGTAAGTTGAATTTCTTTATTTGGAATAAAGAATGGATACTTCTGTTGTGTGTACCCATAGTAGATTGGTAATTACGATTGCAACGTAATAGGCCTGAACATGCTGCACTAATTGTGAATGCCTCTTGGTAGATCAACAATTGTGTTGTAGCACAATAGGCTTGAATAAGGGTGCATAATGTATATTTTTGAAGAGCAATAATTGTGGTTGCAACACAATAGACCTGACAAAAATTGCATCTGTAACGCGGAGATACAATTGTTTTGCAGATATCAAAAGAAAAGAAACGCAGAAGTGCCAAAGAAATATGGTTCTGTGGAAGTACAATAACATATATAATTGTTTCTTGAGTTCGCAAGTTTGAGAAACTTCCAGGTTCATGTTATCGTAGAATAACCACCTTGAGAAGGGATGGAGCAAATTGGAGCGTACTTGGACGATCGGGGACGATCTTTTTGAGAAAGGATAGATTGATATGGAGCAAGCACGGGGGAGCAGTCTACGGCGAATGGGTTATTGGAATATGGCAAACATTATGGCAAATATTATGTAAATGTTATTCCTAAGATCACCTAATAATCTAAAGGGGCTGAGTTATAACATTAAAATCAAGGGAAACGTCTAACACAGTTATAAGAACCATTGATATTTTTGGAAGGGGTCGAGGCACTATCATTGGGATGATTATTGGGATGATTATTAGTTGAGGGAGCAGCCTATAGATAATATTCTATATGATAAATCATGTAATCTAATTAAAGGCAAGGAGCTATTTTGATATAAAAGGCAACTGCCTGCTCAAAACGACTAAAGTCATGGAGAAATCTATAAATAGAACCTAAAATTCAATTAGAGATATCTCTGCAACCAGAGCTTTTATGGAGGTAACTTTTACCTCATTGGAACCGGCTCGGAGTCTAGTTTCCGAATTGGGGTGGCAGACATCTCGTAGTTCATCCGTATGAGGGAGTAATGGCCGAAAACGTGACAAGGGGTCACAAATTGCTGCTACATCGACATTACAGATTTGCAGTTACTTTCTAATCTGTGGCTGCTTGAAGTAGCGAGACTAGCCTGGAGGACCAATAAACCAAATGTCAGAGCTTTGTATTTGCCATAGCACTTGTGTTTTGCCCTAACCCAGTGGATCCGATTGGGTGGTTAATGGTGCTTTCATATTAATTGTGTATGAATAACGTTTCTTTAGTCCAATGTTCTATTATTTTATTGTGGGTCCTCTGATTCTGTGTTGTTACAACAACCCAAATATACATGAATCATATCAAAGTATCTCTAGAAAGGAGACATATTCTCAAACAAAAGAATCCAACGAGTATGAAGCAAACAAAAATAACTAATTTCCTTTCATCCGAGTCAAACGGTGATAAGATATACAAAAGAGAAGTATCCTGACCCTAAAAGGGTGACTTTGGCACTATCTAAGATAGGGTGACTTTGGCACTATCTAAGAAAAACGATTAGCGGCCATGAAACATAAAAGGTCTCTCCAAAAGAGGCCGAACATCAAGCATCAAGGCAAGCCAAGAAGGGGTATTATGAATACTTTGCAGCAGTCACAAGAACGAATGGGCTATCTCCATCAAGAACGAATGGGCTATCTCCATCAAACTCTATCTGAGCAGATTCTTAGATTTTCACTATAAGTTTTGTTAACTTAACATTTTTGTTTGCATACTTTAGATAACAGGAGGGTTTTTCTCCTGGAGGCCTTGAATTCTGTATGTGTTATGGCCTCATAGACCCTTCTGAGTGTTACGTAGATGTTAATAAATCTTTCTTTTTTTCTTTGCTCCGCTGCCATCAACATGAGCACCTCTTTTAAATTAATTCATAGTTGTCATACTTCCCATCAAGATTTAGCCCAAACCATTGAGCTGTTCTTTGTCGTTTTATAAGGAATCTGGACCCGCAATTGCTCTATCATCAGAGCATACATGAGCCTTTCTTGCTATAAAAATCAGATAAAGTATAAGGTTGCCATATCTATAGTTATGGACTTCCACAACAGACTCATAGCAAGATAGTACAACATAAGCTTCTTTACATTGTGAATGCTTAGCTTAGGTTATGTGTTCTTTGTCCCGCACCAGCAAAGACGTCGTTCCTTTATTGACCTGTCTGGATACCAGAGCATAGCAGATCTGGCATCCTGTAGGAGCCAGTAGTTAAAGTTAGTTATCTTCTCCTATGCATGCATGCATATATGTGCAGTGACAAACTTGGCTTTTTAACTTCCCATCTTCTAATCTCCTTGTGGCCCTTACAATTACACTAGGCATTGAGAAACTTCTCCTTTTCGCTTCCAATCTCATCTAACTCTCTTGTCTCTTCACTACCACGTACACACTCTTTTGCTACCGGGCAGGCAGTTTGAAGCCTTCGTACAAACATTTCTGCATTGAAGCCTCGGCCACCCTCAAACACCTCGATTTGTTGTAACACCTTCAGATTCAACCTGCGCATTTTCCAACTCAATAAAGCATAGAGCAACAACCGGACAAACAAAACAAAGAAATACAGTTTATTGGACTCCAAAACCAATAATGAGACTTTTGGATGGCTTATTGAGGATGTGCACTCAGTCTCTGGACCATCCAAATCCCTGGATACATAACCCTTGTTTATTAAATTGGATGTGTTGAAGCTGATTTTACATTAAGGAAAACTGCGGCTGCCCAGCAGCCAGGAACCTGTTTTTGAGGGTAAATCCAAATATATGTCTTATGTATGAACCGTATCATTATGCGAAGGTATCACAAAACAAGACTGTTCTAATAAAGGGTGTCAACATTAAATACAAAGCAACAACATATAAGGATTATGTGAGATCACTATGCCAACGTATCATGAAACAAAACCGTTCTAGAAGTTTGAATAAAAATGTTAATGGCAAATACAAAGTAGCAATATATAAGGATATGTGAGATTATCGCCAAACGGGACTGCTCTAACTCCTTATCCAGACAGAATGTAACATGGCATATTTTGGCTTGGTCCATTGGAGCATCTTATGTATGAACCAGTACCTTATGGACGTATCACCAAACAAGACTGTTCTAAGAAGGGTGTCAATGCTAAATAGAAAGCAGCAAGATATAAGAAGAACGTATCCTAAAACAAGACTGTTCTAGAAGCTTGTATAAAAATATCAATGTTAAATACAGAGCAGCAATATATAAGGATATGAGAGATTTTCACCAGTGAGACTGCTCGAACTCCTTATACAGAAAGAATCTAACATAACATACTTTTGCTCGGTTCATTGCAGCAAGAAAATATGTGCATACCTTACTTAATCAGGCCATATAAGAAGTCAATGGCCGAGGAACCTCATTCGAAATGCCTCATCTAAAAAAACTGTCCGAACTCTTACACTCATGAAAACACTCGTGCTTCTTGGAAAGATAAATCATTATTCTATTAAGCCCCTCTTGTTTTACACTTTACTTCTACATTAGAAGTTCTAAATACTCCATGATATTAGATGCATCTCTGCACCTTCCCTGAAAATCTGATCACATCCCCTATATATATGCTTCTAATATGCACGTGTACCCTCCTCTTCTTCATCTTCTTGCAAAACATTGAAGCATCAAAAAGGGTCTCTAGCATTGTGGGAAATCAGCGAAATTTTCTTACAAGAAGGAAATTGGTTTAAGCCACAAGTCAAAACAACCATTTCTACCACGTGAGATAGACAATATAGATACAAGAAGCAAGATAAATTCAACACACCTCAAGCTTTAATTTTCTATATGCTTTGGTCTTTGTACCTGTCAATCATAAAATTGAATTTGGCAATAACCTTGATATAAACTCTCAAAACACGTTATGAAACATAAGCTGAACTTTTCTGTAATAACAAACAATAGAGAACCACATAGACACTTGTTACACCGCTTGCAAGGAAAAGGAAAACACTGTACATATGATAAAAAAATGAGGATCGAAAAGTGAAACGTGCAAATCTCACCAGATGGCTGCATTACCTTTAACATTCTGTAACCCGTGAAATGCGAGCATAGAATCTCATTTGTCTCTACATCAATGACCTGGCGGAGGCATGTCCAATAAAGTGACATCTGCACTTTTACAAAACTCATCATCACTACTTAGGATTTGTGCTCGTCCACTGTAAACTGTTGGTTCAATATATTGATCATCTTCTTTGAGCCATGGTTCGTCAAGATCTTCCGCACGGCCTCCAAAAAAAGGCTTCATATAGCCGCTATCAATCCATTTAAATAATGCATGAGGAATAGAGCGTGGGCCCCAATCACGATGTGAGTCCTCTAGCTCATAAGGCGCATTGCTTAAGGGGTAACAACACCTAGCATTACTCAAAGGAGCATCTGATGTCAATCCTAGGAACCTTAGCATTGGAGCCGTGGCACTTCCAAAAATCAGCGTGGTCGTCACAACAATGAAAAGTGTTGCAGTTTCAATCGATCGATTATGCGTCGGGATGTTAACTGCAAGTGCATAAGCAATAGCACCGCGGAGCCCACATAGCCACATCATGACCTTCATTGAGTTTGTTATTGGCAGCCTCCTGCTGACATGTGTGGTTAGAGTATACATAGTAATCCATGAAGCTTAGGAATATGACAAATGATATCTTTCTCATTACCTTCCTTTGTTCGCAAGCCATGACAACGGAAATATGTTTAGCGCCCTTGAAAGAAGACATAAAGGTAAAGCAGATAATAACAGCCCTGCATCAACTTCATGCTGAAGTACCACAACTTGCATCCCCAAGTATGCAAAAACGAATAGCTCTGCCAAAAATGCAAGGGCTTCAAATGCATATTTTGAGCTAATTTTTGATGCCTGTGAGGCATTGTAGTAGCCATAATGTGCATTGCAGATTCCACAAAAGAACAAAGCCATTATGCCTGACAATGAAAAAATTTCTGCCACGGCATATGCCATATATGCTGAAAGCAGAATAAATGCTAGCTCAAACTTTGCATACTCTGCCCTTATGTCAATAAATTTCAGCAGCAATGCACAGAAGAGTGAAGCACCAATGCCCAAGGCCGTGGAAGCAACACTGATAACAACGAACCGAACTGCATAAAGACGCATTTGAATCAGAAATGCAAGAGCAAAGAGGTTCCTTAAAAGTGTAAATTCAGCAAGCCAGGTCATACCAATGGCAACACCAATTGTCGCAAATGTAAAATCCTTATCCAAAAAGGATACCTGCAAGATGACCATTACAACATTTGACTGGAGAAAAGCTGAAAGTGCTTAGAATTTCTTACAAATGTGCGAAAGAGAACAATTGAACTGGCATCGTTAACCAAGCTCTCCCCAAATACCAGATTGTAGAGGGCAGTTGGAGCTGCAACATCTGTCCCAAATAGCAAGATTGCTGATTACTCCAGACACAAACTTTGCATTATGTTACTAACATATGAACAGACATTAGTTATACCCTGAAACACAGAAAGCGTTGCAATTGGATCAATTGCAGAAATAAGTGACCCATATATAAGGGACTCCAGGAGTGGTGAACCAGCGCTTAGGTGGGTAATAATCCCTCCAAGGTACAAAAAGTATGTCAGGAGTCCAAACACTAAAGAAGAAACAATGGTCCCGACCACAGCAAATAACAAAATGGTAGTGAAGTTGCGGAAAAAATCCTGTTAAGTAAATAACCGGTTAATAGAAGAACTAATGAATACCTGAAAACAAGGCATTTAGAAGGAGAAATTACTTTGCGCTTGAGGGAATATCCCGCGTTAAATATTATAATAGGAAGAAGGCCATAGAAAAAGGTCTGATGATCAAACTTCAAATGACTATCATCGAATAATAAAACCGACACAGCACCGAACATCATTCCAAGAAGCATTGCGGAAGCTACAAAATGAACTCTTAGTTACTTAAGTCTACACGCACTACTAACTACATGTACAGCGCAATTCTAACCTGACTCTGGCAGATAGATGAACTGATATTTCTTCGTAAGGTACGCGACGAACATGGTAACAATCATTAGGAAGCAACAAAGTAGAATGTCTTCCAAAGCCGCCATGATTGACAGCGATCTCAATAATCCGAATTCCAAAGGGCATTTGTGCTAGGCTAATTCATGATCCCAGAGGAAGCGTGCACTGCAGCTAAGAAAGCCCCGATCTGCCTGCCCCCTTCACTTTTATTCTAATTTATCTATTTATTATTGAAATATGGCTCCAGAGGAATTTCCTGGCCACATGGCCACTCGGCCATTTCCTGGCCCATAACGCCGAGGGGAGGACGTTATCGGCCTTAACGCCTTTGGTCGAGGCATTTAGCGCAGTGGCCGCTATAGTCAAAAGCTTGGCCTAGCCGGAGCACATACTATATTCTAGCATCACAAAGAGCCCGGGGTTTGACGACTTAAGCTTCATAGAATCGGCCGGGATAGCTTACGCCGCTTTGTTTGTGGCTCATACGGCAACAACAAGAGGGATTTGAAGGATCAAACACAAGCAGCAGCACGGATTTTGAATGGAAGAAAAATTCCTTCCAGTTCTGGGCATTTCATCCTTGTTAGAGGCTCCAACTACGGTGGTTGCTTGATGCAGAGCTCCGGCTATTAGAAGCCCTGTTTTAAAACAGAGATGCCTAAACTGAAAGCCCCAATCGGGATAAGCGGATCCGAAAGCAGCCCCAACTGATAAGCCCGATTTGGAACTGGATTCGTGATTTCCGGATTGAAAGCCGGATTGAAACCCCTTAGAACTTACCTGGAGGCCTGGCTATGGCGCAGGAATTCGACCACGGCTATCCAGCTATGGTGGATAAAAAACAAGATCACGTGGTAGCATAAGAAATGTTATGGACGTGTTTAGCTACAACTCAGTCAATTGTCGTCGCCCATCTTGGGATATCGGGCCGGTCGAAGGCATACTATACTACCGGGGGGGGGGAGGAGGGAGGAGGGGGGGTGACTTTTGAGATAATCTTATCATGGACTCAGGGGGTAAAAGTATCCTACTGGGGACTCCCTAGGATGGGATAGTAAGATCCCTCGCTCGCCCCCTTCATTATGTCGTACCTGACGTGTGTTTAGCTACAACTCAGTCAATTGTCGTCGCCCATCCTGGGATATCGAGCTGGTCGAAGGCATACTATACTACTGGTGACGGCTTGAGATAATTTTACCCTGGACTCCCGAGGGTAAAAGGATCCTACTGGGGACTCCATAGGATCCCACCTCCGGGTATTTCACACTAGATCACCGTGGGATTTTTTATCGACCTTGAATACTTTCCAAGGAGATCTTAGAATGTGGTATTACACTTGGCACTATAACAAGATCACCCCACTACCTGGGAGGACAGGTTGTACCCAACACAGTTTAGGTACTTCGAAGGTTGTCCTATCCGTTGAATATGCAAGCGTCCGAACTGATATCGTCCTCAGGATCGCTATTTTGCTATCATGTAGGTGGGGATCCCTCCAGTAGGATGTCGGCTTCCAGAATACCGTCGGGCATCAAGCAGCCCATCCTAGTGGTGTGGAAACCCCTCTGTAAGATCTCGGCACTCAGAAGACCTCCCAGCCCTTAAACGTAAGCGACCCATGGTAAATGTTCGAGGGGATTCCAGACCCTAGAATCCCATTGATAGCATTCCAATACGAGTTATAGTTGTAACCGATACCAATGCCAATAAATTGTCCTTGCCTAGATTCCCATGCTAGTCCATCATGGAATAATTTTAGGGCTAAGACAGCTATTTGACAATTGTTTAGCACATTTTAAAAAAACGTTGGCTAAAGTAAATGGAAAGCTAGCAAAAAGGCACGCCAGAGGCCATAGAAAATAAAGGCGCATGAAGGGCAAGGTAATTGGATACCAAAAGATAATTGAATTGTCTTTTACGTTTTTTCAAACCATTTGAAAGCCTAACCCTGCATTTAAGATACTAGTATTTCCTAGTTTTGGATGCGCAGGATATGAGGTTGTTATAGCCGTCTTTGATTGTGTTATTACGGTTTATATAATGTCTTTAAATTTCATTTGCCTTTTTCTTGCATTTGGTCTTTTCTACGAGGCCGATGTGGAAGTTTTTTTCGTATGGTTTGTGCTTGTTGGTGTCTGCTGCCATTTTGAGATTTGATTTTGCTTTGTGATTTTTGTACTTGGTTAATAGGTTTGTTGTTTGTCCTTCGTATTTTTTGTTGTTCTTATTGCACGTTAGACAATATATCTTTACTAGAAAAAGTGCCCAGCATTGCTGGGCTTTCTTTTGGGCATATGTTTAAAAGCTAATGAAGACGTGATTATGCTACAAGAGTGATATTTTGAAGCAAGCTTTGTGTTGTGGACCATTTCTATTCAACCTTCAAACCTAGGATGTACATTATTGCCATGTACAAGTTGCTAAGCTTTCAAATCTAGGATGTAAGTTATTGCCATGTGGCCGTGTTTTACCTTCCCTTTCAAAATTTTGGGCAAGGTTGGGGTATCTTTAGTTCTAGATCCTTAGTTGACCCAACAATTCCACTAAGACTGTTAACATAAATTTATACATGTTCTTGCCTCTATTATAATCTATTGTACTTTGGAGTTGGGGATTTTAGCCATGTTTCATCTTCCCTTTCAAAATTCGAACAATGTTGGGGTATGTTTATTTCTAGGCCTTTAGCCAACATCCAATAATTCCTTTTAAGGCCCTTACCTTAAATTTGAATATCCTTCTCTTGTGATTTAAACTAGGTGATGCCTTTTCAATTCAAATGACTTTTATGGGTGTCATTCATAGAAATTAATTTGGAATGTACTTTGTCACTAATCTTCTAAAGATTAGATTGGAACATTATATCGTATGAATCTTTCATGTTACCTTAAATTTAAATGTTTTTCTCTTGTACTTTGAAGTTGGAGATTTAACTTAGGTGATTCTATTTGCAACTCAAATGACTTACTATGGTTGCCATTCAAAGAACATGATTGATTTTGTTGTTTAGATCATGGTGTTGATGAGAAAGCTTACGATTAATCTTGGCAATCCAGATCATGTAAGAGATTTTCCATGGCTTCATCTATATATTGATCTAAGGTACAATCTGAATTTATCTATCTCTCGCAATAGTTACCATATGTAGGATCTGGAAGACAGGAATCTGATGTTCCCTATTATTTAAAATGTACATATCTCGGTATTGTGCATCTTTAAAGTCCCAGTGGGCAAATCCTTTAGCCATTGCTTTTCCAGAAATTCGAAATTTATACAACCAAGGCATCCTTGGCAAAACATAGAGCTCTCTATCTTCTCATTCTCATCAGTTCATAAAACTATCGTTTTTATCTTTTCAAGCCGTCATTCTGCTTATATTTCCATCATTAACAACTTTACTATCATGGGCATTTACCTTTCTAAGAATCAATGTCATGAGCGTACACCTCCACAAAGTCAGGACCATCTGAAATGTAGGTTCTAAAAAATCATTCTCGCTATTTATTCATTATAGCGACTTCAAAGGCAACCATAAGACTGTAGAAAAGTTTCTCCTGGATGTTTAATAGAGCATAAGCACCTTTTATGTTGGCATTGTCCAAGCAAGATAAATTGCTCGTGCAACAGTATCAATCTTCTCATTTGTGGCTCTACACTGTGACTAATACGTAATAAGTAACTTCCTAGTTAAAATTGATTACCCTTTCTGTTGTATGATGCAGTACCACATGAAGGTGCATGATGGATCCATGGCGTTGCATGTATGTTCGAATAGTTGGTTCTGGATACGTCATATCGTTGTTGCCCAATAACATAATGACTTTTCCCTGCAACACAGACAGAATAAAGGTTACTCTAAGGCCTCATAAAAAAGCTACAAACCAAATCCATCTTCTCCCTAGCAAGAGATCATATATATCTGCATCTTCTCCCAAATCCTCAAAAGCAACAACAACAAAGTTGGCAGCTACAACAATGCCTTCAGTGTTAACAGGAACTTTGGTCACAATACCAACTAGTGCTATTTTAGCATTAGAAAAGGATTTTAACAAAACAGATGATCTTTTATCTATCTCGAGTCCACGTTTTTTCATAACATGATAGGGCATGATATTTAGAGGTGAGCCACCATCCAGCAATACATTAGAAAAGGAATAACCTCCTAGAGTAGTTGAACACATAAATGCACCTGGATCTTCCTCATTTTGAGCCAAAATAAGATTAGTAGCATTTGCAACACCTACACAAGCCACTGCCTCACTAAAAGTAGTTTGCTGCAATAACTTTTTCCTATAACAGGTGCAATCTTTAACAAGGTAAATAAATCTACACTTACTTTGGAATTTTTCAATAAAACATCTAGCTCATCAAGATCTTGATCTCTCTTACCATACTTTTGTTGGGGAGGTGGAGCTATTTCTTGGGGAGGAACTTCCATAACAGAGGATGGTGGCAATGTTGACTTCCTTGAATGCTCCGGAACAAGTTTATTAGGCTCAGCAGGTCTATGGACCTCTCCCATGCTTCTGGTTTGTACCACCATTACTTCCTCAGTCTTTGGCATCTCTCAGAGCCTGCACACAAACCTTATAGAACTAGTAGATTCAGCCAAACCTACATGGGGAGTTGCCTCGATTTTTTTTCTCTCTCTTGCTTGGCAAAATACTCTTTGACGAGAACACCGAGATCGGTATGACCAATCTCCTTGCAAAAGGCACAACCGGACACTCTCTACCAAAATGACCCTTCTTTTTGCATTTAGGGGCATATTTGCCAATAGCAAATGTCATTTGGATGTGAAGTTCTATTACAATGAATGCATCGGGGATAAGTTTTACCCGCCTCTACTTGCTTTGAGCTCCACAAGTTGTTTGGTCATACGCTAAAGCTTGAGTTATCTTTGTCAAGTCCGCTTTAACCTCTCTGAAATTTGAGAGTCGACTTCTTCATCTTTGTTTTTTTTTTTTTTTTATACAAAGATAGATAGGAGCAGAATGATGAGGTTCATAAGGACCATCAATGGCATTAGGATAAAAAGGATCATGATGAAAACTATTGTGTTTTTCTGGTAGGATAGAAAGCATTTTGGTCAATTCAGTTGTCTTGCCAAAGACCTTGTAGATGGAATCAAAACCCTATGCAGCTTGAATTTTGATAAGTTTTCTTTGAATTTCTGGTAAAAAAAAGCATGGGGATGGTAACTTGGCCCTTCTGACATCTATTCATGAAGGTGCTGAACCTTTCCTTGTATTGACTAACACTTTCACCTGCATAAATAGAGAAATTTTGCAATTCATTACCAAGATCCTTGGGAGCAGCAAGTTTTCCAAACCTGTCTAAAAACTTGGTGACAAGATCATCCCAGGAAGTGGTTCCCATGAGTTTCTCATAAGTCAGCCAAGCACGAGCTTCACTCTCCTCTTTAAAACACTTCTCAAATTGTGAGAACTTGCATCCCTTTTTAAAGCCATAATCTCTGTAGTAATCTTCAAAAATCCAGAAGGGTATTAGCACTCATGCTGGAATCAAAAGTAGGCAATGGAGTAGGCACATTCAATTCAAACTGGTAAGGCATACTCTTAAGTAATCCAGTTGAAAAACTTGGGGGAAGAGATCTATCTCTGCAGGGTTCTGAAGCTTCTTGGTCTTCCATTGGTTCCTGCTCTGCTGGAAATTTCTGTTTTGGAGCCATGAGTTCTCAAGATCCAGGTAGGCTCTCAGTAGGACCTCCAAAATGTTGACCCTCAACCTGGCTTCAAAGGTCAACCACAATAAGCCAACTTGAGTATAAACCCAAATTGGGGTTACGACCTCCAGATCACTTAAGGTGATCAGTCTATGGAAGATAAATATATCAAAAGAGCCAAAAAACTCAAAGTTTCCATACCTTTCCCATTTCTAGAAAATGGAACCTTGACTCAAATTGGTGTAGCAGCCGGTAATGAATGGAATCTTTGGGTCAGATGATTTAGACTGGCACAAAAAAGTTGCAAGAAGGTAGTGGTGAAATCCCTGACCAAGTCAGATCATTATCCTGAGAGATATTCAAGCTTAAAGTGGAGTCAAAAATTGGTCAATGATAGTCAAACTGTAAAATAGTGATCAGGAAAATGGAACTAGAGTTTCTGACCACTTTTTTGGGAATTTTCAAAGCCAATATATCACAAGGGTATCCTGGAGTGTGGGCATGAGTTCAGATCTTCATTTAGATGCTCATAGGTATTTTTGCATTAGGATTTTGCAAAATACAGTCAAGAACAGTCAAAACAGAATGCAGATTTTCCTAACTCGAGTTGTAAATGGAATTTTTTGGTCTTTTCAAAGCATATGGGTTTCAGATGTCTCGGGGATTGAGTGCAACTGGATCAAAAGCAATTAAGAACATAGGGGAATTTTCCGTAGGGTTTTTTGAAAGACAAAATTGTCAAGAATCATATCAGAGAGAATTCAACTTGGCATCAAATTTTCATTGATGTGGAGGTAAATCAATCATAATAATAATGAATAATGGTACTTCAGTACTTCAAATGCAAGAAAATGTCAACTTCAGGTCATCAAGTAATTTTAAAAGATAAGTTCAACCAAATCTCTTTGGATCTGACCGGGGAGTACTCAGAGTCTTCACAAATCCTTCAAGTGCTGCTTAGCAATGATCACTGTAAGGTTTGAGCGCTTCTGGGCCTTCAGAAAAGTTCTTTTGTCGAATCCCCTGTATATAGCTTAGTTTTCAAATGTTTTCTTGATCTTAGCCTTGATTTATGGGTTCATTAGATTATTAGAGGGCGGGAAGGTGAGAATAGGTAAGTTTCGAGAGCTATGGAGCCAAATCCGGCATGATTCGAGCTAGAAACAGAATTTTAGGGTTCTCGGCTGTATTTTCTCCGAAAATGGCGCAATACGTTTCCGTATTTTGGCATGTATATTCCCGGAATATGCCGTATTTTGATAATCTGGAATTCCTCGAGCATGGTTTTGAAGTTTTCTCTAAAATAAACAAAGGATTTTTGAAGCATTTTAAGGCCATAGGAACTTCACACCCTTAGGAGAGAATCATAAGATATTCTTAGAGCATCTTTAGGCTTTGGGGTAGGAATATACCATAGGAGCAAGTGTAGACATTAGAACCCATAGGAAATGGCAAATGTAGATAAGAGCTCATGGGAAATTGGAAGAACTATGGAGCAATGGTGGGGAAAAAGGGGTGGGGTTAAGGATTTTGGAGGAAAAATGATGAAGTCCATGATGATTTATGGCCATGATAATGTAGGCTCCAATGGTTAAGTAAATGGGTAAATGGAAATAAGGTTTAAGTATGGAAATGAGTGAGGGGAGAAGGAAGATTTTGAGCCATGTATGCAGGGGTCTTCCAAACTCTATATCTTCCAAACTTCAAAGAAATGTATTCTTGACTAAGCATTTGATCTCAAATAAAATACCTCTTGTGAACTTTTTAACTTGAGTACTTGTTGACTTGAAAAGTAAGCATCTCTTGGACCTCCACATCAACATTGACTACCAAGTCTTCCAATCTTTGACCTAGTCTTTCAAAGTAATTTGATCTAGTTTAAATGCATAGACCATAATTAGCATGTTGCCCTTTGGGGGCAACAATTGGCAGCAACAACTATGCCCTCTGTATTGATAGAAACCCTATTACTACTTTAACAGGGTCAGATCTCAATAAGACAAAAGACTTCTTGTCTACTTCAAGGCCACACTTCTTCATGATATGGTAAGGCATGATGTTTAAAGGAGACCCACCATCCAGCAATACATTTGAGAAAGGGTAACCTCCCAAGGCAGCTGAACACATGAATGTCGCAGGATCTTCCTCATTCTGAGCTAAAACAAGGTTCGCTGTATCAACAAAACTCACATAAGCTACTAGTTCATTGCAATCAGTTTGCTGCAATACCCTCTTCCAATAACTAGGCGCAATCTTCAATTAAGTAAAAAGATCTACACTTACTTTAGAGCTTTAAGTAAGGCATCTACTGCACCAAGGTCTTGATCCTTCTTACCATACTTTTGATGTGGAGATGGAGCTATTACTTGAGGAGGTACCTCTGCAATAGGAATTTGTGGTGGTGCTTAGGAGCATTAGGAACATGTCTACTGTTATTTTATGAAGAAAATAGGTTAAATCAATCAACAACCTTTTACATCGCAGCTTAGACTGCCCGGATAGAAGGCTTCCAGCCTTCGATGCCTCTATTTTCGACCTGGCAGAGGCCTCGGCCCAGCAAATCGGCCTCTTAGGCCTTGACTCCGACCTCACATCATAAATTTCCACCTGATTTGATGCATGTTTCATCGCGGCAGCGCCAATTTGAAGCTCCAACTCCAGCAGCGATGGCTCCAATCCAAGGTTTGGTGGCCTTCTATACAGTAAATCGACCATGCTGGGCCAATTTTGGCCACTTCTCAGGCCATTCTTAGCCGCTTCAGGTTGGTTCCAGAATCTTGCCACCGTTTCTTCTTACAGGGTCTTCCGGATTATTCCAGGCCCTGGCCATCCTTATGCTGCCTGATCCGAACCTCTTCAGCCAATAACATATTTAGTTAAGCATCCTCTTTCATTATATTGACTCTTAATTCCATCTCTGCTGACTTACTCAACCTCGTCTTTTGTTGCAGTATTAGTTTTCCCATCCATCCTTCTGGGTTAATTCCACTTTATTCAATCTCTTTTTGCATGACAATAATTTGGTTAACTCTTAACATGGTTAAAGGGTTAAAAAAAAATTTATCAATAGAAATGGTGGCAAGACCTATGATGCATGTTGTAGAAGCCCATCTCTGCCCATTGCCTGCCCGAAGGGCATTCTGGTTATTTTCAATCTTTCAAGGGTATTCGTGTAATACTAGCATTTTACAAGGGCATATCTGTAACTTCCCCTAAAAAAATAAAACATACTAATTAACCATATAAAAAATATCCTATAACTTTTTTTTTTTAAACTAGAAAAAATCCTACCTAGATAAAAATAAATTAGAAAAATTCTTATACGCCCCTTTTTCATCGGCTGTATATCCTACTATATCTAAAGTGAACCGAAAAATTATTTTTTGAACCGGAAATTCTGTGAAGCACCTAAGACTTTGCCGCACGTCAGGCTCTTACTAGGATTGAATGATTGCATAAAATCGGGAATGAACGCAAAAATGCATCACAAGCGTTGGCGACAGATGTGATGTGTCCTAACTCATCTTTCCAAGACATCCAGTTGCAAATGGCGATTCCAAAGTTGGAAAACATAGCCAGGTCACCATTTGGTCCCACTGCCTACGTGGCTAACAAAGCGACGAACATTTCTCCGCCGCCGGTCATACGACATTGGCAGGGGAGTAGCTTAAGATTGGTGTCCGAAATTGCGATAGATCATTAGCCTTGGAACTTTGGCGCAGCTACAACATGGGTCAAGCCTTTCGGAAGCTGTTCGATACCTTTTTTGGCAATAAAGAGATGCGTGTAAGTGCTCTGCTCAAGTATTTCCATTCCTTTTGCATAATTTCTATGACTTCTAATGCGACGTTCATAGATGGGATCTTCCAAGAACGCAGTCCTGTTTATTTACTTATTTTAGATATGTTGTAAACTTAAGCCCTATTTTAACAATAAGATGTGTGGTTCCGGTTCTGTCTTCTTTCAGTTTTTTTTCTGAATTCCAACCTTCAATAACTTAAGCTAATGAATTCAAAATTACTATAGCACAGAGCCGTTGCACTAGCAGATGTTTGGGGGCCTAAGTTTCTTTAGAGGATTTGCAGGTAGTGATGCTAGGCTTGGATGCAGCAGGGAAGACCACTATACTTTATAAACTGCATATTGGAGAGATTTTGTCAACCGTGCCAACAATAGGTAGGCTCCTAGTTGAATTGTCGTTTTGAATATGTATGCTAGCATTTGCCACGGTTGTATATCTTCAAACAAAGTTCTATAGATATTTGTTCGTAACAAATTGCATGGAAACAGTCTAGTATATCTTAATTATTGCAGTGGTTAAGCAAGTTGCCTCAATGCATGCTTAATGGGTTGGACTTTCCTTGCATCCTTTCTCAACATGAAATGGCAAAAATTTCTAAATAAGGCCATTGGCACTGCTATCTTAAATTCCTTGATTCATCCAACCTTTATGCTAGAGGTCCGTAAGCATCTGTATCACATAACTGGAAAGTTCAAGAAATTGGACATCAGGTCAGCCACGTAGATGTTCCAACATCTTGGAACGTGCCATCCTTTTAATGGATCTGAGGCTTTGTTATAATGTATTTCATGGCTGGAAGTACCTGGAAAGTTGGATATCGGGTCATTGATTTATGGCATTGGTGGATATTGTTGCAGCCGAACCAGGTTTGAAATGCAACAAGGGTTATTTGCATTAATTTCCTATGGTAGGTACCAAGGCCAGTCACAGAACTGTCTGCTAATTGAAAGTGGTTAATATTGTGTTGTGTTGTGTTGTGACGTGTGATGTTGTGTTATGTGTTTTCTTTTATTTACTTTTGTTTCTTCCCTCTTTAAATAATTGAAACAATGGGAACTTCTCAGAATGGGAAAAGGTAAGTTCCTCACTACCTTTAGGCTGTTCTTGCAGGTTTTAATGTGGAGAAGGTGCAGTATAAGAATGTCGTGTTCACAGTTTGGGATGTAGGTGGACAGGAAAAGTTAAGGCCACTTTGGAAACACTACTTTAACAACACAGATGGCTTGGTAAGGAGAAAAGTAGCATCCTTAAATGTTAAATGCATTGGGTTTATTGCTAACAATAAATCGAGTTCCAATATTGAAGACAAATTTAACGGAAGTTTATAATATTTGTCCATTCATATGGTTAATAGAACTTTCCCAAATGGACTGCAAATATCTAGGCAAAACAAATCAAAGACAATATTGCTATCTTCCTACAAGAGCTTCAAAGCTATTGAAAGGTCTCTTGGAAATACTATTTAAGGGAAGAAAGCTTTTATTCACAATGTTAGAAACATGCAGCTAGATTCCATCAAATTATGTCAGAAAGTATTAGTCAGTATCAGAGATTACCATTACTAAGAGGTTATTAGTATAGTCATTATCAGAATTGGAACATAGCTTTTGTCTATAAAGATCAGGATTATCAATATAACAAGGGCTGGTTGTGAGAATACAGATATACGTTGTTGACTCATTGGACAGAGAACGGATTGGCAGGGCCAAAAGTGAATTTCAGGTTCTATACTTTGCTTTCATATTGGGAGCTTTTAGGCTCTTTTATTAACATCATGACCTTGCTGTAGGCTATTATCAACGATCCTCTGATGAGAAATTGTGCAATATTGGTGTTTGCAAACAAGCAGGATATGGTGTGATACAATTACCTGAGCACTCTCTTTCTGCAACATGGTTTAGACTCATGTAGTTTATTATTGTTTTTGTTTCGTGTCTTTGATAAAGCAGAAGGGAGCAATGTCTCCAGCAGAGGTATGCGAGGGCCTAGGTCTTTTCAATTTGAAAAGTCGGAGATGGCATATTCAGGGAACATGTGCTATTAAAGCTGAAGGTCTTTATGAAGGATTGGATTGGCTTGCAACCACATTGAAAGATATGCAAGCGGCAGGCCTACCTACTTCTGTAGGAGGTTCAAGAACAGTGTGAACATCAGGCACCTATTTGATGGGAAGCTAAAATCTCTACTCTTTAAGACCTGACGTAACCATGGCTTGAGAAGTAATTATGGGATCCTAAAGATTTTTCTCCTGTCCGTGGACTCCCAGAATGTGAAGGAGCACAGCCAGGTATCAGATAAATTTCTACTGTACAGTGAGTAGCTTTTTACATTTTAGACGAGCTACGACTTTATTGGATCATTATTTCATCCTGTGACTCAGATATTTTCTGCGGATGTAGTAGCCTTTTTATTTATTTGGGTTTTTGGGCCAAGTATGCTGGGGCAACTCATGAATACGGCTGATATTTGTTTTCCAATTGTGCTTCATTTCTCATGCGGGGAGAAGAAAATTCTATGGAGCTTGATGAGTCCTATTCAAGCTGGCATGATGGTGCTTATTTTTGCTTATGTTTGTCAGTGGGCACGCTGCAGAAAGTTGCAATCAGCAGGCAGAACCATCAACAATTGCTCTTGTTTTCCCTTGAGATTTTGAACTTGCTAAGAAAGGTAGGGACATTTAACATTTTCATCTGCATTTTTGGATTTTAACTTCCACGATATGAAGATAATTTATCGGCCATGCGTCAGTGTTGGGCAAAGTTTTTAAACCCAATCGGAAATTTTCCTACTCTTTCATCAAATAGCCGGATATTTTCAGTTCTCAATCGGAAACTTGTATTACTCTTATACAAATATGCATAAAAATCCACCGGAATTTTTCTTGCAATGCGCTAACTCAATCGGAAATTCTTAGTTTCAAACCGAATAAACCTTCTCTACCTTGGAATTTGCCCAACAATGCCCTGCATATTTACAATCGTTCATATTTAGCTAACTAAGATAGACCTCGCAAAGGTCTCTGGCATAGAACTCGTTGAATTATGGTACTTGTAGTCTTATTTCAAAGGTCATTATGCTGTCCCTCAGAGTTAATAAAAAAATCATAAGGACCCATCCAAGTTATGACTGGGGGAGTTCCAACCCTTACAAGTTATTGCTGGGTGAATATCGTTCAAGTTTTTGGGGCGTGTTAGAACCCTTAAAATCTACTTTTTTACAATTGAGCAAAGGTTTACATAATCTGCAAGAGTTAAATCATTGAAATGTATTATAACCCTTAAAATTTGCTCTTTTTTTTTTTAATTGAGCAAAGGTTTACATAATTTGCAAGAGTTAAATCATGGAAATGTGTCACAGACACTATTCTAGTTGGTGTGTTGAGAAATCATCAATAGCAATAAAATTATTGGCATCGTTGTTTTTGGGTTGCCCAAAGGGCATACCCTAGCAATGGGAGTGAGGAAGTTGGAATATCTGCTGAATATTTTGAATAGGCAGTGGAGATGGCGTGACAAGCTAGAATATCTATAGAATATCTTAAATGGACATACTGAAGTAATATCAAAACACAAATTCCAAATCCCCACCTACGTTCTATATTGAGTTTCAGTGGGGTATTCCTTGAAGATCAAATTGGATGGCTTCAAGTATTTCAAAAGAACTCATAAATATCAGACAGTCAAATATCTCTTCGAGGAACTAATTTATATAACACATGCGAATCTCACGTAGGACACATGGATTAAAACACAGAAGCAAAGGGATTAGAAGGATCGGAGGATCCATCTTCTTCAATTCCATTCTAGATTAATACTCTTGTGAAACTTTGCAAGGATGCAATGCATCCGAAAAAAACTTCATGCTCTTGGGAAGGCGTCACATGTAATGCTCAACCCTCCATAGCCGAGCTTTCTCTGCCATTTAGAAGGCTTAATGGGAGCATTTCTTCTCCCGTTGGTCCCTTGACAAGTTTAGAGAATTTAATTCTACATGATAACTATTTTGATGGGGCCATACCTGTTCTGCCGCAGATTTTCCCATTCACATGGGCAACCCTTTGTGCGACAACACCTTGTTATTAGAGATTCCAATGGTGCGTTATTAATATGTCACTTATTTTTGCAAAAGTTTATACTAGTAAAATTGAAAGGAAATTAAGCTAGGTTGCAGGGGTGAAACATATGCCATTAAGGACTTGAAAGCTTTATTGACATCCTCGAGTTTAGCATAATCCCATCATCAATACATTGCAGAAAGGGATCTGGTTAAAGATTTGATTCTACATTATATTTTTCAAAATTTAGCATTTCTTTTAAAGTATTTTGAAATCATTGTAGGACGTAAAAAATGGTTTAAGTGAACATCCAATACCTATGAACATAGAGCGTAAAGCAATGTATTCTCTGTGAACCAATAAAGCATAGCTTGAGTAGAGTTGAGCTGGAATAATTGCTTTTTCTATATCAATATTTAATTTGATAAATCAATTAACCAAAAATATCCAGACAATTTGGCTATTACCTACATGATCAAAACCAATATCCATGCAATTCCCGTTACATTTTGTAATACCAATTTCATCTTCAGTCTACGAAAAGATAGATGTATCAAGATGATTGTTTGCCTTGTTTTCAGTTTTGAAGCACAATATCATGGATTACAATTTACAGTATATGGAGTAATGAGACTTTCTAGCATTATCAATCTAGTTTGCAAGCCATATCAATTAAAACTTGCAAAGCATCAAATCTCTATGTACACTTATATTTTTGAATATTAGAATTTTGGTTTTACAACTGCAAATGCCATGCAATGAGCAAAAATTTCTCTGCATAAAGCTTTCCTGTTTGCCAAATACATTTGGTAACATGGAAATTCAGTATGTGCAATTGCGCATGTCGAAAATGCCAAGATTTAGAATTGCATCTTGAGTATTATAGCACTTGTCAAGGATGCAGTAGAAAGCATTGGAGTTAATTTTGTAACAAAGATATTTTAACGAACCATTACATCCACATTCTACATATCACATGAAAGCCAATCCACTACCTAGCTGCTGAAAGATGCTTGCATATAATTATCTAGCACATATGACAGATTTAAGGTCTCTATTACCAGACCAGTTAGTCATACTTGAACCGGTAACCTCAGAGCAATGGATTTTAAGACCCTCATTACTAGACCGATGTTGGCCACACTTGAACCCGTGACCAGAAGGAGTTAAGTCATTTATTCATTCACATACATCTCTGGTCTCTAGTACAGTATATCTATCACAGGAAGCCAATCTGAGTCCACTCTAGGCTGCAATATCTTATGAATCCACTCTAGGCCGTGATATTTTATGCAAGGAGTTGCTCTAGTTGATCATACTTGAACCCATTGGAGCAATGGATTTTAAAGCCACTATTATGTTGACCCTCAACCTGGCTTCAAAGGTCAACCACAATGAGCCAACTTGAGTTGGGGCCCAAGTTGGGGTTAGGACCTCCAGATCACTTAAGGTGATCAGTCGTTGCAAGATAAATCTAGTTAAGAATCTGAAAGCTCAGAGTTTCATACCTTTCCCATTTCTAGAAAATAGGACCTTGACTCAAATTGATCCAGCAGTCGATAACGGGTTGATTCTTTGGGTCAGATCCTTTAAACTGACACAAAAAAGTTGTGTGAATCCAATGACGTAGTCCCTGACCAAGTCAGATCATAGTTCTAAGAGATATTCAAGCTTAAAGTGAGGTCAAAAATTGGTCAATAGAGGTCAAACTGAAAAACAGTGATCAGAAAAAAGGATTTGGAGTTTCTGACCACTTTTTTGAGAATTTTCAAAGCCAATGTGTCACAATGATAGAAAGAATGGAGGCATGAAATCAAACCTTCATTTGGATGCTCAGAGGTATTTTTGCACTCGGATTTGGCGAAATACAGTCAAGAACAGTCAAAACAGAATGCAAGATTTTCTAACTCGAGTTGTGGATGGTATTTTTCGATTTTTTCAAAGCATAAAGGTCTCAGAGGTCTCAAGAATAGATGGCAACTGGACCAAAAGCAATTGGGAGCATAGGGGAATTTACTGTAGAATTTTTTGAAAGGCAAAATTGTTAAAGATCATATCAGAGACAACTTCTTCAACTTGGCAACAAATTTTCATTGATGTGGAGATAAATAGATCACAATAGTAATGAATAATAGTGTTTCAATAGTTCAAATGCTGGAGGATATCAATCATAGGTCATAAAATAATTTTTAGAAAATAATATCAATCAGCTTTGCAAATCTGATCGAGGAGTGCTCATGGACTTCAAGAATTCTTCAGATCATGCTTAGCATTAGTCAATGTCGAATTTGAGTGCTTCAAGAATTATCTGTGTGCGTTTGTCCCTGTATATAGGTTTGATTTTAAGATTTCCGGGATCTCAGACCATATTGTTGCTTAGATGCGGGAGTCCAATAATAGACATGTCCCAGAGCTTAAGGATCCAATTCCGGCGAGATTTGAGCTAATTCTTGATTTCTAGGTCTAAAGGCCGTATTTTTTGCAAAAACTCGCGATACGGTCCAGGTATTTTTGTGCGTATATGCTCGAATATGCTTGTATTTTGGAACCTTAAGAATTTTGGCCATAGTTTTTCAAGGGTATTATAAATGTATCATGGAAATTTAGCAAGTCTTGGATCATGGAGAATGTAGCCATGTGATCCTTCGATTTTGGAGATGATTTGGAGCTATATTAGGTAGGCACAAATCCCTAGGTAATGGTACCCATGGAGTGAAAGGTAAGAAGAAGAAAACAAATGATGGTCATGGAGGTGAAGATATATAGAGTGAGAGAGGCTAGAATAATGAAAGCTCAAGAGGATGTGCAAGGGTAATGATAAAAGGAATATCCAATGGTAGTATTAAGAAAAGAAAAGGAAAATATGGGCTAGAGAAATATTTGAGATAAGCAAACTTGGCAAGTATAGTAAAGAAGTGGGCACAATGGTTGAACAAAGGTAAATGGGAATGAGACATGAATATAGAAATGGGGAAGAAGGAGGATTTGGTGCCATGTTGTTGACCCCCAACCTGGCTAGAGAGTCAAACACAAAGAGCCAACTTGAGGTTCCACTCAAGTTGGGGTTAGAACCTTCAGATCACTTAAGGTGACCAATCTACACAAGAATTTCTCAAAGAAAAAACTCAGTTACAGAGCTCTCATACCTTTCCCAATTCTAGAGTATGGATCTCTTACTCAAATCGATGCAGATCTCACAGGCGGATTGATTTCCAAGGTCAAATGATTGTGACTTGTTCAGAAAAGTTGTAGGCAAGCAAGGGTGAAAACCTTGACCAAGTATGAGTTTTAATTTGCAAGATATTCAATCTCAAAGTTGGGTCAAATTTTGGTCAATATCAGTCAAAACTACAAACAGAGCTCGGACTTTTGTAACTTGAGTTGTAGGTTGAATTTTGAAGGAATTCCAAAACTGAGGTGCAATGTAGATCCCAAAGGTGAGGGGCATGCAATCAAATCATAATTTAGATCACTAAAACTATTTTTTTGGCACTGTTTTGTGAATATCAGTCTAAACTTGTATCAGACAGAATGCAAAAAATGGTAACTTGAGTTTGGGATGGATCTTTTTTCGGAATTTTTGTGCACGCAAGTGCAAATATGATGGGGGAGGAAGTGCAAATGGTCATATGCAGGGAAAAATGAAGGGATACTCTACTGTAGAAATGTTTATGATGCAGAAATACTAAAGGATCATGACAGTCAACTTTTTAAATACTTGGCAGGGAATTTCCATTGATATGAAGGTAGTACAAGGTAAATAAGAGTCTTAGGATCATAGATCAATCATCAAGATGGCTTAGAAAGTCAACAAATAATATCAAATCAAGAATATCAGTCCAATTTTCTCAAATCGAAGCTGTGGAACACTTTCGGATACTTCATGAGCGTCTTGAGATCATGCTTCGGCATGTATCAATGTCGAGGTTTGATGCGTGCGGGCCTTCAAAAACTCTGTTATTGTTTTCCTCGGTATATAGATTTAGATTTAATGATTCCGTATCTTAGGGGCTTGATTATAGGCTTAATGGGATCTTTGATGGCGGGAATCCAAGAATAGGTAATTTTTGTAGCTTAAGATCCCCGGCTCGTGATTCGAGCAAGTTTCTAAGTTTAGGGTTCTTCACCTTGTATTTTTTCGAGTTTTGCGCGATCGATGGCGTATTTTTGGAAGTATAAACCAAGAATATGCTGTATTCAGCCATTTAGAAAAGCTAGGCCATGGTTTTAAAGGGTGCCTTAAATGTGCAAAAGTTGAGATCTTGCCAAAACAAGAAAATGTGTGCCTCCCTGATCCTTAAAAATGTAACTTCTGCTATGATGGTGAAGCTGAATTGCAGAGTGCTTTCCTTTGGGAATGAGAACAAGAATAAGGAGTTTAAATGGATAGCGGGGACCGCTTATGGCGGATGAATAAAGATGGAGAAAGGATGCACTGTCGTATCATGGAAACATACAAACAAGTTAATCTTGATCCTTGCAACTCTGCTATGATGGTGAATTTGAATTTGCAGAGTGCACATTTAGGGAGATAAAATGAGAGTACATGGCTGAATGGAGGCAGGACCACAATGAGACAGAGATGAATGAAGATGGAAAAAAGGGCCTGCAAATGACACTTGGCAATTAATAAAAATCCCTCATTCGAAGCTATTTGATAGCTCATCCTTCATCTTGGCTAATGCGCAAATATAAACTCAATGAAGACATTAGTTCTAAATTTAAGACAAAGTGAAATCTAATGCAACCTATCTAATATTTAACTTTAATTCTAACTTGTCTAAGTTCTAGAACATAAAAAGAGACAAACATATATCTTTGATCCCAGTACCTTTTCGGGTGAATAGTGTTGATAGGATTTGGAAGTGGCATCCCCGAAGTTAGTTCCTTTAACCAATAAGAATTGGTACTGCAGTTCCAACACCTCATAGGGGGGCCCTCCCAAAGGTTTTCAAACTTACTAGCCGAAGTCTTCCCTTGATTTATTCCATTTTAGGACTAACTCTCGGTCTTTGAAAGTCCCTTGTATTTTATGAGCGACTTTGAAAGCAGCCAAATCCTTGGCTTTTTAGCAAATTAGCATTCTCGACTTCCATTCTATATTCTTCTAAATGCGAAGGGTATCCAATCTTTCCTGCAAAGCATACTCAAAGGCAAACACAACTTATGGGCCAACCTCGGAGATGGCGGCTCAAGTTCTCTTTGGAAGCCATGGCTTCAATGCCATATACTAAGTTAAAGGGTGTATGGGTGGTTCTTTGCTTTAATGGTGACTCTATAAGCCCATAGAGCATCCACCAGTTTGACATGCCAGTCCTTTTGATTATCATCCATTGTTTTCTGCAAAATGCTTTTCAAAACTTTATTAGTAGCTTCTGCTTGACCATTACCTTGGGGGTAGTAAGAGGAACTCTTGGTATGCTTGACTTTAAGAATGGTCAATATATTAGAAATGACTTCATTCACAAAAGGAGTACCTCTATCAGAATGTAATTGTAGAGGGATACCAAACCGTGCACAAATATACTCATGTAAGAACTTTGCTGTTGTAATGGCATTAGCTTGTCTTAAAGGAATTGCCTCTGCCCACTTGGTAAAATAATCTGTAGCTACAATAATATGCTGATGTTGTCCTGCAGAAGGGGGGTTAATAGGACCAATATAATCTAATCCCCATATTTGGAAAGGTCCTGGAGAAATGATGGGGTTTAGTGCAAGCTGGGAGAAGGATCATTTTACCAAATATTTGGCACTTGTGGCAAGATTTTATAGCAGTATAGCCAATAATAACCTGACCTGAGAATTTTCTTGGCAGTAGTATCTCCAGCAAAATGGCCTCCACATACTCCTTCATGCATTTCTCTAATGATCAAAGCAGATTCCTCTTCATTGACACACCTCAGTAATAGTCCATCCATGTTGACCTTACATAAAACATCATTAATCATTTTAAATTGCCTGCACTTTTCTTTAAATCTCCTTTGCTGGCTCGAGGTCAGTCCTGAGGGCATTTCCTTGAATTGTAGAAAATTATTTATAGGTAGCTGTCAATCTGTTGGTTCTCGCTCTTCATCATCGCCTGCAAAATAAGCTAGCTAAGGCATCCACAAAGTCAACAACTTCTACTACATCCTCATGATCAAAGAAAATGTAAGGTAAATAAAAGACTGGGACTCTTCACGATGTAACTCTTTTATGGAAATATCAAAGGTTTGTAGCTTGCAAGCCCACCTTTGAATTTTTGGTTTAGAGGTAGCCTTACCAAATAACAAACCTGTTGGATTTTGTTTCATATAAACTTGAACTGAACTCTTCAATAATAAATGACCTTGTATCGTCAATGAGGAACATGAGAGCAAAGACACTCTTCTCCATTCGGTGTATTTTTCTTAGGTTGAACTCCACTTTTTTTTGGCAAAAGCTATGGTGTGCTTGTCCGGAGAATAGCTAGGCCTATGGCCTTTTTAGTAATAGTAATGTAGACCTCAAATGGCTTGTCCAAATCGGGTTTTTTCAGGAAGAGTAGCTTCACAAATGGACTTTATAAGCAACTCAAAAGACTCTTGGCAATCGATGACCATGTGAGGGGACATACTTGCTCTCTCGATTTGGAAATCCTGCCTATTCTTGTCGAACTTAGAGATAGGACTTATAATGTGAGCAAAATTAGGAATATACATCCTAAGAAAACTAGTCATGCCAATAAAACTTTTGACCTGCTTCAAATTTTTGGGGGGCACCAGTTTTTTGAGGGCTTCAACTTTTTCTTGTGCCACTTGTATGCCATTGTTGGATACCTCATGTCCCAAAAGTTGCCCTTTGGATGCAAAAAAAATACATTTTTTTGGATTTAGGTTGACTCCAGATTCCCTGCACAAAGAACATATTTTTGCCAGCAATTCCAAACGATTAGTAGGGTGAGATCCTAAGCAAAGGTCATCCAAATAAACTCTGAATTCTTGAGGAGACATAGGTCTAAAAATAACATCCATAGCTCTCTGGAAAGTAGCAGGTGCATTCATTAGTCCAAAAGGCATTCTTTTCATTGCATAAGTTCCCCAAGGGGTAATAAAAGAGGTCTTGGGTTGGTCTTCTTCCTTAATGCCAATTTGATTAAACCACGAAAATCCATCTAGAAATGAGTACACCTCTTTCCACCTTTACTGACATATAAGATTTCTTCTAAAAAGGCAAGGGATAGCAGGTCCTTGATAGTGCTTTGTTGAGGTCTCGATAATCAATCTGAGATCCTTAAGGCACCACTTTTTTTTCTCCACACGGTACAATGCAAGACACCCATTCGGATTAATGATTTCAATAATAACACCCTGCATCTAGCATTTTATCCAACTCATCTTTAATCAATCCCATCAATGAAGCATTAATTCTTCTGGAGTTTTTTGAAAAATAGGTTTACACCCTTCCTTAATCTTGATTTCAAATTGACATACCTCAGCTTTAATACCAGTAAGCTCAGAATAATCCCAAGCAAACACATCCTTCCTTTCTTCAAAGAACATTTGTATATTCTCCCTATTTTGGTATTCAATTAGATCTCCAACAAACAGGGTTCTAGTTTTACCATTTTTTGTAATGGTAATCTCTTCAGTATCCTTTTCTTCTGATGCATTAATGGTTAGAATAGGACAAAGAGCTTTTACCTCCAGAGTAAAAATTAAGGACACTCAATATTTTTTATGTTATTATCCATGGGCGATTATTTGGTATTTCTAGATTTTTTTTAATTAATATGTGGGCGATTTTTTTTCGAAGAGAATTTATCTTAATCTTAGTGGGCGATTTTATTTGCTTCACGGGTTATATTTTGTCACAACTCCAGAAATGCATGTTATATTTCAAAAGCACACCAAAGGAAACCAAATATCACAGCATTGAGCACTTCACATGTGATACTTTTGATAGTTTTGATAAGGTCTCCAAATTTCCTATGATACTTCTCTTCTAAAGTAAAGGGTAGGAACGTATGCTTGACCAGTTACAACCCAATCTGGATTAGTCGAATGGTCTAAGAACTACCCTTTAGGCCCTACCCATTCACGAGACATTGCTTGTTGTCGTATGATTACTAACACCACATTGCTTATCGGTTCCTATCTCGACATTCACATTATAAAATGGCCTCTCAACGTTAACGTTGTCCTAATCCGGAGTTATGCGGAGTTTCAATGGATGATCATAGGCTATATCTTAAATAAAATATAAGATATCCGGAGTTTCAATGGATGACCATAGCCTATATCTTAAATAAAATATCTTAAATGAAATAAAATATTTCATGGATGACCATAACCACCATTCTCAACCAATCCTTCTGTCATAGCAGCAGCAACACTCTCAATTTGTGTTCCAACCTCAAGTTCTGTCCTACTAGCAGCCTCTACTTGTGTTCCAATGGTAGCCACATTCTCCACATTTAGTACCTCTTGAGATGAGCTCACGCTAGCTTTAGAAGAGTGTTGAGTATTTACAGAAACAGCATCAGGCTCGTTTGCATTTCTAGGTGTCTCACTCAAGCCAAAAAACTTTCTCAAAGTGTTTGATGAACCATTTGATGGTACGATTTTCTTATGTCTCCCCATTCGCTTTAGTTCAACAAGCAAACTATTCGCTTTAGTTCAACAAGCAAACTGTTGTTGTTCTACCTGCATTCACCATTCCATAATTGAGCATTCTGAGCATTTCTTAATTCAATATCTACAGATGTTACTAACCTGTTATTATGAGAAGTTTCTCAAACTCCAGATATGCGCTTTGCATCAAATATGTGATCCCTGCAACAAAATCATGTTATACAGCATTCAATAAGCATAAACAGATCTTAACTAAGTATCAGATATCAAACATATATCTTTCCTTTGTGGCAAAAATGTGTAAGATTACATACAGTTCTGTACATGAAAAAACAAGGCAATGCAAAAGCACTCTCATACTTGTAACTTTCTTCACGAAGTTTCCAGAAATTTAAGATCCTTCATGAAATAATTAAGCAATGGGGAGATCATCTTCAATTCTAAACTTGAACCTGCTAATTTGGAATGCCAAATGACACTAAAACCAAATGAGCTTCAATGAAAAAAGCATGTAATGCTATTTGGATTCACTATGGAAGCCTACAATGGGCCTCCAGAAGATGAAGCCCTAAAAAAATCTCCGAGGTAATCCAATATGGGGTTACGAAATTTGAGCTACGAAATTTGCCCAAATCTCTGAAGCCTTAAGCCCTAATTCGAGATTTCTTAATATGGGCATGGTGATAACGGGTGATGGTATCACCTCATCAATATTTTTTTTTGGGCGATTCCCTTTTCATACAAATGTTTTAAAATCATATATGGGCTAATCCTATTTTACTATGTCGATAAAAAAATTACGATGTGGGCGATTTCTTTCTCCGCAAAGATAAAAAGAATCAGAAATGGGCGATTGCAAGCCCGTGAAGTGCAAAACGGATCCTACTAATCTATCAAACCCTAATTGAAAAATATTAAAAAAAATAGCCAATTGGCGATTAATCGTCCTTAATTTTTACTCTGTTTACCTCACTAGCATCAAGGTCTTCCTCTGGAATAGCTCCCTCAGTTAGGTGTGCCATGAGAGTTTCCCTGCATAGGATATCAGCTTCCACATTTTCCTCTCTTGGTATGTGAGTAATCTCCCATGAAGCAAAACTCGAAAGCACTCCCATTACTTGGTTTTTTAGGAGCTCCATATCTGCATTTTTTGTTTGGTAATCTCCTGAAACTTGTCTACAAATTAATTGTGAGTCACCAAAAATGTGAATGTTGGCAATATCCATAGCTTTGGCTTCCTGAAGACCTGCAATCAAAGCCTTATATTCTGCTACATTAGATGTAATTTGGGGGAAGATTCTCCCTACTTTAGCTAAAAGTTTATGAGAGGAATCTTTCAGAATAGCAGCAGATGATGCAATATTTAGTTTTTTAGAAATACCTCCATCAAACCATAAGAATCCTGATGGTCCTTGTTTGCTGGGGAGTGCACATTCCATGATGAGAGGAACCATTTCATATTTCCTTGGTCTTGTATTTTTTACTCTGTAAAATCCCAAAGGTTCTTCAATTAGCATTTCCTTAATAAAATTTACCTCCTCACTGGAACCATAGGAGCCATCTTGATTATAGATTGTAGCAGTCTGAGAGCCATTGGAGATGGTACATCTCCCTTGAGACCAGACTGGTCTAGCATCCACAGTGGCTAACCACCTCCTTCCTAAAAGTAAATCATAGATATCAGACTCATCCCCTATGTCTTCAAAAGCTACCACAATAAAGTTAGCAGCCTACTGGTTATGCCCTCGTGATACAACGGGCACTTTAGTTACCACACCAATAGGGGTGATCTTAGCATTATAAAAAGATCTCAATAGTATAGAAGCTTTCTTGTCCACCTCGAAACCACATTTTTTCATAATGTGATATGGCATAATATTTAGGGGAGATCCACCATCAAGTAATACATTTGAGAAGGTATAACCTCCTAAAGTAGCTGAACATGTGAATGCACCGTGGTCGGTCTTCATTCGTGTGCTAGAACAAGGTTAGTGGCATCAGTAAAATTCACACAAGCATTTAATACCTCACCATTAGTTTGCTGAAGTACCCTTTTTCTGTAGCTAGGTGCAATCTTTAACAAGGTAAAAAGATCCACACTCACCTTGGAATTTTTAAGCAAAACATCAACCTCATCAAAGTCTTGATCTTTCTTACCATTTTTTTTGCCGAGGGGTGGGGCTATGATTTGAGCGGTGTGATTCCACCACAGGTGGTGAAGACTGGCATTAGAATGCCTACTTGGTTCAGCATGTACTTGAGCTTCATTCATGCTTCTAGTTTGTACCACCATAACTTCTTGATTTAGGAGCTTTCGTAGCTTGAATAAATCTTATAGAGGTGCTTGGTTCAGCAAATCTCACAGGAGGTTTAGGCTCTCGGTCTCTTTTTTTTTTTCTGCTTAGCAAAATATTCCTTAACAAAGACACCTAGCATCGGGATGGCCAACCTCTTTACAAAAGAACAAACAGGACATTCCTTTCCAAAGTGGCCTTTTCTATTACATTTGGGGCACACTTGCCAATAACAAAATTCTTGATGGGTGAGAATTCCTATTGCAATGAATACATTGAGGTAAGTTTTACATGTTCTTGCAGCCTTGAGTTCAACCGGTTGTTTGGTTATTTCGCTGGGGGCTTCAAGAACCTTAGATAGATCGACTTCACCTCTGCAACCCGAGAACTTGCTTCCTCATCTTTAGATTTCTTTTTTTCTTTCTGTATGGCATAAACTGGAATAGAAGGGTGGTGATCATAATGTGCATCAGTAGCATCAGGGTAAAACGGGTCATGGTTAGGGTGAGGAATATAGTGCTTGTCAGGCAAAGTAGAGAGCATCTGAGTTAAATCAGTGGTTTTGGCAAAGACTTTGTATATAGAATCAGTGGTTTTGTAAGACTTTGTATACAGGGGTCTTCCAAACTTTTAACTTCCAAACTTCAAAAGATGTCTTCCAAACTTCATAACCCAGATTCTTCTAGGGTATATTCTTGACTAAGCATTTGACCTCAAATGAAGTACCTCTTGTGAACTTTTAACTTGAGCACTTGTTGACCTGGAAGATAAGCATCCTTTGACCTCCACATCAATGTTGGCTACGAAGCTCTTCCAAACTTTGACCTAGTCTTCCAAAATGACTTAACCTAGCTTTAATGCATAGACCACAATTAGTATGTTGCCCTTTGGGGGCAACATCTCGCCAAGACAAGAAAATGGCTGGTCCCCTCAGCCATACAATGTCAAAAGTGAATACATAGAGGGGTCTTCAGTTTTGTACCAAGGTGTCCAAGTGAGAACATGATGGAGTGAGAGTGTAAAGTGCAAGTGTTGATGGAATGAGTATGAATGTGGTGATAGGATGATGTGAATGGGATATGGTGAATGGAATGAGATGAGAATGAGTGTGAATGTGATAGGGTGGTGATGTGAATGGAGTGTGTGGAGTATATGAGGATGGAGTGAATGTGCAAGTGTTGAGATCTCGCCAAAACAAGAAAATGTATGTCTCTCCTTGATCTTCAAAAATTGCAACTCTGCTATGGTGGTGAAGCTGAATTGCAGAGTGCTTTCTTCTTTTGGGAATCAAAACAATAATAAGGAGTCTAAATGAATAGCAGGACCACTTATGACAGATGAATAAAAATGGAGAAAGGGTGCACCTGTCATGGAAACACACAAACTAATTAATCTCAAATCCTTATGATGGTGAAGATGAATTTGCAGAGTGCTGTTAAGACGTGGAAGAAAGAATAGAAGGTTGAATGGGTGGTAGGAGTACTTTAAGACAGATGAATAGAGATGGAAGAAGGACGTTCCTGCATATGACACTTGGTAAAACATTAGTAATAATTCTCTCCTTGGGATCAATTATACTGTTCTCTGGTCAGCCCATCCTACAAACATAAAATTATCTTATCAAAGTAATGTGCTCATAATGTAAGTCAAATTGATCTAACTATTCTAATTCTATTATAGATATTTGAACTTTTAATGCAAAAAGAGGGACAAGCAAGCATCTTTGGTCCCATACTTTTAAGTGCAAGATGTTGATAGGATTTGGTAATAGCATTCCTGTTGTAGCCAATAAGAGTTGGTGCCTGCAGATTCTAGCACCACAAAAGGTCCTTCCCAAATATTATCAAATTTACCAGCTGAATCTTCCTTTGACTTATTTCACTTGAGGACAAGCTCTCCCTCCCTAAAAGTACCCTCAGATTCTATGTGACTTTGAATGCAGCCGGATCTTTAGCCTTTTTTCAACAAATTAGTGTTCTCGGCTTCCATTCTATATTCATCTAGATGTAACAAGGCATCCAATCTTTCCCGCAAGGCATGTTCAAAAGGTAAGCATAATTTATGAGCTAACCCTCAAAGAAGGCAACTCGAGTTCTACTAGTAAAACTGCCTCTATGCCATAAACTAAGTTGAAAGGTGTGTGATTTGTGGCTGCTTTGATAGTGACTCTATAAGCCCAAAGTGCATCCATTATTTTGACATGCCAATCCCTCTTGTTGACTTCAACTGCCTTCTCAAGCAGTAATATTTTTCAACACTTTGTTAGTAGCCTCAAATTTGTCCATTGCCTTGAGGGTAGTATGAAGAGCTTTTGGTATGCTTGACCTTCAAAAATGCTCAACAAGTTAGCAATGAATTCATTAACAAAAGGTGTACCTCTATCGAATGCAACTTGAGAGGAATACCAAACCTAGCACAAACATATTCATGTAGAAACCGTGCAGTTGTGAGGGCATTAGCCTGCCTGGGGGTATGGCTTCGCCCACTTGGTAAAAATAATCTGGGCCACAATGATATGTTGATGCCGACCCGCGGAAGAAGGATTAATGGGGCCAATATAATCTAGCCCCCAAACCGAAAAGGTCCCGGAGATATGATAGGGTTAGGGGCAGTTTGGTAATAAAATTCTTTTGCCAAAATCTGGCATTGATGGCAAGTCTTTATGATCTCATAGCAATTGTTGACCCTAAACCCGGCTTAAAGGCCAACCACAAGGAACCAATTCGAGTTTTCACTCAAATTGGGGTTAGAACCTCCGGATCACTTAAGGTGATTAGTCTATGCAAGATAATTCCAAAGACAAGTTCAAAAGTTTGAGTTCTATACCTTTCCCATTTCGAGGAAAATGGCACCTTTGCCAAAAAAGCAGTTGTGGTGTTGAGATGCGGATCGATTTTTAAGTCCGCAATCGTAGACTTGGTCAAAAAAGTTGTAGGTAACCAATAGTAAAGCCTCCACCAAGTCGAAACTTAATTTGTGAGTTATTCGAGCTCAAAGTGTGATCAAAATTTGGTCAATAGAGGTCAAATGTGGAAAACAAAGGATCAAAAATTGAGATTTTGAGTTGCCAATCATCTTTTGAGAATTTCCAAAGCAAATAGGTTGCAATGGTACTAAGGAAGAGAGGCAAGCGGCCGAATCCTCATTTGGATGTGTAAAGGTATTTTTTGTGACTAGATTTGGCAAGATACTGATCAAAGCCATTTCAAACCCGGAGCAATTTTTTTGAATTTGAGCTATCATTGGTATTTTGGATGATTTCAACTCCCTTGGCTTGCTCAAGCCCTAAGAATAGCTGGCAAGTGGGCCAAAAGAATTGGAAAAACACACGAAAAAATTTTTCGTAGGATATTTTGTAGCAAGAATTGTAGAAGAAAATATCGAGAAATGGATTTGACAACTTGGCAATCAATTTGAATTGATATGGAGGTAAATATATCATGATAACAGAATATAAAGATGCTTCATAGCTTTAATCACGGGGAAAATAATCATCTCAAGTCAATAAATAATTTTTTGAAAGTAATGTCAACTAGATCTTGTAAATCCAGTTGAGGAGAGCTCTCAGAACTTCAAGGATCGATTCGGACCTTGCTCAGAATGATCAATGTAGGATCCGAGTACTTACGGGCCTTCAAAAATGTCGAGGTTGTGTTTCCCAGATATAGTTTTGAATCTCGGTTTCAATTGATTTTAGGTAGTAATTTTAGGCTTATCCTATTGCTTAAGTTCGGAATCCAAGAATAGGGTAGTCTCGAGAGAGAATGGGCGGGGAAGGCATGATTCGAGCGGATTTCCAGTTCTAGGGTTCTTCAGTTGTATTTTTTGCATAATTCGCGCGATACGGTTTCGTATTTTTCTAGGAATATACCCTGTATATGCTGTATTCGGCCATTTTTGAAAGCTTGGCCAATGGTTCAAAGGCTTGTACCCATAAAATACTTAAAGGAAATTGTAGCCCAATGACCATAGGAATTATTGCCCACACGTGCAAGAGATAGGGAATCTTTGAAGCACTTTTTAGCAAGGTTGGGAATATACCACTGAAGATATGATGGAATAAGAATGAAGGTAAAAGAAATTATGAGGGACCATTGGGGTGGCAAGGAAAAATAAGGAAAAAGAAATGATATTTTTTGAGGCAAAGGCTTAAGTTGGTTTTGAAATAGGCAAGATAATGGCACATTGAAGAAATCAATAGGGAATTTGAGGGAGATGGCAATTAGGGTAAAGCAATAATGGCAAGGGACAATGGATATGAAAACAATGTTGAGCCAAAAAGACTAAAATGGGAGTAGTGGGGTGGAGCAAAGGGAAAGATTAGAAACTATACACCATGGGGTCTTCCAAACTCATAACTTCCAATCTTCAAACTATGTCTTCCAAACTTCATAACCCGTGATTCTTCTAGAGCATATTATTTAACTAAGCATTTGATTCCAAGCAGTACCTCTTGTGAACTTTTGGCTTGAGTACTTGTTGACCTAGAAAGTTAGCATCTTTTTTGACCTCCATACCAATGTTGACTACCAAGCTCTTCCAATCTTTTGACCTAGTCTTCTTGAAATGACTTAACCACGACTTGAAGGCATAGAACACAATTAGCATGTTGCCCTTTGGGGGCAATATCTCGCCAAAACAAAAGAATGGCTGGTCCCCTCAGCCATAAAGGGTCTTCAATCTTGTACCAAGGTGCTTGAGTGAGAATTATGATGGAGAGAGGATGTAGTGGTAGTGTGCAAGTGTTGATGGAATAGGAGTGAATATGATGGAGGAAGGATGTGAATGGAATATGATGAGTGAAAATGAAAATGAGTATGAATATGATAGGATAATGATGGGGATGAGGTGTGTGAGGGTGAAGTGGATGTGAAACTGTTGAGGTCTCGCCAAAACAAAAGAATGTGTGCTTCCTTGAACTTTTCAAGAGCAGCTCTGCTATGATGGTGAAGCTGAATTGCAGAGTGCTTTCTTTTAGGGAATGAAAAACAAGAATAAGGAGTTTAGATGAGTGGCAAGACTACTTATAGCAGATGAATGAAAATGGAAAAAGGATGCACCTGTCATGGAAACAAACAAACTAGTTAATCTCAAAACTTGCAACCCCGCTTTGGTGGTAAAGCCGACGGCGAGTGCTTTTATGGGAATGAAAACAAGAGTAAGAAGTCTAGATGGATAGTAGGACCACTTATGGCAGGTGAATAAAGATGGAAAAAAGGATGCTCCTGCATATGGCACTTGGTAAAGCATTAGTAATCATTCCTTTACTTGAGATCATCCATACTGTCCTCAAGGCAGCTCAACCTACAATCATAAAGTTAACTTATCAAAGTAATATGCTCAAAGAATTAAATAGGTCTAACTATACTAATCCTACCATAAATTTTTAAACTTTTCTAATGCAGAAAGAGAGACAAGCAAGCATGATGGTCCCAATACCTCTTCAAATGCAAGGTATTAATAGGATTTGGTAACAACATTCCTGAGGCAACCTCTTGTAGCCAATATGAATTGGTACCTGCAGATTCCAGCACCACAAAGGGTCCCTCCCAAATATTATCAAATTTGCTAGATGAGTCTTCTTTTGACTTATTCCACTTGAGGACAAGTTCCCCTTCCCTAAAAGTGCCCTGTATTCTATGTGCAGCTTTGAATGCAGCCAGATCTTTGACCTTTTTTAGCAAATTAGTATTCTCAGCCTCCATCCTATATTCATCTAGGTGCAGCAAGGCATCCAATCTCTCCTGCAAGGCATGTTCAAAATGTAAGCATAGTTTATGAGCTAACCTCAGGGAAGGCAACTCGAGTTCCACTGGTAAGACTGCCTCTATGCCATAAACCAAATTGAAGGGTGTATGATTTGTAGCTGTTTTGATGGTGACTCTATAAGCCCAAAGTGCATCCACTATTTTGACATGCCAATCCCTCTTGCTGACCTCAATTGTCTTCTGCAAGATATTTTTCAACACTTTGTTAGTAGCTTCAGCTTGTCCATTACCTTGGGGATAGTATGAGGAGCTCTTGGTATGCTTGACCTTCAAGATGTCCAACAAGTTAGCAATAACTTCATTAACAAAAGGCGTGCCCTATCGTAATGCAACCGAAAAAGGAATACCAAACCTGGAACAAACATACTCATGTAAAAATCTTGCGCTTGTGGCAAAGATTAGCCTGCCTCAAAGGTATAGCTTACGCCCATTTAGTAAAATAACTGCGGGCCACAATGATATGCTGATGTTGGCCTGCATAAGAAGGATTAATAGGGCCAATATAATCTAATCCCCAAATCTGAAAGGGCCTTGGAGATATGATGGGATTAAGGGCAGCTGGAAGTAAAATTCTTTTGCTAAAGATTTGGCATTGATGGCAAGTCTTTATAATCTCATAACAATCTTTAAAAACAGTAGGCCAATAGTATCCAGACCTGAGAATCTTTTTTGCTGTAGTATCACCAGCAAAATGCCCTCCACAAATACCTTTGTGCATTTCCCTGATGATTAGAGCAGACTCACTTTCATCCACACACCTCAACAAGACTCCATCTCGGTTGACTTTGCACAAGACATTGTCTATCATCTTGAATTGTCTGCATTTATCCTTGAGTCTCCTTTTTTGGTTTGAAGTGAGGCTTGAAGAGATGATTCCATGTTGTAAGAAGTCTCTAATAGGTTGTTGCCATCCCCCATCAGCTTGATCTTCTGGAGTTACCTCTACATGAGCTACTGCAAGTGAAGTGTCGCCAGATCCAACTCATCTTCATGGTCAAAAAAAATATATAAGGCAAATAAAGGCTAGGACTTCGTACCAAATGTAATTCTTTTACGTAAATATCATAGCTTTGCAACTTACAAGCCCATCTTTGGATTTTTTGGCTTACTTGGTTGCCTTACCAAACAAGATAGACCCATTGGATTTTGCTTCATGTAGACTTGGACTTGACTCTTGAAGCAAGTGTCCTTGCCTATTGATAAGAAACATGAGGGCAAGCAAACACTTTTTTTCTATTCCGGTATATCTTTCCTCTAGAAGCCGGACCATTGCTTACTTGCAAACACTATGGTATACTTATCCCGCAAAATGGCTAATCCTATAGCTTTTTTAGTAACTTGATAATATAAACTTCAAATGGCATATTCAAATCTGGTTTTCTCAAAAGTGTGGCTTCACATATGGATAGAATGAGAAAGTCAAAAGCCTCTTGGCATTCTCAAGTCCATGTGATAGGTATATGCTTACTTTCAGACTTGGAGAACTTACCTACCCTTGTCAATCTAGAAATGGGGCTCAAAATATGAGCAAAATTAGGAATATACATCCCTGAGAAAACTTGTCATACCAACAAAACTTTTGACCTGTTTTAGATTCTTGGGAGCTTGATGTTGATTTTAGTGGCTATTTATCACAAAATTGCTATATTTTGGATTTTTGAAAAATTTGCCACTATGCTTAGTAGGTTTCCTTTAGTAAAATAGTGAGATTAATTAAGCCAAATTTTTTTTGGAGAAGCTTTCCCTCTTCTACTACATTTAGCCAACTATATGGACTCGGTGAAGGAGTTTTTTAAGCCTCTCTATCAATAATCTCAATTCATAAATCTCAAACAGATGGCCTACTTAAAGAACATAGAGTTGCCAATTTCATATAATTGGGGAGTATAGAGATGAAGGTTTTGAATTTTTATTTACCTATGCCTTAAATGTCTATAGAACATGATAAAGCCATACCATTTGATGTCTTTACCATGGGATACAATCACATTTGAGAAAATAGTATTCTCATATCTGAGAAGCAAAAGTAAATGGGGCTTACGACATTAATTAGTGGCTCTTATGTATGTCATTATGTTGCACTCATGACAACAATACTATGGTAAGTTTATCGCCACATGCACTATAGAAATTCTTGAAGGGACAAAATTTATAAGCTTCCAAAAAGTTTGAATATAAGATTATCGCCAAAATAGTATACCCATATTACGATATAGTACCACTAAAATCATCAACGCTTTGGGAGGTGCTAGTTTTTGAGGGCTTCAATCTTGTCTTGAGCAACTTGAATGCCTTGGCTGGATACTTCATGCCCTAAGAGTTGTCCTTTTGATGCAAAAACATGCATTTCTTTGGATTTAGATTGACTCGAGAACTCACGCACAAAGAACAAATTTTTGCAAGTAGCTCCACATGATTAGATGGATGAGAACCTAGGCAAAGGTCATCTAAGTACACCCTGAACTCTTCAGCAGACATTGATTTGAAAATAACATCCATTGCCCTTTGGAAGGTAGCTGGAGCATTCATCAAATCAAAAGACATTCTTTTCATAGCATATGTACCCCAGGGAGTGATAAAAGAAGTTTTTGGCTGGTCTTCTTCTTTGATGCTGATCTGGTTTGTTGACCCTAAACCTGGCTTTGTCAACCACAAGGAACCAACTTGAGTTTTCACTCAAATTGGGGTTAGAACCTCCAGATCACTTAAGGTGATCAATCTATGTAAGGTCATTTCAAGGACAAGTTCAAAAATTTGAAGTTTTATACCTTTCCCATTTCCAGAAATTGATACCTTTGCCAAAACAGTTGTGACGTTGATATGCAGATCGATTTTTTGAGTCAATCACTGTAGACTTGGTCAAAAAAGTTGTAGGTAACCAATAGTAAAGCCTCTGACCAAGTCAGGAACTTGGTTTGTGAGTTATTCGAGCTCAAAGTGCAGTCAAAATTTGGTCAATAGCAGTCAAATCTGAAAACAGTGATCAGAGTTTGGAGTTTTGGAGTTGCCAAACGAATTTTTGAGAATTTCCAAAGCAAATATGCTGTAATGATGATGAGGAATATAGGCATGTGGATTTTGTTTCATATAAACTTGAACTGAACTCTTCAATAATAAATGACCTTGTCTCATCAATGAGGAACATGAGCAGCAAAGACTCTTCTCCATTACATTTGTATTTTTCTTCAGTTGAACTCCTTTGTTTCTTTGGCAAAAGCTATGGTGTGCTTGTCTGCTGAGAATAGCTAGGCCTATGGCCTTTTTAGTAATAGTAATGTAGACCTCAAATGGCTTGTCCAAATCGGGTTTTTCGGAAGAGTAGCTTCACAAATGGACTTTATAAGCAACTCAAAAAGACTCTTGGCAATCTGATGACCATGTGACAGGGGACATACTTGCTCGTGATTTGGAAATCCCGCTTATTCTTGTCAGCTTAGAGATAGGACTTATAATGTGAGCAAAATTAGGAATATACATCCTAAGAAAACTAGTCATGCCAATAAAACTTTTGACACGCTTCAAATTTTTTGGGGCACCAGTTTTTTGAGGGCTTCAACTTTTTCTTGTGCCACTTGTATGCCATTGTTGGATACCTCATGTCCCAAAAAGTTGCCCTTTGGATGCAAAAAAATACATTTTTTGGATTTAGGTTGACTCGTGATTCCCACGCACAAAGAACATATTTTTGCCAGCAATTCCAAACGATTAGTAGGGTGAGATCCTAAGCAAAGGTCATCCAAATAAACTCTGAATTCTTGAGGAGACATAGGTCTAAAAATAACATCCATAGCTATCGGAAAGTAGCGAGGTGCATTCATTAGTCAAAAGGCATTCTTTTCATTGCATAAGTTCCCCAGGGGTAATAAAAGAGGTCGGGTTGGTCTTCTTCCTTAATGCCAATTTGATTAAACCCTGAAAATCCATCTAGAAATGAGTACACCTCTTTCCCTGCTACAGCATATAAGATTTCTTCTAAAAAAGGCAAGGGATAGCAGTCCTTGATAGTGGCTTTGTTGAGGTCTCGATAATCAATACAGATCCTTAAGGCACCACTTTTTTTTTTCTCCACAGGTACAATGCAAGACACCCATTCCGGATTAATGATTTCAATAATAACACTCGCATCTAGCATTTTATCCAACTCATCTTTAATCAATCCCATCAATGAAGCATTAATTCTTCTCGGTTTTTTGAAAAATAGGTTTACACCCTTCCTTAATCTTGATTTCAAATTGACATACCTCAGCTTTAATACCGGTAAGCTCGAGAATAATCCCAAGCAAACACATCCTTCCTTTCTTCAAAGAACATTTGTATATTCTCCCTATTTTGGTATTCAATTAGATCTCCAACAAATAGGGTTCTAGTTTTACCATTTTTTTTGTAATGGTAATCTCTTCAATATCCTTTTCTTCTTACGATGCATTAATGGTTAGAATAGGACAAAGAGCTTTTACCTCACTAGCATCAAGGTCTTCCTCTGGAATAGCTCCCTCAGTTAGGTGTGCCATGAGAGTTTCCCTGCATAGGATATCAGCTTCCACATTTTCCTCTCTTGGTATGTGAGTAATCTCCCATGAAGCAAAACTCGAAAGCACTCCCATTACTTGGTTTTTTAGGAGCTCCATATCTGCATTTTTTGTTTGGTAATCTCCTGAAACTTGTCTACAAATTAATTGTGAGTCACCAAAAAATGTGAATGTTGGCAATATCCATAGCTTTGGCTTCCTCAAGACACGCAATCAAAGCCTTATATTACCGCTACATTAGATGTAATTTGGGGAAGATTCTCCCTACTTTAGCTAAAAGTTTATGAGAGGAATCTTTGAGAATAGCAAAAGAGATGATGCAATATTTAGTTTTTAGAAATACCTCCATCAAACCATAAGAATCGATGGTCCTTGTTTTTGGGGAGTGCACATTCCATGATGAGAGGAACCATTTCATATTTCCTTGGTCTTGTATTTTTTACTCTGTAAAATCCCAAAGGTTCTTCAATTAGCATTTCCTTAATAAAATTTACCTCCTCACTGGAACCATAGGAGCCATCTTGATTATAGATTGTAGCAGTCTGAGAGCCATTGGAGATGGTACATCTCCCTTGAGACCGTGATGGTCTAGCATCCACAGTGGCTAACCACCTCCTTCCTAAAAGTAAATCATAGATATCTCAGACTCATCCCCTATGTCTTCAAAAGCTACCACAATAAAGTTAGCAGCTACGGTTATGCCCCCTCATTACAATGAGGCACTTTAGTTACCACACCAATAGGGTGATCTTAGCATTATAAAAAGATCTCAATAGTATAGAAGCTTTCTTGTCCACCTCGAAACCACATTTTTCATAATGTGATATGGCATAATATTTAGGGAGATCCACCATCAAGTAATACATTTGAGAAGGTATAACCTCCTAAAGTAGTGAACATGTGAATGCACTGTGGTCTTCTTCATTCTCGTGCTAGAACAAGGTTAGTGGCATCAAAAAAATTCACACAAGCATTTAATACCTCACCATTAGTTTGCTGAAGTACCCTTTTTCTGTAGCTAGGTGCAATCTTTAACAAGGTAAAAAGATCCACACTCACCTTGGAATTTTTAAGCAAAACATCAACCTCATCAAAGTCTTGATCTTTCTTACCATATTTTTGCTGAGGGGGTGGGGCTATGATTTGAGCAGGTGATTCCACTACAGGTGGTGAAGACCTGGCAGTAGAATGCCTACTTGGTTCAGCATGTACTTGAGCTTCATTCATGCTTCTAGTTTGTACCACCATAACTTCTTCAGATTTAGGAGCTTCTGTAGCTTGAATAAATCTTATAGAGGTGCTTGGTTCAAGCAAATCTCACTGGGAGGTTTAGGCTCTGGTCTTTTCTTTTTCCTGCTTAGCAAAATATTCCTTAACAGCACACCTAGCATCAGGATGGCCAACCTCTTTACAAAAAGAACAAACAGGACATTCCTTTCCAAAGTGGCCTTTTCTATTACATTTGGGGCACACTTGCCAATAACAAAATTCTGATGGGTGAGAATTCCTATTGCAATGAATACATTCAGGGTAAGTTTTACATGTTCTTGCAGCCTTGAGTTCAACCGCTTGTTTGGTTATTTCGCTAGGGCTTCAAGAACCTTAGATAGATCGACTTCACCCTCGCAACCCGAAGAACTTGCTTCCTCATCTTTAGATTTCTTTTTCTTCTTGGCATGGCATAAACCGGAATAGAAGGGTGGTGATCATAATGTGCATCAGTAGCATCAGGGTAAAACGGGTCATGGTTAGGGTGAGGAATATAGTGCTTGTCAGGCAAAGTAGAGAGCATCTGAGTTAAATCAGTGGTTTTGGCAAAGACTTTGTATATAGAATCAGTGGTTTTGTAAGACTTTGTATACAGGGGTCTTCCAAACTTTTAACTTCCAAACTTCAAAAGATGTCTTCCAAACTTCATAACCCAGATTCTTCTAGGGTATATTCTTGACTAAGCATTTGACCTCAAATGAAGTACCTCTTGTGAACTTTTAACTTGAGCACTTGTTGACTGAAGATAAGCATCCTTTGACCTCCACATCAATGTTGGCTACTTAAGCTCTTCCAAACTTTGACCTAGTCTTCCAAAATGACTTAACCTAGCTTTAATGCATAGACCACAATTAGTATGTTGCCCTTTGGGGGCAACATCTCGCCAAGACAAGAAAATGGCTGGTCCCCTCAGCCATACAATGTCAAAAGTGAATACATAGAGGGGTCTTCGGTTTTGTACCAAGGTGTCCAAGTGAGAACATGATGGAGTGAGAGTGTAAAGTGCAAGTGTTGATGGAATGAGTATGAATGTGGTGATAGGATGATGTGAATGGGATATGGTGAATGGAATGAGATGAGAATGAGTGTGAATGTGATAGGGTGGTGATGTGAATGGAGTGTGTGGAGTATATGAGGATGGAGTGAATGTGCAAGTGTTGAGATCTCGCCAAAACAAGAAAATGTATGTCTCTCCTTGATCTTCAAAAATTGCAACTCTGCTATGGTGGTGAAGCTGAATTGCAGAGTGCTTTCTTCTTTTGGGAATCAAAACAATAATAAGGAGTCTAAATGAATAGCAGGACCACTTATGACAGATGAATAAAAATGGAGAAAGGGTGCACCTGTCATGGAAACACACAAACTAATTAATCTCAAATCCTTATGATGGTGAAGATGAATTTGCAGAGTGCTGTTAAGACGTGGAAGAAAGAATAGAAGGTTGAATGGGTGGTAGGAGTACTTTAAGACAGATGAATAGAGATGGAAGAAGGACGTTCCTGCATATGACACTTGGTAAAACATTAGTAATAATTCTCTCCTTGGGATCAATTATACTGTTCTCTGGTCAGCCCATCCTACAAACATAAAATTATCTTATCAAAGTAATGTGCTCATAACAGAAGTCAAATTGATCTAACTATTCTAATTCTATTATAGATATTTGAACTTTTTAATGCAAAAAGAGGGACAAGCAAGCATGCTGGTCCCAGTACCTTTTTAAGTGCAAGATGTTGATAGGATTTGGTAATAGCATTCCTGTTGTAGCCAATAAGAGTTGGTGCCTGCAGATTCTAGCACCACAAAAGGTCCTTCCCAAATATTATCAAATTTACCAGCTGAATCTTCCTTTGACTTATTTCACTTGAGGACAAGCTCTCCCTCCCTAAAAGTACCCTGTATTCTATGTGCAGCTTTGAATGCAGCCAGATCTTTAGCCTTTTTCAACAAATTAGTGTTCTCAGCTTCCATTCTATATTCATCTAGATGTAACAAGGCATCCAATCTTTCCTGCAAGGCATGTTCAAAAGGTAAGCATAATTTATGAGCTAACCTCAAAGAAGGCAACTCGAGTTCTACTAGTAAAACTGCCTCTATGCCATAAACTAAGTTGAAAGGTGTGTGATTTGTGGCTGCTTTGATAGTGACTCTATAAGCCCAAAGTGCATCCATTATTTTGACATGCCAATCCCTCTTGTTGACTTCAACCTGCCTCTCCTTGAGAATATTTTTCAACACTTTGTTAGTAGCCTCAAACTTGTCCATTGCCTTGAGGGTAGTATGAAGAGCTTTTGGTATGCTTGACCTTCAAAATGCTCAACAAGTTAGCAATGAATTCATTAACAAAAGGTGTACCTCTATCGAATGCAACTTGAGAGGAATACCAAACCTAGCACAAACATATTCATGTAGAAACCGCGGCAGTTGTGAGGGCATTAGCCCCGCCTCGGGGTATGGCTTACGCCCACTTGGTAAAATAACTGTGGCCACAATGATATGTTGATGCCGACCTGAGTAGAAGAAGGATTAATGGGGCCAATATAATCTAGCCCCCAAATCAAAAGGTCCCCGAGATATGATAGGGTTCGTGTTTTGGTAATAAAATTCTTTTGCCAAAAATCTGGCATTGATGGCAAGTCTTTATGATCTCATAGCAATTGTTGACCCTAAACCCGGGCTTAAAGGCCAACACACAAGGAACCAATTCGAAGTTTTCACTCAAATTGGGGTTAGAACCTCCGGATCACTTAAGGTGATTAGTCTATGCAAGATAATTCCAAAGACAAGTTCAAAAGTTTGAGTTCTATACCTTTCCCATTTCCAGAAAATGGCACCTTTGCCAAAACAGTTGTGGTGTTGAGATGCGATCGATTTTTTTAAGTCGCAATGTAGACTTGGTCAAAAAGTTGTAGGTAACCAATAGTAAAGCCTCCTCGACCAAGTCAGAAACTTAATTTGTGAGTTATTCGAGCTCAAAGTGTGATCAAAATTTGGTCAATAGAGGTCAAATGTGGAAAACAGTGATCAAAAATTGAGATTTTGAGTTGCCAATCATCTTTTTGAGAATTTCCAAAGCAAATAGGTTGCAATGGTACTAAGGAAGAGAGGCAAGCGGTCGAATCCTCATTTGGATGTGTAAAGGTATTTTTTGTGACTAGATTTGGCAAGATACAGTCAAAGCTGTTCAAACCCGAGAGCAATTTTTTTGAATTTGAGCTATACGTGGTATTTTTGGATGATTTCAACTCCCTTGGCTTGCTCAAGCCCTAAGAATAGCCTGGCAAGTGGGCCAAAAGAATTGGAAAACACACTAAAATTTTTTCAGTAGGATATTTTTTGTAGCAAGAATTGTAGAAGAAAATATCAGGAAATGGATTTGACAACTTGGCAATCAATTTGAATTGATATGGAGGTAAATATATCATGATAACAGTAATATAAAGATGCTTCATAGCTTTAATCACGGGAAAATAATCATCTCAAGTCAATAAATAATTTTTGAAAGTAATGTCAACTAGATCTTGTAAATCCGGTTGAGGAGAGCTCAGAACTTCAAGGATCGTTCAGACCTTGCTCAAAGAATGATCAATGTAGGATCCGAAGTATACGGGCCTTCAAAAAAAATGTCGAGGTTGTGTTTCCCCTGATATATAGTTTGAATCTCTCGGTTTTGTTGATTTTAGGTAGTAATTTTAGGCTTATCCTATTGCTTAAGTTCAGGAATCCAAGAATAGGGTAGTCTCGGGAGAGAATGGAGCGGGGAAGGCATGATTCGGAAGCGGATTTCCGGTTCTAGGGTTCTTCAGGTTGTATTTTTTGCATAATTCAGCGACACATTTGCCAGATTTTTTCTAGGAATATACCCCCAGATATATCTGTGATTCGGCCATTTTGAAAGCTTGGCCAATGGTTCAAAGGCTTGTACCCATAAAATACTTAAAAGGAAATTGTAGCCCAATGACCATAGGAATTATTGCCCACACGTGCAAGAGATAGGGAATCTTTGAAGCACTTTTTTAGCAAGGTTGGGAATATACCAATCAAGATATGATGGAATAAGAATGAAGGTAAAAGAAATTATGAGGGACCATTGGGGTGGCAAGGAAAAATAAAAAAAAAAGAAATGATATTTTTTGAGGCAAAGGCTTAAGTTGGTTTTGAAATAGGCAAGATAATGGCACATTGAAGAAATCAATAGGGAATTTGAGGGAGATGGCAATTAGGGTAAAGCAATAATGGCAAGGACAATGGATATGAAAACAATGTTGAGCCAAAAGACTAAAATGGGAGTAGTGGGGTGGAGCAAAGGGAAAGATTAGAAACTATACACCATGGGGTCTTCCAAACTCATAACTTCCAATCTTCAAACTATGTCTTCCAAACTTCATAACCCGCATTCTTCTAGAGCATATTATTTAACTAAGCATTTGATTCCAAACAGAGTACCTCTTGTGAACTTTTGGCTTGAGTAATTTGTTGACCTAGAAAGTTAGCATCTTTTGACCTCCATACCAATGTTGACTACCAAGCTCTTCCAATCTTTTGACCTAGTCTTGAGAAATGACTTAACCCGACTTGAAGGCATAGAACACAATTAGCATGTTGCCCTTTGGGGCAATATCTCGCCAAAAACAAAAGAATGGCTGGTCCCCTCAGCCATAAAAGGGTCTTCAATCTTGTACCAAGGTGCTTGAGTGAGAATTATGATGGAGAGAGGATGTAGTGGTAGTGTGCAAGTGTTGATGGAATAGGAGTGAATATGATGGAGAAAGGATGTGAATGGAATATGATGAGTGAAAATGAAAATGAGTATGAATATGATAGGATAATGATGGGGATGAGGGTGTGAGGGTGAAGTGGATGTGAAACTGCTGGAGGTCTCGCCAAAACAAAAGAATGTGTGCTTCCTTGAACTTTTCAAGAAGCCTACCGCTATGATGGTGAAGTGAATTGCAGAGTGCTTTCTTTTAGGGAATGAAAAAACAAGAATAAGGAGTTTAGATGAGTGGCAAGACTACTTATGGTCAGATGAATGAAAATGGAAAAAGGATGCACTTTTGTCATGGAAACAAACAAACTAGTTAATCTCAAAACTTGCAACCCCCGCTTTGGTGGTAAAGCTGATTTTTGAGTGCTTTTTATGGGAATGAAAACAAGAGTAAGAAGTCTAGATGGATAGTAGGACCACTTATGGCAGGTGAATAAAGATGGAAAAAAGGATGCTCCTGCATATGGCACTTGGTAAAGCATTAGTAATCATTCCTTTACTTGAGATCATCCATACCGCCCTCAAGGCTGACTCAACCTACAATCATAAAGTTAACTTATCAAAGTAATATGCTCAAAGAATTAAATAGGTCTAACTATACTAATCCTACCATAAATTTTTAAACTTTTCTAATGCGTAAAGAGAGACAAGCAAGCATGATGGTCCCAATACCTCTTCAAATGCAAGGTATTAATAGGATTTGGTAACAACATTCCCGAGGCAACCTCTTGTAGCCAATATGAATTGGTACCTGCAGATTCCAAAGACCACAAAGGGTCCCTCCCAAATATTATCAAATTTGCTAGATGAGTCTTCTTTTGACTTATTCCACTTGAGGACAAGTTCCCCTTCCCTAAAAGTGCCCCTCAGATTCTATGTGCGACTTTGAATGCAGCTTGATCTTTGACCTTTTTTTTAGCAAATTAGTATTCTCAGCCTCCATCCTATATTCATCTAGGTGCAAAGCAAGGCATCCAATCTCTCCTGCAAGGCATGTTCAAAATGTAAGCATAGTTTATGAGCTAACCTCGGGGAAGGCAACTCGAAGTTCCACCGGGTAAGACCGCCTCTATGCCATAAACCAAATTGAAGGGTGTATGATTTGTAGCTGTTTTGATGGTGACTCTATAAGCCCAAAGTGCATCCACTATTTTGACATGCCAATCCCTCTTGCTGACCTCAATTGTCTTCTCGCAAGATATTTTTCAACACTTTGTTAGTAGCTTCAGCTTTTTGTCCATTACCTTGGGGATAGTATGAGGAGCTCTTGGTATGCTTGACCTTCAAGATGTCCAACAAGTTAGCAATAACTTCATTAACAAAAGGCGTGCTCCCCTATCGGAATGCAACCTAAAAAGGAATACCAAACCGGAACAAACATACTCATGTAAAAATCTTAGGTTGTGGCAAAGATTAGCCCGGGCCTCAAAGGTATAGCGCTTCGCCCATTTAGTAAAATAACTGTGGCCACAATGATATGCTGATGTTGGCCTGCATAAGAAGGATTAATAGGGCCAATATAATCTAATCCCCAAATCTGAAAGGGCCTTGGAGATATGATGGGATTAAGGGCACTGAAGTAAAATTCTTTTGCTAAAGATTTGGCATTGATGGCAAGTCTTTATAATCTCATAACAATCTTTAAAAAACAAGAGGCCAATAGTATCCGGACTGAGAATCTTTTTTTTGTTTGTAGTATCACCAAAGAAAATGCCCCTCCACAAATACCTTTGTGCATTTCCCGATGATTAGAGCAGACTCACTTTCATCCACACACCTCAACAAGACTCCATCTCGGTTGACTTTGCACAAGACATTGTCTATCATCTTGAATTGTCTGCGCATTTATCCTTGAGTCTCCTTTTTGGTTTGAAGTGAGGCTTGAAGAGATGATTCCATGTTGTAAGAAGTCTCTAATAGGTTGTTGCCATCCCCATCAGCTTGATCTTCTGGAGTTACCTCTACATGAGCTACCGCAAGTGAAGTGTCGCCAGTGATCCAACTCATCTTCATGGTCAAAAAATATATAAGGCAAATAAAGGCTAGGACTTCGTACCAAATGTAATCTTTTTACGTAAATATCATAGCTTTGCAACTTACAAGCCCATCTTTGGATTTTTTTGGCTTACTGGTTTGCCTTACCAAACAAAGAGACCCATTGGATTTTGCTTCATGTAGACTTGGACTTGACTCTTCAGAAGCAAGTGTCCTTGCCTATTGATAAGAAACATGAGGGCAGCAGCACTTTTTTCTATTCCTCGTATATCTTTCCTCTAGAGCGCACTCATTGCTTACTTGCAAACACTATGGTATACTTATCCTGCAAAATGGCTAATCCTATAGCTTTTTAGTAACAGTAATATAAACTTCAAATGGCATATTCAAATCTGGTTTTCTCAAAAGTGTGGCTTCACATATGGATAGAATGAGAAAGTCAAAAGCCTCTTGGCATTCTGAAGTCCATGTGATAGGTATATGCTTACTTTCAGACTTGGAGAACTTACCTACCCTTGTCAATCTAGAAATGGGGCTCAAAATATGAGCAAAATTAGGAATATACATCCTGAGAAAACTTGTCATACCAACAAAACGTTTGACCTGTTTTAGATTCTTGGGAGCAGTGTTGATTTTAGTGGCTATTTATCACAAAATTGCTATATTTTTGGATTTTTGAAAAATTTGCCACTATGCTTAGTAGGTTTCCTTTAGTAAAATAGTGAGATTAATTCGCCAAATTTTTTTGGAGAAGCTTTCCCTCTTCTACTACATTCGCCAACTATATGGACTCAGTGAAGGAGTTTTTTCGCCTCTCTATCAATAATCTCAATTCATAAATCTCAAACAGATGGCCTACTTAAAGAACATAGAGTTGCCAATTTCATATAATTGGGGAGTATAGAGATGAAGGTTTTGAATTTTTATTTACCTATGCCTTAAATGTCTATAGAACATGATAAAGCCATACCATTTGATGTCTTTACCATGGGATACAATCACATTTGAGAAAATAGTATTCTCATATACAGAAGCAAAAGTAAATGGGGGCTTACGACATTAATTAGTGGCTCTTATGTATGTCATTATGTTGCACTCATGACAACAATACTATGGTAAGTTTATCGCCACATGCACTATAGAAATTCTTGAAGGGACAAAATTTATCGCCTTCCAAAAAAGTTTCGAATATAAGATTATCGCCAAAATAGTATACCCATATTACGATATAGTACCACTAAAATCATCACTGCTTGGGAGGTGCTAGTTTTTTGAGGGCTTCAATCTTGTCTTGAGCAACTTGAATGCCTTGGCTGGATACTTCATGCCCTAAGAGTTGTCCTTTTGATGCAAAAAACATGCATTTCTTTGGATTTAGATTGACCTTAACTCCTGCACAAAAGAACAAATTTTTGCAAGTAGCTCCACATGATTAGATGGATGAGAACCTAGGCAAAGGTCATCTAAGTACACCCTGAACTCTTCAGCAGACATTGATTTGAAAATAACATCCATTGCCCTTTGGAAGGTAGCTGGAGCATTCATCAAATCAAAAGACATTCTTTTCATAGCATATGTACCCCAGGGAGTGATAAAAGAAGTTTTTGGCTGGTCTTCTTCTTTGATGCTGATCTGGTTTGTTGACCCTAAACCTGGCTTTGTCAACCACAAGGAACCAACTTGAGTTTTCACTCAAATTGGGGTTAGAACCTCCAGATCACTTAAGGTGATCAATCTATGTAAGGTCATTTCAAGGACAAGTTCAAAAATTTGAAGTTTTATACCTTTCCCATTTCCAGAAATTGATACCTTTGCCAAAACAGTTGTGACGTTGATATGCAGATCGATTTTTTGAGTCAATCACTGTAGACTTGGTCAAAAAAGTTGTAGGTAACCAATAGTAAAGCCTCTGACCAAGTCAGGAACTTGGTTTGTGAGTTATTCGAGCTCAAAGTGCAGTCAAAATTTGGTCAATAGCAGTCAAATCTGAAAACAGTGATCAGAGTTTGGAGTTTTGGAGTTGCCAAACGAATTTTTGAGAATTTCCAAAGCAAATATGCTGTAATGATGATGAGGAATATAGGCATGTGGATTTTGTTTCATATAAACTTGAACTGAACTCTTCAATAATAAATGACCTTGTCTGTCAATGAGGAACATGAGAGCAGCAGCACTCTTCTCCATTCTGTTGTATTTTTCTTCAGTTGAACTCCACTGTTTGCTGGCAAAAGCTATGGTGTGCTTGTCCTGCAGAATAGCTAGGCCTATGGCCTTTTTAGTAATAGTAATGTAGACCTCAAATGGCTTGTCCAAATCAGGTTTTTTCAGAAGAGTAGCTTCACAAATGGACTTTATAAGCAACTCAAAAGACTCTTGGCAATCTGATGACCATGTGACAGGGACATACTTGCTCTCAGATTTGGAAATCCTGCCTATTCTTGTCAGCTTAGAGATAGGACTTATAATGTGAGCAAAATTAGGAATATACATCCTAAGAAAACTAGTCATGCCAATAAAACTTTTGACCTGCTTCAAATTTTTGGGGGGCACCAGTTTTTTGAGGGCTTCAACTTTTTCTTGTGCCACTTGTATGCCATTGTTGGATACCTCATGTCCCAAAAGTTGCCCTTTGGATGCAAAAAAAATACATTTTTTTGGATTTAGGTTGACTCCAGATTCCCTGCACAAAGAACATATTTTTGCCAGCAATTCCAAACGATTAGTAGGGTGAGATCCTAAGCAAAGGTCATCCAAATAAACTCTGAATTCTTGAGGAGACATAGGTCTAAAAATAACATCCATAGCTATCTGGAAAGTAGCAGGTGCATTCATTAGTCCAAAAGGCATTCTTTTCATTGCATAAGTTCCCCAAGGGGTAATAAAAGAGGTCGGGTTGGTCTTCTTCCTTAATGCCAATTTGATTAAACCCTGAAAATCCATCTAGAAATGAGTACACCTCTTTCCCTGCTACAGCATATAAGATTTCTTCTAAAAAAGGCAAGGGATAGCAGTCCTTGATAGTGGCTTTGTTGAGGTCTCGATAATCAATACAGATCCTTAAGGCACCACTTTTTTTCTCCACAGGTACAATGCAAGACACCCATTCTGGATTAATGATTTCAATAATAACACCTGCATCTAGCATTTTATCCAACTCATCTTTAATCAATCCCATCAATGAAGCATTAATTCTTCTCAGTTTTTGAAAAATAGGTTTACACCCTTCCTTAATCTTGATTTCAAATTGACATACCTCAGCTTTAATACCAGTAAGCTCAGAATAATCCCAAGCAAACACATCCTTCCTTTCTTCAAAGAACATTTGTATATTCTCCCTATTTTGGTATTCAATTAGATCTCCAACAAACAGGGTTCTAGTTTTACCATTTTTTGTAATGGTAATCTCTTCAGTATCCTTTTCTTCTGATGCATTAATGGTTAGAATAGGACAAAGAGCTTTTACCTCACTAGCATCAAGGTCTTCCTCTGGAATAGCTCCCTCAGTTAGGTGTGCCATGAGAGTTTCCCTGCATAGGATATCAGCTTCCACATTTTCCTCTCTTGGTATGTGAGTAATCTCCCATGAAGCAAAACTCGAAAGCACTCCCATTACTTGGTTTTTTAGGAGCTCCATATCTGCATTTTTTGTTTGGTAATCTCCTGAAACTTGTCTACAAATTAATTGTGAGTCACCAAAAATGTGAATGTTGGCAATATCCATAGCTTTGGCTTCCCTCAAGACCAAGCAATCAAAGCCTTATATTCTGCTACATTAGATGTAATTTGGGGGAAGATTCTCCCTACTTTAGCTAAAAGTTTATGAGAGGAATCTTTCAGAATAGCAGCAGATGATGCAATATTTAGTTTTTTAGAAATACCTCCATCAAACCATAAGAATCCTCGATGGTCCTTGTTTGTCGGGAGTGCACATTCCATGATGAGAGGAACCATTTCATATTTCCTTGGTCTTGTATTTTTACTCAGTAAAATCCCAAAGGTTCTTCAATTAGCATTTCCTTAATAAAATTTACCTCCTCACCGGAACCATAGGAGCCATCTTGATTATAGATTGTAGCGCTCTCGAGAGCCATTGGAGATGGTACATCTCCCTTGAGACCGAGGACCGGTCTAGCATCCACAAGTGGCTAACCACCTCCTTCCTAAAAGTAAATCATAGATATCAGACTCATCCCCTATGTCTTCAAAAGCTACCACAATAAAGTTAGCAGCTACAGCTTATGCCCTCTCAGATAATTGTGCACTTTAGTTACCACACCAATAGGGGTGATCTTAGCATTATAAAAAGATCTCAATAGTATAGAAGCTTTCTTGTCCACCTCGAAACCACATTTTTTCATAATGTGATATGGCATAATATTTAGGGAGATCCACCATCAAGTAATACATTTGAGAAGGTATAACCTCCTAAAGTAGCTGAACATGTGAATGCACTGTGGTCTTCTTCATTCTGCTAGAACAAGGTTAGTGGCATCAAGAAAATTCACACAAGCATTTAATACCTCACCATTAGTTTGCTGAAGTACCCTTTTTCTCAGAAGCTAGGTGCAATCTTTTAACAAGGTAAAAAGATCCACACTCACCTTGGAATTTTTAAGCAAAACATCAACCTCATCAAAGTCTTGATCTTTCTTACCATATTTTTTCGAGGGGTGGGGCTATGATTTGAGCAGTGATTCCACTAGTGTGGTGAAGACCGGCAAGAGAATGCCTACTTGGTTCAGCATGTACTTGAGCTTCATTCATGCTTCTAGTTTGTACCACCATAACTTCTTCTTGATTTAGGAGCTTCAGAGTTTGAATAAATCTTATAGAGGTGCTTGGTTCAGCAAATCTCACAGGGAGGTTTAGGCTCTGGTCTCTTTTTTTTTCGCTTAGCAAAATATTCCTTAACAAAGACACCTAGCATCGGGGATGGCCAACCTCTTTTTAAAAAAGAACAAACAGACATTCCTTTCCAAAGTGGCCTTTTCTATTACATTTGGGGCACACTTGCCAATAACAAAATTCTGATGGGTGAGAATTCCTATTGCAATGAATACATTCAGGGTAAGTTTTACATGTTCTTGCAGCCTTGAGTTCAACCAGTTGTTTGGTTATTTCTGCTAGGGCTTCAGTAACCTTAGATAGATCTGACTTCACCTCTGCAACCTGAGAACTTGCTTCCTCATCTTTAGATTTCTTTTTTTCTTTCTGTATGGCATAAACTGGAATAGAAGGGTGGTGATCATAATGTGCATCAGTAGCATCAGGGTAAAACGGGTCATGGTTAGGGTGAGGAATATAGTGCTTGTCAGGCAAAGTAGAGAGCATCTGAGTTAAATCAGTGGTTTTGGCAAAGACTTTGTATATAGAATCAGTGGTTTTGTAAGACTTTGTATACAGGGGTCTTCCAAACTTTTAACTTCCAAACTTCAAAAGATGTCTTCCAAACTTCATAACCCAGATTCTTCTAGGGTATATTCTTGACTAAGCATTTGACCTCAAATGAAGTACCTCTTGTGAACTTTTAACTTGAGCACTTGTTGACCTGGAAGATAAGCATCCTTTGACCTCCACATCAATGTTGGCTACCAAGTTCTTCCAAACTTTGACCTAGTCTTCCAAAATGACTTAACCTAGCTTTAATGCATAGACCATTAATTAGTATGTTGCCCTTTGGGGGCAACATCTCGCCAAGACAAGAAAATGGCTGGTCCCCAGCCATACAATGTCAAAAGTGAATACATAGAGGGGGGTTAGGTTTTGTGAAAAGGTGTCCAAGTGAGAACATGATGGAGTGAGAGTGTAAAGTGCAAGTGTTGATGGAATGAGTATGAATGTGGTGATAGGATGATGTGAATGGGATATGGTGAGTGGAAAAAGATGAGAATGAGTGTGAATGTGATAGGGTGGTGATGTGAATGGAGTGTGTGGAGTATATGAGGATGGAGTGAATGTGCAAGTGTTGAGATCTCGCCAAAACAAGAAAATATATGTCTCTCCTTGATCTTCAAAAATTGCAACTCTGCTATGGTGGTGAAGCTGAATTGCAGAGTGCTTTCTTCTTTTGGGAATCAAAACAATAATAAGGAGTCTAAATGAATAGCAGGACCACTTATGACAGATGAATAAAAATGGAGAAAGGGTGCACCTGTCATGGAAACACACAAACTAATTAATCTCAAATCCTTATGATGGTGAAGATGAATTTGCAGAGTGCTGTTAAGACGTGGAAGAAAGAATAGAAGGTTGAATGCGTGGTAGGAGTACTTTAAGACAGATGAATAGAGATGGAAGAAGGACGTTCCTGCATATGACACTTGGTAAAACATTAGTAATAATTCTCTCCTTGGGATCAATTATACCGTTTCTCCGGTCACCCCATCCTACAAACATAAAATTATCTTATCAAAGTAATGTGCTCATAACGTAAGTCAAATTGATCTAACTATTCTAATTCTATTATAGATCTTTGAACTTTTAATGCAAAAAGAGGGACAAGCAAGCATGCCGGGTCCCAAGACCTTTTAAGTGCAAGATGTTGATAGGATTTGGTAATAGCATTCTGTTGTAGCCAATAAGAGTTGGTGCCTGCAGATTCCAAAGACCACAAAAGGTCCTTCCCAAATATTATCAAATTTACCGGCTGAATCTTCCTTTGACTTATTTCACTTGAGGACAAGCTCTCCCTCCCTAAAAGTACCCCCTGTATTCAGATTCTATGTGTACTTTGAATGCAGCCGGATCTTTAGCCTTTTTCAACAAATTAGTGTTCTCAGCTTCCATTCTATATTCATCTAGATGTAACAAGGCATCCAATCTTTCCTGCAAGGCATGTTCAAAAGGTAAGCATAATTTATGAGCTAACCTCAAAGAAGGCAACTCGAGTTCTACTGGTAAAACTGCCTCTATGCCATAAACTAAGTTGAAAGGTGTGTGATTTGTGGTCGCTTTGATAGTGACTCTATAAGCCCAAAGTGCATCCATTATTTTGACATGCCAATCCCTCTTGCCGACTTCAACCTGCCTTCTCTGGTAATATTTTTCAACACTTTGTTAGTAGCCTCAGCTTGTCCATTGCCTTGAGGGTAGTATGAAGAGCTTTTGGTATGCTTGACCTTCAAAATGCTCAACAAGTTAGCAATGACTTCATTAACAAAAGGTGTACCTCTATCAGAATGCAACTTGAGAGGAATACCAAACCTAGCACAAACATATTCATGTAGAAACCGATGGTAGCCAGGAGGGCATTAGCCCCGCCTCGTGGGTATGGCTTCTGCCCACTTGGTAAAATAACTGCGGGCCACAATGATATGTTGATGCTGACCGCAGAAGAAGGATTAATGGGGCCAATATAATCTAGCCCCCAAATCGAAAAAGGTCCCGAGATATGATAGGGTTCGTGGCACCTGGTAATAAAATTCTTTTGCCAAAAATCCGCATTGATGGCAAGTCTTTATGATCTCATAGCAATTGTTGACCCTAAACCTGGCTTAAAGGCCAACCACAAGGAACCAATTCGAGTTTTCACTCAAATTGGGGTTAGAACCTCCAGATCACTTAAGGTGATTAGTCTATGCAAGATAATTCCAAAGACAAGTTCAAAAAGTTTGAGTTCTATACCTTTCCCATTTCCAGAAAATGGCACCTTTGCCAAAACAGTTGTGGTGTTGAGATGCAGATCGATTTTTTAAGTCAGGCACTGTAGACTTGGTCAAAAAAGTTGTAGGTAACCAATAGTAAAGCCTCTGACCAAGTCAGAAACTTAATTTGTGAGTTATTCGAGCTCAAAGTGTGGTCAAAATTTGGTCAATAGAGGTCAAATGTGGAAAACAGTGATCAAAAATTGAGATTTTGAGTTGCCAATCATCTTTTTGAGAATTTCCAAAGCAAATAGGTTGCAATGGTACTAAGGAAGAGAGGCAAGCGGTCAATCCTCATTTGGATGTGTAAAGGTATTTTTTGTGACTAGATTTGGCAAGATCTGATCAAAAGTCGCTCAAAACCCGGTGAGCAATTTTTTTGAATTTGAGCTATACGTGGTATTTTTGGATGATTTCAACTCCCTTGGCTTGCTCAAGCCCTAAGAATAGCTGGCAAGTGGGCCAAAAGAATTGGAAAACACACGAAAATTTTCTGTAGGATATTTTGTAGCAAGAATTGTAGAAGAAAATATCAGAAATGGATTTGACAACTTGGCAATCAATTTGAATTGATATGGAGGTAAATATATCATGATAACAGAATATAAAGATGCTTCATAGCTTTAATCACAGGAAAATAATCATCTCAAGTCAATAAATAATTTTTGAAAGTAATGTCAACTAGATCTTGTAAATCCAGTTGAGGAGAGCTCAGGAACTTCAAGGATCGTTCAGACCTTGCTCAGCAATGATCAATGTAGGATCTGAGTACTTCTGGGCCTTCAAAAAATGTCGAGGTTGTGTTTCCCCTGTATATAGTTTCGAATCTCGGTTTCAGTGATTTTAGGTAGTAATTTTAGGCTTATCCTATTGCTTAAGTTCCGGAATCCAAGAATAGGGTAGTCTCAGAGAGAATGGAGCGCGGGAAGGCATGATTCGAGCCGGATTTCCAGTTCTAGGGTTCTTCAGCTGTATTTTTTGCATAATTCAAGGCTGACATGGGTTTCAGATTTTTCTAGGAATATACCCCCAGATATATGCCGATTCTACCATTTTGAAAGCTTGGCCAATGGTTCAAAGGCTTGTACCCATAAAATACTTAAAGGAAATTGTAGCCCAATGACCATAGGAATTATTGCCCACACGTGCAAGAGATAGGGAATCTTTGAAGCACTTTTTAGCAAGGTTGGGAATATACCACTGAAGACATGATGGAATAAGAATGAAGGTAAAAAAGAAATTATGAGGGACCATTGGGGTGGCAAGGAAAAATAAGGAAAAAGAAATGATATTTTTTGAGGCAAAGGCTTAAGTTGGTTTTGAAATAGGCAAGATAATGGCACATTGAAGAAATCAATAGGGAATTTGAGGGAGATGGCAATTAGGGTAAAGCAATAATGGCAAGGGAATGAACAATGGATATGAAAACAATGTTGAGCCAAAAAGACTAAAATGGGAGTAGTGGGGTGGAGCAAAGGGAAAGATTAGAAACTATACACCATGGGGTCTTCCAAACTCATAACTTCCAATCTTCAAACTATGTCTTCCAAACTTCATAACCCAGATTCTTCTAGAGCATATTATTTAACTAAGCATTTGATTCCAAACAGAGTACCTCTTGTGAACTTTTGGCTTGAGTAATTGTTGACCTAGAAAGTTAGCATCTTTTGACCTCCATACCAATGTTGACTACCAAGCTCTTCCAATCTTTTGACCTAGTCTTCAGAAATGACTTAACCTGACTTGAAGGCATAGAACACAATTAGCATGTTGCCCTTTGGGGGCAATATCTCGCCAAAACAAAAGAATGGCTGGTCCCCTCAGCCATAAAGGGTCTTCAATCTTGTACCAAGGTGCTTGAGTGAGAATTATGATGGAGAGAGGATGTAGTGGTAGTGTGCAAGTGTTGATGGAATAGGAGTGAATATGATGGAGAAAGGATGTGAATGGAATATGATGAGTGAAAATGAAAATGAGTATGAATACGATAGGATAATGATGGGGATGAGGTGTGTGAGGGTGAAGTGGATGTGAAACTGTTGAGGTCTCGCCAAAACAAAAGAATGTGTGCTTCCTTGAACTTTTCAAGAGCAGCTCTGCTATGATGGTGAAGCTGAATTGCAGAGTGCTTTCTTTTAGGGAATGAAAAACAAGAATAAGGAGTTTAGATGAGTGGCAAGACTACTTATGGCAGATGAATGAAAATGGAAAAAGGATGCACCTGTCATGGAAACAAACAAACTAGTTAATCTCAAAAACTTGCAACCCTGCTTTGGTGGTAAAGCTGATTTGCAGAGTGCTTTTATGGGAATGAAAACAAGAGTAAGAAGTCTAGATGGATAGTAGGACCACTTATGGCAGGTGAATAAAGATGGAAAAAAGGATGCTCCCGCGATATGGCACTTGGTAAAGCATTAGTAATCATTCCTTTACTTGAGATCATCCGTACTGTCCTCAAGGCAGCTCAACCTACAATCATAAAGTTAACTTATCAAAGTAATATGCTCAAAGAATTAAATAGGTCTAACTATACTAATCCTACCATAAATTTTTAAACTTTTCTAATGCAGAAAGAGAGACAAGCAAGCATGATGGTCCCAATACCTCTTCAAATGCAAGGTATTAATAGGATTTGGTAACAACATTCCTGAGGCAACCTCTTGTAGCCAATATGAATTGGTACCTGCAGATTCCAAAGACCACAAAGGGTCCCTCCCAAAATATTATCAAATTTGCTAGATGAGTCTTCTTTTGACTTATTCCACTTGAGGACAAGTTCCCTTCCCTAAAAGTGCCCCACAGTATTCTATGTGCGACTTTGAATGCACCCGGATCTTTGACCTTTTTTAGCAAATTAGTATTCTCAGCCTCCATCCTATATTCATCTAGGTGCAGCAAGGCATCCAATCTCTCCTGCAAGGCATGTTCAAAATGTAAGCATAGTTTATGAGCTAACCTCAGGGAAGGCAACTCGAGTTCCACTGGTAAGACTGCCTCTATGCCATAAACCAAATTGAAGGGTGTATGATTTGTAGCTGTTTTGATGGTGACTCTATAAGCCCAAAGTGCATCCACTATTTTGACATGCCAATCCCTCTTGCTGACCTCAATTGTCTTCTGCAAGATATTTTTCAACACTTTGTTAGTAGCTTCAGCTTGTCCATTACCTTGGGGATAGTATGAGGAGCTCTTGGTATGCTTGACCTTCAAGATGTCCAACAAGTTAGCAATAACTTCATTAACAAAAGGCGTGCCCCTATCAGAATGCAACTGAAAAGGAATACCAAACCTGGAACAAACATACTCATGTAAAAATCTTGCAGTTGTGGCAGCATTAGCCTGCCTCAAAGGTATAGCTTCTGCCCATTTAGTAAAATAATCTGTGGCCACAATGATATGCTGATGTTGGCCTGCATAAGAAGGATTAATAGGGCCAATATAATCTAATCCCCAAATCTGAAAGGGCCTTGGAGATATGATGGGATTAAGGGCAGCTGGAAGTAAAATTCTTTTGCTAAAGATTTGGCATTGATGGCAAGTCTTTATAATCTCATAACAATCTTTAAAAACAGTAGGCCAATAGTATCCAGACCTGAGAATCTTTTTTGCTGTAGTATCACCAGCAAAATGCCCTCCACAAATACCTTTGTGCATTTCCCTGATGATTAGAGCAGACTCACTTTCATCCACACACCTCAACAAGACTCCATCTCGGTTGACTTTGCACAAGACATTGTCTATCATCTTGAATTGTCTGCATTTATCCTTGAGTCTTCTTTTTTGGTTTGAAGTGAGGCTTGAAGAGATGATTCCATGTTGTAAGAAGTCTCTAATAGGTTGTTGCCATCCCCCCTCAGCTTGATCTTCTGGAGTTACCTCTACATGAGCTACTGCAAGTGAAGTGTCAGCAGTATCCAACTCATCTTCATGGTCAAAAAATATATAAGGCAAATAAAGGCTAGGACTTCGTACCAAATGTAATTCTTTTACAGAAATATCATAACTTTGCAACTTACAAGCCCATCTTTGGATTTTTGGCTTACTGGTTGCCTTACCAAACAGTAGACCCATTGGATTTTGCTTCATGTAGACTTGGACTTGACTCTTCAGAAGCAAGTGTCCTTGCCTATTGATAAGAAACATGAGGGCAGCAGCACTTTTTTCTATTCTGGTATATCTTTCCTCTAGAGCAGACCATTGCTTACTTGCAAACACTATGGTATACTTATCCTGCAAAATGGCTAATCCTATAGCTTTTTTAGTAACAGTAATATAAACTTCAAATGACATTAGTAATAATTCTCTCCTTGGGATCAATTATACTGTTCTCTGGTCAGCCCATCCTACAAACATAAAATTATCTTATCAAAGTAATGTGCTCATAACAGAAGTCAAATTGATCTAACTATTCTAATTCTATTATAGATCTTTGAACTTTTTAATGCAAAAAGAGGGACAAGCAAGCATGCTGGTCCCAGTACCTTTTTAAGTGCAAGATGTTGATAGGATTTGGTAATAGCATTCCTGTTGTAGCCAATAAGAGTTGGTGCCTGCAGATTCCAGCACCACAAAAGGTCCTTCCCAAATATTATCAAATTTACCAGCTGAATCTTCCTTTGACTTATTTCACTTGAGGACAAGCTCTCCCTCCCTAAAAGTACCCTGTATTCTATGTGCAGCTTTGAATGCAGCCAGATCTTTAGCCTTTTTCAACAAATTAGTGTTCTCAGCTTCCATTCTATATTCATCTAGATGTAACAAGGCATCCAATCTTTCCTGCAAGGCATGTTCAAAAGGTAAGCATAATTTATGAGCTAACCTCAAAGAAGGCAACTCGAGTTCTACTAGTAAAACTGCCTCTATGCCATAAACTAAGTTGAAAGGTGTGTGATTTGTGGCTGCTTTGATAGTGACTCTATAAGCCCAAAGTGCATCCATTATTTTGACATGCCAATCCCTCTTGTTGACTTCAACTGTCTTCTGCAGAATATTTTTCAACACTTTGTTAGTAGCCTCAGCTTGTCCATTGCCTTGAGGGTAGTATGAAGAGCTTTTGGTATGCTTGACCTTCAAAATGCTCAACAAGTTAGCAATGAATTCATTAACAAAAGGTGTACCTCTATCAGAATGCAACTTGAGAGGAATACCAAACCTAGCACAAACATATTCATGTAGAAACCGTGCAGTTGTGAGGGCATTAGCCTGCCTCAGGGGTATGGCTTCTGCCCACTTGGTAAAATAATCTGTGGCCACAATGATATGTTGATGCTGACCTGCAGAAGAAGGATTAATGGGGCCAATATAATCTAGCCCCCAAATCTGAAAAGGTCCTGGAGATATGATAGGGTTCAGGGCAGCTGGTAATAAAATTCTTTTGCCAAAAATCTGGCATTGATGGCAAGTCTTTATGATCTCATAGCAATTGTTGACCCTAAACCTGGCTTAAAGGCCAACCACAAGGAACCAATTCGAGTTTTCACTCAAATTGGGGTTAGAACCTCCAGATCACTTAAGGTGATTAGTCTATGCAAGATAATTCCAAAGACAAGTTCAAAAAGTTTGAGTTCTATACCTTTCCCATTTCCAGAAAATGGCACCTTTGCCAAAACAGTTGTGGTGTTGAGATGCAGATCGATTTTTTAAGTCAGGCACTGTAGACTTGGTCAAAAAAGTTGTAGGTAACCAATAGTAAAGCCTCTGACCAAGTCAGAAACTTAATTTGTGAGTTATTCGAGCTCAAAGTGTGATCAAAATTTGGTCAATAGAGGTCAAATGTGGAAAACAGTGATCAAAAATTGAGATTTTGAGTTGCCAATCATCTTTTTGAGAATTTCCAAAGCAAATAGGTTGCAATGGTACTAAGGAAGAGAGGCAAGCGGTCGAATCCTCATTTGGATGTGTAAAGGTATTTTTTGTGACTAGATTTGGCAAGATACAGTCAAAGCTGTTCAAACCCGAGAGCAATTTTTTTGAATTTGAGCTATACGTGGTATTTTTGGATGATTTCAACTCCCTTGGCTTGCTCAAGCCCTAAGAATAGCTGGCAAGTGGGCCAAAAGAATTGGAAAACACACGAAAATTTTCTGTAGGATATTTTGTAGCAAGAATTGTAGAAGAAAATATCAGAAATGGATTTGACAACTTGGCAATCAATTTGAATTGATATGGAGGTAAATATATCATGATAACAGAATATAAAGATGCTTCATAGCTTTAATCACAGGAAAATAATCATCTCAAGTCAATAAATAATTTTTGAAAGTAATGTCAACTAGATCTTGTAAATCCAGTTGAGGAGAGCTCAGGAACTTCAAGGATCGTTGTTGATGGCAAACTGGCTAAGCCACCAACCCTCAGTTCAAAGAAGCACTAATCTTGGTCTAGGACCTCCGATCACTTTGAGGTGATCACTGCGGTTGAAGTATTCGCTTTTTTCAAACTTCCAGAAAACAAGATTTCACTGGTTTCCCAAAAGACAAAAAAGCTAGTCTTATTCTAACAGGCACAGAAATCAATGCATACAACATTTTGAACCCAAATAAGCATAGCATGCTACCATGATGTCTGAAGAAAGTATTGGTAAAAGTCTATGCAAAGAATCTTCATGGTTGGTGAGAAATAATGATTCTTGACTCACCGGAAGTTGGTCAATGGATTTGGGACAAAGTGCACTCAAATTTGCCAAATGAGAATGGTAATGAATTTTCAATCCAACTAAATTTAGACAGTGAACACGAGGCCTGCACAATAAGAGCATGCTATTCTCAGGGCTAATAAGTCGGTCCAAGAATTTGAGAAATATGTCTGAGTATCTAATGAGCATGAAGAGTATGACAGACTCTTAAAACATCAGTGAGTTGATCTTTCTTCCTCTTCTTTTTTGGTTTTTCCCTTTCTAAACGATTGTAACAATGCAGCTAGAGCTCTGTATGCAGCTAGATGCAGAAGTATGGCTTTCGCTTCCTATTTCTTGAATTAATTCAAATACAAATGCATCAAATGATATTTTCCAAGGTCAGATTTTCATTAAACTGGAATCAAAATCATCACATTTGACATCATGTTAAAGATCAAGGTGATCAATCAACAGGACATCTCCAAAAACACACAAATCTTGAATTTTTCGGATACAAATCAATCATAATATGCCTCAGGACAGATCTCTTAAGGCAGGAGGAACTCTCAGCATCAATTCCGACTTCACACTTCAGGTACTTCGTCTTTGAATCGCGCAAAAGCCCACGAATTTCTCTGTTGAATGAATCCCCTTTTTAAAAAAAACTCTGTTTCCGGCCGGATCTTGGCAATTTCGCAATCAAGGCTACGGTTTTGGTTTAATTCAACTGTTCTTTAGGTGGAGTAGGACAAAATCGACCAGTCAGAGGCAATGATTACTTCGTTTGGCTCAACAGAATGGAGATTTCTTGGCAAATTCAAATTTCGTGGTTTAGTCCGATATATCCCACAAAGCGGAAATCAAAAAGAAAGATAAGGTATAAATAGAGAACTATTTTGATTTCTCTTGATTACGTGGTCTCCTCCCACGCCAAGCTCGCTCGTGTTTCGACTTGGCATGCCGTGGGGACGCCACTTGGGCGCAGAGGAAGAGAGGGTAGATAGATGGGGGTAGATGTAGGTAGGTTTTGCCATTTTTTAATGAGGCACGCTTCCCAAGGAAGCCATTTAGAAGGTCAATATGCATTCTTTTTTTCAAAATTTTTGTGCCGTGGCATGATTCCATGAGGGCTATCAGGTGGTATCATCAAACTCTCAAATGTAATACTTTTGATTTTTGTAGAAAAAATGAATGGGGTGAGTAGGCATTAGACATGGGATTTGGTGAGGTGGCAAGGAGGGAGAACAAGGCTAATAGGCACATTTATCAAACATTTCAATCTTATGGTTGACCAACTTTTGGCTTTGGTCAACATTTGCCTAGTCATCATTTGATGATGCAAGGTGATGTGATGATGTGGAATGAGTGATGTAATGGTATGGAGTGATGTGGTGATGTGGACACTGCTGCTTAGGTGGCAACTTGGTGAATGACATATGGAAGTGGCAAATGGTGAGTGGACCAATGTGGCTTTGTAAGTGATGACATATGTATCTAGTCATCATGACATGTCACTTGGAGGTGGTGACTAGGCAAACTCGTGTTTAGCTTTTTCAAATGCCTCTTTTTTCTTTTTTATATATAGCCACATGGTGTGGAGTGTGTGATATGATGAAAAAGATGATGTAGAACTTGATGCCTAGGCAATCCTTTTGGTGTAACAACTTTGAAAGTGTGCCTTAGGTAGTGGTAGGTCAACTATGGAACAAAAAGGGCTAGATGTGAGATGTATGATAGTATGGGGTAATGGAATGTTGGAAATGTGGAGTGTGAGGTGGGAGAATAGAAATGACAATATGAGGGAGAAAGATACCACTTTAATAGCTTGCAAACTTCATAGGGTCTTCCAAACTTCCGTGATGCTCGTAGGTCCCTCAATGTGTGATCTTGATTCCAATTTAATGTCTTCACTTGGTTCTTCAACACAAGATCCTCTTTTTCCCGCAACATAAATGAGATTTGATGGCACTTGCCATGTTGCCATAGCAGTGGCAACATCATGCTAAACAAGGAAAAGGAGAGGCTGGTCCCCAGCCTTTGTGAGCAAAATATGATGTAAGAATGGTGATGGTAGTGCAAGAAAATGGAAATTCCGAGAATATGGGCGTAAGGGTGAAAAAGATGAAAAACAATGGAAATGATGTTGGGGAAAGTCCTGAACAGATGGACATAAGGAAGTGAGTGATGTTTGAATGGATGTCTTCGTAAGGATGTTCATATGGAGTGGGGAACAGGGACTTGACTCGAGGATGAGTTGACTCATGACCGGCTTGACTTGCTTGACTTCTTTTTGAAATATGTGTGGAGCAGGAGTAGTGACTTGAGTTGGGAGTGTTTTCTCGATTCTTTTCATAACTTGAGCTACCTTTATGGAAGGTCGATGGAAGGTAGCAGGTGTGCTTTTCTTTTGAAAAAAAGATTTGAGGAGCAAGGGCTAGATGAGAATGGAACAAAGGCAGATGAATATGGATGGAATGTATCAAGTGATCCCCGCAGTGTGGAAAAAATATGATGTTAGTACCACGCCCTCCCGCCTAATTGTGGTAATATTTAGTCGCTTTGGGATCCCGTGATCGCTGAAGAATTCTGGTTGATATGAATTGGAAGGCAACTGTTTGCTCAAGTGGAGATTATTCAGACTGATGAACCTGTCATGACAAGTTCTATATGTGTTAGAAAACAACTCCTCTTATGCTTTCGCGGATCGCGGAACTCAACCCGCAACATCATAATACACACAAGATATCAAAGTTATACCTATTTTCTTTTTTTTCTTTTTTTCTTTTTTTTTTTTCTTTTTTTTTTTTTTTTATATTCTCGTGGAAAGCAATTTCAAAATAACACTATAAGAGCACAAGCATCCACATCTTTAAGGAACATGCCTATTAATTTTAAAGCTAGTGTCTCTAATAACTCAAATAGCTAACTATCCAATAACTATTCTATTCAAACAAACTCATACAAATATGTTGTTGCCAATACCTTTTCAGATGCAATATGTTTATAGGGTTCATGAGCTCTGACCTGTTGTTGTGATATCTTCCAAGAAGTAAGAATTTGTACCGCTTGTCCACGATTTTGTATGGTTCTTCCCATAAGCAACCAAATTTTCCTCGCTGTGTGTTTTTCCTTTGCTTTGTCCCACTTGAGAACTAGCTCTCCCTCTTTGAAACTTCCTTGCAATTTGTGAATGGCCTTGAATGCTGCCTGATCCTTTGCTTTCTTTAGTAACATGGTATTCTCTCGCTTCAAACCTCTCTTCTTCCGTGATGGAGCAACCTATCAAACCTTTCCCCTCAGATGCTTCCTCTATCCAGATTTGAATCTTTAGAGCCAACCTTAATGAGGGCAACTCCAATTCCACTGGAACAACAAAGCCTCAACACCATAGACAAGAGCAAAAGGTGTGTGATTAGTAGCACTTTTAATTGTGGTTCTATATGCCCAAAGTGCATCATGTAATTTAAGGTGCCAATCTTTTTATGCACCTCTATTGTTTTCTTGAGAATAGCTTTTAGCACCTTGTTGGTAGATTTCACCGCCATTGCCTTGAGGGTAGTATGTCGAAGCTTTTCACATGCTTTACTTTCAAGGTTTTAAAGGTGTTGTGATCACATCATTCATGAACCGAAAGTGCCCTCACGTAAAACTATTTTCGAGGGATGCCAAACCTAGTGCATATGTTTTCATGGAGGAACCTCGGCAGCTTGTTAGGGCATTTGCTTGTCTCAATGGGACAGCCTCCGCCCACTTGGTGAAGAAATCTGTTGCCACTAGTATGTATTCGTCTTTGAGAGGGAGAATTTGGATTTATAGGTCCTATGAAGTCTAGTCCCCAAGTCCGAATGGACCCGAGACGGATGCTAGTCAAAGCAAAGCAGTGAAGAATTCTTCTTCCATGTATCCGCATTTATGGCATCTCCTAATGGTCTCATAACAATCTTTAAACAAGCTAGGCCAATAATATCCAGACCTGAGTATTTTCTTTGCAGTTGTGTCAGCTGCATAGTGGCCTCCACAAATTCCCTCATGACAAGCCTCCAAGATCAACTTCGCCTTCGACCTGACTGCCAACACACCCGAGGAAGGACACCACACCGATCAATCTTACATAATACCTCTCCAATCATCCCAGAGGGTTTTGCTTTTTCTTTGAATCTCCTCACCGGGTCGCTTGTAAAGTCTTCGGCACCTCCTCATGTCAGAAACTTGATGATTTCATCCCCGCCAATCTTCTTGCATCTTGCTAGATAGCACAAGGTTAGTAGTAATCTCACACACTTCATCAGTGCTCAAACCATTAAGATCTTCAAACTCAAAGACCTTATTGGTCAAATAATCACTAGGACTTTTAATTGTTTTGACAGTTCTAACATTTAAATTGTAATCCTCAGATCTTGCAAGCCCATCTACATAATTTAGCCTTACTCGAAGTTTTCTCGAACAAAGATGGGAATAGGATTTTGATGCATCATTACTTTTACCTCATTGTTTGAACTATATGACCAAGCCTTTGTAGGAAAAACATTATTCCATTGCACTTTTTTTCCATTCTAGGGTATCTGTTCTCAAAGATCAGACCAAATTTTGTCGGGTAAAAGATATTATCCCATGCTTTCGATGAGTGCTATGCCTACACTTTGCTAGTGACACTGATATATGCTTGGAATGGTTGAGCAAGGTCTGGTGGTTTCGAATCTCTCGATTGGCATATGGAAGTTATTAATGTGTCAAATGCGCTTTTGACATTCATCTGTCCATTCTATTGCAATAAATTTGCTCTCATTCTTATTATACTTACCAACACGGTCGAGCCGCCAAAGGACTTATGATGTGTGAAAAGTTAGGCACATACATTCTCAAAAAACTTGTCAAGCCCATGAAACTCTTCACCTGTTTTAAGGTTTTAGGTGGAGCTAATTTCTTCAAAGCCTCCATTTTTCCTTCAGACACTTTAATTCCTTGAGTAGATACCTCATGACCTAGCAATTCACCTTTAGAACAAAAGAATACACACTTCTTTGGATTCAAACACACTCCACCCTTCCTGCACAATTCCATTGTCATTGTCGGCAATTCCATATGCTTAGTTAGAGAAGATCCTAGGCACAAATCATCCAAGAAAACTCTAAAGTTTGATATTGGCATGCTTTTGAAATATTTTATCCATTGCTCTTTGAAAGGTAGCAGATGCATTCATCAAGCCAAAAGGCATTTTCATCATGGCAAAAGTACCCCAAGGGGTTATGAAAGAGGTCTTGGCTTGATCTCGCCTCTTTATCTTGATTTGATTGAAACCCCGAAAATCCATCTAAAAAGAATATATTTCCTTGCCTGCGCAGCTTGCATGTAACACTTCTTCAAGAAATGGTAATGGATAACAATCTTTAATAGTGGCCTTGTTTAGATCCCTGTAATCTATACAAATCCTAATGCTCTTATTTTTCTTTTTTCATGGAACAATGCAAGACGGTCTAGGGGTTTGTTATCTCTTTAATAACCTCGGCTTCTTTCATCTTTAATAATTCCTCTCTCGATCGTGGTAAGCAAAGTTGATGCATTTATTCTTCTCGAAGTTTTGCATTACTGTGTTTAGCATCTTCTTTTATCTTTATTTCAAACTCACAGATATCAGTCCTCACTCCCCCACTAATTCTCAGATAATCCTGTGCAAATACATCCTTCCAGCTCAAAGAAAATTTTTAAAGAGGCCTCATCTTTGCTAACAAATAGATCCCCAAGGAAAAGTGTTCTTACCTCGGTCCATTTTGTTGATAGTTAACTCTTTTACCTCTTTCTCTTGTTGTGCATCTATCATCGTAATAGGATATAGTTGTGTTGCATCTTCCTTGTTCAATTCATCTTCATTTATAGCTCCCTCAGCCAAATAGTCAAGGAGCACGGTTCTGCAAAGTGCATCTGCCTCACAATTCTCTTCCCTAGGTATATGTTTGATTTCCCAAGCCTTGAACTTGCTTAGCAATTGCAATACCCTTTCCTTGAGTTTCGACATGTCTTGGTTTTTGGTTTGATACTCTCCAGCCACTGCCTCAAGATATCGGTTGAGAGTCACCAAAGATAGATACATTAGTCAAACCCAAAGCCAAAGACTCTTCTAAGCCAGCTATAAGTGCCTTATATTCAGCCATATATTTGAAGTGATTCCTTCATGTATTCTCGCCAACTTTGGATAAGAGTTTATTGGCGTGGTTTCTTATTATAGCTGCGAGAAGATGCTATATTCAATTTGATTGAAATTCCACCATCAAACCACAACACACCTTTGTTGAGTTTTGCTTCCATGTCAAGGTCACCTAAACAGGTCGGTATGATTTCTATTGGTTTGTATACAGAAATAGGCATTTTTAACACACCTGGCTCATCTTCAATCAACATGTCTTGTTCTATAAAGTTGTACAGATTAGCATCACCTGTTTTGTTGTATAGAGTTACAGTTCTTGCTCCATTTGAAATGGTACACTGCCCTTTGGACCAGACAGGTCTAGCATCTACAGTAGACAACCACCTCCTTCCCAGCAACAAGTCATATATGTCACCACATCACGCTTATCTTCAAAAGCCACCACTATGAAACTTGCTTCAACAATTATACCTTCTATTTCTATTGGCACCCTTGTCACTAGTCCTATAGGTTTTATTTTAGCATTGGAGAATGATCTCAATATGACAGGTGATGGTTGAGTGACAGTAAGACCACATTTCTTCATTACATGCTGAGGCATGACATTTAATGGAGAGCCTCCATCTAGCAAGACCCTAGACAAATGTAAGTTACCTAAACTAGCTGAGCATGTAAAGGCACCGGATCTTTTTTCTTCTTGAGTTAACACAACTTTTCTCGTCTCATGCACGCCAAGAAATTAAATTTGTTCAACATCATTACACTTTAATATTTTCTCCCTATAGCGGGTGCAATCGAGAAGCGTGAGGAGATCTATGCTCACTTTAGAACTTTTTAGGATCATGTCCAGCTCATCTAACTCTTTATCCTTTTTATTGAACTTCTCAAAAGGAGGTGGAGCTATTACCCGAACTTCTTTGTTGATGTGAATGTTCTTGCTCATACCTTTATCCAGGTGTTCCATTTTCCAACATTTTTCTTGTTTGCACCACCATGATTTCTTCCCGCTCCTCATATTCCTCCACAAACCTAATGGCGATGTTCCTTCCAATTTCTTGTTTTGTCCCGCTTGTCAAAGTATTCTTTGACAAAGCACTTGTCTTCGAGATGACCTATTTCCTGCGCGAAGTTTGCACTGTGGCAAATTTTTCCAAAATGACCTTTCTTTCCACATTTTAAGCATGCCCCGTAATAGCAAATATCAAGGAAGGATGAGTATCTTTGAAACAATGTGCACAAGGTGGATAAGTTTTTTTGTTGTTCTTTAACTCCAAGAGTTGTTTGGTCAATTCGCAATGGTTTCGACATCTTGGTCATCTCACTCTTGGATTCATTGATTTTAGGTGCAGCCTCTTCATCTTTGATTTTCTTTTTTTTTGCAGATCGCATACACAAAGTGCACATGCTCATACTCTTGTTCACAATCTGGGTAAAAAGGGTCAAGACAATGGTTTACATGGTTATCGTAAAAAAGACATATCATTAGAGATTTTGGTTGCCTTTTCAAAAGCCTTGTGTATGGTATCAAAACCTTCCCGATTTTGAATTTTTAGCATCTTTTCAGGCACCTTAGGCCTTGGTGACAAATTCCCTTAATGAAAGCAGCCACAAAATAGAGTGTAGGAGTGGGTACCGACTCTTTTGGCACTTTCTCAGGTAGGCACTAAACCTTTCCACATAGTGATTGATACTTTCACCGCTCTTATGCAAAAAGTCTCAGAGCTCATTTGCTAGCTCTTGAGGGGCGATAGTTTGCCAAACCTAGCCAAAAAAATTGCTGCACAAGACTCTCATATGTATCAAGACCCATAACTCGAGGTCACATGCTCACACCAAGCATATGCCTCATCGATTTCATGCATCTCTTAAACTCGTAAAACCTACAGCCCTTCTTACAACCATAATCTCTATAATATTCATCAAATACCTTCAGAAAATGATTAGCATTCATAGTTGGTTCAAATATGGGTGGAGTAATGGGCAAACTTAGCTCAAAATACTGTGGGATTGCACAATTTGGCTGCACCACAGCCTGCAAATGTGTGCTCCTTGTGGTTCCAATGGTTCGGAGCTTCTTGCTGTTCATTTCTTCTAGGAGCCATGAGTTCTTTGAAAACCAGGTGGAAATCCCGGTAGGACCTCCAAAATGTTGATGGCAAACCTGGCTAAGCCACCAACCTCAGTTCAAAGAAGCACTAATCTTGGTCTAGGACCTCCAGATCACTTGAGGTGATCACTCAGGTCTTGAAGTATTCTTTTTCAAACTTCCGAGAAAACAAGATTTCCTTGGTTTCCCAAAAGACAAAAAGCTAGTCTTATTCTAACAGTACGTAAATCAATGCATACAACATTTTGAACCCAAATAAGCATAGCATGCTACCATGATGTCTCAAGAAAGTATTGGTAAAAGTCTATGCAAAGAATCTTCATGGTTGGTGAGAAATAATGATTCTTGACTCAAATCGGTTGGTCAATGGACCCGACAAAGGCACTCAAATTTGCCAAATGAGAATGGTAATGAATTTTCAATCCAACTAAATTTAGACAAAGGAACACGAGGCCCCGCACAATAAGAGCATGCTATTCTCGGGGCTAATAAGTCACCAAGAATTTGAGAAATATGTCCGAGTATCTAATGAGCATGAAGAGTATGATGACTCTTAAAACATCAGTGAGTTGATCTTTCTTCCTCTTCTTTTTGGTTTTTCCCTTTCTAAACGATTGTAACAATGCAGCTAGAGCTCAGATGCAACTAGATGCGTAAGTATGGCTTTCGCTTCCTATTTCTTGAATTAATTCAAATACAAATGCATCAAATGATATTTTCCAAGGTCAGATTTTCATTAAACCGAATCAAAATCATCACATTTGACATCATGTTAAAGATCAAGGTGATCAATCAACGTGACATCTCCAAAAACACACAAATCTTGAATTTTTCGGATACAAATCAATCATAATATGCCTCGTGACAGATCTCTTAAGGCGGGGAGGAACTCTCAAAGATCAATTCCGACTTCACACTTCGGTACTTCGCCTTTGAATCGCAAGAAAAGCCCAATGAATTTCTCTCGTTGAATGAATCCCCTTTTTAAAAAAAACTCGTTTCCCACGGATCTTGGCAATTTCGCAATCAAGGCTACGGTTTTGGTTTAATTCAACTGTTCTTTAGGTGGAGTAGGACAAAATCGACCAGTCGAGGCAATGATTACTTCGTTTGGCTCAACAGAATGGAGATTTCTTGGCAAATTCAAATTTCAGGGTTTAGTCCGATATATCCCACAGGCGGAAATCAAAAAGAAAGCTAAGGTATAAATAGAGAACTATTTTGATTTCTCTTGATTACGTGGTCTCCTCCGCCAAGCTCCGGCTCGTGTTTCGACTTGGCATGCCGTGGGGACGCCACTTGGCGAGAGGAAGAGAGGGTAGATAGATGGGGGGTAGATGTAGGTAGGTTTTGCCATTTTTTTAATGAGGCACGTTTCCCAAGGAAGCCATTTAGAAGGTCAATATGCACTCTTTTTTCAAAATTTTTTGTGCCAGGTGGCATGATTCCATGAGGGCTATCAGGTGGTATCATCAAACTCTCAAATGTAATACTTTTGATTTTTGTAGAAAAAATGAATGGGGTGAGTAGGCATTAGACATGGGATTTGGTGAGGTGGCAAGGAGGGAGAACAAGGCTAATAGGCACATTTATCAAACATTTCAATCTTATGGTTGACCAACTTTTGGCTTTGGTCAACATTTGCCTAGTCATCATTTGATGATGCAAGGTGATGTGATGATGTGGAATGAGTGATGTAATGGTATGGAGTGATGTGGTGATGTGGACACTGTTGTTTAGGTGGCAACTTGGTGAATGACATATGGAAGTGGCAAATGGTGAGTGGACCAATGTGGCTTTGTAAGTGATGACATATGTATCTAGTCATCATGACATGTCACTTGGAGGTGGTGACTAGGCAAACTCGTGTTTAGCTTTTTCAAATGCCTCTTTTTTCTTTTTTATATATAGCCACATGGTGTGGAGTGTGTGATATGATGAAAAAGATGATGTAGAACTTGATGCCTAGGCAATCCTTTTGGTGTAACAACTTTGAAAGTGTGCCTTAGGTAGTGGTAGGTCAACTATGGAACAAAAGGGCTAGATGTGAGATGTATGATAGTATGGGGTAATGGAATGTTGGAAATGTGGAGTGTGAGGTGGGAGAATAGAAATGACAATATGAGGGAGAAAGATACCACTTTAATAGCTTGCAAACTTCATAGGGGTCTTCCAAACTTCCAGATGCTCAGGTCCTCTCAATGTGTGATCTTGATTCCAATTTAATGTCTTCACTTGGTTCTTCAACACAGTATCCTCTTTTTTCCTGCAACATAAATGAGATTTGATGGCACTTGCCATGTTGCCATAGCAGGGCAACAATCGTTCAGACCTTGCTCAGCAATGATCAATGTAGGATCTGAGTACTTCTGGGCCTTCAAAAAATGTCGAGGTTGTGTTTCCCCTGTATATAGTTTCGAATCTCGGTTTCAGTGATTTTAGGTAGTAATTTTAGGCTTATCCTATTGCTTAAGTTCCGGAATCCAAGAATAGGGTAGTCTCAGAGAGAATGGAGCACGGGAAGGCATGATTCGAGCCGGATTTCCAGTTCTAGGGTTCTTCAGCTGTATTTTTTGCATAATTCGCGCGATACGGTTTCGTATTTTTCTAGGAATATACCCCAGATATCTTTGTATTCGGCCATTTTTGAAAGCTTGGCCAATGGTTCAAAGGCTTGTACCCATAAAATACTTAAAGGAAATTGTAGCCCAATGACCATAGGAATTATTGCCCACACGTGCAAGAGATAGGGAATCTTTGAAGCACTTTTTAGCAAGGTTGGGAATATACCACTGAAGACATGATGGAATAAGAATGAAGGTAAAAGAAATTATGAGGGACCATTGGGGTGGCAAGGAAAAATAAGGAAAAAGAAATGATATTTTTTGAGGCAAAGGCTTAAGTTGGTTTTGAAATAGGCAAGATAATGGCACATTGAAGAAATCAATAGGGAATTTGAGGGAGATGGCAATTAGGGTAAAGCAATAATGGCAAGGGAATGAACAATGGATATGAAAACAATGTTGAGCCAAAAAGACTAAAATGGGAGTAGTGGGGTGGAGCAAAGGGAAAGATTAGAAACTATACACCATGGGGTCTTCCAAACTCATAACTTCCAATCTTCAAACTATGTCTTCCAAACTTCATAACCCAGATTCTTCTAGAGCATATTATTTAACTAAGCATTTGATTCCAAACAGAGTACCTCTTGTGAACTTTTGGCTTGAGTAATTGTTGACCTAGAAAGTTAGCATCTTTTGACCTCCATACCAATGTTGACTACCAAGCTCTTCCAATCTTTTGACCTAGTCTTCAGAAATGACTTAACCTGACTTGAAGGCATAGAACACAATTAGCATGTTGCCCTTTGGGGCAATATCTCGCCAAAACAAAAGAATGGCTGGTCCCCTCAGCCATAAAGGGTCTTCAATCTTGTACCAAGGTGCTTGAGTGAGAATTATGATGGAGAGAGGATGTAGTGGTAGTGTGCAAGTGTTGATGGAATAGGAGTGAATATGATGGAGAAAGGATGTGAATGGAATATGATGAGTGAAAATGAAAATGAGTATGAATATGATAGGATAATGATGGGGATGAGGTGTGTGAGGGTGAAGTGGATGTGAAACTGTTGAGGTCTCGCCAAAACAAAAGAATGTGTGCTTCCTTGAACTTTTCAAGAGCAGCTCTGCTATGATGGTGAAGCTGAATTGCAGAGTGCTTTCTTTTAGGGAATGAAAAACAAGAATAAGGAGTTTAGATGAGTGGCAAGACTACTTATGGCAGATGAATGAAAATGGAAAAAGGATGCACCTGTCATGGAAACAAACAAACTAGTTAATCTCAAAAACTTGCAACCCTGCTTTGGTGGTAAAGCTGATTTGCAGAGTGCTTTTATGGGAATGAAAACAAGAGTAAGAAGTCTAGATGGATAGTAGGACCACTTATGGCAGGTGAATAAAGATGGAAAAAAGGATGCTCCTGCATATGGCACTTGGTAAAGCATTAGTAATCATTCCTTTACTTGAGATCATCCGTACTGTCCTCAAGGCAGCTCAACCTACAATCATAAAGTTAACTTATCAAAGTAATATGCTCAAAGAATTAAATAGGTCTAACTATACTAATCCTACCATAAATTTTTAAACTTTTCTAATGCAGAAAGAGAGACAAGCAAGCATGATGGTCCCAATACCTCTTCAAATGCAAGGTATTAATAGGATTTGGTAACAACATTCCTGAGGCAACCTCTTGTAGCCAATATGAATTGGTACCTGCAGATTCCAGCACCACAAAGGGTCCCTCCCAAATATTATCAAATTTGCTAGATGAGTCTTCTTTTGACTTATTCCACTTGAGGACAAGTTCCCCTTCCCTAAAAGTGCCCTCAGATTCTATGTGCGGCTTTGAATGCAGCCAGATCTTTGACCTTTTTTAGCAAATTAGTATTCTCAGCCTCCATCCTATATTCATCTAGGTGCAGCAAGGCATCCAATCTCTCCTGCAAGGCATGTTCAAAATGTAAGCATAGTTTATGAGCTAACCTCAGGGAAGGCAACTCGAGTTCCACTGGTAAGACTGCCTCTATGCCATAAACCAAATTGAAGGGTGTATGATTTGTAGCTGTTTTGATGGTGACTCTATAAGCCCAAAGTGCATCCACTATTTTGACATGCCAATCCCTCTTGCTGACCTCAATTGTCTTCTGCAAGATATTTTTCAACACTTTGTTAGTAGCTTCAGCTTGTCCATTACCTTGGGGATAGTATGAGGAGCTCTTGGTATGCTTGACCTTCAAGATGTCCAACAAGTTAGCAATAACTTCATTAACAAAAGGCGTGCCCCTATCAGAATGCAACTGAAAAGGAATACCAAACCTGGAACAAACATACTCATGTAAAAATCTTGCAGTTGTGGCAGCATTAGCCTGCCTCAAAGGTATAGCTTCTGCCCATTTAGTAAAATAATCTGCGGGCCACAATGATATGCCGATGTTGGCCCGCATAAGAAGGATTAATAGGGCCAATATAATCTAATCCCCAAATCTGAAAGGGCCCCCGGAGATATGATGGGATTAAGGGCAATTTGGAAGTAAAATTCTTTTGCTAAAGATTTGGCATTGATGGCAAGTCTTTATAATCTCATAACAATCTTTAAAAAAACAGTAGGCCAATAGTATCCGGACTGAGAATCTTTTTGTTGTAGTATCACCAGCAAAATGCCCTCCACAAATACCTTTGTGCATTTCCCTGATGATTAGAGCAGACTCACTTTCATCCACACACCTCAACAAGACTCCATCTCGGTTGACTTTGCACAAGACATTGTCTATCATCTTGAATTGTCTGCATTTATCCTTGAGTCTCCTTTTTTGGTTTGAAGTGAGGCTTAAAGAGATGATTCCATGTTGTAAGAAGTCTCTAATAGGTTGTTGCCATCCCCCATCAGCTTGATCTTCTGGAGTTACCTCTACATGAGCTACTGCAAGTGAAGTGTCAGCAGTATCCAACTCATCTTCATGGTCAAAAAATATATAAGGCAAATAAAGGCTAGGACTTCGTACCAAATGTAATTCTTTTACAGAAATATCATAGCTTTGCAACTTACAAGCCCATCTTTGGATTTTTGGCTTACTGGTTGCCTTACCAAACAGTAGACCCATTGGATTTTGCTTCATGTAGACTTGGACTTGACTCTTCAGAAGCAAGTGTCCTTGCCTATTGATAAGAAACATGAGGGCAGCAGCACTTTTTTCTATTCTGGTATATCTTTCCTCTAGAGCAGACCATTGCTTACTTGCAAACACTATGGTATACTTATCCTGCAAAATGGCTAATCCTATAGCTTTTTTAGTAACAGTAATATAAACTTCAAATGGCATATTCAAATCTGGTTTTCTCAAAAGTGTGGCTTCACATATGGATAGAATGAGAAAGTCAAAAGCCTCTTGGCATTCTGAAGTCCATGTGATAGGTATATGCTTACTTTCAGACTTGGAGAACTTACCTACCCTTGTCAATCTAGAAATGGGGCTCAAAATATGAGCAAAATTAGGAATATACATCCTGAGAAAACTTGTCATACCAACAAAACTTTTGACCTGTTTTAGATTCTTGGGAGCAGTGTTGATTTTAGTGGCTATTTATCGCAAAATTGCTATATTTTTGGATTTTTGAAAAATTTGCCACTATGCTTAGTAGGTTTCCTTTAGTAAAATAGTGAGATTAATTCGCCAAATTTTTTTGGAGAAGCTTTCCCTCTTCTACTACATTCGCCAACTATATGGACTCAGTGAAGGAGTTTTTTCGCCTCTCTATCAATAATCTCAATTCATAAATCTCAAGCGGATGGCCTACTTTAAAGAACATAGAGTTACCAATTTCATATAGTTGGGGAGTATAGAGATGAAGGTTTTGAATTTTTATTTACCTATGCCTTAAATGTCTATAGAACATGATAAAGCCATACCATTTGATGTCTTTACCATGGGATACAATCACATTTGAGAAAATAGCATTCTCATATGACGTACAAAAAGTAAATGGGGGCTTACGACATTAATTAGTGGCTCTTATGTATGTCATTATGTTGCACTCATGACAACAATACTATGGTAAGTTTATCGCCACATGCACTATAGAAATTCTTGAAGGGACAAAATTTATCGCCTTCCAAAAAAGTTTCGAATATAAGATTATCGCCAAAATAGTATACCCATATTACGATATAGTACCACTAAAATCATCACTGCTTGGGAGGTGCTAGTTTTTTGAGGGCTTCAATCTTGTCTTGAGCAACTTGAATGCCTTGGCTGGATACTTCATGCCCTAAGAGTTGTCCTTTTGATGCAAAAAACATGCATTTCTTTGGATTTAGATTGACTCCTGAACTCCTGCACAAAGAACAAATTTTTGCAAGTAGCTCCACATGATTAGATGGATGAGAACCTAGGCAAAGGTCATCTAAGTACACCCTGAACTCTTCAGCAGACATTGATTTGAAAATAACATCCATTGCCCTTTGGAAGGTAGCTGGAGCATTCATCAAATCAAAAGACATTCTTTTCATAGCATATGTACCCCAGGGAGTGATAAAAGAAGTTTTTGGCTGGTCTTCTTCTTTGATGCTGATCTGGTTTGTTGACCCTAAACCTGGCTTTGTCAACCACAAGGAACCAACTTGAGTTTTCACTCAAATTGGGGTTAGAACCTCCAGATCACTTAAGGTGATCAATCTATGTAAGGTCATTTCAAGGACAAGTTCAAAAATTTGAAGTTTTATACCTTTCCCATTTCCAGAAATTGATACCTTTGCCAAAACAGTTGTGACGTTGATATGCGAGATCGATTTTTGAGTCAATCACTGTAGACTTGGTCAAAAAGTTGTAGGTAACCAATAGTAAAGCCTCGACCAAGTCGGGGAACTTGGTTTGTGAGTTATTCGAGCTCAAAGTGCGATCAAAATTTGGTCAATAGCGGTCAAATGAACTTGTTGATCGAGTTTGGAGTTTTGGAGTTGCCAAACGAATTTTTGAGAATTTCCAAAGCAAATATGCTTTGCTGTAATGATGATGAGGAATATAGGCAAGTGGTCAGATTTCCATTTGGAAATGCAAAAGTATTTTTGTGGCTGGATTTGGCAAAAATATCCAAGAAGAAACGATCAAAGCGAGAATGCAAAAATTTCTAACTCGAGTTGTGAGTGGAATTTTTTGGATTTTTCAAAACATATGGGCTCCAGATGTCTCAAGGGTTGATGGCAAATGGGCCAAAAGCAATCAAAAGTGCATAGGGATTTTCGTAGAATTTTGAATAAGCGAGAAATTGTAAAGAATCATAACAGAGATAATTTCTTCAAGTAGGCATCAAATTTCATTGATATGGAGGTAGATCAATCATAAAAACGTTGGGTAATAATACTTCAGTACTTCAAAATCAACTTCAGGTCAATAAATAATTTCAATAGATAATTTCCAACCAAATCTCTTGGGACTCGATCGGGGAGTACTCAGAGTTTTCCAAAATCATTCTAGTCATGCTCAGCGATGATCACAGTAAGGTTTGTACGCCACGGGCCTTCAAGAAAACTCTTTTGTCGAATCCCATGTATATATCTTAGTTTTCAAATGTTTGCTTAATCTTAGCCTTGATTGATGGGTTTATTCGGTTCTTAAAGAGCGGGAAGGTTAAAATAGGTAGGTTCAGGAGCTCACGGTGCCAAATCCGCCGAAATTCGAGGTGGAAGCAGAAATTTAGGGTTCTTGGCTGTATTTTCTCGAAATAGCTGACACGATTCCGTATTTTTGCCCGTGATATCCATGGAATATCTTTGTATTCTTTAATTTTGCAAAGCTAAACCATGGTTTTAGAAGGCCACTTATAGAAAATTGAAGAGATGGATCAGTTTAGCAATGGCAACCCTAATTTTTCTTGGGAATATGCTAAGTCCTTGGGCATAATGATCAAGAATATTCCATAAGGTATACAAGTGGCATAGCATAATGGTAAGGATTTGCAAAAGGATTTTGGCTAGGGAAGTTTGCAAAAAACAAATGTCATAAGAAGTGAGAAGATATAGAGGCAATGGGGGGAATGTGGATGTAATAGAGAAAGAGAAATTTGGGCAAAGCAAAATAAAGTATGCAAGGGTAAACAAAAGGGGGTATGGGTGTGGGAAAAGTGGCTAGAAAATCTCAATGGATAGAAATAGAATATGAATAATGATTGGATGAGGATGGCTAAGGGATAAAATCAAGCACCATGGGGTCTTCCAAACTTTTTGACTTCCAATCTTCAAAAAATATCTTCCAAACTTCATAACCCAGAATCTTCTAGAGCATATTTTTGACTAAGCATTTTGACTTCAAATAAAGTACCTCATGTGAATTTGAACCTTGAGCACTTGTTGACCTGAAGAATGAACATCTTTTGACCTCCACATCAATATTGAATACCAAGAATCTTCCAAACTTTGACCTAGTCTTTTAAGATAAATTGACCTAGTTTGAATGCATAGACCACAATTAGCATGTGGCCCTTTGGGGGCAACATCTCGCCAAAACAAGAAAAAGGCTGGTCCCCTCAGCCATGTGATGTCAAAAAAAATGAATAACTAGAGGGGTCTTCAACTTTATGCTAAGGTATCCAAGGGGAGATATGAGAGTGTGAAATGCAAGTGTAGGTGAAGTGAGTATGAATGTGGTGGAATAATATGGATAGAAAAGGTAGAAGTGAGTGTGAGTTATGTGAGTATGGAGGTAGTGATGGAATAATATGGATAGAGAAAGGTAGAAATGAGTGTGAGTATGACAAAAGGGTGGTGGAATGATTGTGAATGGAATGAGGTGAGTGAAAAGAAAGTGAGTGTGGATATGGTGAGGTGGTGATGAACTGGAGATGAAGTGAGTGTGCAAGTGCTTGAGGCCTCGCCAAAACAAGAAAATGTATGCTCCTTTCTTGATCTTCAAAGGTTGCAGCTATGCTATAGTGGTAAAGATGAATTGCAGAGTGCTTGGGAATGAAAACAAGAATGAGAGGTTTTAAATGGTAGGTAGGACTAAATGTGACAGATGAGAAAGATGGAACAAGAGTGACACACAAACCAATTAGTCTCAATTACTTGCAACTCTGCTGTGATGGTGAAGGTGACTTTGCAGAGTGCTGGTAGAGGTATGAAAGAGGAATAAGGGGCTGAATGGATGGTAGGAATATTTAAAACAGATGAGAAAATGGAAGAAGGGTGCTCCTGCATATGACACTTGGTAATTAGTAGCATCAGTCCTGTTCTTGAAATCATGTATACTTTGTCTGGTCAGGTCATCCTAGAAAACATGAAACCAATCATATTAGAGTAATGTGCTCAAAATCAAGCTGATCTAGCCTGCTGGAATAAAGATGCTCAAAAGTCAAACTGATCTAACTACTTTAACTCTGCTATAAACTTCTAAGCTTTTAATGTAAAAAGAGGGACAAGCAAGTATGCTGGTCCCAATACCTTTTCAGGTGTAGGATGTTGATAGGATTTGGCAGTGTGTTGACCCTCAACCTGGCTTAGAGAGTCAAACACAAGAATTCAACTTGAGTTTTTACTCCAAGTTGGGGTTAGAACCTCCAGATCACTTAAGGTGATCAATCTATACAAGAATTTTCCAAAGAAAAAAACTCAGTTACAGAGTTCTCATACCTTTCCCAATTCTGGAATGTGGACCCTTTACTCAAATCGATACAGATCCCATATGCAGATTGATTTTCAAGGTCAGATGACTGTGACTTGTTCAAAAAAGTTGTAGGCGAGTAAGGGTAAAGATCTTGACCAAGTCTGAGTTCTAGTTTGTAAGATATTCGATCTCAAAGTTGGGTCAAATTTTGATCAATACCAGTCAAAACTGAAAACAGAGTTCAGAGTTTTATAACTTGAGTTGTAGGTTGAAATTTGAGGAAATTTCAAAACTAAGATGCTATATAGACTTCAAAGGTAAGGTGCATGCTATCAAATCATGATTTGAATCACTAAAACTATTTTTTTGGCACTTTTCTGTGGATATCAGTCTAAATTTGTATCAGACAGAATGCAAAAAATGGTAACTTGAGTTTGGAATGGAATTTTTTCGCTGTGCACACAGGTGCAAATAAGATGGGAGATGAAGTGCAGATGGTCATATGCAGGAAAATATAAGGGAATCTTTTACTGTAAAAATGTTTGTGATGCAAAAATATTAAAGGATCATGACAGTAGACTTTTTGAACACTTGGCAATCAATTTTCATTGATATGAAGGTAATATAGGGCGAATGAGAATCTTAGGAACATAGATCAATCAATAATGTAGCTTAGGAGGTTGTTGACCCTAAACCTGGCTTAAAGGTCAACCACAAGGAACCAACTTGAGTTTTCACTCAAATTGGGGTTAGAACCTCCAGATCACTTAAGGTGATCAGTCTATGCAAGATAATTTCAAAGACAAGTTCCAAAACTTGAAGTTTTATACCTTTACCATTTCCAAAAATTGACACCTTTGCCAAAACAGTTGTGGTATTGATATGCAGATCTATTTTTTGAGTCAATCACTGTAGACTTAGTCAAAAAAGTTGTAGGTAACCAATAGTAAAGCCTCTGACCAAGTCAGAAACTTAGTTTGTGAGTTATTCGAGCTCAAAGTGCAGTCAAAATTTGGTCAATAGAAGTCAAATCTGAAAACAGTGATCAGAGATTGGGATTTTAGAGTTGCCAAACGAGTTTTTGAGAATTTCAAAAGCAAATATGCTGTAATGATGATGAGGAGTGTAGGCAAGTGGTTAGATTTCCATTTGGGTAGGCAGAAGTATTTTTTGTGGCTGGATTTGGCAAAATACAGTCAAGAACAGTCAAAACAGAATGCAAAAATTTCTAACTCGAGTTGTGAGTGGAATTTTTTGGATTTTTCAAAACATATGGGCTCCAGATGTCTCAAGGATTGATGGCAAGTGGGCCAAAAGAAATCAAAAGTACATGGGAATTTTCTGTAGGGTTTTGAACAGACAGAAATTGTAAAGAATCATAACAGAGATAATTTTCTTCAAGTAGGCATCAAATTTCATTGATAGGGAGGTAAATCAATCATAATAATGTTGGGTAATAATGCTTCAGTACTTCAAAATCAACTTCAGGTCAATAAATAATTTCAATAGGCAATTTCCAACCAAATCTCTTGGGACTTGATCGGGGAGTACTCAGAATCTTCCAAAATCCTTCTTGTCATGCTCAGCAATGATCACAGTAAGACTTGTACGCTTCTGGGCCTTCAAAAATTTCTCGGATCTAATTTCCCATATATATTTTCAAATTTAGTGGTTCCGGCATATTAGGGCTTGATTTGTGATTCATTAAGTTTAGGGGCAGCGGGAATCCAGTAATAGCAGGGTTAGGAAGGCGGTAGAATCAATTCCGGCCTGATTTCAGCAGTTCCTGAGATTTAGGGTTCATAACCGTATAATTCGTGAAACTCCCGCGATACGGTTCGCGTATTTCCTTTGTATATGCTGGGAATATTCCTATATTTTGGGTTTTTTTCGAAGTTCCTCCATGGTTCAATACTCAAGGCTCATATTTTCTTGAAGTTTTTGCAAGCCTAGGCCATGGTATCAAGCACTTGTATCCAAATTTTAAGCTCTGGGGCCATGAAACTGATTTGAAGGAGTAGGGAACCAGTAAGGGTGTAACCATAAGGTAAGAGGCAAAAAGGTTTGCCATGGGGGCAACAAAGGTCCATGTGGATGGTGGAGATAGAAAATAATAAGATATGGATATAAAAAACAAGGTCCATGATTAAGCAAAGTGTGGGGTAAATGTTTATGGCAAAGAAGAAGCAAATTTGGAAGGCAATGGTGTAAAAGTGGACATATAAGAGAGATATCATGGGAAAATTAGCAAATAATGGTAACAAAATAGGTCAGGAATGTAAGAAAGGAAAAATGGCTAGGCAAAAAAGCAAGGTGACAAGGATGGAACCATATAAGGGAATCTTCCAAACTTCAACTTCCAAACTTCAAGCAATGTCTTCCAAACTTCATAACCCATAATCTTCTAGAGCATATCCTTGACTAAACATTTTGACCTCAAATAAAGTACCTCATGTGAGTTTTGAGCCTTGAGCACTTGTTGACTTGAAAAATGAATATCCTTTGACCTCCACATCAATGTTGAATACCAATAGTCTTCCAATCTTTGACCTACTTCTTTAAGATAAATTGACCTAGTATGAATGCATAGACCACAATTAGCATGTTGCCCTTTGGGGGCAACAGAGGTCAATAATAATATCAAATCAATAATATCAGTTCAATCTTCTCAGATTAAACTGTGGAACACTCAGAGACTTCAAGAACGTCTTCAGATCATGCTCAGCATGTATCAATGTCGAGGTTTGATGCATCTGGGCCTTCAAAAAAGTTGTGTGTCGATCACCCCAGTTATATTTTCAAATTTTTATGAATCCAGAATCTTAGGCTTTGATTATGGGTTTGTTGGGTAGCTAAGAGGCGGGAAGAGAAGATTCGGGAGGAATTTGAGGCAGAAATTGAGGTCCTTGGCCGATTCGAAGAATCTTTCTAAGTTTAGGGTTCGTGGAGGGAATCTCGCGAGCATCTTTCGAGTATATTTGGAGATTCCGGCCTTTTAAAAATTCAATTTTCAATGGTTTAAGTGGGAAAATAAACCTTTGGTTTTTTGGGACCTCCTAGGAATCTTTGAGGATGCCCTCCAAAAAGTTGGGAGCATATCTGGCCTTGCCACGTGGCATAGGGCATCCTTATGGTATCTAGAATGATACCTAGGTTATTCACCTAGGGTTTTGACATAGAATTTATTTTTCAAAGGCAAAGGCAAAAAATGGGATGGGCATATGAAATAGAAATGAGTTTGTGATAGGATGAGAGTGGAGTTTAGGAATCAAGGCAAAAATGAGAGAAGGCATGGAGAAATGTAAAGGGAAATAAATTTAGGGGCAAAAGATTCTAGTTTACCATGGGGTCTTCCAAACTCTAGCTTCCAATCTTCAAAAAGGTATCTTCCAAACTTCTTACCCAAAACCTTATAAGCATCCTTTGACCTCAAATAGAGCATTCCTTATAAGAGTTGACCTTGAAGACAAATATCCCTGGACCTTCACACCAATGTTGACTACCAAGTCTTCCTTTGACTTAGCCTTCCTAACTTTAACAAATAAACCAATCAATTAGTATGTTGCCCTTTGGGGGCAACATCTCGCCAAAACAAGAAAATGGATGGTCCCCTCAGCCATAAAATGTCTTCAATTTTGTCCCAAAGTGTCTAAGTGAGAATTATGGAAGAAAGAGGGTATAAAGTGCAAGTGTTGATGAAATAGTGGTGAATATGGTAGTGAGTGGATGTAAGTGAATGACAAAGGTGAGAATGAGTTGTGAATATAGTAGGATGGTGATGAAAATAGAGTGTATGAGATGAAATGAGTGTATAATGGTGGGGATCTCGCCAAAACAAGAAAATGTGTGAAAGGAAAAGGTAAAAGTGAGTGTAAATATGGTAAGATGGTGATGGAAATGGAGTGTGAGAGAGTAAAGTGGATGTGCAGAAATTGGGATCTCGCCAAAACAAGAAAATGTGTGCTTCCCTGATCCTTAAAAATGCAACTCTGCTATGATGGTGAAGCTGAATTGCAGAGTGCTTTCTTTTGGGAATGAGAACAAGAGTAAGAAGTTTAAATGGATAGCAGGACCACTTATGGCAGATGAATAAAGATGGAAAAAGGGTGCACCTGTCATGGAAACATACAAACGCATTAAACTTGATCCTTGCAACTCTGCTATGATGGTGAAGCTGAATTTGCAGAGTGCACATTTAGGGAAATAAAATGAAAGAGCATGGTTAAATGGAGGGCAAGACCACAATGAGACAGATGAATGAAAATGGAAAAAGGGTGCTCCTGCAAATGACACTTGGCAATTAATAAAAATCCCTGTTTTGAAGCTATTTGATGGCTCATCCTTCATACTAGCTAATCTGCAAATATAAACTTAATGGAAGCATTAGTCCTAAATCTAAGACAAGTAAAATCTAATCCAACCTATCCAACCTATTATAACTTTAACTCTAACTTGTCTAGGTCTTAGAGCATGAAAAGAGACAAACATATATGCTGATCCCAGTACCTTTTCAGGTGAATAGTGTTGATAGGATTTGGAAGTGGCATACCTGAAGTCAATTCCTTCAGCCAATAAGAATTGGTGCCTGCAGGTTCCAACACCTCATAGGGGCCCTCCCAAAGATTTTCAAACTTACTAGCAGAATCTTCCCTTGATTTATTCCACTTGAACTAATTCAGACCTTGAAAGTACCTTGTATTTTATGAGCAGCTTTGAAAGCAGCCAAATCCTTGGCTTTTTTAAGCAAATTAGCATTTTCAGCTTCCATTCTATATTCTTCTAAATGCAAAAGGGCATCCAGTCTTTCCTGCAAGGCATACTCAAAAGGCAAACACAACTTATGAGCTAACCTTAGAGATGGAAGCTCAAGCTCTACTGGAAGCACAGCTTCAATGCCATAAACTAAGTTAAAAGGAGTATGAGTGGTTGCTGCTTTGATGGTGACTCTATAAGCCCATAAGGCATCCACCAGTTTGACATGCCAATCCCTTTGATTATCATCCCTTTGTTTTACGCCAAAATACCCTTCAAAACTTTATTAGTAGCTTCTGCTTGGCCATTACCTTGGGGATAGTAGGAGGAACTCTTGGTATGTTTGACTTTAAGAATGGTCAATAAATTAGCAATAACTTCATTCACAAAAGGGGTACCTCTATCAGAATGTAATTGTAGAGGAATACCAAACCGTGCACAAATATACTCATGTAAGAACTTTGCTGTTGTAATGACATTAGCCTGTCTTAAAGGAATTGCCTCTGCCCATTTGGTAAAATAATCAGAGCCACAATAATGTGCTGATGTTGCCCCTCGCAGAAGGGGGTTAATAGGACCAATATAGTCTAATCCCCATATTTGAAAAGGTCCTGGGGAAATTATGGGGTTTAGTGCAGCTGGGAGAAGGATCCTCTTGCCAAATATCTGGCACTTGTGGCAAGATTTTATAGCAGTATAACAATCTTTAAATATTGTAGGCCAATAATAACCTGACCTGAGAATTTTCTTAGCAGTAGTATCTCCAGCAAAATGGCCTCCACATACTCCTTCATGCATTTCTCTAATGATCAAAGCAGATTCCTCTTCATTGACACACCTCAGTAATAGTCCATCCCTGTTGACCTTACACAAAACATCATTAATCATTTTGAATTGTGCACTTTTCCTTAAATCTCCTTTCTTTGGCTCAGAGGTCAGTCCTAAGGCATTTCCTTGAATTGTAAGAAATTCTTTATAGGTAGCCGCCAATCTTGTTGATTCTCGCTCTTCATTATCCGCTTGTAAATAGGCTAAAGCATCCACAAAGTCAACAATTTCTACTACATCCTCATGATCAAAGAAAATGTAAGGTAAATAAAGACTGGGACTCTTCACCTGATGTAACTCTTTTATGGAAATATCAAAGGTTTGTAGCTTGCAAGCTCACCTTTGAATTTTTGGTTTAGAGGTAGCTTTACCAAATAACAAACCTGTTGGATTTTGCTTCATATAGACTTGAACTGGACTTTTCAATAGTAAATGACCTTGTCTGTTTGCTAGCAAAAGCTATAGTGTGCTTGTCCTGCAGAATAGCTAGGCCTATGGCCTTTTTAATAATAGTAATGTAGACTTCAAATGGCTTGTCCAAATCAGGTTTTTTAAGAAGAGTTGCTTCACAAATGGACTTTATAAGCAACTCAAAAGATTCTTGACAATCTGATGACCATGTGACAGGAATATACTTGCTCTCAGATTTGGAAATCCTGCCTATTCTTGTCAGCTTAGAAATAGGAATTATAATGTGAGCAAAATTAGGAATATACATCCTAAGAAAGCTAGTCATACCAATAAAACTTTTGACCTGCTTCAAGTTTTTGGGGGGCACCAGTTTTTTGAGGGCTTCAACTTTTTCTTGTGCTACTTGTATGCCATTCTTTGGATACCTCATGTCCCAAAAGTTGGCCTTTGGATGCAAAGAAAATACATTTCTTTGGGTTAAGGTTGACTCGGATTCCCTGCACAAAGAACATATTTTTGCCGGCAATTCAAATGATTAGTAGGATGAGATCCTAAACAAAGGTCATCCAAATAAACTCTGAATTCTTGAGGAGACATGGGCCTAAAAATAACATCCATAGCCCCCACGAAAAGTAGCAGGTGCATTCATTAGTCCAAAAGGCATTTTTTTCATTGCATAAGTTCCCCAAGGGGTAATAAAAGAGGTCTTGGGTTGGTCTTCTTCCTTAATGCCAATTTGATTAAACCCCTGAAAATCCATCTAGAAATGAGTATACCTCTCTCCCCTTTCTGACATAAAAAAAATTTCTTCTAGAAATGGCAAGGGTAGAGTCCTTGATGGTGGCCTTGTTGAGGTCTCGATAATCATCTACAGATCCTTAAGGCACCACTTTTTTTTTTTTTTTCTCCACGGGTACAATGCAAGACACCCATTCGGATTAATAATTTCAATAATAACACCCGCATCTAGCATTTTATCCAACTCATCTTTAATCGGTCCCATCAATGAAGCATTAATTCTTTCGGTTTTTGAAAACAGGTTTACACCCTTCCTTAATCTTGATTTCAAATTGACATACCGCTGCTTTAATTCGAAGCTCAGAATAATCCCAAGCAAACACATCCTTCCTTTCTTCAAAGAACATTTGTATATTCTCCTTATTTTTGGTATTCAATTAGATCTCCCACAAAGCAGGGTTCTAGTTTTACCATTTTTTTGTAATGGTAATCTCCTCGGTATCCTTTTCTTACGATACATTAATGGTTAGAATAGGACAAAGAGCTTTTACCTCACTTGCATCAAGGTCTTCCTCTGGAATAGCTCCTTGAGTTAGGTGTGCCATGAGAGTTTCCCGCATAAGGTATCGGCTTCCACATTTTCTTCCCTTGGTATGTGAGTAATTTCCCATGAAGCAAAACTTGAAAGCATTTCCATCACTTGGTTTTTTAAAAGCTCCATGTCTGCATTTTTTGTTTGATAATCCCCTGAAACTTGTCTACAAATTAATTGTGAGTCACCAAAAATGTGAATGTTGGCAATGTCCATAGCTTTGGCTTCCTGAAGTCCTGCAATCAAAGCCTTATATTCTGCTACATTAGAGGTAATTTGGGGGAAGATCCTCCCTACTTTAGCTAAAAAGTTTGTGAGAGGAATCTTTTTTAGGATAGCAAAGCAGATGATGCAATATTTAGATTTTAGAAATACCTCCATCAAACCATAAGAATCCGATGGTCCTTGTTTCTTTGGGAAGTGCACATTCCATGATGAGAGGAACTGTTTCACATTTCCTTGATCTTGCATTTTGTATTCTGTAAAATCCCAAAGGTTCTTCAATTAGCATTTCCTTAATAAAATTTACCTCTTCATTGGAGCCATAGGAGCCATCCTGATTATAGATTGTGGCAGTCTGAGAGCCATTGGAGATGGTACATCTCCCTTGAGACCAAATTGGTCTAGCATCCACAGTAGCTAACCACCTCCTTCCTAAAAGTAAATCATAAATATCAGACTCATCCCCTATGTCTTCAAAAGCCACCACAATAAAGTTGGCAGCTACAATTATACCCTCTGTATTAACAGGCACTTTAGTTACCACACCAATGGGAGTGATCTTAGCATTATAAAAGGATCTCAATAGTACAGAAGCTTTCTTGTCCACCTCAAAACCACATTTCTTCATAACATGATATGGCATAATATTTAGGGGGGATCCCCCATCAAGTAACACATTTGAAAAGGTATAACCTCCCAAAGTAGCTGAGCATATGAATGCACCAGGGTCTTCTTCATTCTGTGCTAGAACAAGGTTAGTGGCATCAGTAAAATTCACACAAGCATTTAATGTCTCACCATTAGTTTGTTGAAGTACCCTTTTTTTGTAACTAGGTGCAATTTTTAATAAGGTAAAAAGATCCACACTTACCTTGGAATTTTTAAGCAAAACATCAACCTCATCAAAGTCTTGATCTTTCTTACCATATTTTTGCTGAGGAGGTGGAGCTATGGTTTGAGCATGTGATTCCCACTGCGGGTGGTGAAGGCCCAGCGATGAGAATACCTACTTGGTTCAGCATGTACTTGAGCTTCATTCATACTTCTAGTTTGCACCACCATAACTTCTTCAGATCTAGGAACTACGTAGCTTGAATAAACCTTATAGAGGTGCTTGGTTCAGCAAATCTCACAGGGGGTTTAGAATCTGGTCTCTTCTCTTTTTCCTGCTTAGCAAAATATTCCTTAACAGCACACTTAGCATCAGTATGGCCAACCTCTTTACAAAAAGAACAAACAGGACATTCCTTTCCAAAATGACCTTTTCTATTACATTTGGGGCACACTCTTGCCAATAGCATATTTCTGATGGGTGAGAATTCCTATTGCAATGAATACATTCGGGGGTAAGTTTTACCTGTTCTTGCAGCCTTGAGTTCAACCAATTGTTTGGTTATTTACGCTAGAGCTTGGTGACTTTTGATAAATCGACTTCACCTCGCAACCCGAGAACTTGCTTCCTCATCTTTAGATTTCTTCTTTTCTTTTTGTATGGCATAAATGGGAATAGAGGGGTGGTGATCATAGTGTGCATCAGTAGCATCAGGATAGAACGGGTCATGATTGTGATGAGGAACATAATGCTTGTCAGGCAAGGTAGAGAGCATCTGAGTTAAATCAGTGGTTTTGGCAAAGACTTTGTATATGGAATCAAACCCTTCAGCAGCTTGAATCTTGAGCAACTTCCTTTGGATATCTCGGTCTTCTTCCGGACCATTAATGAAAGCAGTGACTAAAAACAGAGTTGGGATGGTAACTTGTGCTCTTTGACACCTGCTCATAAATGTACTAAACCTCTCCTTGTCTTTGGTTCACACTCTCTCCTGCATGTATAGAGAAACCTTGCAATTCATTAACCAAATCTTTTGGAGCAGCTAGTTTACCAAATCTATCCAGAAACTTCTTGACAAGTTCATCCCATGAAGTGGTGCCCATTAACTTTTCATAAGTTAACCAAGCACCAGCCTCACTTTCTTCTTTGAAACATTTTTCAAACTCTGAGAGCTTGCAGCCCTTCTTGAAGCCATAGTCTCTGTAATAATCCTCAAATATTCTCAAGAAGTTGTTAGCACTCATACTGGAATCAAAAGTAGGCAAAGGAACAGGAACATTCAATTCAAATTGATATGGCATGTTCTGAAGCAGGCTACTTGAGAAACTTGAATGCAATGGCCTTTCTCTGCAATGATCTGATGCATCAATATCTTCTAAAGGTTCTTGTTCTGCTGGAAATTTCTGTTTTGGAGCGAATCTCGGTAGAACCTCCAAGATGTTGACCCTCAACCTGGCTTAGAGAGTCAAACACAAGAATTCAACTTGAGTTTTTACTCAAGTTGGGGTTAGAACCTCCAGATCACTTAAGGTGATCAATCTATACAAGAATTTTCCAAAGAAAAAAACTCAGTTACAGAGTTCTCATACCTTTCCCAATTCTGGAATGTGGACCCTTTACTCAAATCGATACAGATCCCATATGCAGATTGATTTTCAAGGTCAGATGACTGTGACTTGTTCAAAAAAGTTGTAGGCGAGTAAGGGTAAAGATCTTGACCAAGTCTGAGTTCTAATTTGTAAGATATTCGATCTCAAAGTTGGGTCAAATTTTGGTCAATACCAGTCAAAACTGAAAACAGAGTTCAGAGTTTTATAACTTGAGTTGTAGGTTGAAATTTGAGGAAATTTCAAAACTAAGATGCTATGTAGACTTCAAATGTAAGGTGCATGCTGTCAAATCATGATTTGAATCACTAAAACTATTTTTTTGGCACTTTTTTGTGGATATCAGTCTAAATTTGTATCAGACAGAATGCAAAAAATGGTAACTTGAGTTTGGAATGGAATTTTTTCGAAATTTTTGTGCACACAGGTGCAAATAAGATGGGAGATGAAGTGCAGATGGTCATATGCAGGAAAATATAAGGGAATCTTTTACTGTAAAAATGTTTGTGATGCAAAAATATTAAAGGATCATGACATTAGACTTTTTGAACACTTGGCAATCAATTTTCATTGATATGAAGGTAATACAGGGCGAATGAGAATCTTAGGAACATAGATCAATCAATAATGTAGCTTAGGAGGTCAATAATAATATCAAATCAATAATATCAGTTCAATCTTCTCAGATTAAACTGTGGAACACTCAGAGACTTCAAGAACGTCTTCAGATCATGCTCAGCATGTATCAATGTCGAGGTTTGATGCGTCTGGGCCTTCAAAAAAGTTGTGTGTCGATCACCCCAGTTATATTTTCAAATTTTTGTGAATCCAGAATCTTAGGCTTTGATTATGGGTTCCTTGGGTAGCTAAGAGGCGGGAAGAGAAGATTCGGGAGGAATTTGAGGCAGAAATTGAGGTCCTTGGCCGATTCGAAGAATCTTTCTAAGTTTAGGGTTCGTGGAGGGAATCTCATGAGCATCTTTCGAAAGTATATTTGGAGATTCCGGCCTTTTAAAAATTCAATTTTCAATGGTTTAAGTGGGAAAATAAACCTTTTGGTTTTGGGACCTCTAGGAATCTTTGAGGATGCCCTCCAAAAAGTTGGGAGCATATCTGGCTTTGCCACGTGGCATAGGGCATCCTTATGGTATCTAGAATGATACCTAGGTTATTCACCTAGGGTTTTGACATAGAATTTATTTTTCAAAGGCAAAGGCAAAAAATGGGATGGGCATATGAAATAGAAATGAGTTTGTGATAGGATGAGAGTGGAGTTTAGGAATCAAGGCAAAAATGAGAGAAGGCATGGAGAAATGTAAAGGGAAATAAATTTAGGGGCAAAAGATTCTAGGGGTCTTCCAAACTCTAGCTTCCAATCTTCAAAAAGGTATCTTCCAAACTTCTTACCCAAAACCTTATAAGCATCCTTTGACCTCAAATAGAGCATTCCTTATAAGAGTTGACCTTGAAGACAAATATCCCTGGACCTTCACACCAATGTTGACTACCAAGTCTTCCTTTGACTTAGCCTTCCTAACTTTAACAAATAAACCAATCAATTAGTATGTTGCCCTTTGGGGCAACATCTATAAACAAGAAAATGGCTGGTCCCCTCAGCCATAAAATGTCTTCAATTTTGTCCCAAAGTGTCTAAGTGAGAATTATGGAAGAAAGAGGGTATAAAGTGCGAGTGTTGATGAAATAGTGGTGGCAAGTAGAGGCTAGGATTTCGTGTCAAGTGCAACTCTTTTACAGAGATATCATAACTTTGCAACTTACAAGCCCACCTCTGAATTTTTGGTTTATTAGTTGCTTTACCAAATAGCAATCCCATTGGATTACGCTTCATATGAACTTGAACTTGGCTTTTTCAGAAGTAGGTGCCCTTGCCTATTGATGACCGAACATGAGAGCAAAGCGAGCACTTTTTCTATTCTCCGGTATATCTTTCTTCAAGGGGCGGACCATTGTTTGCTTGCAAAAAACTATGGTGTGCTTATCCTGCAAAATGGCTAAACCTACAGCCTTTTTAGTAACAATGATATAAACCTCAAATGGCAGGCTCAAATCTGGTTTTTTTAAAAGAGTAGCTTCACATATGGATAAAATAAGAAAGTCAAAAGCTTCTTGGCATTCTGGAGTCCATGTGATAGGTATGTGCTTGCTTTCAGATTTATAAAACTTCCCTATCCTGGTCAACCTAGAGATGGGACTTAAGATATGAGCAAAATTTGGAATATACATCCTAAGGAAAATTGTCATACCAATAAAACTCTTAACCTGCTTCAAATTCTTGGGAGGTACTAATTTTTTAAGAGCTTCAATTTTATCTTGAGCAACTTGAATACCTTGGCTGGATACTTCATGTCCTAAGAGTTGTCCTTTGGATGCAAAAAAGATGCATTTTTTTGGATTTAAATTGACTCCTGAAGTCCTGCATAAAGAGCAGATTTTTGCAAGCAATTCCACATGGTTATTAGAGTGAGAACCCAAACAAAGGTCATCTAGATACACTCTAAATTCTTCAGAAGCCATGGTTTTGAAAATGACATCCATTGCTCTTTGGAAAGTAGCTGGGGCATTCATTAGGCCAAATGGCATTCTTTTCATAGCATAAGTACCCCAGGGAGTGATAAATGAAGTCTTTGGCTGGTCTTCCTCTTTGATGCTAGTCGGTTGAACCCGAAAAACCATCCAAAATGAGTACATGTCTTTCCCTGCAACAGCATATAGAATTTCTTCCAAAAAAGGCAAAGGATAACAATCTTTTATGGTGGCTTTGTTCAAATCTCGATAATATATGCAAATTCTCAAAGTTCCATTCTTTTTTTTCCACTGGAACAATGCAGGATACCCATTCAGGGTTAATGATTTCTACAATGACACCTGCATCCAACGTCTTATGCAATTCATCTTTGATTAGATCTAAAAGTGAAGCATTTATTCTTCTTAGCTTCTGGAAGACAGGCTTGCACCCTTCCTTAATTTTAATTTCAAATTGACATACCTCCTCTTTGATACCAATAAGCTCAGAATAATCCCAAGCAAACACATCACCTCTCTCTTCAAAGAATTTATTAATCTCTTCCTTGTTTTGTGTGTCAAAAAGATCTCCCACAAACAGAGTTCTTTGCTGGCCATGCTTGTTGATTATAACTTCATTGATTGCTTTTTCCTGGGATGCATTTATAACTAGTATGGGACAAAGCTCCTTAGCCTCATCCTCATCGAGATCTTCCTCTGGTATAGCTCCCTCAGATAAATAAGTCATCAATGTGTCTCTGCACAAAGCATCAGCTTCCCAATTCTGCTCCCTTGGGATATGAGTAATTTCCCAAGAAGTAAAATGAGCAAGCATTCCCATTACCTGGTTTCTCTGGAGCTCCATATCAGCATTCTTAGCTTGATATTCACCATTAACCTGTCTGCAGACTAACTGAGAATCCCCATAGATATGTATAATTGAAATATCCATAGCTTTAGCTTCCTGGAGACCTGCAATCAAAGCCTTGTATTCTGCTACATTAGAAGTTATTTGGGGAAAAATTCTTCCTACCTTAGCCAAAAGTTTATTGCGGTATCTTTTAATATAGGCTGCAGATGAAGCTACATTCAATTTCTTTGATATTCCTCCATCAAACCATAAACAACCCCTTACGCCATCTTAGGAGGGTAGTGCACACTCTCTAATTAAAGGAATCAAATCAATTTTCTTTGTGCTAGGGGTTGCTAGACTATAAGATCCTAGTGGCTCTTCTATAAGCATTTCTTTGATAAAATGTACCTCTTCATTAAAACCATAAGAACCATCCTGGTTGTAGATTGTGGCCACTTGAGTGCCATTTGAAATGGTGCATCTCCCTTCGCACTGCATTGGCCTAGCATCAACGGTAGCCATCCACCTTCTTCCCAGCAAGAGATCATATATGTCTGCATCTTCTCCTAAATCTTCCAAAGCAACAACAACAAAATTGGCAGCTATCAGTGTTAACAGGAACCTTGGTCACAATTCCAACTGGTGCCATCTTAGCATTAGAAAAAGATTTTAACAAAACAGATGACCTTTTATCTATCTCGAGCCCACATTTTTTCATAACATGATAAGGCATGATATTTAAAGGTGAGCCTCCATCCAACAACACATTGGAAAAAGAATAACCTCCTAGAGTAGCTGAGCACATAAATGCACCTGGATCCTCTTCATTTTGGGCCAGAATAAGATTAGTGGCATTTGCAACACCTACACAAGTAACTGCTTCACTAAAAGTAGTTTGTTGTAATAACTTTTTCCGATAACCAGGTGCAATTTTTAACAATGTAAATAGGTCCACACTTATTTTGGAATTTTTTAGTAAAACATCCAACTCATCAAAGTCATGATCTTTCTTACCATATTTTTGTTGTTGAGGGGGGGTTTCCATAACAGATGGTGGTGGCAGTACTGATCTCCTAGAATGCTCTGGAACAAACTTGGTAGGCTCAGCATGTCTGTAGGAATCTCCCATACTTCTGGTTTGTACCACCATCACTTCTTCAGTCTTTGGCATCTCTGTAGCTTGTACAAACCTTATAGAGCTAGTAGGCTCTGCAAATCTTACATGAGGAGTTGCCTCAGACTTCTTCTCCCTCTCTTGCTTGGCAAAATATTCTTTAACAGTGCATCTAAGGTCAGTATGGCCAATTTCATTGCAAAAAGCACAGACTAGACATTCCCTACCAAATTGACCTTTCTTTTTACATTTAGGACATATTTGCCAATAACAAATGTCAGCTGGATGTGAAGTTCTATTGCAATGAATACATTCAGGTAAGTTCTACCGCCCCGCTTGCCTTGAGCTCCACAAGTTGTCCGGTAATTACGCTAAAGCTTGGTCACCTTTGTCGTCTGCTTTGACTTCTAAAATCGAGAATCGGCTTCTTCTTTTTTTTTTTTCTTTATGCAAACATAAATATGAATAGAATGGTGAGATTCATAAGGACCATCGAGTGGCATCGGGTAAAAAAGGATCATGATGAAAGCTATGGTGTTTTTACGGTAGGATAGAAAACATTTTGGTCAACTCGGTGGTCTTGGCAAAGACTTTGTAGATGGAATCAAAACCTTCGCAGCCTTTGAATCGTGATAAGCTTCCTGTGAATTTCTGGTCTAGAAGATAAGCCTTTAATAAAGGAGGACACCAAAAAGAGTGTGGGAATAGTGACTTGAACTTTCTGGCATCTATTCATGAAGGTACTGAATCTTTCCTTGTACTGGCTCACACTTTCACCTGCATAAATGGAGAAATTTTGCAACTCATTAACGAGGTCTTTAGGAGCAGCACGTTTTCCAAACCTGTCCAAAAACTTGGTGACAAGGTCATCCCAAGAAGTGGTTCCCATGAGCTTCTCATAAGTCAACCAAGCACCAGCTTCACTTTCCTCTTTAAAACACTTTTCGAATTGTGATAGCTTGCATCCTTTTTTGAAGCCAAAATCCCTGTTTCAAAGACTCTTAGAAAAGTATTAGCACTCATGCTGGAATCAAAAGTAGGCAATGGAGTAGGCATATTCAACTCAAACTGATAAGGCAGGCTTTGAAGTAATCCACTTGCAAAATTAGGGGGAAGAGATCTATCTCTGAAAGGTTCTGAAGTCTCCTGATCTTCCATTGGTTCTTGCTCTGCTGGAAACTTTTGTTTTGGAGCCATGAGTTCGAAAATCCAGGTAGAAATCTCGGTAGGACCTCCAAAATGTTGACCCTAAACCTGGCTTTAAGGTCAACCACAAGGAACCAACTTGAGTTTTCACTCAAATTGGGGTTAGAACCTCCAGATCACTTAAGGTGATCAATCTATGTAAGGTAACTTCAAGGACAAGTTCAAAAATTTGAAGTTTTATACCTTTCCCATTTCCAGAAATTGATACCTTTGCCAAAACAGTTGTGACGTTGATATGCAGATCGATTTTTTGAGTCAATCACTGTAGACTTGGTCAAAAAGTTGTAGGTAACCAATAGTAAAGCCTCCGACCAAGTCGGGGAACTTGGTTTGTGAGTTATTCGAGCTCAAAGTCTGATCAAAATTTGGTCAATAGCAGTCAAATCTGAAAACAGTGATCAGAGTTTGGAGTTTTGGAGTTGCCAAACGAATTTTTGAGAATTTCCAAAGCAAATATGCTGTAATGATGATGGGGAATATAGGCAAGTGGTCAGATTTCCATTTGGAAATGCAAAAGTATTTTTTGTGGCTGGATTTGGCAAAATACAGTCAAGAACAGTCAAAACAGAATGCAAAAATTTCTAACTCGAGTTGTGAGTGGAATTTTTTGGATTTTTCAAAACATATGGGCTCGAGATGTCTCAAGGATTGATGGCAAATGGGCCAAAATCAATCAAAAGTGCATAGGGATTTTCTGTAGAATTTTGAATAAACAGAAATTGTAAAGAATCATAACAGAGATAATTTCTTCAAGTAGGCATCAAATTTCATTGATATGGAGGTAGATCAATCATAAAAACGTTGGGTAATAATACTTCAGTACTTCAAAATCAACTTCATGTCAATAAATAATTTCAATAGATAATTTCCAACCAAATCTCTTGGGACTCGATCGGGGAGTACTCAGAGTTTTCCAAAATCCTTCTAGTCATGCTCAACGATGATCACGCGGTAAAGGTTTGTGCGCTTCGGGCCTTCAAGAAAACTCTTTGTCGAATCCCATGTATATATCTTAGTTTTCAAATGTTTGCTTAATCTTAGCCTTGATTGATGGGTTTATTCGGTTCTTAAAAGAGGGAAGGTTAAAATAGGTAGGGTTCAGGGCTCTGGTGCCAAATCCGCGAGATTCGAGGTGGAAGCAGAAATTTAGGGTTCTTGGCTGTATTTTTCAGAAATAGCGATCACGATTCCGTATTTTTGCCCGTATATCCATGGAATATGCTGTATTCTTTAATTTTGCAAAGCTAAACCATGGTTTTAGAAGGCCACTTATAGAAAATTGAAGAGATGGATCACTTTAGCAATGGCAACCCTAATTTTTCTTGGGAATATGCTAAGTCCTTGGGCATAATGATCAAGAATATTCCATAAGGTATACAAGTGGCATAGCATAATGGTAAGGATTTGCAAAAGGATTTTGGCTAGGGAAGTTTGCAAAAAACAAATGTCATAAGAAGTGAGAAGATATAGAGGCAATGGGGGGAATGTGGATGTAATAGAGAAAGAGAAATTTGGGCAAAGCAAAATAAAGTATGCAAGGGTAAACAAAAGGGGGTATGGGTGTGGGAAAAGTGGCTAGAAAATCTCAATGGATAGAAATAGAATATGAATAATGATTGGATGAGGATGGCTAAGGGATAAAATCAAGCACCATGGGGTCTTCCAAACTTTTTGACTTCCAATCTTCAAAAAATATCTTCCAAACTTCATAACCCAGAATCTTCTAGAGCATATTTTTGACTAAGCATTTTGACTTCAAATAAAGTACCTCATGTGAATTTGAACCTTGAGCACTTGTTGACCTGAAGAATGAACATCTTTTGACCTCCACATCAATATTGAATACCAAGAATCTTCCAAACTTTGACCTAGTCTTTTAAGATAAATTGACCTAGTTTGAATGCATAGACCACAATTAGCATGTTGCCCTTTGGGGGCAACATGGTTGATCCTGAGAATCCATCCAAAAATGAATACACTTCCTTACCTGCTACAGCATATAAGATCTCTTCTAGAAAAGGCAAAGGGTAACAATCCTTGATGGCTTTGTTGAGATCTCGATAATCAATGCAAATTCTTAAAGCACCACTTTTCTTCTCTACAGGAACAATGCAAGATACCCATTCTGGATTAATGATTTCAATAATCACACCTGCATCTAACATCTTATTCAATTCATCCTTTATTAACCCCATAAGTGAAGCATTAATTCTCCTTAATTTTTGGAAGACAGGTTTACAACCTTCCTTGATCTTAATTTCAAATTGGCATACCTCAGTTTTGATACCTGATAGTTCTGAATAGTCCCAAGCAAATACATCTTTCCTTTCTTCAAAGAACATTTGTATGCTCTCCCTGTTTTGATATTCAATCAGATCTCCAACAAACAGGTTCTAGGTGTACCATTTTTTGTGATCACAATCTCCTCAGTATCTTTTTTTTCTGATGCATCAATGGTCAAAATAGGACAGAGTACTTTTACTTCATTGTCATCAAGGTCATCTTCAGGAATAGCTCCCTCAGTCAAATGTGACATGAGAGTTTCCCTACACAGGGCATCAGCCTCAAAATTTTTTTCTCTTGGGATATGAGTGATCCTCCATGAAGCAAAACTTGAGAGTACTCCCATTGCCTGATTCTTCAAAAGCTCCATATCTGTATTTTTTGTTTGATAATCTCCTGAAACTTGTCTGCAAATTAATTGTGAATCACCATAAATATGGATATTGGCAATATCCATAGCTTTGGCTTCCTGAAGACCTGCAATCAAAGCTTTATATTCTGCTACATTAGAAGTGACTTGAGGAAAAATTCTTCCTACTTTAGTTAAGAGTTTGTGAGAAGAATCTTTCAAAATAGCAGCAGATGATGCAACATTTAGTTTTTTAGAGATACCTCCATCAAACCATAAGAAACCCGTTGGTCCTTGTTTGCTGGGAAGTGCACACTCCATAATAAGAGGAACCATTTCATATTTTCTTGGTCTTATGTTTTTTAACCTGTAAGATCCCAAAGGCTCCTCAATTAGCAAAAGTTTACCTCTTCTTTGGAGTCATAGGAGCCTTCTCGGTTGTAAATAGTAGCAGTTTGAGAGCCATTGGAGATGGTACATCTCCCTTGAGACCAGACTGGCCTAGCATCCACAGTAGCTAACCACCTCCTCCCTAAAAGTAGGTCATAGATATCAGATTCATCTCCTATATCTTCAAAAGCCACTACAATAAAGTTAGCAGCTACAGTTATGCCTTATGTATTAACAGGCACTTTAGTCACCACACCAATAGGAGTAATTTTAGCATTATAAAAAGATCTTAATAATATAGAAGCCCTCTTGTCCACCTCGAAACCACACTTCTTCATAATGTGATATGGCATGATGTTTAGGGGAGATCCCCCATCAAGTAATACATTTGAAAAGGTAAAACCTCCTAAAGCAGCTGAACATGTAAATGCTCCAGGGTCTTCTTCATTCTGTGCTAGAACAAGATGAGTGGCATCAGTGAAGTTTATACAAGCATTTAATTGCTCACCACTAGTTTGCTGGAGCACCCTTTTTCTGTAGCTGGGTGCAATCTTTAGCAGTATGAAAAGATCCACACTCACCTTAGAATTTTTGAGCAAAATATCGACTTCATCAAGGTCTTGGTCTTTGTTACCATATTTTTGCTGTGGAGGTGGAGCTATCATTTGAGCAGGTGACTCTATTGTAGGTGATGGAGAGCTGACTGTGGGATGTCTACTCGATTCAGCATGTGTATTGACTTCATTCATTCTCCTAGTTTGCACTGCCATAACTTCTTCAGTCTTGGAAGCTTCTGTAGCCTAGATAAACCTTATTGAAGTACTTGGTTCAGCAAATCTCACAGAGGGCTTAGGTTCTGACCTCTTTTCTTGTTCCTGCTTGGCAAAGTATTCTTTAACAGCACACTTAACATCAATATGACCAACTTCTTTGCAGAAAGAACAAACAGGACATTCTTTTCCAAAGTGGCCTTTTCTATTGCATTTAGGACACACTTGCCAATAGCAGATTTCTGATGGATGAGTATTCATATTGTAATGAACACATTCAGGGTAAGTTTTACCTGTTCTTGTAGTTTTGAGCTCAACTAGTTGTTTGGTTAATTCTGCTAAAGCCTCGGTAACCTTAGATAGGTCTGATTTAACCTCTGCAACTTGAGAACTAGCTTCCTCCTCTTTAGATTTCTTCTTTTCTTTCTGTATGGCATAAACTGGAATGGAAGGGTGATGATCATAATGTGCATCAGTAGCATCAGGATAAAAAGGATCATGGCCATGGTGAGAGATATGGTGCTTATCAGGCAAAGTAGAGAGCATTTGAGTCAGATCAGTAGTTTTGGCAAAAACTTTGTATATGGAATCGAATCCTTCAGCAGCTTGGATCTTGAGCAATTTCCTTTGGATATCTGGTCTCCTTTCCAGACCATTGATGAAAGCAGTAACTAAAAAAAGTGTGGGAATTGTGACCTGTGCTCTTTGACACCTGTTCATAAATGTGCTAAATCTTTCTTTGTACTGATTCACACTCTCCCTTGCATGTATAGAAAAACTTTGCAACTCATTAACCAAATCTTTGGGAGCAGCTAACTTACCAAATCTATCCAGAAACTTCTTGACAAGTTCATCCCATGAAGTGGTGCCCATTAACTTTTCATAAGTTAACCAAGCACCAGCTTTACTTTCTTCTTTGAAACATTTTTCGAACTCTGAGAGCTTGCATCCCTTCTTGAAGCCATAATCCCTGTAATAATCCTCAAATATTCTCAAGAAGTTGTTAGCACTCATTTGGAATCAAAAGTAGGCAAAGGAAGCAGGGGACATTCAACTCAAATTGGTATGGCATGTTTTGAAGCAAGGCTAGTTGAAAAACTTGAATTCAATGGCCTTTTCTGCAATGATCCGATGCATCAATATCTTCTAATGGCTCTTGTTCTGCTGGAAATTTTTGTCATGAGTTTCGAGATCCGGGGAATATCTCGGTAGAACCTCCAAAATGTTGACCCTAAACTTGGCTTAAAGGCCAACCACAAGGAACCAATTCGAGTTTTCACTCAAATTGGGGTTATAACCTCCAGATCACTTAAGGTGATCAGTCTATGCAAGATAATTCCAAAGACAAGTTCAAAAAGTTTGAGTTCTATACCTTTCCCATTTCGAGGAAAATGGCACCTTTGCCAAAACAGGTTGTGGTGTTGAGATCTTGATCGATTTTTAAGTCGCAATGTAGACTTGGTCAAAAAGTTGTAGGTAAACCAATAGTAAAGCCTCGACCAAGTCGGAAACTTAATTTGTGAGTTATTCGAGCTCAAAGTGTGGTCAAAATTTGGTCAATAGAGGTCAAATGTGGAAAACAGTGATCAGAAATTGAGATTTTGAGTTGCCAATCATCTTTTTGAGAATTTCCAAAGCAAATAGGTTGCAATGGTACTAAGGAAGAGAGGCAAGCGGTCGAATCCTCATTTGGATGTGTAAAGGTATTTTTTGTGACTAGATTTGGCAAGATACTGATACCAAAGCTGTTCAAACCCCGAGCAATTTTTTTGAATTTGAGCTATACGTGGTATTTTTGGATGATTTCAACTCCCTTGGCTCCCTAAGAATAGCTGGCAAGTGGGCCAAAAGAATTGGAAAACACACGAAAATTTTCTGTAGGATATTTTGTAGCAAGAATTGTAGAAGAAAATATCAGAAATGGATTTGACAACTTGGCAATCAATTTGAATTGATATGGAGGTAAATATATCATGATAACAGAATATAAGGATGCTTCATAGCTTTAATCACGGGGAAAATAATCATCTCAAGTCAATAAATAATTTTTGAAAGTAATGTCAACTAGATCTTGTAAATCCAGTTGAGGAGAGCTCAGGAACTTCAAGGATCGTTCAGACCTTGCTCAGCAATGATCAATGTAGGATCTGAGTACTTCTGGGCCTTCGAAAAATGTCGAGGTTGTGTTTCCCCTGTATATAGTTTCGAATCTCGGTTTCAGTGATTTTAGGTAGTAATTTTAGGCTTATTCTATTGCTTAAGTTCCGGAATCCAAGAATAGGGTAGTCTCAGAGAGAATGGAGCACGGGAAGGCATGATTCGAGCTGGATTTCCAGTTCTAGGGTTCTTCAGCTTTATTTTTTTGAATAATTTGCGCGATACGGTTTCGTATTTTTCTAGGAATATACCCTGTATATGCTGTATTCGGCCATTTTTGAAAGCTTGGCCAATGGTTCAAAGGCTTGTACCCATAAAATACTTAAAGAAAATTGTAGCCCAATGACCATAGGAATTATTGCCCACACGTGCAAGAGATAGGGAATCTTTGAAGCATTTTTTAGCAAGGTTGGGAATATACCACTGAAGATATGATGGAATAAGAATGAAGGTAAAAGAAATTATGAGGGACCATTGGGGTGGCAAGGAAAAATAAGGAAAAAGAAATGATATTTTTTGAGGAAAAGGCTTAAGTTGGTTTTGAAATAGGCAAGATAATGGCACATTGAAGAAATCAATAGGGAATTTGAGGGAGATGGCAATTAGGGTAAAGCAATAATGGAAGGGATATGAAAACAATGTTGAGCCAAAAAGACTAAAATGAGAGTAGTGGGGTGGAGCAAAGGGAAAGATTAGAAACTATACACCATGGGGTCTTCCAAACTCATAACTTCCAATCTTCAAACTATGTCTTCCAAACTTCATAACCCAGATTCTTCTAGAGCATATTATTTAACTAAGCATTTGATTCCAAACAGAGTACCTCTTGTGAACTTTTGGCTTGAGTACTTGTTGACCTAGAAAGTTAGCATCTTTTGACCTCCATACAAATGTTGACTACCAAGCTCTTCCAATCTTTTGACCTAGTCTTCAGAAATGACTTAACCTGACTTGAAGGCATAGAACACAATTAGCATGTCGCCCTTTGGGGGCAACAGCAATCTCTAAAAACAGTAGGCCAGTAATATCCAGACCTAAGAATCTTCTTTGTTGTGATATCCCCAGCAAAATGTCCTCCACAGATACCTTTATGTATTTCTCTGATAATTAGGGCAGACTCATCTTCATCTACACACCTCAACAAGATCCTCGGTTGACTTTGCACAAGACATTATCTATCAACTTGAATTGTCTGCATTTGTCTTTGAGTCTCCTTTTCTGACTTGGTGTGAGGCTTGGAGAGATGACCCCATGTTGTAAAAAGTTTCTAATAGGTTGCTGCCATCCTCCTTTGACTTGGTCTCCTTGAATTACTTCTAGATGTGCCACTGCAAGTGAGGTGTCAACAATGTCCAATTCATCTTCATGGTCAAAAAATATGTAAGGCAGGTAGAGGCTAGGATTCATACTAAATGCAACTCCTTTACAGAAATATCATAGCTTTGCAACTTACAAGCCCATCTCTGGATCTTTGGCTTGTTGGTTGCCTTACCAAATAGCAAACCCATTGGGTTTTGCTTCATATAAACATGGACTTGACTTTTCAAAAGCAAATGTCCTTGTCTATCAATAAGAAACATGAGTGCAGCAGCACTCTTTTCCATCCTGGTGTATCTTTCTTCAAGGTCAGACCATTGTTTGCTTGCAAATACTATAGTATGTTTATCCTGCAAAATGGCTAAAACTATGGCTTTTTTAGTAACAGTGATATAAACTTCAAATGGCATGTTCAAATCTGGTTTCTTCAAAAGTGTGGCTTCACATATGGATAAAATGAGGAAGTCAAAAGCCTCTTGGCATTCTGAAGTCCATGTGATAGGTATATGCTTGCTTTCAGACTTAGAAAACTTGCCTACCCTTGTCAACTTAGAAATGGGACTCGAGATATGAGCAAAATTTGGAATATACATTCTAAGAAAACTTGTCATACCAATAAAACTCTTAACCTGCTTTAGATTCTTGGGAGGTGCTAGTTTTTTGAGGGCTTCAACCTTGTCTTGAGCAACTTGAATACCTTGGTTGGATACTTCATGTCCTAAGAGCTGTCCTTTTGATGCAAAAAAAGATGCATTTTTTTGGATTTAGATTAACTCCAGAACTCCTGCATAAGGAACAAATCTTTGCAAGTAATTCCACATGGTTAGTGGGATGAGAGCCTAAACAAAGATCATCCAGATACACGCTGAACTCTTCAGCAGACATTGATTTGAAAATAACATCCATTGCTCTTTGGAAGGTGGCTGGGGCATTCATTAAACCAAATGGCATTCTTTTCATAGCATATGTGCCCCAGGGGGTAATAAATGAAGTCTTTGGCTGATCCTCCTCTTTGATGCTGATCTGATTAAATCCTGAGAAACCATCTAAAAATGAATACATGTCTTTTCCTGCAACAGCATACAGAATTTCTTCTAAAAAAGGCAAAGGATAACAATCTTTTGTGGTGGCTTTGTTCAGGTCTCGATAATCTATGCAGATTCTCAAAGCACCACTCTTCTTTTCCACTGGAACAATGCATGACACCCATTCAGGGTTAATAATTTCCACAATAACACCTGCATCCAACATCTTATGCAATTCATCTTTAATTAGATCTAAAAGTGAAGCATTGATCCTCCTTAACCTTTGGAAAACAGGTTTACACCCTTCTTTGATTTTGATCTCAAATTGACATACCTCTTCTTTAATACCAATGAGCTCAGAGTAATCCCAAGCAAACACATCACTTCTTTCTTCAAAGAATTTGGTGATTTCTTCCTTGTTTTGTGTGTCAAAGAGGTCTCCCACAAACAGAGTTCTTTGCTGGCCATGTCTGTTGATAATAACTTCATTAGTTGCTTCCTCTTGTGATGCATTTATGACTAATATGGGGCAAAACTCCTTAGCCTCATCTTCATCAAGATCTTCTTCTGGTATAGCTCCTTCAGATAGATATGACATTAAAGTGTCTCTGCACAAAGCATCAGCTTCCCAATTCTGCTCCCTTGGGACATGAGTAATTTTCCAAGAAGTGAAGTGAACAAGTATTCCCATTACCTGATTTCTTAGAGACTCCATATCAGCATTTTTGGCATGATATTCACCACTAACCTGTCTACAAACCAATTGAGAATCTCCATAAATGTGTATGACTGAAATATCCATAGCCTTAGCTTCTTGGAGACCTGCAATCAAAGCTTTATACTCTGCTACATTGGAAGTTATTTGGGGAAAAATTCTTCCTACTTTGGCCAGAAGTTTATTGGAAGTATCTTTTAATATAGCTGCAGATGATGCTACATTCAGTTTCTTTGAAATCCCTCCATCAAACCATAAACATCCCTGCTTACCATTTTCAAAAGGTAGTGCACATTCCCTGACCAAGGGAATCAAATCACACTTCCTTGATCTGGGGGTTGCTAAACTATAAGATCCCAAAGGCTCCTCTATTAGTAACTCTTTAATGAAATGTACTTCTTCCTTGGAGCCATAGGAACCATCTTGGTTGTAGATTGTAGCCAACTGGGAACCATTTGAAATGGTTGTTGACCCTAAACCTGGCTTAAAGGTCAACCACAAGGAACCAACTTGAGTTTTCACTCAAATTGGGGTTAGAACCTCCAGATCACTTAAGGTGATCAGTCTATGCAAGATAATTTCAAAGACAAGTTCCAAAACTTGAAGTTTTATACCTTTCCCATTTCCAAAAATTGACACCTTTGCCAAAACAGTTGTGGTATTGATATGCAGATCTATTTTTTGAGTCAATCACTGTAGACTTAGTCAAAAAAGTTGTAAGTAAAGCCTCTGACCAAGTCAGAAACTTAGTTTGTGAGTTATTCGAGCTCAAAGTGCAGTCAAAATTTGGTCAATAGAAGTCAAATCTGAAAACAGTGATCAGAGATTGGGATTTTAGAGTTGCCAAACGAGTTTTTGAGAATTTCAAAAGCAAATATGCTGTAATGATGATGAGGAGTGTAGGCAAGTGGTCAGATTTCCATTTGGGTAGGCAGAAGTATTTTTTGTGGCTGGATTTGGCAAAATACAGTCAAGAACAGTCAAAACAGAATGCAAAAATTTCTAACTCGAGTTGTGAGTGGAATTTTTTGGATTTTTCAAAACATATGGGCTCCAGATGTCTCAAGGATTGATGGCAAGTGGGCCAAAAGCAATCAAAAGTACATGGGAATTTTCTGTAGGGTTTTGAACAGACAGAAATTGTAAAGAATCATAACAGAGATAATTTTCTTCAAGTAGGCATCAAATTTCATTGATATGGAGGTAATGTTGGGTAATAATGCTTCAGTACTTCAAAATCAACTTCAGGTCAATAAATAATTTCAATAGGCAATTTCCAACCAAATCTCTTGGGACTTGATCGGGGAGTACTCAGAATCTTCCAAAATCCTTCTTGTCATGCTCAGCAATGATCACAGTAAGACTTGTACGCTTCTGGGCCTTCAAAAATTTCTCGGATCTAATTTCCCATATATATTTTCAAATTTAGTGGTTCCGGCATATTATGGCTTGATTTGTGGTTCATTAAGTTTAGGGGCAGCGGGAATCCAGTAATAGCAGGGTTAGCAGGGTTAGGAAGGTATAATTTCAATAGTAACACCTGCATCTAGCATTTTATCCAACTCATCTTTAATCAGTCCCATCAATGAAGCATTAATTCTTCTCAGTTTTTGAAAAACAGGTTTACACCCTTCCTTAATCTTGATTTCAAATTGACATACCTCTGCTTTAATTCCAGTAAGCTCAGAATAATCCCAAGCAAACACATCCTTCCTTTCTTCAAAGAACATTTGTATATTCTCCTTATTTTGGTATTCAATTAGATCTCCCACAAACAGGGTTCTAGTTTTACCATTTTTTGTAATGGTAATCTCCTCAGTATCCTTTTCTTCTGATACATTAATGGTTAGAATAGGACAAAGAGCTTTTACCTCACTTGCATCAAGGTCTTCCTCTGGAATAGCTCCTTCAGTTAGGTGTGCCATGAGAGTTTCCATGCATAAGGTATCAGCTTCCACATTTTCTTCCCTTGGTATGTGAGTAATTTCCCATGAAGCAAAACTTGAAAGCATTTCCATCACTTGGTTTTTTAAAAGCTCCATGTCTGCATTTTTTGTTTGATAATCCCCTGAAACTTGTCTACAAATTAATTGTGAGTCACCAAAAATGTGAATGTTGGCAATGTCCATAGCTTTGGCTTCCTGAAGTCCTGCAATCAAAGCCTTATATTTCGCTACATTAGAGGTAATTTGGGGAAGATCCTCCCTACTTTAGCTAAAAGTTTGTGAGAGGAATCTTTTAGGATAGCGGCCAGATGATGCAATATTTAGTTTTTAGAAATACCTCCATCAAACCATAAGAATCTCGATGGTCCTTGTTTTTTTGGGAAGTGCACATTCCATGATGAGAGGAACTGTTTCACATTTCCTTGATCTTGCATTTTGTATTCTCGTAAAATCCCAAAGGTTCTTCAATTAGCATTTCCTTAATAAAATTTACCTCTTCATTGGAGCCATAGGAGCCATCGATTATAGATTGTGGCGGTCGAGAGCCATTGGAGATGGTACATCTCCCTTGAGACCAAATTGGTCTAGCATCCACAGAGCTAACCACCTCCTTCCTAAAAGTAAATCATAAATATCGGACTCATCCCCTATGTCTTCAAAAAGCCACCACAATAAAGTTGGCAGCTACAATTATACCCCTCAGATTAACAGGGCACTTTAGTTACCACACCAATGGGAGTGATCTTAGCATTATAAAAGGATCTCAATAGTACAGAAGCTTTCTTGTCCACCTCAAAACCACATTTCTTCATAACATGATATGGCATAATATTTAGGGGGGATCCCCCATCAAGTAACACATTTGAAAAGGTATAACCTCCCAAAGTAGCTGAGCATATGAATGCACCAGGGTCTTCTTCATTCTGTGCTAGAACAAGGTTAGTGGCATCAGTAAAATTCACACAAGCATTTAATGTCTCACCATTAGTTTGTTGAAGTACCCTTTTTTTGTAACTAGGTGCAATTTTTAATAAGGTAAAAAGATCCACACTTACCTTGGAATTTTTAAGCAAAACATCAACCTCATCAAAGTCTTGATCTTTCTTACCATATTTTTGCTGAGGAGGTGGAGCTATGGTTTGAGCATGTGATTCCACTGCAGGTGGTGAAGGCCTGGCAGTAGAATACCTACTTGGTTCAGCATGTACTTGAGCTTCATTCATACTTCTAGTTTGCACCACCATAACTTCTTCAGATCTAGGAACTTCTGTAGCTTGAATAAACCTTATAGAGGTGCTTGGTTCAGCAAATCTCACAGGGGGTTTAGAATCTGGTCTCTTCTCTTTTTCCTGCTTAGCAAAATATTCCTTAACAGCACACTTAGCATCAGTATGGCCAACCTCTTTACAAAAAGAACAAACAGGACATTCCTTTCCAAAATGACCTTTTCTATTACATTTGGGGCACACTTGCCAATAGCATATTTCTGATGGGTGAGAATTCCTATTGCAATGAATACATTCAGGGTAAGTTTTACCTGTTCTTGCAGCCTTGAGTTCAACCAATTGTTTGGTTATTTCTGCTAGAGCTTCAGTGACTTTTGATAAATCTGACTTCACCTCTGCAACCTGAGAACTTGCTTCCTCATCTTTAGATTTCTTCTTTTCTTTTTGTATGGCATAAATGGGAATAGAGGGGTGGTGATCATAGTGTGCATCAGTAGCATCAGGATAGAACGGGTCATGATTGTGATGAGGAACATAATGCTTGTCAGGCAAGGTAGAGAGCATCTGAGTTAAATCAGTGGTTTTGGCAAAGACTTTGTATATGGAATCAAACCCTTCAGCAGCTTGAATCTTGAGCAACTTCCTTTGGATATCTGGTCTTCTTTCCAGACCATTAATGAAAGCAGTGACTAAAAACAGAGTTGGGATGGTAACTTGTGCTCTTTGACACCTGCTCATAAATGTACTAAACCTCTCCTTGTACTGGTTCACACTCTCTCCTGCATGTATAGAGAAACCTTGCAATTCATTAACCAAATCTTTTGGAGCAGCTAGTTTACCAAATCTATCCAGAAACTTCTTGACAAGTTCATCCCATGAAGTGGTGCCCATTAACTTTTCATAAGTTAACCAAGCACCAGCCTCACTTTCTTCTTTGAAACATTTTTCAAACTCTGAGAGCTTGCAGCCCTTCTTGAAGCCATAGTCTCTGTAATAATCCTCAAATATTCTCAAGAAGTTGTTAGCACTCATACTGGAATCAAAAGTAGGCAAAGGAACAGGAACATTCAATTCAAATTGATATGGCATGTTTCAAGCAAAGCTACTTGAGAAACTTGAATGCAATGGCCTTTCTCTGCAATGATCTGATGCATCAATATCTTCTAAAGGTTCTTGTTCTGCTGGAAATTTCTGTTTTGGAGCGAATCTCGGTAGAACCTCCAAGATGTTGACCCTCAACCTGGCTTAGAGAGTCAAACACAAGAATTCAACTTGAGTTTTTACTCAAGTTGGGGTTAGAACCTCCAGATCACTTAAGGTGATCAATCTATACAAGAATTTTCCAAAGAAAAAAACTCAGTTACAGAGTTCTCATACCTTTCCCAATTCTGGAATGTGGACCCTTTACTCAAATCGATACAGATCCCATATGCAGATTGATTTTCAAGGTCAGATGACTGTGACTTGTTCAAAAAAGTTGTAGGCTTAGTAAGGGTAAAGATCTTGACCAAGTCCGAAGTTCTAATTTGTAAGATATTCGATCTCAAAGTTGGGTCAAATTTTGGTCAATACCTATCAAAACTGAAAACAGAGTTCAGAGTTTTATAACTTGAGTTGTAGGTTGAAATTTGAGGAAATTTCAAAACTAAGATGCTATATAGACTTCAAATGTAAGGTGCATCTTTGTCAAATCATGATTTGAATCACTAAAACTATTTTTGGCACTTTTTGTGGATATCGGTCTAAATTTGTATCGCATGAGAATGCAAAAATGGTAACTTGAGTTTGGAATGGAATTTTTTCGAAATTTTTGTGCACACAGGTGCAAATAAGATGGGAGATGAAGTGCAGATGGTCATATGCAGGAAAATATAAGGGAATCTTTTACTGTAAAAATGTTTGTGATGCAAAAATATTAAAGGATCATGACATTAGACTTTTTGAACACTTGGCAATCAATTTTCATTGATATGAAGGTAATCTGTATGAATGAGAATCTTAGGAACATAGATCAATCAATAATGTAGCTTAGGAGGTCAATAATAATATCAAATCAATAATATCAGTTCAATCTTCTCAGATTAAACTGTGGAACACTCAGAGACTTCAAGAACGTCTTCAGATCATGCTCAGCATGTATCAATGTCGAGGTTTGATGCGTCTGGGCCTTCAAAAAAGTTGTGTGTCGATCACCCCAGTTATATTTTCAAATTTTTGTGAATCCAGAATCTTAGGCTTTGATTATGGGTTTGTTGGGTAGCTAAGAGGCGGGAAGAGAAGATTCGGGAGGAATTTGAGGCAGAAATTGAGGTCCTTGGCCGATTCGAAGAATCTTTCTAAGTTTAGGGTTCGTGGAGGGAATCTCAGCATGAGCATCTTTCGAGTATATATTTGGAGATTCTGGCCTTTTAAAAATTCAATTTTCAATGGTTTAAGTGGGAAAATAAACCTTTGGTTTTTTGGGACCTCCTAGGAATCTTTGAGGATGCCCTCCAAAAAGTTGGGAGCATATCTGGCTTTGCCACGTGGCATAGGGCATCCTTATGGTATCTAGAATGATACCTAGGTTATTCACCTAGGGTTTTGACATAGAATTTATTTTTCAAAGGCAAAGGCAAAAAATGGGATGGGCATATGAAATAGAAATGAGTTTGTGATAGGATGAGAGTGGAGTTTAGGAATCAAGGCAAAAATGAGAGAAGGCATGGAGAAATGTAAAGGGAAATAAATTTAGGGGCAAAAGATTCTAGGGGTCTTCCAAACTCTAGCTTCCAATCTTCAAAAAGGTATCTTCCAAACTTCTTACCCAAAACCTTATAAGCATCCTTTGACCTCAAATAGAGCATTCCTTATAAGAGTTGACCTTGAAGACAAATATCCCTGGACCTTCACACCAATGTTGACTACCAAGTCTTCCTTTGACTTAGCCTTCCTAACTTTAACAAATAAACCAATCAATTAGTATGTTGCCCTTTGGGGGCAACATCTCGCCAAAACAAGAAAATGGCTGGTCCCCTCAGCCATAAAATGTCTTCAATTTTGTCCCAAAGTGTCTAAGTGAGAATTATGGAAGAAAGAGGGTATAAAGTGCGAGTGTTGATGAAATAGTGGTGGCAAGTAGAGGCTAGGATTTCGTGTCAAGTGCAACTCTTTTACAGAGATATCATAACTTTGCAACTTACAAGCCCACCTCTGAATTTTTGGTTTATTAGTTGCTTTACCAAATAGCAATCCCATTGGATTCTGCTTCATATGAACTTGAACTTGGCTTTTCAGAAGTAGGTGCCCTTGCCTATTGATGACGAACATGAGAGCAGCAGCACTTTTTTCTATTCTGGTATATCTTTCTTCAAGGGCAGACCATTGTTTGCTTGCAAAAACTATGGTGTGCTTATCCTGCAAAATGGCTAAACCTACAGCCTTTTTAGTAACAGTGATATAAACCTCAAATGGCAGGCTCAAATCTGGTTTTTTTAAAAGAGTAGCTTCACATATGGATAAAATAAGAAAGTCAAAAGCTTCTTGACATTCTGGAGTCCATGTGATAGGTATGTGCTTGCTTTCAGATTTAGAAAACTTCCCTATCCTGGTCAACCTAGAGATGGGACTTAAGATATGAGCAAAATTTGGAATATACATCCTAAGGAAACTTGTCATACCAATAAAACTCTTAACCTGATTCAAATTCTTGGGAGGTACTAATTTTTTAAGAGCTTCAATTTTATCTTGAGCAACTTCAATACCTTGGCTGGATACTTCATGTCCTAAGAGTTGTCCTTTGGATGCAAAAAAGATGCATTTTTTTGGATTTAGATTGACTCCTGAAGTCCTGCATAAAGAGCAGATTTTTGCAAGCAATTCCACATGGTTATTAGAGTGAGAACCCAAACAAAGGTCATCTAGATACACTCTAAATTCTTCAAAAGCCATGGTTTTGAAAATGACATCCATTGCTCTTTGGAAAGTAGCTGGGGCATTCATTAGGCCAAATGGCATTCTTTTCATAGCATAAGTACCCCAGGGAGTGATAAATGAAGTCTTTGGCTGGTCTTCCTCTTTGATGCTAGTCTGGTTGAACCCTGAAAAACCATCCAAAAATGAGTACATGTCTTTCCCTGCAACAGCATATAGAATTTCTTCCAAAAAAGGCAAAGGATAACAATCTTTTATGGTGGCTTTGTTCAAATCTCGATAATCTATGCAAATTCTCAAAGTTCCATTCTTTTTTTCCACTGGAACAATGCAGGATACCCATTCAGGGTTAATGATTTCTACAATGACACCTGCATCCAACATCTTATGCAATTCATCTTTGATTAGATCTAAAAGTGAAGCATTTATTCTTCTTAGCTTCTGGAAGACAGGCTTACACCCTTCCTTAATTTTAATTTCAAATTGACATACCTCCTCTTTGATACCAATAAGCTCAGAATAATCCCAAGCAAACACATCACTTCTCTCTTCAAAGAATTTATTAATCTCTTCCTTGTTTTGTGTGTCAAAAAGATCTCCCACAAACAGAGTTCTTTGCTGGCCATGCTTGTTGATTATAACTTCATTGATTGCTTTTTCCTGGGATGCATTTATAACTAGTATGGGACAAAGCTCCTTAGCCTCATCCTCATCGAGATCTTCCTCTGGTATAGCTCCCTCAGATAAATAAGTCATCAATGTGTCTCCGCACAAAGCATCAACTTCCCAATTCTGCTCCCTTGGGATATGAGTAATTTCCCAAGAAGTAAAATGAGCAAGCATTCCCATTACCTGGTTTCTCTGGAGCTCCATATCAGCATTCTTAGCTTGATATTCACCATTAACCTGTCTGCAGACTAACTGAGAATCCCCATAGATATGTATAATTTAAATATCCATAGCTTTAGCTTCCTGGAGACCTGCAATCAAAGCCTTGTATTCTGCTAAATTAGAAGTTATTTGGGGAAAAATTCTTCCTACCTTAGCCAAAAGTTTATTGGCAGTATCTTTTAATATAGCTGCAGATGAAGCTACATTCAATTTCTTTGATATTCCTCCATCAAACCATAAACAACCCCTTCTGCCATCTTCAGAGGGTAGTGCACACTCTCTAATTAAAGGAATCAAATCAATTTTCTTTGTGCTAGGGGTTGCTAGACTATAAGATCCTAGTGGCTCTTCTATAAGCATTTCTTTGATAAAATGTACCTCTTCATTAAAGCCATAAGAACCATCCTGGTTGTAGATTGTGGCCACTTGAGTGCCATTTGAAATGGTGCATCTCCTTCGCACCAGATTGGCCTAGCATCAACAAAGTAGCCATCCACCTTCTTCCCAAAGAAGAGAGATCATATATGTCTGCATCTTCTCCTAAATCTTCAAAAGCAACAACAACAAAATTGGCAGCTACAACAATGCCTTCAAGGTGTTACAGGGAACCTTGGTCACAATTCCAACTGGTGCTATCTTAGCATTAGAAAAAGATTTTAACAAAACAGATGACCTTTTATCTATCTCGAGCCCACATTTTTTCATAACATGATAAGGCATGATATTTAAAGGTGAGCCTCCATCCAACAACACATTGGAAAAAGAATAACCTCCTAGAGTAGCTGAGCACATAAATGCACCTGGATCCTCTTCATTTTGGGCCAGAATAAGATTAGTGGCATTTGCAACACCTACACAAGCCACTGCTTCACTAAAAGTAGTTTGTTGTAATAACTTTTTCCTATAACCAGGTGCAATCTTTAACAATGTAAATAGGTCCACACTTACTTTGGAATTTTTTAGTAAAACATCCAACTCATCAAAGTCATGATCTTTCTTACCATATTTTTGTTGTTGAGGGGGGGTTTCCATAACAGATGGTGGTGGCAGTACTGATCTCCTAGAATGCTCTGGAACAAACTTGGTAGGCTCAGCATGTCTGTAGGAATCTCCCATACTTCTGGTTTGTACCACCATCACTTCTTCAGTCTTTGGCATCTCTGTAGCTTGTACAAACCTTATAGAGCTAGTAGGCTCTGCAAATCTTACATGAGGAGTTGCCTCAGACTTCTTCTCCCTCTCTTGCTTGGCAAAATATTCTTTAACAGTGCATCTAAGGTCAGTATGGCCAATTTCATTGCAAAAAGCACAGACTAGACATTCCCTACCAAATTGACCTTTCTTTTTACATTTAGGACATATTTGCCAATAACAAATGTCAGCTGGATGTGAAGTTCTATTGCAATGAATACATTCAGGGTAAGTTCTACCTGCCCTGCTTGCCTTGAGCTCCACAAGTTGTCTGGTAACTTCTGCTAAAGCTTCAGTCACCTTTGTCAGGTCTGCTTTGACTTCTAAAATCTGAGAATCAGCTTCTTCTTTTTTCTTTTCTTTATGCACAGCATAAATATGAATAGAATGGTGAGATTCATAAGGACCATCAGTGGCATCAGGGTAAAAAGGATCATGATGAAAGCTATGGTGTTTTTCTGGTAGGATAGAAAACATTTTGGTCAACTCAGTGGTCTTGGCAAAGACTTTGTAGATGGAATCAAAACCTTCTGCAGCTTGAATCGTGATAAGCTTCCTGTGAATTTCTGGTCTAGAAGATAAGCCTTTAATAAAGGAGGACACCAAAAAGAGTGTGGGAATAGTGACTTGAACTTTCTGGCATCTATTCATGAAGGTACTGAATCTTTCCTTGTACTGGCTCACACTTTCACCTGCATAAATGGAGAAATTTTGCAACTCATTAACGAGGTCTTTAGGAGCAGCACGTTTTCCAAACCTGTCCAAAAACTTGGTGACAAGGTCATCCCAAGAAGTGGTTCCCATGAGCTTCTCATAAGTCAACCAAGCACCAGCTTCACTTTCCTCTTTAAAACACTTTTCGAATTGTGATAGCTTGCATCCTTTTTTGAAGCCAAAATCCCTGTTTCAAAGACTCTTAGAAAAGTATTAGCACTCATCTTTGGAATCAAAAGTAGGCAATGGAGTAGGCATATTCAACTCAAACCGATAAAGGTGGGCTTTGAAGTAATCCACTTGCAAAATTAGGGGGAAGAGATCTATCTCTGAAAGGTTCTGAAGTCTCCTGATCTTCCATTGGTTCTTGCTCTGCTGGAAACTTTTGTTTTGGAGCCATGAGTTCGAAAATCCAGGTAGAAATCTCGGTAGGACCTCCAAAATGTTGACCCTAAACCTGGCTTTAAGGTCAACCACAAGGAACCAACTTGAGTTTTCACTCAAATTGGGGTTAGAACCTCCAGATCACTTAAGGTGATCAATCTATGTAAGGTAACTTCAAGGACAAGTTCAAAAATTTGAAGTTTTATACCTTTCCCATTTCCAGAAATTGATACCTTTGCCAAAACAGTTGTGACGTTGATATGCAGATCGATTTTTTGAGTCAATCACTGTAGACTTGGTCAAAAAAGTTGTAGGTAACCAATAGTAAAGCCTCTGACCAAGTCAGGAACTTGGTTTGTGAGTTATTCGAGCTCAAAGTGCAGTCAAAATTTGGTCAATAGCAGTCAAATCTGAAAACAGTGATCAGAGTTTGGAGTTTTGGAGTTGCCAAACGAATTTTTGAGAATTTCCAAAGCAAATATGCTGTAATGATGATGAGGAATATAGGCAAGTGGTCAGATTTCCATTTGGAAATGCAAAAGTATTTTTTGTGGCTGGATTTGGCAAAATACAGTCAAGAACAGTCAAAACAGAATGCAAAAATTTCTAACTCGAGTTGTGAGTGGAATTTTTTGGATTTTTCAAAACATATGGGCTCGAGATGTCTCAAGGATTGATGGCAAATGGGCCAAAATCAATCAAAAGTGCATAGGGATTTTCTGTAGAATTTTGAATAAACAGAAATTGTAAAGAATCATAACAGAGATAATTTCTTCAAGTAGGCATCAAATTTCATTGATATGGAGGTAGATCAATCATAAAAACGTTGGGTAATAATACTTCAGTACTTCAAAATCAACTTCATGTCAATAAATAATTTCAATAGATAATTTCCAACCAAATCTCTTGGGACTCGATCGGGGAGTACTCAGAGTTTTCCAAAATCCTTCTAGTCATGCTCAACGATGATCACAAAGAAGGTTTGTAAACGCTCGGGCCTTCAAGAAAACTCTTTTGTCGAATCCCATGTATATATCTTAGTTTTCAAATGTTTGCTTAATCTTAGCCTTGATTGATGGGTTTATTCGGTTCTTAAAGAGCGGGAAGGTTAAAATAGGTAGGTTCCGAGGGCTCTGGTGCCAAATCCGGTGAGATTCGAGGTGGAAGCAGAAATTTAGGGTTCTTGGCTGTATTTTCTCAGAAATAGCGCGATACGATTCCGTATTTTTGCCCGTATATCCATGGAATATGCTGTATTCTTTAATTTTGCAAAGCTAAACCATGGTTTTAGAAGGCCACTTATAGAAAATTGAAGAGATGGATCACTTTAGCAATGGCAACCCTAATTTTTCTTGGGAATATGCTAAGTCCTTGGGCATAATGATCAAGAATATTCCATAAGGTATACAAGTGGCATAGCATAATGGTAAGGATTTGCAAAAGGATTTTGGCTAGGGAAGTTTGCAAAAAACAAATGTCATAAGAAGTGAGAAGATATAGAGGCAATGGGGGGAATGTGGATGTAATAGAGAAAGAGAAATTTGGGCAAAGCAAAATAAAGTATGCAAGGGTAAACAAAAGGGGGTATGGGTGTGGGAAAAGTGGCTAGAAAATCTCAATGGATAGAAATAGAATATGAATAATGATTGGATGAGGATGGCTAAGGGATAAAATCAAGCACCATGGGGTCTTTCAAACTTTTTGACTTCCAATCTTCAAAAAATATCTTCCAAACTTCATAACCCAGAATCTTCTAGAGCATATTTTTGACTAAGCATTTTGACTTCAAATAAAGTACCTCATGTGAATTTGAACCTTGAGCACTTGTTGACCTGAAGAATGAACATCTTTTGACCTCCACATCAATATTGAATACCAAGAATCTTCCAAACTTTGACCTAGTCTTTTAAGATAAATTGACCTAGTTTGAATGCATAGACCTTTGGGGGCAACATGGTTGATCCTGAGAATCCATCCAAAAATGAATACACTTCCTTACCTGCTACAGCATATAAGATCTCTTCTAGAAAAGGCAAAGGGTAACAATCCTTGATGGCTTTGTTGAGATCTCGATAATCAATGCAAATTCTTAAAGCACCACTTTTCTTCTCTACAGGAACAATGCAAGATACCCATTCTGGATTAATGATTTCAATAATCACACCTGCATCTAACATCTTATTCAATTCATCCTTTATTAACCCCATAAGTGAAGCATTAATTCTCCTTAATTTTTGGAAGACAGGTTTACAACCTTCCTTGATCTTAATTTCAAATTGGCATACCTCAGTTTTGATACCTGATAGTTCTGAATAGTCCCAAGCAAATACATCTTTCCTTTCTTCAAAGAACATTTGTATGCTCTCCCTGCTTTGATATTCAATCGGATCTCCAACAAACGTGTTCTAGGTGTACCATTTTTTGTGATCACAATCTCCTCAGTATCTTTTTTTTCTGATGCATCAATGGTCAAAATAGGACAGAGTACTTTTACTTCATTGTCATCAAGGTCATCTTCAGGAATAGCTCCCTCAGTCAAATGTGACATGAGAGTTTCCACACTGGGGCATCGACCCTCAAAATTTTTTTCTCTTGGGATATGAGTGATCCTCCATGAAGCAAAACTTGAGAGTACTCCCATTGCCTGATTCTTCAAAAAGCTCCATATCTGTATTTTTTGTTTGATAATCTCCTGAAACTTGTCTGCAAATTAATTGTGAATCACCATAAATATGGATATTGGCAATATCCATAGCTTTGGCTTCCTGAAGACCTGCAATCAAAGCTTTATATTCTGCTACATTAGAAGTGACTTGAGGAAAAATTCTTCCTACTTTAGTTAAGAGTTTGTGAGAAGAATCTTTCAAAATAGCAGCAGATGATGCAACATTTAGTTTTTTAGAGATACCTCCATCAAACCATAAGAAACCCGTTGGTCCTTGTTTGCTGGGAAGTGCACACTCCATAATAAGAGGAACCATTTCATATTTTCTTGGTCTTATGTTTTTTAACCTGTAAGATCCCAAAGGCTCCTCAATTAGCAAAAGTTTACCTCTTCTTTGGAGTCATAGGAGCCTTCTCGGTTGTAAATAGTAGCAGTTTGAGAGCCATTGGAGATGGTACATCTCCCCTTGAGACCAGACGGCCTAGCATCCACAAGTAGCTAACCACCTCCTCCCTAAAAGTAGGTCATAGATATCGATTCATCTCCTATATCTTCAAAAGCCACTACAATAAAGTTAGCGATTTTCTGATTTATGCCTTATGTATTAACAGCACTTTAGTCACCACACCAATAGGAGTAATTTTAGCATTATAAAAAGATCTTAATAATATAGAAGCCCTCTTGTCCACCTCGAAACCACACTTCTTCATAATGTGATATGGCATGATGTTTAGGGGAGATCCCCCATCAAGTAATACATTTGAAAAGGTAAAACCTCCTAAAGCAGTTGAACATGTAAATGCTCCAGGGTCTTCTTCATTCTGTGCCAGAACAAGATGAGTGGCATCAGTGAAGTTTATACAAGCATTTAATTGCTCACCACTAGTTTGCTGGAGCACCCTTTTTCTGTAGCTGGGTGCAATCTTTAGCAGTATGAAAAGATCCACACTCACCTTAGAATTTTTGAGCAAAATATCGACTTCATCAAGGTCTTGGTCTTTGTTACCATATTTTTGCTGTGGAGGTGGAGCTATCATTTGAGCAGGTGACTCTATTGTAGGTGATGGAGAGCTGACTGTGGGATGTCTACTCGATTCAGCATGTGTATTGACTTCATTCATTCTCCTAGTTTGCACTGCCATAACTTCTTCAGTCTTTGTTGAAGGTGTTCCTGGCAAAACCTTCAACCTCAGTGGTTTAGAACCTCCAGGTTGCTTAAGGCAACCACTCTGAGTGCAAAAATTCCAGAAAGAATCACAAAAGATCACTAGGAGTGTGTTTCCTCAAGAGAAAAAGTCCGCCTCACAAAATCTCTTGCAGTGTGATCTATGGGGCTATGGGTGTGGATATCACTCCTTGATGTTCTCAACACTTGTCACTAACAGACCGCAAAAAGCTCAATGAGGTCGAGTAGGCTAGGTGGGCGAGATTCAAATCATCGACCCGGGTCAATTTTTGGTCAATATCCGACGGAGCCGATATTTGGAACTCGATATTGGTGATGAATTTTTGGGACTATCAACTCTATCTTTCTCGATTTGTCTCGCACAAGGGGCCAACTATTCTTTTTGACCAGAAAGGATCCAATTTTTTCTTTTGATAATTCTTAGCCTAAGACTGTAAGAAGAAAATGTTCTTGAAAGATAATGTTTTGTAAGGGTCAACTGCACGTGTATCTAATGCTGTCTACTTCCACATACTTTGTTTGACAGGATTGAAGTTCAAACAGTGGCTCTCCCATGCTCCACACCTGTTGTGCAATACCTCATGTTCTAACAATGCCAACTTTCCATTGCAATGCAGGGATTTGGCTTTTGCACTTTCTAAGGGTTTGTGATACAGGTAGACAAAACACACAAATAACAATGTGCACCGGCACTAGATACTCACGCTATGACAATAAAGCTATGATAATTTTGCTTTTTTGAAAAGATCACAAAGCAACTCAAACAAACCGCACGCAAAGGTCGGATTTTCAATTGAATCGGCCACTTTCGGAAGATACAAATATAACATCCCAAGCTCGGGGTCTTGGGCACGAGGATCAAATAGGTGCACATAAAAAATCCGGAGAATTAAGTCAATAATCCGGATCAAAAGGTAAACATAGGAGGTGGGGATCAAGCTCAAGGTTGTCAAATGGGTCCTTCTTCAAAGCCAAAAATCTTCTTTGCCTTCAAGCCCTCGAAACTCTTTCGTGCTAAAAAATCCCTTTTGTAGAATGTAATTGTTCCGTTGAAATCTTCATCATTTCTTTCAAATCTTCATCTTTTTAGCCCGCACTAAGCATTCATGGCATTAAACATAATGATTCTAAGCGGGTTTAGGTCTTTGAATTAATGGTTTGTTAGGTCGCCCGAACGGATCTTGGCATTTTTCCGTGTTTAGGTTTTCGGCGGTCAAGAGAAATATCCCATGTGCCCAATTCAATTTAGTGACAAAGTATATAAGGCCCAAAAATTGATTTCTTGATTATTGCGTGCGTGTCCACGTGGGATTCGGTACCTCCATCAGCCCACACGCCCCGGATGCTCCACGCAAGGGGGGGATTGCTTGGAAGAGAAATTAGGCTAAGGGGGGGTAGATAGGAAAATTTTTGCACCCCTTACACCCTATGGCACGATTCCTAGAACACATATACCATGCCTAAAATAAGGCCTTTTCTCAAAATTCTTTTTTTCTAGGGGAATCTTTTTTTTTTTGTGCCCTATAATATTCTGGGGTCTTTTTCACCATAGAGCTCTTTGGAGTTTGGAAAAATTTGGGGAGTGGATGAAGTGGCATTTGAAAAACATGGCATGGCTAGGTAGTATGACATGGCCAATGGGAATGATGACGATGTCAGCCCATTTGAATTTGAAAATTCTCTCTAGTCAAAATTTTTAGAATGATGTGGAGATGATGTGTGTGAATGATGAGGTGTCAAAAGTGATGTGGCAACAATGATATTTTGAAATGAATTTTGATTTGAATGAGAGTTTGAGATGAAAAGGATGAAATGGTGATGGGTGTGATGTGTGTAGTAAGGGGGGACTTGGCACATCTAGTGCTCATTAGGAAGCCAAAAATTTTGTGGAGCATCTTTGAAGCATCTTTGAGGCATATTTGAATTTTTAGCATTTCCTTTAGGGATTTTGCAAGCCTCTCTACATTTTGCTCAAGTTGCATGGAATGTTGACTTCATAAGCATAGTTATGACTAAGTCAAGTCTCCCTTGAACTAGTGGATGATGAAGCAAGTGGGTGTTTTATGAAGGTGCATTTTGACTAGAAAGAACTTTCAAGGTCAAGTTTGACTTTGGGAGGTGTATGAGGAAGGAGTCAAGGTTCAATGCTATTTGGGATGGTGAAGTGGATGGGGATGGAAATCAAAAAAAAAAAATGCCAAAGATGCCAAGCTCATAAATGATCACATACCATGGAATGCCCTTCAAGGGGTCTTCTTTCTCTTCTTCTCTACACTTCCTATGCTTGTTTGACCTTTTGCATCTCTTGAGTGACTTGAGTCAATTGTCCTTCCTTTGCTCTTCAAACTTGAGTGTATGCTAGTGAAGCATTCTCCTAATATCTTGCAAATTGAACCAAACCGACGGGATTAGTGCTAATATATGCTTGGCTCTTACATGTCGCCATAGCATGGCAAAGATTATGCCAAACAAAAAAGAGAAGGCTGGTCTTCCAGCCCCTTTTGACTAGCGCTGATGACTCTTGACATGTTCTCCAGCCGGTTGCCAATATGAGAATATGGTTGGCAACTCAATGACCCCATATGGATTGGAAGGTGATAGATTTGATATTATGAACGTGCATATGATGCTACTTTCGGATGAACCCGCATGGAAAATAAATCTCTTTTAGTTATGAGAAGTCGCAGGATGGTGGTATGACAAAGCGGCTTGGGAAATTTATTGGCAATGTGGAGGAGTTTTCGGATGCAATGAGGTCAACTCTTGATCGATGACGATGGAGATAAACATGGGAATGCACCGCATGTGAAGATAAAGCTTGTTAGTATGAGTGAGTTCTTGGTGTGGAGGCAATGTGTTAACTCCGTGATGATGGAGATCAATGTAGTGCAATGGAAGAGATGTGTGACAAGACATGCTCGATGCACCTGCATGGAACTATGATCATTAGTATCAATTCACTCCCTTGATTGATCACAATACGCATAGCAACACTTATAAATTCATTAACACACAAATAATAACCCTAAAGCGAGTAACTACATTTACTAAGACAGCCTAAGCGATCTAGTTTTAACCATATGTATTAACTATACCTAGCTACATCTTACCAGATTTCAGTTGAGCGAGCAAGGGCAACATGTTGTTGCCAATACCTTTTAGGTGCACAATGTTGATAGGGTTCATCAATTCTACGCCATCAGCAATATCCTTGACCAATATGAATCCTTGCCATTTGTCCCTATTACTTCAAATGGTCCCTCCCAAAGATTTTTCGAATTTTGTTGCCATATCTTCCCTTGCTTTTTGTTCCACTTTAACACTAACTCTCCTTCTTTCAAGACTCCTGTAATTTATGTTTGCTTTGAAGGCTGCAATATCCTTTGGCCTTTTCCTTATTATTGCATTCTCAGCCTCATATCTATGCTCCTCAAGTCGCATCAATCTCCACAAATCATCTTTTAGAGCATTATCCATTTCCAAATTTATCGATAGGCCGGTCGAGTGATGGAAGCTCTAATTCTATAGGCAATCTGATTCTATCCCATACACCAAACTGAAAGGGGTGTGCTTTGTAGCCACTTTGATGGTAGTTCATGCCCAAAGTGCATCATGAAGTTTCAAATGCCAATCCTTTCTTGAAACACCGATGGTCTTCTTCAGATTGACTTGAGAGTCTTATTGGTTGACCTCGGCCGCCATTTCCCGAGGGTAATAGGATGAACTCTTGGTGTGTTTGACTTTCAAGGTTGCTAGAAGTAATGCAATTGTATGGTTGATGAATTGGTCGCTTCTATCGTAAAAAACAATTTTGAAAGGGATACCAAACCGCACGTGATATTTTCATGTAGAAACCTTTGCGTATAGCTTGGGCATTGGCTTCTCTCAAAGGAATTGCCTCTCGCCCATTTGGTAAAGTAATCGGTGGCAACTAATATAATATAAGCCGAAGTCGAGGAAGGTGGGTCTATGGGGCCTATAAAATCCAAATTCCCCACATTTGAAAAGGTCTGGGGAAATTATGGCGGTCGGGGCAACTGGTTGCAAGGTTCTTTTGCCAAAAATCTGGCATTTGTGGCAAGATTTTATAGCTTCATAACAATCCTTAAAGAGAGTAGGCCAAAAGTATCCCGACCTTAAAACCACACATCTCAAAGAAGACTCCGCCTTGTCAACTTTGCATAGGATCCCCTCAATTAGATCAACTTCTTGCATTTGTCCCTAAATCTCCTTTCTTGACCGCCACTCAAGTTCTTAGGTAACTCATTGCTTTCCAAATAGTTTTCGATGTCAAATTGCCAATCAATGTTTTCTCGCATCAACAGAGATCAAGTTTGTTAGATTGTCATCAACACACAAACCATCTTGATCTTCATGCTCAAACAACACAAGTGGAAGGTAGGAGCTGGGATTCTCGATCAACTTTACCACCTTTACGGTAATATCATAAGCTTGATCTTACAAGCCCACCCGCACAATTTGGCCTTTGGTTGCTTTTTGCAAATAGGGTGAGAAAGGATTTTTGCCTCATGAGCACTTGCACTGATTGTTTTTGCAAGAAGATGTCCTTGCCTTTCTATCAAAAACATCGGGCTGCCGACTCTTCTCCAACCTGGGATATCTAATCTGGGTATCGACCACATCTTGCTTGCAAAAGTAATCACATGATCCCCTTTGTAATTGCCACACCAATTGCTTTCTTTGTCACACCGATGTAAGCTTTGAAGGGCTTCTCTAGATCATGAGGTTTTAGCAGGATAGATTTGCAAATGGCATCAATGATTTTGTCAAAAGAATTTTGGCATTGCTCATCCCAATCTACTAGGATGTGTTTGCTTTCACTTTTTGAGAACTTCCCAACCTTTGTGAGGCTGGAGATTGGGCTTATGGTGTGGGAAAAATGAGGGACATACATTCTCAAGAAGTTTGGTCATCCCTATGAAGCTCTTAACCTGCTTTGAGGGTTTTGGAGGTGTCAATTTCCTTAGGGCTTCAACCTTATCGCCGATATTTGAATTCCTTTGTAGAGATACTACATGCCCAAGCAATTCCCCTTTTGATGATAAAAACACACTTTTTGGGGTTCAAACTCACTCCCCCCTTTCTACACAAGTCAAACAACATGGTTAGCATATCAAAATGTCTTTCAGGAGAAGTTCCCAAACAAAGATCATCCAAAAATACACTAAAAAATGTTAGTGGCATTTCTTTAAAAATTGCATCCATGGCTCTTTGGAATGTTGCATAAGCATTCATCAATCCAAATGGCATTCTTTTCATGGCAAATGTTCCCCAAGGTGTGATAAATGAAGTTTTTGGCTGATCACCTTCCTTGATGCTTATCGATTAAAACCCGAAAAGCCATCTAAGAATGAGTAAATTTCTTTACTGCTACACAAGATGCAACACTTCTTCCGTGAAATGGCAAAGGGTAACAATCTTTTGACAAGTAGCTTTGTTTAAATCTCTATAGTCTATGCAGATCCTAATGGCCTTGTTTTTTTTTTTTCAGTGAAGAATGCAAGATAGCCTTTCGTGGTTCACAATTTCAGTAATCACACCTGCATCTTTCATTTTGTATAATTCTTCCTTGATTAGACCTAATAGAGAAGCATTGATTCTTCTTAGCTTTTTGTATGACGGGTTTCATACCTCCCTTTATTTTAATTTCAAATTCACAAATGTTTTTGTCAATTCCCACCAGCTCATCATAATCCCAAGCAAAGACATCCTTCCAATCATCAAAAAAATTTGGTAACCAAAGCATTATCCTCTTCTCTCAACAAATCTCCAACATATAACACCCTATCTAGACCCTTCTTATTGACCTTGACTTCCCTTACCCCTTGTCTTCACTTGCATTGATTACGAGGATGGGGTATAGTCATTGTGCATCTCTTCTCTCAAGTTCCTCCTCTTGAATTGCTCCCTCAGCCCAAATGCTCCAAGTAGCACACTCTCGCGACAACGAGTTCAGCTTTCACCATTACGCTCCCTTGGAACATGGCAGAGTTCCTGTGTATCAAAATCCTTCGGTTCCAAAGATGGCTTGACTTTTGAGCTGCAACATGTCCTCATTCTTGGCCTGATATTCTCCTCGATATTTGCCTCTGCAGACGAGCCGAGAGTCTCCAAAGATGATCACATTCCTAATGTTTAGATTTTTTGCCTCTTGAAGACCTGCAATTAATGCCTTATATTCTGCCATATTAGAAGTGACATTAGGATAAATTCTTCCTACTTTTAGCTAAAGAAACCTGTTTGAGGCGTCCTTGAGAATAGCAGCAGAAGATGCCACATTAAGCCTTTTGGAAACACCACCATCAAACCATAAATAAGCAAAATTGCTCAACCTGGTTGAAGCCAACTCCTTTGAGATTTTTATGCTAGACTCCAACTCTACTGTATCCAGTTCAAATTCTCCACATGGATGTGATATCAACATCTCTTCTTCAATGAAATTCATGCTTTCAAACTCTCCTAACTTATTATACAATGTTACCTTTTTCTTGCCATTTGAGATGGTACATTCTCCTTTGACCACACAGTGCCTAGCATCTACCTGTAGAAAGCCACCTTCTGCCCAAAAGTAAGTCATAAATATCTGATTTGTCCCCTATTCCTTCAAAAGCAACCACCACAAAGTTAGCTGCAACCATTATTCCTTCAACATCAATAGGCACATTGCTAACTATTCCCACTGGATTGATTTTAGAATTAGAGAAAGATTTCAAGATCATTGGAGCCTTCTTGTCTATTTCTAGACCACACAGCCTCATGACATGGTGTGGCATCACGTTCAAGGGTGATCCTCCATCTAGCGTAACTTTGGTTAATATTTTCCCTTCCATTTTAGCAACACAGTGAAAGCTCGGGATCATTATCTTCCCGGGTGAGCATGTGCTCATCAATGTGATTTGTCGGGGCAAACTCATCTTCCTTAGTAAGATTGAGCACCTTTCTTACGTCAGAAGAAGGGGCTATCTTGGAAGTGGTCGACAAATCTACACAGATTTTAGAATTCTTCAATAAATATTCAAAATCCTCACGGTCTTTTTTTCCTTCTTGACAAATTTTTGAGCGGGGAGGAGGAGGCCAAACCACCCGCTTGCTCAAGATCTTTATGTTTCAAAATCTCAACTTCTTGGGCTTTCTTTGGTTCTTTCTCTTTGGCATTATTCATCCTTCTGGTGTGGACAGCCATAATCTCCTCTTGCTCTTCAACTTCCTGCACAAACCTTATAGATGCACTTGGTTCACCAATTTTAGATTTTTCTTGTCTGGCAAAATATTCTTTGACACCAAGATCTATCCTCGTAATGTCCCTGACCTTACAAAAAATTCACACATGGGGCATTCTTTACCAAAATGACCTCTTTTTCCACACTTAGTGCATGGCCTATACCAGCAATAATCAGAAGAATGAGTATCTCTAAAGCAGTGCACACATGGGGGTAAGTTTTCTTTTCAAATTTTGAGTTCTTCAACTCTTGCAGTTGTTTAGTTACCTCAACCAATGCCTCAGATACCTTGGTGATCTCTGCTCTTACATCTGCTGCAGGAGCCTCATCATCCTCCACCTTAACCTTTTTTTTTCCTTTTGATAGCATAGACAGTACAGTGTGCCGATCCCATACACTCCCTGCTCATAATCTGAAAAAAGGATCACTTGGTGAGTGCATTTCATCCGGTAAGTATGATATCATATCAGCAATTTCAAGTAGCTTTGGTGAAAGCCTTGTGTATTGTATCAAATCCCTCCCCGCTTTTGAATCTTCAAAAGCTTTTCGCGGTATTCTTGGTACGCTGCTCAATCCCCCGATAAAAGAAGCCACTAGATGCAATGTATGGTTAGGAACATGATTGATTTGGCATTTGACAAGATAGTGATTGAATCTTTCGACATACTGCTGCAGACACTTTCACCATGTTTGATGCTAAAAGTTTGCAACTCAAATATTAAATCTTGAGGGTCCAAGACTCTTCCAAACCTTGCTAGAAACTTTTTACCAGTTCTTCCCAAGAATTGGTGCCTAAACCTATAACATATTCTAACCAAGCCCTTACCTCATCATTCTTGAAACATTTCTTAAACTCAGAAAACTTACAGCCTTTTTTGTGACCATATTCTTGATAGTATTCTTCAAAGGTCTTGAGGAAATTGTTGGCATTCATGCTCGGATCAAAAACGTGGACCGGAGTAGGCACATTTAACTCAAGTATTGATAAGGCATGCCTGTAGCTGTTTGTATGGTGACAGAGGGGTGTAAAGAGTAGCTTCCCTCGATTATCCCTGCGGTCTCAAGAGGCTCAGATGTCTCATTAACTCTTCTTGGTGCCATGAGTCCAGATTCCAGGAAGATGATCTCGGTAGAACCTCCAAAATGTTGAAGGTGTTCCTGGCAAAACCTTCAACCTCAGTGGTTTAGAACCTCCAGGTTGCTTAAGGCAACCACTCTGAGTGCAAAAATTCCAGAAAGAATCACAAAAGATCACTAGGAGTGTGTTTCCCTGAAGAGAAAAAAGTCTGCCTCACAAAATCTCTTGCAGAGTGTGATCTATGGGGCTATGGGTGTGGATATCACTCCTTGATGTTCTCAACACTTGTCACTAACAGACTGCAAAAGCTCAATGAGGTCAGAGTAGGCTAGGTGGGCGAGATTCAAATCATCGACCAGTCAATTTTTTGGTCAATATCCCTGACAGGGAGCTGATATTTGGAACTCGATATTGGTGATGAATTTTTTGGGACTATCAACTCTATCTTTCTCAGATTTGTCTGCACACCAGGGGCCAACTATTCTTTTTGACCAGAAAGGATCCAATTTTTTCTTTTGATAATTCTTAGCCTAAGACTGTAAGAAGAAAATGTTCTTGAAAGATAATGTTTTGTAAGGGTCAACTGCACGTGTATCTAATGCTGTCTACTTCCACATACTTTGTTTGACAGGATTGAAGTTCAAACAAATGGCTCTCCCATGCTCCACACTGTTGTGCAATACCTCATGTTCTAACAATGCCAACTTTCCATTGCAATGGGATTTGGCTTTTGCACTTTCTAAGGGTTTGTGATACGTGTAGACAAAAACACAAACTAACAATGTGCACGGGCACTAGATACTCACGCTATGACAATAAAGCTATGATAATTTTTGCTTTTTTTGAAAAGATCACAAAGCAACTCAAACAAACCGCCAGAAAGGTCGGATTTTCAATTGAATCAGCCACTCAGAAGATACAATATAACATCCCAAGCTCGGGGTCTTGGGCACAGGATCAAATAGGTGCACATAAAAAATCCGGAGAATTAAGTCAATAATCCGGATCAAAGGTAAACATAGGAGGTCAGGATCAAGCTCAAGGTTGTCAAGCCGGTCCTTCTTCAAAGCCAAAAAATCTTCTTTGCCTTCAAGCCCTCGAAACTCTTCTGTGCGAAAAATCCCCTTTTGTAGAATGTACTGTTCCGTTGAAATCTTCATCATTTCTTTCAAATCTTTGTCTTTTAGCCCAAGACTAAGCATTCATGGCATTAAACATAATGATTGGCAGGTTTAGGTCTTGAATTAATGGTTTGTTAGGTCGCCCGAGCGGATCTTGGCATTTTCCAGGTTTAGGTTTACGGCAGTTCGAAGAGAAATATCCCACGTGCCCAATTCAATTTAGCGCACAAAGTATATAAGGCCCAAAAATTGATTTCTTATGATTATTATGCAAAGTGTCCACGTGGGATTCGGTACCTCCACCGCCCCACACGCCCGGATGCTCCACGCGGCAGGGGGGATTGGCTTGGAAGAGAAATTAGGCTAAGGGGGGGGTAGATAGGAAAATTTTTGCACCCCTTACACCCTATGGCACGATTCCCTAGAACACATATACCATGCCTAAAATAAGGCCTTTTCTCAAAATTCTTTTTTTCTAGGGGAATCTTTTTTTGTGCCCTATAATATTCTGGGGTCTTTTTTCACCATAGAGCTCTTTGGAGTTTGGAAAAAATTTGGGGAGTGGATGAAGTGGCATTTGAAAAACATGGCATGGCTAGGTAGTATGACATGGCCAATGGGAATGATGACGTGTCAGCCCACTTGAATTTGAAAATTCTCTCTAGTCAAAATTTTTAGAATGATGTGGAGATGATGTGTGTGAATGATGAGGTGTCAAAAGTGATGTGGCAACAATGATATTTTGAAATGAATTTTGATTTGAATGAGAGTTTGAGATGAAAAGGATGAAATGGTGATGGGTGTGATGTGTGTAGTAAGGTGTAGGGGGACTTGGCACATCTAGTGCTCATTAGGAAGCCAAAAATTTTGTGGAGCATCTTTGAAGCATCTTTGAGGCATATTTGAATTTTTAGCATTTCCCTTAGGGATTTTGCAAGCCTCTCTACATTTTGCTCAAGTTGCATGGAATGTTGACTTCATAAGCAAAGATATGACTAAGTCAAGTCTCTCTTGAACTAGTGGATGATGAAGCAAGTGGGTGTTTTATGAAGGTGTATTTTGACTAGAAAGAACTTTCAAGGTCAAGTTTGACTTTGGGAGGTGTATGAGGAAGGAGTCAAGGTTCAATGCTATTTGGGATGGTGGAGTGGATGAGGATGGAAATCAAAAAAATGCCAAAGATGCCAAGCTCATAAATGATCACATACCATGGAATGCCCTTCAAGGGGTCTTCTTTCTCTTCTTCTCTACACTTCCTATGCTTGTTTGACCTTTTGCATCTCTTGAGTGACTTGAGTCAATTGTCCTTCCTTTGCTCTTCAAACTTGAGTGTATGCTAGTGAAGCATTCTCCTAATATCTTGCAAATTGAACCAAACTGACAGGATTAGTGCTAATATATGCTTGGCTCTTACATGCTGCCATAGCATGGCAGCAGTCTTGGAAGCTTCTGTAGCCTAGATAAACCTTATTGAAGTACTTGGTTCAGCAAATCTCACAGAGGGCTTAGGTTCTGACCTCTTTTCTTGTTCCTGCTTGGCAAAGTATTCTTTAACAGCACACTTAACATCAATATGACCAACTTCTTTGCAGAAAGAACAAACAGGACATTCTTTTCCAAAGTGGCCTTTTCTATTGCATTTAGGACACACTTGCCAATAGCAGATTTCTGATGGATGAGTATTCATATTGTAATGAACACATTCAGGGTAAGTTTTACCTGTTCTTGTAGTTTTGAGCTCAACTAGTTGTTTGGTTAATTCTGCTAAAGCCTCGGTAACCTTAGATAGGTCTGATTTAACCTCTGCAACTTGAGAACTAGCTTCCTCCTCTTTAGATTTCTTCTTTTCTTTCTGTATGGCATAAACTGGAATGGAAGGGTGATGATCATAATGTGCATCAGTAGCATCAGGATAAAAAGGATCATGGCCATGGTGAGAGATATGGTGCTTATCAGGCAAAGTAGAGAGCATTTGAGTCAGATCGAGTAGTTTTGGCAAAAACTTTGTATATGGAATCGAATCCTTCCGCAGACTTGGATCTTGAGCAATTTCCTTTGGATATCCGGTCTCCTTTCCGCACCATTGATGAAAGCAAGAACTCAAAAAAAGTGTGGGAATTGTGACTGTGCTCTTTTGACACTGTTCATAAATGTGCTAAATCTTTCTTTTGTACCGATTCACACTCTCCCTTGCATGTATAGAAAAACTTTGCAACTCATTAACCAAATCTTTGGGAGCAGCTAACTTACCAAATCTATCCAGAAACTTCTTGACAAGTTCATCCCATGAAGTGGTGCCCATTAACTTTTCATAAGTTAACCAAGCACCAGCTTTACTTTCTTCTTTGAAACATTTTTCGAACTCTGAGAGCTTGCATCCCTTCTTGAAGCCATAATCCCTGTAATAATCCTCAAATATTCTCAAGAAGTTGTTAGCACTCATACTGGAATCAAAAGTAGGCAAAGGAACAGGGACATTCAACTCAAATTGGTATGGCATGTTTTGAAGCAGGCTAGTTGAAAAACTTGAATTCAATGGCCTTTCTCTGCAATGATCTGATGCATCAATATCTTCTAATGGCTCTTGTTCTGCTGGAAATTTTTGTCATGAGTTCTGAGATCCAGGAATATCTCGGTAGAACCTCCAAAATGTTGACCCTAAACCTGGCTTAAAGGCCAACCACAAGGAACCAATTCGAGTTTTCACTCAAATTGGGGTTATAACCTCCAGATCACTTAAGGTGATCAGTCTATGCAAGATAATTCCAAAGACAAGTTCAAAAAGTTTGAGTTCTATACCTTTCCCATTTCCAGAAAATGGCACCTTTGCCAAAACAGTTGTGGTGTTGAGATGCAGATCGATTTTTTAAGTCAGGCACTGTAGACTTGGTCAAAAAAGTTGTAGGTAAACCAATAGTAAAGCCTCTGACCAAGTCAGAAACTTAATTTGTGAGTTATTCGAGCTCAAAGTGTGGTCAAAATTTGGTCAATAGAGGTCAAATGTGGAAAACAGTGATCAGAAATTGAGATTTTGAGTTGCCAATCATCTTTTTGAGAATTTCCAAAGCAAATAGGTTGCAATGGTACTAAGGAAGAGAGGCAAGCGGTCGAATCCTCATTTGGATGTGTAAAGGTATTTTTTGTGACTAGATTTGGCAAGATACAGTCAAAGCTGTTCAAACCCGAGAGCAATTTTTTTGAATTTGAGCTATACGTGGTATTTTTGGATGATTTCAACTCCCTTGGCTCCCTAAGAATAGCTGGCAAGTGGGCCAAAAGAATTGGAAAACACACGAAAATTTTCTGTAGGATATTTTGTAGCAAGAATTGTAGAAGAAAATATCAAAAATGGATTTGACAACTTGGCAATCAATTTGAATTGATATGGAGGTAAATATATCATGATAACAGAATATAAAGATGCTTCATAGCTTTAATCACAGGAAAATAATCATCTCAAGTCAATAAATAATTTTTGAAAGTAATGTCAACTAGATCTTGTAAATCCAGTTGAGGAGAGCTCAGGAACTTCAAGGATCGTTCAGACCTTGCTCAGCAATGATCAATGTAGGATCTGAGTACTTCTGGGCGTTCGAAAAATGTCGAGGTTGTGTTTCCCCTGTATATAGTTTCGAATCTCGGTTTCAGTGATTTTAGGTAGTAATTTTAGGCTTATTGTAGCAAGAATTGTAGAAGAAAATATCAGAAATGGATTTGACAACTTGGCAATCAATTTGAATTGATATGGAGGTAAATATATCATGATAACAGAATATAAAGATGCTTCATAGCTTTAATCACAGGAAAATAATCATCTCAAGTCAATAAATAATTTTTGAAAGTAATGTCAACTAGATCTTGTAAATCCAGTTGAGGAGAGCTCATGAACTTCAAGGATCGTTCAGACCTTGCTCAGCAATGATCAATGTAGGATCTGAGTGCTTCTGGGCCTTCGAAAAATGTCGAGGTTGTGTTTCCCCTGTATATAGTTTCGAATCTCGGTTTCAGTGATTTTAGGTAGTAATTTTAGGCTTATTCTATTGCTTAAGTTCCGGAATCCAAGAATAGGGTAGTCTCAGAGAGAATGGAGCGCGGGAAGGCATGATTCGAGCTGGATTTCCAGTTCTAGGGTTCTTCAGCTGTATTTTTTTGAATAATTTGCGCGATACGGTTTCGTATTTTTCTAGGAATATACCCTCAGATATGTCAGATTCGGCCATTTTTGAAAGCTTGGCCAATGGTTCAAAGGCTTGTACCCATAAAATACTTAAAGAAAATTGTAGCCCAATGACCATAGGAATTATTGCCCACACGTGCAAGAGATAGGGAATCTTTGAAGCATTTTTTAGCAAGGTTGGGAATATACCACTGAAGATATGATGGAATAAGAATGAAGGTAAAAGAAATTATGAGGGACCATTGGGGTGGCAAGGAAAAATAAGGAAAAAGAAATGATATTTTTTGAGGAAAAGGCTTAAGTTGGTTTTGAAATAGGCAAGATAATGGCACATTGAAGAAATCAATAGGGAATTTGAGGGAGATGGCAATTAGGGTAAAGCAATAATGGAAGGGATATGAAAACAATGTTGAGCCAAAAAGACTAAAATGAGAGTAGTGGGGTGGAGCAAAGGGAAAGATTAGAAACTATACACCATGGGGTCTTCCAAACTCATAACTTCCAATCTTCAAACTATGTCTTCCAAACTTCATAACCCCATTCTTCTAGAGCATATTATTTAACTAAGCATTTGGATTCCAAACAGAAAGTACCTCTTGTGAACTTTTGGCTTGAGTACTTGTTGACCTAGAAAGTTAGCATCTTTTGACCTCCATACAAATGTTGACTACCAAGCTCTTCCAATCTTTTGACCTAGTCTTCTAAATGACTTAACCTGACTTGATGGCATAGAACACAATTAGCATGTCGCCCTTTGGGGGCAAAAAGAATCTCTAAAAACAAGAGGGCCAAGAATATCCAGACCTAAGAATCTTCTTTGTTGTGATATCCCCAGCAAAATGTCCTCCACAGATACCTTTATGTATTTCTCTGATAATTAGGGCAGACTCATCTTCATCTACACACCTCAACAAGATCCTCGGTTGACTTTGCACAAGACATTATCTATCAACTTGAATTGTCTGCATTTGTCTTTGAGTCTCCTTTTCTGACTTGGTGTGAGGCTTGGAGAGATGATCCCATATTGTAAAAAGTTTCTAATAGGTTGCTGCCATCCCCCTTTGACTTGGTCTCCTTGAATTACTTCTAAATGTGCCACTGCAAGTGAGGTGTCAGCAATGTCCAATTCATCTTCATGGTCAAAAAATATGTAAGGCAAGTAGAGGCTAGGATTTCGTACTAAATGCAACTCCTTTACAGAAATATCATAGCTTTGCAACTTACAAGCCCATCTCTGGATCTTTGGCTTGTTGGTTGCCTTACCAAATAGCAAATCCATTGGGTTTTGCTTCATATAAACTTGGACTTGACTTTTCAAAAGCAAATGTCCTTGTCTATTAATAAGAAACATGAGTGCAGCAGCACTCTTTTCCATTGTTTGCTTGCAAATACTATAGTATATTTATCCTGCAAAATGGCTAAACCTATGGCCTTTTTAGTAACAGTGATATAAACTTCAAATGGCATGTTCAAATCTGGTTTCTTCAAAAGTGTGGCTTCACATATGGATAAAATGAGGAAGTCAAAAGCCTCTTGGCATTCTGAAGTCCATGTGATAGGTATATGCTTGCTTTCAGACTTAGAAAACTTGCCTACCCTTGTCAACTTAGAAATGGGACTCAAAATATGAGCAAAATTTGGAATATACATTCTAAGAAAACTTGTCATACCAATAAAACTCTTAACCTGCTTTAGATTCTTGGGAGGTGCTAGTTTTTTGAGGGCTTCAACCTTGTCTTGATCAACTTGAATATCTTGGTTGGATACTTCATGTCCTAAGAGCTGTCCTTTTGATGCGATGTTTTTTTTTTGGATTTAGATTAACTCCAGAACTCCTGCATAAAGAACAAATCTTTGCAAGTAATTCCACATGGTTAGTGGGATGAGAGCCTAAACAAAGATCATCCAGATACGATTTGAAAATAACATCCATTGCTCTTTGGAAGGTAGCTGGGGCATTCATTAAACCAAATGGCATTCTTTTCATAGCATATGTGCCCCAGGAGATGATAAATGAAGTCTTTGGCTGATCCTCCTCTTTGATGCTGATCTGATTAAATCCTGAGAAACCATCTAGAAATGAATACATGTCTTTTCCTACAACAGCATACAGAATTTCTTCTAAAAAAGGCAAAGGATAACAATCTTTTATGGTAGCTTTGTTTAGGTCTCGATAATCTATGCAGATTCTCAAAGCACCACTCTTCTTTTCCACTGGAACAATGCATGACACCCATTCAGGGTTAATAATTTCCACAATAACACCTGCATCCAACATCTTATGCAATTCATCTTTAATTAGATCTAAAAGTGAAGCATTGATCCTCAACCTTTGAAAAATAGGTTTACACCCTTCTTTGATTTTGATCTCAAATTGACATACCTCTTATGAGCTCAGAGTAATCCCAAGCAAACAGATCACTTCGGTCTTCAAAGAATTTGGTGATTTCTTCCTTATTTTGTGTGTCAAAGAGGTCTCCCACAAACAGAGTTCTTTGCTGGCTATGTTTGTTGATAATAACTTCGTTAGTTGCTTCCTCTTGTGATGCATTTATGACTAATATGGGGCAGAACTCCTTAGCCTCATCTTCATCAAGATCTTCTTCTGGTATAGCTCCTTCAGATAGATATGACATTAAAGTGTATCTGCACAAAGCATCAGCTTCCCAATTCTGCTCCCTTGGGACATGAGTAATTTTCCAAGAAGTGAAGTGAACAAGTATTCCCATTACCTGATTTCTTAGAGACTCCATATCAGCATTTTTGGCCTGATATTCACCACTAACCTGTCTGCAAACCAATTGAGAATCTCCATAAACGTGTATGACTAAAATGTCCATAGCCTTAGCTTCTTGGGGACCTGCAATCAAAGCTTTATACTCTGCTACATTGGAAGTTATTTGGGGAAAAATTCTTCCTACTTTGGCCAGAAGTTTGTTGGAAGTATCTTTTAATATAGCTGCAGATGATGCTACATTCAGTTTCTTCGAAATCCCTCCATCAAACCATAAACATCCCCCGCTACCATTTTCAAAAGGTAGTGCACATTCCCCACCAAGGGAATCAAATCACACTTCCTTGATCTCGGGGTTGCTAAACTATAAGATCCCAAAGGCTCCTCTATTAGCAACTCTTTAATGAAATGTACTTCTTCCTTGGAGCCATAGGAACCATCTTGGTTGTAGATTGTAGCCAACTGGGAACCATTTGAAATGGTTGTTGACCCTAAACCCGGCTTAAAGGTCAACCATAAGGAACCAACTTGAGTTTTCACTCAAATTGGGTTAGAACCTCCAGATCACTTAAGGTGATCAGTCTATGCAAGATAATTTCAAAGACAAGTTCCAAAACTTGAAGTTTTATACCTTTCCCATTTCCAAAATTTGACACCTTTGCCAAAACAGTTGTGGTATTGATATGCGATCTATTTTTGAGTCAATCACTGTAGACTTAGTCAAAAAGTTGTAAGTAAAGCCTCACCAAGTCGAAACTTAGTTTGTGAGTTATTCGAGCTCAAAGTGCAAATCAAAATTTGGTCAATAGAAGTCAAATCTGAAAACAAAGGATCGAGATTGGGATTTTAGAGTTGCCAAACGAGTTTTTGAGAATTTCAAAAGCAAATATGTCAGAATGATGATGAGGAGTGTAGGCAAGTGGTCAGATTTCCATTTGGGTAGGCGTAATATTTTTGTGGCTGGATTTGGCAAAATACAGTCAAGAACAGTCAAAACAGAATGCAAAAATTTCTAACTCGAGTTGTGAGTGGAATTTTTTGGATTTTTCAAAACATATGGGCTCCAGATGTCTCAAGGATTGATGGCAAGTGGGCCAAAAGCAATCAAAAGTACATGGGAATTTTCTGTAGGGTTTTGAACAGACAGAAATTGTAAAGAATCATAACAGAGATAATTTTCTTCAAGTAGGCATCAAATTTCATTGATATGGAGGTAATGTTGGGTAATAATGCTTCAGTACTTCAAAATCAACTTCAGGTCAATAAATAATTTCAATAGGCAATTTCCAACCAAATCTCTTGGGACTTGATCGGGGAGTACTCAGAATCTTCCAAAATCGTTCTTGTCATGCTCAGCAATGATCTTGTACGCTTCTGGGCCTTCAAAAATTTCTCGAATCTAATTTCCCATATATATTTTCAGATTTAGTGCTTCCGGCATATTAGGGCTTGATTTGTGGTTCATTAAGTTTAGGGGCAGCGGGAATCCAGTAATAGCAGGGTTAGGAAGGCAGTAGAATCAATTCCGGCACGATTTCAGCAGTTCCTGAGATTTAGGGTTCATAGCCGTATAATTCGTGAAACTCCCGCGATACGGTTCGCGTATTTCCTTTGTATATGCTGGGAATATTCCTGTATTTTGGGTTTTTTTCGAAGTTCCTCCATGGTTCAATACTCAAGGCTCATATTTTCTTGAAGTTTTTGCAAGCCTAGGCCATGGTATCAAGCACTTGTATCCAAATTTTAAGCTCTGGGGCCATGAAACTGATTTGAAGGAGTAGGGAACCAGTAAGGGTGTAACCATAAGGTAAGAGGCAAAAAGGTTTGCCATGGGGGCAACAAAGGTCCATGTGGATGGTGGAGATAGAAAATAATAAGATATGGATATAAAAAACAAGGTCCATGATTAAGCAAAGTGTGGGGTAAATGCTTATGGCAAAGAAGAAGCAAATTTGGAAGGCAATGGTGTAAAAGTGGACATATAAGAGAGATGTCATGGGAAAATTAGCAAATAATGGTAACAAAATAGGTCAGGAATGTAAGAAAGGAAAAATGGCTGGCAAAAAAGCAAGGTGACAAGGATGGAACCATATAAGGGAATCTTCCAAACTTCAACTTCCAAACTTCAAGCAATGTCTTCCAAACTTCATAACCCAGAATCTTCTAGAGCATATCCTTGACTAAGCATTTTGACCTCAAATAAAGTACCTCATGTGAGTTTTGAGCCTTGAGCACTTGTTGACTTGAAAAATGAATACCCTTTGACCTCCACATCAATGTTGAATACCAATAGTCTTCCAATCTTTGACCTACTTCTTTAAGATAAATTGACCTAGTATGAATGCATAGACCACAATTAGCATGTTGCCCTTTGGGGGCAACATCTCGCCAAAACAAGAAAAAGGCTGGTCCCCTCAGCCATGTGATGTCAAAAATAAATAACTAGAGGGGTCTTCAACTTTGTGACAAGGTGTCCAAGTGGAGATATGAGAGTGTGAAGTGCAAGTGTGGGTGAAGTGAGTATGAATGTGGTGAGGGAATAATATGGATAAAAAGGTAGAAGTGAATGTGAGTATGACAAAAGGGTGGTGGAATGATTGTGAATGGAATGAGGTGAGTGAAAGAAAGTGAGTGTGGATATGGTGAGGTGGTGATGAACTGGAGATGAAGTGAGTGTGCAAGTGCTTGAGGCCTCGCCAAAACAAGAAAATGTATGCTCCTTTCTTGATCTTCAAAGGTTGCAGCTCTGCTATGGTGGTAAAGATGAATTGCAGAGTGCTTGGGAATGAAAACAAGAATGAGAGGTTTTAAATGGTAGGTAGGACTAAATGTGACAGATGAGAAAGATGGAACAAGAGTGCACCTGTCATGGAAACACACAAACCAATTAGTCTCAATTACTTGCAACTCTACTATGATGGTGAAGGTGACTTTGCAGAGTGCTGGTAGAGGTATGAAAGAAGAATAAGGGGCTGAATGGATGGTAGGAATATTTAAAACAGATGAGTAAATGGAAGAAGGGTGCTCCTGCATATGACACTTGGTAATTAGTAGCATCAGTCCTGTTCTTGAAATCATGTATACTTTTGTCTGGTCAGGTCATCCTAAAAAACATGAAACCAATCATATTAGAGTAATGTGCTCAAAATCAAACTGATCTAGCCTGCTGGAATAAAGATGCTTAAAAGTCAAACTGATCTAACTACTTTAAATCTGCTATAACCTTCTTAAGCTTTTAATGTAAAAAGAGGGACAAGCAAGTATGCTGGTCCCAATACCTTTTCAGGTGCAGGATGTTGATAGGATTTGGCAGTGGCATCCCTGAAGCAACTTCTTGTAACCAATAAGAATTTGTACCTGCAGGATCCAGCACTACAAAGGGTCCTTCCCAAATGTTATCAAATTTGCCAGCTGAGTCCTCCTTTGACTTATTCCATTTGAGAACAAGCTCTCCTTTTTTAAAGGTGCCTTGTATTTTGTGGGCAGCTTTGAATGCAGCCAGATCTTTAGCCTTTTTCAGCAAGTTTGTGTTCTCAGCTTCCATTCTGTACTCATCCAAATGTAACAGGGCATCCAGTCTCTCCTGTAAGGCATGTTCAAAAGGTAAGCATAATTTATGAGCTAATCTTAAGGAAGGTAGCTCAAGTTCTACTGGTAGAACTGCTTCTATGCCATAAACCAAATTGAAAGGTGTATGGTTTGTAGCTGTTTTGATGGTGACTCTGTAAGCCCAAAGTGCATCCACTATTTTGATATGCCAATCCCTTTTGTTGACCTCAACTGTCTTCTGCAAAATGTTTTTCAACACTTTGTTAGTAGCCTCAGCTTGTCCATTACCCTGAGGATAGTATGAGGAGCTCTTGGTATGTTTGACCTTCAAAATACTCAACAAATTAGTAATGACTTCATTAACAAAGGGAGTACCTCTATCAGAATGTATCTGGAAAGGAATGCCAAATCTAGAGCAAACAAATTCATGTAAGAATCTTGCAGTAGTGAGGGCATTGGCTTGCCTCAAAGGTATGGCCTCTGCCCATTTAGTAAAATAGTCTGTAGCCACAATAATATGCTGATGTTGACCTGCAGAAGAAGGATTAATAGGACCAATATAATCTAACCCCCAAATTTGAAAAGGTCCTGGGGATATGATAGGATTCAGGGCAGCTGGTAATAAAATCCTTTTGCTAAAAATCTGACACTTATGGCAAGTCTTTATGATCTCATAGCAATCTTTAAAAACAGTAGGCCAATAATACCCAGACCTAAGGATCTTTTTGGCAGTGGTATCCCCAGCAAAATGTCCCCCACAGATACCCTTATGCATTTCCTTAATAATTAAAGCAGATTCATCTTCACTTACACATCTCAGCAAAATCCCATCTCTATTAATTTTGCACATAACATTATCTATCAGTTTGAATTGCCTGCACTTGTCCTTGAGTCTCCTTCTTTGATTTGAAGTAGGATTTGGGGAGATGATCCCATGTTGTAAAAAATCTCTAATGGGTTGCTGCCATCCTCCTTTGACTTGATCTTCCTGAGTTTCCTCTAAATGTGTTACTGCAAGTGAGGTGTCAGTAATATTCAATTCATCTTCATGATCAAAAAATATATAAGGCAAGTAGAGGCTAGGATTTCGTGTCAAGTGCAACTCTTTTACAGAAATATCATAACTTTGCAACTTACAAGCCCACCTCTGAATTTTTGGTTTATTAGTTGCTTTACCAAATAGCAATCCCATTGGATTTTGCTTCATATGAACTTGAACTTGGCTTTTCAGAAGTAGGTGCCCTTGCCTATTGATGAGGAACATGAGAGCAGCAGCACTTTTTTCCATTCTGGTATATCTTTCTTCAAGGGCAGACCATTGTTTACTTGCAAAAACTATGGTGTGCTTATCCTGCAAAATGGCTAAACCTATAGCCTTCTTAGTAACAGTGATATAAACCTCAAATGGCAGGCTCAAATCTGGTTTTTTTTAAAGAGTAGCTTCACATATGGATAAAATAAGAAAGTCAAAAGCTTCTTGGCATTCGGAGTCCATGTGATAGGTATGTGTTTGTTTTTTCAGATTTAGAAAAACTTCCCTATCCCTGGTCAACCTAGAGATGGGACTTAAGATATGAGCAAAATTTGGAATATACATCCTAAGGAAACTTGTCATACCAATAAAACTCTTGACCCGCTTGATTCTTGGGAGGTACTAATTTTTTTGAGAGCTTCAATTTTATCTTGAGCAACTTGAATACTTTGGCTGGATACTTCATGTCCCAAGAGTTGTCCTTTGGATGCAAAAAAGATGCATTTTTTGGATTTAGATTGACTCTGAAGTCCTCGCATAAAGAGCAGATTTTTGCAAGCAATTCCACATGGTTATTAGAATGAGAACCCAAACAAAGGTCATCTAGATACACTCTAAATTCTTCAGCAGCCATGGTTTTAAAAATGACATACATTGCTCTTTGGAAAGTAGCTGGGGCATTCATTAGGCCAAATGGCATTCTTTTCATAGCATAAGTACCCCAGGGAGTGATAAATGAAGTCTTTGGCTGGTCTTCCTCTTTGATGCTAATCTGGTTGAACCCTGAAAAACCATCCAAAAATGAGTACATGTCTTTCCCTGCAACAGCATATAGAATTTCTTCCAAAAAGGGCAAAGGATAGCAATCTTTTATGGTGGCTTTGTGTTGCCCTGCTATGGCAACATGGCAAGTGCCATCAAATCTCATTTATGTTGCAGGAAAAAAGAGGATACTGTGTTGAAGAACCAAGTGAAGACATTAAATTGGAATCAAGATCACACATTGAGAGGACCTGAGCATCTGGAAGTTTGGAAGACCCCTATGAAGTTTGCAAGCTATTAAAGTGGTATCTTTCTCCCTCATATTGTCATTTCTATTCTCCCACCTCACACTCCACATTTCCAACATTCCATTACCCCATACTATCATACATCTCACATCTAGCCCTTTTGTTCCATAGTTGACCTACCACTACCTAAGGCACACTTTCAAAGTTGTTACACCAAAAGGATTGCCTAGGCATCAAGTTCTACATCATCTTTTTCATCATATCACACACTCCACACCATGTGGCTATATATAAAAAAGAAAAAAGAGGCATTTGAAAAAGCTAAACACGAGTTTGCCTAGTCACCACCTCCAAGTGACATGTCATGATGACTAGATACATATGTCATCACTTACAAAGCCACATTGGTCCACTCACCATTTGCCACTTCCATATGTCATTCACCAAGTTGCCACCTAAGCAACAGGTGTCCACATCACCACATCACTCCATACCATTACATCACTCATTCCACATCATCACATCACCTTGCATCATCAAATGATGACTAGGCAAATGTTGACCAAAGCCAAAAAGTTGGTCAACCATAAGATTGAAATGTTTGATAAATGTGCCTATTAGCCTTGTTCTCCCTCCTTGCCACCTCACCAAATCCCATGTCTAATGCCTACTCACCCCATTCATTTTTTCTACAAAAATCAAAAGTATTACATTTGAGAGTTTGATGATACCACCTGATAGCCCTCATGGAATCATGCCACCTGGCACAAAAAATTTTGAAAAAAGAGTGCATATTGACCTTCTAAATGGCTTCCTTGGGAAACGTGCCTCATTAAAAAAATGGCAAAACCTACCTACATCTACCCCCATCTATCTACCCTCTCTTCCTCCGCCAAGTGGCGTCCCCCGGCATGCCAAGTCAAACACGAAGCCGAAGCTTGGCGTGGGAGGAGACCACGTAATCAAGAGAAATCAAAATAGTTCTCTATTTATACCTTAGCTTTCTTTTTGATTTCTGCCTGTGGGATATATCGGACTAAACCCTGAAATTTGAATTTGCCAAGAAATCTCCATTCTGTTGAGCCAAACGAAGTAATCATTGCCTCTCGACCGGGTCGATTTTGTCCTACTCCACCTAAAGAACGGTTGAATTAAACCAAAACCGTAGCCTTGATTTAAGTAAATTGCCAAGATCCAAAATTTAAAACGAAGTTTTTTTAAAAAGGGATTCATTCAACAGAGAAATTCGTGGGCTTTTGCGCGATTCAAAGACGAAGTACCTGAAGTGTGAAGTCGGAATTGATGCTGAGAGTTCCTCCTGCCTTAAGAGATCTGTCCTGAGGCATATTATGATTGATTTGTATCCGAAAAATTCAAGATTTGTGTGTTTTTGGAGATGTCCTGTTGATTGATCACCTTGATCTTTAACATGATGTCAAATGTGATGATTTTGATTCCGTTTAATGAAAATCTGACCTTGGAAAATATCATTTGATGCATTTGTATTTGAATTAATTCAAGAAATAGGAAGCTTAGCCATACTTACGCATCTAGTCGCATACGAGCTCTAGCTGCATTGTTACAATCGTTTAGAAAGGGAAAAACCAAAAAGAAGAGGAAGAAAGATCAACTCATCGATGTTTTAAGAGTCTCGTCATACTCTTCATGCTCATTAGATACTCGAGGGCATATTTCTCAAATTATCGACCTGACTTATTAGCCCTGAGAATAGCATGCTCTTATTGTGCAGGCCTCGTGTTCACTGTCTAAATTTAGTTGGATTGAAAATTCATTACCATTCTCATTTGGCAAATTTGAGTGCACTGTCCAGTCCATTGACCAACTTCTGACTGAGTCAAGAATCATTATTTCTCACCAACCATGAAGATTCTTTGCATAGACTTTTACCAATACTTTCTTCAGACATCATGGTAGCATGCTATGCTTATTTGGGTTCAAAATGTTGTATGCATTGATTTCTGTGCCTGTTAGAATAAGACTAGCTTTTTTGTCTTTTGGGAAACCAGTGAAATCTTGTTTTCTGGAAGTTTGAAAAGCAGATACTTCAGCACAGAGTGATCACCTCAAGTGATCTGGAGGTCCTAGACCAAGATTAGTGCTTCTTTGAACTGAGGTTGGTGGCTTAGCCAGGTTTGCCATCAACATTTTGGAGGTCCTACCGAGATTTCCACCTGGTTTTCAAAGAACTCATGGCTCCTAGAAGAAATGAACAGCAAGAAGCTCCAGAACCATTGGAACCACAAGGAGCACCTGTTGCAGCTGTGGTGCAGCCAAATTGTGCAATCCCACAGTATTTTGAGCTAAGTTTGCCCATTACTCCACCCATATTTGAACCAACTATGAATGCTAATCATTTTCTGAAGGTATTTGATGAATATTATAGAGATTATGGTTGTAAGAAGGGCTGTAGGTTTTCTGAGTTTAAGAGATGCATGAAATCTGATGAGGCATATGCTTGGTGTGAGCATGTGACCTCAGTTATGGGTACTGATACATATGAGAGTCTTGTGCAGCAATTTTTGGCTAGGTTTGGCAAACTATCTGCCCCTCAAGAGCTAGCAAATGAGCTACAGACTTTTTGCATAAGAGCAGGTGAAAGTATCAATCACTATGTGGAAAGGTTTAGTGCCTACCTGAGAAAGTGCCAAAAGAGTCAGGTACCCACTCCTACACTCTATTTTGTGGCTGCTTTCATTAAGGGACTGTCACCAAGGCCTAAGGTGCACAGAAAGATGCTAAAAATTCAAAATCAGGAAGGTTTTGATACCATACACAAGGCTTTTGAAAAGGCAACCAAAATCTCTAATGATATGTCTTTTTTACCTGATAACCATGTAAACCATTGTGCTGACCCTTTTTACCCAGATTGTGAACAAGAGTATGAGCATGTGCCCGTGTATGCAAAGCAAGTGTAAAGAAAGAAGAAAATCCAAAGATGAAGAGGCTGCACCTAAAATCAATGAATCCAAGAGTGAGATGACCAAGATGTTCCAAAACCATTGCGCACTGACCAAACAACTCTTGGAGTTAAAGAACAAAAAAAAACTTATCCACCTTGTGCACATTGTTTCAAAGATACTCATCCTTCCGATATTTGCTATTACAGGGCATGCTTAAAATGTGGAAAGAAAGGTCATTTTGGAAAAATTTGCCCTGTGTGCAACTTCTGCAAGGAAATAGGTCATCTCGAAGACAAGTGCTTTGTCAAAGAATACTTTGACAAGCAGGACAAAGGCAAGAAATTGGAAGGAACATCTGCCATTAGGTTTGTGGAGGAATATGAGGAGCAGGAAGAAATCATGGTGGTGCAAACAAGAAAAATGTTGGAAAATGGAACACCTGCAGATAAAGGTATGAGCAAGAACATTCCTGTCAACAAAGAAGTTCAGGTAATAGCTCCACCTCCTTTTGAGAAGTTCAATAAAAAGGATAAAGAGTTAGATGAGCTGGACATGATCCTAAAAAGTTCTAAAGTGAGCATAGATCTCCTCACGCTTCTCTAATTGCCTATAGGGAGAAAATATTAAAGTGTAATGATGTTGAACAAATTTCATTTACTGACGTGCATGAGACAGAGAAAGTTGTGTTAACTCAAGAAGAAAAAGATCCAGGTGCCTTTACATGCTCAGCTAGTTTAGGTAACTTACATTTGTCTAGGGTCTTGCTAGATGGAGGCTCTCCATTAAATGTCATGCCTCAGCATGTAATGAAGAAATGTGGTCTTACTGTCACTCAACCATCACCTGTCATATTGAGATCATTCTCCAATGCTAAAATAAAACCTATAGGACTAGTGACAAGGGTGCCAATAGAAATAGAAGGTATAATTGTTGAAGCAAGTTTCATAGTGGTGGCTTTTGAAGATAACTGTGATGTGACTGACATATATGACTTGTTGCTGGGAAGGAGGTGGTTGTCTACTGTAGATGCTAGACCTGTCTGGTCCAAAGGGCAGTGTACCATTTCAAATGGAGCAAGAACTGTAACTCTATACAACAAAACAGGTGATGCTAATCTGTACAACTTTATAGAACAAGACATGTTGATTGAAGATGAGCCAGGTGTGTTAAAAATGCCTATTTCTGTATACAAACCAATAGAAATCATACCGACCTGTTTAGGTGACCTTGACATGGAAGCAAAACTCAACAAAGGTGTGTTGTGGTTTGATGGTGGAATTTCAATCAAATTGAATATAGCATCTTCTGCAGTTTATAATAAGAAACCCCCGCCAATAAACTCTTATCCAAAGTTGGCAGAATACATGAAGGAATCACTTCAAATATGGCTGAATATAAGGCACTTATAGCTGGCTTAGAAGAGTCTTTGGCTTTGGGTTTGACTAATGTATCTATCTTTGGTGACTCTCAACTGATATGCAGACAGGTAACTGGAGAGTATCAAACCAAAAACCAAGACATGTCAGAACTCAAGGAAAGGGTATTGCAATTGCTAAGCAAGTTCAAGGCTTGGGAAATCAAACATATACCTAGGGAAGAGAATTGTGAGGCAGATGCACTTTGCGTAACTGCGTCCTTTGACTATTTGGCTGAGGGAGCTATAAATGAAGATGAATTGAACAAGGAAGATGCAACACAACTATATCCTATTCTGGTGATAGATGCACAACAAGAGAAAGAGGTAAAAGAGTTAACTATCAACAAAAATGGACAGGTAAGAACACTTTTCCTTGGGGATCTATTTGTTAGCAAAGATGAGGCCTCTTTAAAAATTTTCTTTGAGAGCTGGAAGGATGTATTTGCCCGGGATTATACTGTAATTAGTGGGAGTGAGGACCTGATATCCGTGAGTTTGAAATAAAGATAAAAGAAGATGCTAAACCTCAGAATGCAAAAACTCAGAAGAATAAATGCATCACCGCTACCCCGATCAGAGAGGAATTATTAAAGATGAAAGAAGCTGAGGTTATTAAAGAGATAACAAACCCTGACTGGCTGTCTTGCATTGTTCCAGTAGAAAAGAAAAATAAGAGCATTAGGATTTGTATAGATTACAGGGATCTAAACAAGGCCACTATTAAAGATTGTTATCCATTACCATTTCTTGAAGAAGTGTTACATGCAACCGCAGCAAGGAAATATATTCTTTTTTTAGATGGATTTTCGTGTTTCAATCAAATCAAGATAAAAGAGGCAGATCAAGCCAAGACCTCTTTCATAACCCCTTGGGGTACTTTTGCCATGATGAAAATGCCTTTTGGCTTGATGAATGCATCTGCTACCTTTCAAAGAGCAATGGATAAAATATTTCAAAGCATGCCAATATCAAACTTTAGAGTTTTCTTGGATGATTTGTGCCTAGGATCTTCTCTAACTAAGCATATGGAATTGCTGACAATGACAATGGAATTGTGCAGGAAGGGTGGAGTGTGTTTGAATCCAAAGAAGTGTGTATTCTTTTGTTCTAAAGGTGAATTGCTAGGTCATGAGGTATCTACTCAAGGAATTAAAGTGTCCAAGGAAAAATGGAGGCTTTGAAGAAATTAGCTCCACCTAAAACCTTAAAACAGTGAAGAGTTTCATGGGCTTGACAAGTTTTTGAGAATGTATGTGCCTAACTTTTCACACATCATAAGTCCTTTGGCAGCTCTGACACGTGTTGGTAAGTATAATAAGAATGAGAGCAAATTTATTGCAATAGAATGGACAGATGAATGTCAAGCTGCATTTGACCTGTTAATAACTTCCATATGCCAATCAGAGATTCTGAAACCACCAGACCTTGCTCAACCATTCCAGGCATATATCAGTGTCACTAGCAAAGTCAGAGGGCATAGCACTCATGCGTAAGCATGGGATAATATCTTTGCCAAAGAAAATTTGGTCCGATGTCGAGAAACGTGATACCCTAGAATGGAAAAAGTGCAGCTGGAATAATGTTTTTCCTACAAAGGCTTGGTCATATAGTTCAAGACAATGAGGTAAAAGTAATGATGCATCAAAAATCCTATTCCCATGTTGTTCCGTAAAAACTTCGAGTAAGGCTAAATTATGTAGATGGGCTTGCAAGATACGTGATTACAATTTAAATGTTAGAACTGCCAAAACAATTAAAAGTCCTAGTGATTATTTGACCAATAAGGTCTTTGAGTTTGAAGATCTTAATGGTTTGAGCAATCATGAAGTGTGTGTGAGATTACTACTAACCTTGTGCTATCTAGCAAGATGCAAGAAGATTGGCAGGATGAAATCATCAAGTTTCTACAAAGATGAGGAGGTGCCGAAGATTTTACAAGCAGCCCGGTGAGGAGATTCAAAGAAAAAGCAAAACCTACGTGGATGATTGGAGAGGTATTATGTAAGATTGATCAGTGTGGTGTCCTCCGAGGTGTGTTGACAGGTCAGAAGTCGAGTTGATACTTGGAGGCTTGTCATGAGGGAATTTGTGGAGGCCACTATGCAAACCGAATAACAACCGCAAAGAAAAAATACTCGTGTCCGGATATTATTGGCCTAGCTTGTTTAAAGATTGTTATGAGACCATTAGGAGATGCCATAAATGCCGATACATGGAAGAAGAATTCTTCACCGCCGCTTTGACTAGCATCACGTCTCCGTGTCCATTCCAGACTTGGGGACTAGACTTCATAGGACCTATAAATCCAAATTCTCCTCAAAGACATCTAATACATACTAGTGGCAAACAGATTTCTTCACCAAGTGGGCGAGGGCTGTCCCATTGAGACAAGCAAATGCCCTAACAACCGCCAAGGTTCCTCCATGAAAACATATGCACTAGGTTTGGCATCCCTCTGAAAATAGTTTCCGATGCAGGCACTCGGGTTCATGAATGATGGGATCAAGAACCCGCTAAAAAACCTTGAAAGTAAAGCATGTGAAAAGCTCAAAGATACTACCCTCAAGGCAATGGCCAGGTCAAATCTACCAACAAGGTGCTAAAAGCTATTCTCAAGAAAACAATAGAGGTGCATAAAAAAGATTGGCACCTTAAATTACATGATGCACTTTGGGCATATAGAACCACAATTAAAAGTGCTACTAATCACACACCTTTTGCTCTTGTCTATGGTGTTGAGGCTGTTGTTCCAGTGGAATTGGAGTTGCCCTCATTAAGGTTGGCTCTAAAGATTCAAATGCAGATAGAGGAAGCATACAGGGAAAGGTTTGATAGGTTGCTCCATCTGGAAGAAGAGAGGTTTGAAGCATCTTAGAGAATACCATGTTACTAAAGAAAGCAAAGGATGCAAAGAAAGCATTCAAGGCCATTCACAAATTGCAAGGGAAGTTTCAAAGAGGGAGAGCTAGTTCTCAAGTGGGACAAAGCAAAGGGAAAAACACAAAGCTCCAGAAAATTTGACCGCTTATGGGAAGGGCCATACAAAATCTGTGGACAAGGGGTACAAATTTTACTTCTTGGAAGATATCACAACAGGTCAGCGACTCATGAACCCTATAAACATATTGCATCCGAAAAGGTATTGGCAACAACATATTTGTATGAGTTTGTTTGAATAGAATAGTTATTGGATAGTTAGCTATTTGAGTTATTAGAGACACTAGCTTTTAAAATTAATAGGCATGTTCCTTAAAGATGTGGATGCTTGTGCTCTTATAGTGTTATTTTGAAATTGCTTTCACGTAATATAAAAAAAAAAAAAGAGAAAAAAGAAAAAGAAAAAAAAAAAAAAGGGAAAATAGGTATAACTTTGATATCTTGTGTGTATTATGATGTTGCAGGTTGAGTTCACAGTCACGAAAGCATAGGAGGAGTTGTTTTCTAACACATATAGAACTTGTCATGACAGGTTCATCAGTCCGAATAATCTCCACTTGAGCAAATTGCTTGCCTTCCAATTCATATCAACCGTAATTCTTCAGTCGATGTAGATCCCAAACAGCTAAATATTACCACAATTAGCTGGGAGGACGTGGTACTAACATCATATTTTTTCCACACCTGCAGGATCACTTGATACATTCCATCCATATTCATCTGCCTTTGTTCCATTCTCATCTAGCCCTTGCTCCTCAAATCTTTTTTCAAAAGAGAAAGCACAGCCTGCTACCTTCCATCAGCCTTCCATAAAGGTAGCTCAAATTATGAAAAGAATCAGAAAACACTCCCAACTCAAGTCACTGCTCCTGCTCCACACATATTTCAAAAGAAGTCAAGCAAGTCAAGCCAGGTCATGAGTCAACTCATCCTCAGAGTCAAGTCCCTGTTCCCACTCCATATGAACATCCTTCTGAAGACATCCATTCAAACATCACTCACTTCCTTATGTCCATCTGTTCAGACTTTCCCCAACATCATTTCCATTGTTTTTTCATCTTTTTCACCCTTACTGCCCATATTCTCAGAATTTCCATTTTCTTGCACTACCATCACCATTCTTCTGTCATATTTTGCTCACAAGGCTGAGGGGACCAGCCTCTCCTTTTCCTTGTTTAGCATGATGTTGCCCTGCTATGGCAACATGGCAAGTGCCATCAAATCTCATTTATGTTGCAGGAAAAAAGAGGATACTGTGTTGAAGAACCAAGTGAAGACATTAAATTGGAATCAAGATCACACATTGAGAGGACCTGAGCATCTGGAAGTTTGGAAGACCCCTATGAAGTTTGCAAGCTATTAAAGTGGTATCTTTCTCCCTCATATTGTCATTTCTATTCTCCCACCTCACACTCCACATTTCCAACATTCCATTACCCCATACTATCATACATCTCACATCTAGCCCTTTTGTTCCATAGTTGACCTACCACTACCTAAGGCACACTTTCAAAGTTGTTACACCAAAAGGATTGCCTAGGCATCAAGTTCTACATCATCTTTTTCATCATATCACACACTCCACACCATGTGGCTATATATAAAAAAGAAAAAAGAGGCATTTGAAAAAGCTAAACACGAGTTTGCCTAGTCACCACCTCCAAGTGACATGTCATGATGACTAGATACATATGTCATCACTTACAAAGCCACATTGGTCCACTCACCATTTGCCACTTCCATATGTCATTCACCAAGTTGCCACCTAAGCAACAGGTGTCCACATCACCACATCACTCCATACCATTACATCACTCATTCCACATCATCACATCACCTTGCATCATCAAATGATGACTAGGCAAATGTTGACCAAAGCCAAAAGTTGGTCAACCATAAGATTGAAATGTTTGATAAATGTGCCTATTAGCCTTGTTCTCCCTCCTTGCCACCTCACCAAATCCCATGTCTAATGCCTACCTTACCACCCCATTCATTTTTTCTACAAAAATCAAAAGTATTACATTTGAGAGTTTGATGATACCACCTCGATAGCCCTCATGGAATCATGCCACCGCACAAAAATTTTGAAAAAAAGAGTGCATATTGACCTTCTAAATGGCTTCCTTGGGAAACGTGCCTCATTAAAAAAAAAAATGGCAAAACCTACCTACATCTACCCCCCATCTATCTACCTCTCTTCCCTCGCCAAGTGGCGTCCCCCGGCATGCCAAGTCGAAAACACGAAATGAAGCTTGGGTGGGAGGAGACCACGTAATCAAGAGAAATCAAAATAGTTCTCTATTTATACCTTAGCTTTCTTTTTGATTTCCACTGGGGATATATCGGACTAAACCACGAAATTTGAATTTGCCAAGAAATCTCCATTCTCGTTGAGCCAAACGAAGTAATCATTGCCTCGACCGGGTCGATTTTGTCCTACTCCACCTAAAGAACAGCTTGAATTAAACCAAAACCGTAGCCTTGATTGCTAAATTGCCAAGATCCTACGAACAGAAGTTTTTTAAAAGGGGATTCATTCAACAGAAATTCGTGGGCTTTTGCGACATTCAAAGACGGTACCTCCGAGGAAGTGTGAAGTCGGAATTGATCTTCGAGTTCCTCCCGCCTTTAAGAGATCTGTCCCGAGGCATATTATGATTGATTTGTATCCTAAAAAATTCAAGATTTGTGTGTTTTTGGAGATGTCCTGTTGATTGATCACCTTGATCTTTTAACATGATGTCAAATGTGATGATTTTGATTCCAGTTTAATGAAAATCGACCTTGGAAAATATCATTTGATGCATTTGTATTTGAATTAATTCAAGAAATAGGAAGTTTAAAGCCATACTTCAAGATCTAGTCGCATACGTAGCTCTAGCTGCATTGTTACAATCGTTTAGAAAGGGAAAACCAAAAAGAAGAGGAAGAAAGATCAACTCACCGATGTTTTAAGAGTCTGTCATACTCTTCATGCTCATTAGATACTTAGGACATATTTCTCAAATTACCGATCGACTTATTAGCCCCCGAGAATAGCATGCTCTTATTGTGCAGGCCTCGTGTTCCTTTGCCTAAATTTAGTTGGATTGAAAATTCATTACCATTCTCATTTGGCAAATTTGAGTGTAATCGGTCCAAGTCCATTGACCAACTTCTCGACCGAAGTCAAGAATCATTATTTCTCACCAACCATGAAGATTCTTTGCATAGACTTTTACCAATACTTTCTTCAGACATCATGGTAGCATGCTATGCTTATTTGGGTTCAAAATGTTGTATGCATTGATTTTACGTACTGTTAGAATAAGACTAGCTTTTTGTCTTTTGGGAAACCGGTGAAATCTTGTTTTTTCGAAGTTTGAAAAGCGGATACTTCAAGACAAGAGTGATCACCTCAAGTGATCTGGAGGTCCTAGACCAAGATTAGTGCTTCTTTGAACTAAGTTTGGTGGCTTAGCCAGTTTGCCATCAACACTTTGTTCAAATCTCGATAATCTATGCAAATTCTCAAAGTTCCATTCTTTTTTCCACCGAACAATGCACGGGATACCCATTCAGGGTTAATGATTTCTACAATGACACCTGCATCCAACATCTTATGCAATTCATCTTTGATTAGATCTAAAAGTGAAGCATTTATCCTTCTTAACTTCTGGAAGACAGGCTTACACCCTTCCTTAATTTTAATTTCAAATTGACATACCTCCTCTTTGATACCAATAAGCTCAGAATAATCCTGGGCAAACACATCACTTCTCTCTTCAAAGAATTTATTGATCTCTTCCTTGTTTTGTGTGTCAAAAGATCTCCCACAAAGCAGAGTTGTTTTTTGCCATGCTTGTTGATTATAACTTCATTGATTGCTTTTTTCGGGATGCATTTATAACTAGTATGGGACAAAGCTCCTTAGCCTCATCCTCATGAGACCTTCCTCCGGTATAGCTCCCTCGGATAAATAAGTCATCAATGTGTCTCTCACGACAAAGCATCGCCTTCCCAATTCTGCTCCCTTGGGATATGAGTAATTTCCCAAGAAGTAAAATGAGCAAGCATTCCCATTACCTGGTTTCTCGGAGTTCCATATCAGCATTCTTAGCTTGGTATTCACCTTTAACTTTGTCTCCTGGATTAACCGAGAATCCCCATAGATATGTATGATTGAAATATCCATAGCTTTAGATTCACGGAGACCCGCAATCAAAGCCTTGTATTCGCTACATTAGAAGTTATTTGGGGAAAAACCCTTCCTACCTTAGCCAAAAGTTTATTGGCGGTATCTTTTTAATATAGTCTTTTGCGGATGAAGCTACATTCAATTTCTTTGATATCCCTCCATCAAACCATAAACAACCCTTTTGTCATCTTCAGGAGGGCATTTGCACACACTCTCTAATTAAAGGAATCAAATCAATTTTCTTTGTGCTAGGGGTTGCTAGACTATAAGATCCTAGTGGTTCTTCTATAAGCATTTCTTTGATAAAATGTACCTCTTCATTAAAGCCATAAGAACCATCCTGGTTGTAGATTGTGGCCACTTGAGTGCCATTTGAAATGGTGCATCTCCCCTCAGACCAGATTGGCCTAGCATCAGCTGTAGCCATCCATCTTCTTCCCAGCAAGAGATCATATATGTCTGCATCTTCTCCTAAATCTTCAAAAGCAACAACAACAAAATTGGCAGCTACAACAATGCCTTCAGTGTTAACAGGAACCTTAGTCACAATCCCAACTGGTGCTATCTTAGCATTAGAAAAAGATTTTAACAAAACAGATGACCTTTTATCTATCTCGAGCCCACATTTTTTCATAACATGATAAGGCATGATATTTAAAGGTGAGCCTCCATCCAACAACACATTGGAAAAAGAATAACCTCCTAGAGTAGCTGAGCACATAAATGCACCTGGATCCTCTTCATTTTGGGCCAGAATAAGATTAGTAGCATTTGCAACACCTACACAAGCCACTGCCTCACTAAAAGTAGTTTGTTGTAATAACTTTTTCCTATAACCAGGTGCAATCTTTAACAATGTAAATAGGTCATCTACCATATTTTTGTTGGGGAGGTGGAGCTATTTCTTGAGGGGGGGTTTCCATAACAGGTGGTAGTGGCAGTGCTGATCTCCTAGAATGCTCTGGAACAAACTTAGTAGGCTCAGCAGGTCTGTGGGAATCTCCCATACTTCTGGTTTGTACCACCATCACTTCTTCAGTCTTTGGCATCTCTGCAGCTTGCACAAACCTTATAGAGCTAGTAGGCTCTGCAAATCTTACATGAGGAGTTGCCTCAGACTTCTTCTCCCTCTCTGGCAAAATATTCTTTAACAGTGCATCTAAGGTCAGTATGGCCAATTTCATTGCAAAAAGCATAGACTGGACATTCTCTACCAAAGTGACCTTTCTTTTTACATTTAGGACATATTTGCCAATAACAAATGTCAGCTGGATGTGAAGTTCTATTGCAATGAATGCATTGGGGCAAGTTCTACCTTGCCCCTGCTTGCCTTGAGCTCCACAAGTTGTTTGGTCACTTACGCTAAAGCTTGGTCACCTTTGTCAGGTCTGCTTTGACTTCTAAAATCTGAGAATCAGCTTCTTCTTTTTTCTTTTCTTTATGCACAGCATAAATAGGAATAGAATGGTGAGATTCATAAGGACCATCAGTGGCATCAGGGTAAAAAGGATCATGATGAAAGCTATGGTGTTTTTCTGGTAGGATAGAAAACATTTTGGTCAACTTCGATTGGTCTTGGCAAAAACTTTGTAGATAGAATCAAAACATATGCAGCTTGAATCTTGATAAGCTTCTGTGAATTTTGGTCTAGAAGATAAGCCTTTAATAAAGGAGGACACCAAAAAGAGTGTGGGAATAGTGACTTGAACTTTCCGGCATCTATTCATGAAGGTAATTGAATCTTTCCTTATCTTGGCTCACACTTTCACCGCATAAAAGGAGAAATTTTGCAATTCATTAACAAGATCTTTAGGAGCAAAGACGTTTTCCAAACCTGTCCAAAAACTTGGTGACAAGGTCATCCCAAGAAGTGGTTCCCATAAGCTTCTCATAAATCAACCAAGCACCGACTTCACTTTCCTCTTTAAAACACTTTTCGAATTGTGATAGCTTGCATCCTTTTTGAAGCCAAAATCCCTGTAATAATCTTCAAAGACTCTTAGAAAAGTATTAGCACTCATCTTTGGAATCAAAAGTAGGCAATGGAGTAGGCATATTCAATTCAAACCCGATAAGGCGGGGCTTTGAAGTAATCCACTTGCAAAATTAGGTGGAAGAGATCTATCCTCGAAGGCTCTGAAGTCTCCCTGATCTTCCATTGGTTCTTTGCTCTTTGGAAACTTTTGTTTTGGAGCCATGAGTTCGAAAATCCAGGTAGAAATCTGGTAGAACCTCCAAAATGTTGACCCTAAACTTGGCTTAAAGGTCAACCACAAGGAACCAACTTGAGTTTTCACTCAAATTGGGGTTAGAACCTCAAGATCACTTAAGGTGATCAGTCTATGCAAGATAATTTCAAAGACAAGTTCCAAAACTTGAAGTTTTTATACCTTTCCCATTTCAAAATTGACACCTTTGCCAAAACAGGTTGTGGTATTGATATGCGGATCTATTTTTTGAGTCAATCACTTTGTAGACTTAGTCAAAAAGTTGTAGGTAACCAATAGTAAAGCCTCTGACCAAGTCGGAAACTTAGTTTGTGAGTTATTCGAGCTTAAAGTGCAGTCAAAATTTGGTCAATAGAAGTCAAATCTGAAAACAGTGATCAGAGATTGGGATTTTAGAGTTGCCAAACGAGTTTTTGAGAATTTCAAAAGCAAATATGCTGTAATGATGATGAGGAGTGTAGGGAAGTGGTCAGATTTCCATTTGGGTAGGCAGAAGTATTTTTTGTGGCTGGATTTGGCAAAATACAGTCAAGAACAGTCAAAACAGAATGCAAAAATTTCTAACTCGAGTTGTGAGTGGAATTTTTTGGATTTTTCAAAACATATGGGCTCCAGATGTCTCAAGGATTGATGGCAAGTGGGCCAAAAGCAATCAAAAGTACATGGGAATTTTTCTCGTAGGGTTTTGAAATGGACGAAATTGTAAAGAATCATAACAGAGATAATTTTCTTCAAGTAGGCATCAAATTTCATTGATATGGAGGTAAATCAATCATAATAATGTTGGGTAATAATGCTTCAGTACTTCAAAATCAACTTGGTCAATAAATAATTTCAATAGGCAATTTCCAACCAAATCTCTTGGGACTTGATCGGGAGTACTTTCAGAATCTTCAAAATCGTTCTTGTCATGCTCAAAGAATGATCTTGTACGCCAGGCCTTCAAAAATTTCTCGAATCTAATTTCCCATATATATTTTCAGATTTAGTGCTTCCGGCATATTAGGGCTTGATTTGTGGTTCATTAAGTTTAGGGGCAGCGGGAATCCAGTAATAGCAGGGTTAGGAAGGCGGTAGAATCAATTAAACACGATTTGTGAGTTCTCGAGATTTAGGGTTCATAGCCGTATAATTGTGAAACTCCCGCCGATACTGGTTCGCGTATTTCCTTTGTATATCTTTGGGAATATTCGTATTTTGGGTTTTTCGAAGTTCCTCCATGGTTCAATACTCAAGGCTCATATTTTCTTGAAGTTTTTGCAAGCCCTAGGCCATGGTATCAAGCACTTGTATCCAAATTTTAAGCTCTGGGGCCATGGCCTGATTTGAAGGAGTAGGGAGCCGTAAGGGGTGTAACCATAAGGTAAGAGGCAAAAAGGTTTGCCATGGGGGCAACAAAGGTCCATGTGGATGGTGGAGATAGAAAATAATAAGATATGGATATAAAAAACAAGGTCCATGATTAAGCAAAGTGTGGGGTAAATGTTTACGGCAAAGAAGAAGCAAATTTGGAAGGCAATGGTGTAAAAGTGGACATATAAGAGAGATGTCATGGGAAAATTAGCAAATAATGGTAACAAAATAGGTCAGGAATGTAAGAAAGGAAAAATGGCTAGGCAAAAAAGCAAGGTGACAAGGATGGAACCATATAAGGGAATCTTCCAAACTTCAACTTCCAAACTTCAAGCAATGTCTTCCAAACTTCATAACCCAGAATCTTCTAGAGCATATCCTTGACTAAGCATTTTGACCTCAAATAAAGTACCTCATGTGAGTTTTGAGCCTTGAGCACTTGTTGACTTGAAAAATGAATACCCTTTGACCTCCACATCAATGTTGAATACCAATAGTCTTCCAATCTTTGACCTACTTCTTTAAGATAAATTGACCTAGTATGAATGCATAGACCACAATTAGCATGTTGCCCTTTGGGGGCAACAATGGTACATCTCCCTTGAGACCAGAATGGCCTAGCATCAACTGTAGCCATCCATCTTCTTCCCAGCAAAAGATCATATATATCTGTATCTTCTCCCAGATCCTCAAAAGCAACGGCAATAAAGTTAGCAGTGTTGACCCTCAACCTGGCCTAGAGAGTCAAACACAAGAAGCCAACTTGAGTTTTCACTCAAGTTTTCACTCAAGTTGGGGTTAGAACCTCCAGATCACTTAAGGTGATCAATCTACACAAGAATTTTCCAAAGAAAAAGCTGAATTATAGAGTTGTCATACCTTTCCCAATTTGGATTTTGGACTCCTTACTCAAATCGACGCGGATCTAGATATCAGATTGATTTCCAAGGTCGGATATTTGTGACTTACTCAAAAAAGCGTTGTAGGCATGCAAAGGTAGAGATCTTGAACAAGTCACGAGTCTTGATCCGTGATATATTCGATCTCAAAAGTTGGGTCAATTTTTGGTCAATACCGGTCAATGTAGCAAAGCGAGCTCCGAAGTTTTGTAACTTGAGTTGTAAAGTGAATTTTAAGGAAATTCCAAGACTAGGATGCTCTATAAACTTCAAAGGTAAGGTGCATGCTGCCAAATCATGATTTGAATCTCTAAAACTATTTTTTTGGCAATTGTTTTATGGATATCGCCCCGGATTTTGTATCGATGAGAATGCGGAAAAAAATGGCAACTTCGAGTTTGAGATGAATTTTTTTAAATTGTTGTGCACAAAAGCAAAAGAGATGGGATGTGGAGTGCAAATGGTCTTATGCAGAAAAAATAGGGAAATTTTTTTCTCAGAAAAAATGTTTGTGATGCAAAAATGCTAAAGGATCATGACAGTAGACTTTTTGAATACTTGGCAATCAATTTTCATTGATATGAAGGTAATACAAGGTGAATAAGGATCTTAGGAACATATATCAATCAATAATGTAACTCAGGAGTCAATAATAGTATCAAATCAATAGTATCAGTCCAATCTTCTCAGATTAAACCGTGGAACACTCAGAAAACTTCAAAAACGTCTTCAGATCATGCTCAAAGATGTATCAATGTCGAGGTTTGATGCGTGCGGGCCTTCAAAAATTCTACGCGGTCGATCACCCCTGTTATATTTTCAAATTTTTATGGATCCGAATCTTAGGCCTTGATTATGGGTTCGTTTGGTAGCTAAGAGGCGGGAAGAGAAGATTCGGAAGGAATTTAAGGCAGAAACAGAGGCCCTTGGCCGATTCAAAGGAGTTTTCTAATTTTAGGGTTCGTGGAGGGAATCTCAGCTGAGCATATTTCTGAGTATATTTGGAGATTTGGCCTTTTTAAAAATTCAATTTTCAATGGTATAAGGGGGAAAATGAACCTTTGGTTTTTTTGGGATCTCCTAGGAATCTTTGAGGATGCCCTCCAAAAGGTTGGGAGCATATCTGGCCTTGCCACGTGGCATATGGCATCCTTATGGCATCTAGAATGATACCTAGGTTATTCACCTAGGGTTTTGACATAGAATTTATTTTCCAAAGGAAAAGGCAAAAAGTGGAATGGCATATGAAATAGAAAGGAATTTGTGATAGAATGAGAGTGGGGTTGAGGAATCAAGGTAAAAATGAGAGAGGGCATGGAGAAATGTAAAGGGGAATAATTTAGGGGCAAAAGATTCTAGATTACCATGGGGTCTTCCAAACTCTAGCTTCCAATCTTCAAAAAGGTATCTTCCAAACTTCTTACCCAACACCTTATAAGCATCCTTTGACCTCAAATGGAGCATTTCTTATGAGAGTTGACCTCGAAGATAAAAATCCCTTGATCTTCACATCAATATTGACTACCAAGTCTCCCTATCTTTAGCAAACAAACCAATCAATTAGTATGTTGTTCTTTGGGGGCAACATCTCGCCAAAACAAGAAAATGGCTGGTCCCCTCAGCCATAAAGGGTCTTCATATCTGCTCAAAAGTGTATGAATGAGGATTATGGTAGAAAGAGAATGTAAAGTGCAAGTGTTGATGGAATGGAGGTGAATATGGTGGTGGAAGTGGAGTGTATGAAGTGAGATGAATGTGTAAATGTTTGAATTTCGCCAAAACAAGAAAATGTGTGAAGAAAGAGTATGGATATGGTAGGATAGTGATGGAAGTAGAGTGTACAAAGTGAGGTGAAAGTGAGATATCGCCAAAACAAAAAAAATGTATGCATTCCTGATCCTTAAAAATGCAACTCGCTATGGTGGTAAAAAGTGAACTGCAGAGTGCTTCTTTTGGGAATGAGAACAAGAATAAAGAGTCCGAATGGATGGGGGGACCACTTATGGCAGATGAATAAAGATGGAGAAAGGGTGCACCTGTCATGGAAACATATAAACAAATTAAACTTGATTCTTGCAACTCTGCTATGATGGTGAAGCTGAATTTGCAGAGTGCACGTTTGGAGAGATATAATGAAAGAGCATGGCTGAATGGAGGGTAGGACCACAATGAGACAGGGTGAATGAAAATGGACAAAGGTGCTCCTGCAAATGACACTTGGCAATTAATAAAAATCCCCTGTTTTGAAGCTATTTGATGGCTCATCCTTCATCTTGGCTAATCTGCAAAACATAAACTTAATGAAGACATTAGTTCTAAATTTAAGACAAAGTGGAATCCAACCTATCTAGTGTCTAACTTGAATTCTAACTTATTTAAATTCTAGAGCATAAAAGGGACAAGCAAATGTGCTGATCCCGATTACCTCTTCAAGTGAATAGTGTTGATAGGATTTGGGAGTGACAAACCCGAAGTTAATTCCTTTAGCCAATATGAATTGGTGCCTGCGGGTTCCAACACTTCATAGGGTCCTTCGAGAGATTCTCAAACTTCTTGGCCGAAGTCCTCCCCTTGATTTATTCCATTTTGAGAACTAATTCTCCAGTCTTGAAGATCCCCTTGTATTTTATGAGCAGCTTTGAAAGCTGCCAAATCCTTAGCTTTTTAAGCAAGTTAGCATTCAAACTTCCATTCTATATTCCTCCAAATGCAGTAAGGTATCCAATCTTTCCCGCAAAGCATGCTCAAAAAGGCAAACACAAACATGAGCTAACCTCTCGAGATGGAAGCTCAAGCTCTCTTTGGAAGCCTGACTTCAATTCCATAAACTAAATTAAAAGGAGTATGAGTGGTTGCTGCTTTAATGGTAACTCTATAAGCCCATAGAGCATCCACCGGTTTGACATGCCAATCCTTTTGATTATCATCCATTTATTTTACGCAAAATGCCCTTCAAAACTTTATTAGTAGCTTCCGCTTGACCATTACCTTGGGGGTAGTAGGAGGAACTCTTGGTATGTTTGACTTTAAGAATGGTCAATAGATTAGCAATGACTTCATTCACAAAAGGGGTGCCTCTATCAGAATGTAATTGTAAGGGAATACCAAACCGTGCACAAATATACTCATGTAAGAACTTAGTTGTGATAGCATTAGCCTGTCTCAAAGGAATTGCCTCGCCCATTTGGTAAAAAATAATCTGTAGCTACAATAATGTGCTGATGTTGTCCTGCAGAAGAGGGGTTAATAGGACCAATATAATCTAATCCCCAAATTTGGAAGGGTCCTGGAGAAATTATGGGGTTTAGTGCAGCTGGGAGAAGGATCCTTTTGCCAAATATTTGGCACTTGTGGCAAGATTTTATAGCAAAGATAGCAATCTTTAAATATTGTAGGCCAATAGTACCTCGACCGAGAATTTTCTTGGCGTAGTATCTCCAAACAAAATGGCCTCCACATATTCCTTCATGCATTTCTCTAATGATCAAGGCAGATTCTTCTTCATTGACACACCTCAATAATAGTCCATCCTCATTGACTTTACATAAAACATCATTAATCATTTTGAACTGCCACGCACTTTTCTTTAAATCTCCTTTCTTTGGCTCGAGGTCAATCGAGGGCATCTCCTTAAATTGTAGAAAATTCTTTATAGGTAGCTGCCAATCTTGTTGACCTTGCTCATCATCATCGGGCTCGTAAATAAGCTAAGGCATCCACACACAAATCAACAACTCCTACTACATCTTCATGGTCAAAGAAGATATAAGGTAAATAAAGAATGGGGCTTTTCACTTGATGTAACTCTTTATAGAAATATCAAAGGTTTGTAACTTGCAAGCCCACCTTTGAATTTTTGGTTTAGAAGTAGCCTTACCAAATAACAAACCTGTTGGATTTTGTTTCATATAAACTTGAACTGAGCTCTTCAATAATAAATGACCTTGTCATCAATGAGAAACATGAGAGCAGCAGCACTCTTCTCCATTCGGTGTATTTTTCTTAGGTTGAACTCCCTTTGTTTCTTGGCAAAAGCTATGGTGTGCTTGTCCCGCAAAATAGCTAAGCCTATAGCCTTTTAGTAATAGTAATGTAGACCTCAAATGGCTTGTCCAAATCTGGTTTTTAAGGAGAGTTGCTTCACAAATGGACTTTATAAGCAACTCAAAAGACTCTTGGCAATCTGATGACCATGTGACAGGGACATACTTACTCAGATTTGAAATCCTGCCTATTCTTGTCACTTAGAAATAGGACTTATAATGTGAGCAAAATTAGGAATATACATCCTAAGAAAACTAGTCATGCCAATAAAACTTTTGACCTGCTTCAAGTTTTGGGGGCACCAGTTTTTGAGAGCTTCAACTTTTTTTTGTGCCACGTATGCCATTGTTGGATACCTCGTGTCCCAAAAGTTGTCCTTTGGATGCAAAAAAAATACATTTCCTTGGATTAAGGTTGACTCCAGATTCCCTACACAAAGAGCATATCTTTGCCAACAATTCCAAATGATTAGTAGGGTGAGATCCTAAACAAAGGTCATCCAAATAAACTCTGAATTCTTGAGGAGACATAGGCCTAAAAATAACATCCATGGCTCTCTGGAAAGTAGCAGGTGCATTCATTAGTCCAAAAGGCATTCTTTTCATTGCATAAGTTCCCCAAGGGGTAATAAAAGAGGTCTTGGGTTGGTCTTTTTCTGTAATACTAATCTGATTGAATCTTGAAAATCCATCTAAAAATGAGTACACCTCTTTACCTGCTACAGCATATAAGATCTCTTCTAAAAAGGGCAAAGGGTAACAATCTTTGATGGTAGCCTTGTTAAGATCTCGATAGTCAATGCAAATCCTTAAAGCACCACTTTTTTTTTTCCACATGAACAATACAAGATACCCATTCTGGATTAATAATCTCGATATTAACACCTGCATCCAACATCTTATCCAATTCATCTTTAATTAATCCCATGAGTGAGGCATTAATCCTTCTTAATTTTTGAAAAACAGGTTTACAACCTTCTTTAATCTTAATTTCAAATTGACATACCTCAGTTTTGATGCATGATAGCTCTGAATAATCCCAAGCAAATACATCTTTCCTTTCTTCAAAGAACATTTGTATATCCTCTCTATCTTGATATTCAATCAGATCCCCAACAAATAGGGTTCTAGTCTTACCATTTTTTGTGATAGTAATCTCTTCAGTATCTTTTCCTCTGATGCATTGATGGTTAGGATAGGGCAAAGAGCCTTCACCTCATTAGCATCAAGGTCTTCCTCTGGAATAGCTCCCTCAGTCAGATGTGACATGAGAGTTTCTCTACATAGAGCATCAGCTTCCACATTTTCTTCTCTTGGTATGTGAGTAATCTCCCATGAAACAAAACTCGAGAGTACTCCCATTACTTGTTTTTTTAGGAGCTCCATATCTGCATTTTTTGTTTGGTAATCTCCACGAGACTTGCTGCAAATCAATTGTGAGTCACCAAAAATGTGGATGTTGGTAATATCCATAGCTTTGGCTTCCTGAAGACCTGCAATCAAAGCCTTATATTCTGCTGCATTAGATGTAATTTGGGGGAAGATTCTTCTTACTTTAGCTAAAAGCTTATGAGAGGAATCTTTAAGAATAGCTGCAGATGATGCAATATTTAGTTTTTAGAAATACCCCATCAAACCATAAGAGTCCCGATGGTCCTTGTTTCTTTGGGGAGTGCACATTCCATAATGAGGGGGAATCATTTCATAACTCTTGATCTTGCCCTTTTTTTATCCTGTAAGATCCCAAGGGTTCTTCAATTAACATTTCTTTAATAAAATGTACCTCTTCCTTGGAATCATAGGAGCCCTCTTGATTATAAATTGTAGCAGATCGAGAGCCATTGGAGATGGTACATCTCCCTTGAGACCAAACTGGCTGGCATCCACTGGTGGCTAACCATCTCCTTCCTAGCAAGTAAGTCATAGATATCGATTCATCTCCTATATCTTCAAAAGCCACCACAATAAAGTTAGCGACTCTGATTATGCCTTATGTATTAACAGGCACTTTAGTCACCACACCAACAGGAGAAATCTTAGCATTATAAAAAGATTTTAATAGCATAGAAGCTTTCTTATCCACCTCAAAACCACACTTCTTCATAATATGGTATGGCATAATATTTAGGGGGGAACCCCCATCAAGTAACACATTAGAAAAGGTATACCCTCCTAGAGCAGCTGAACATGTAAATGCTCCAGGGTCTTCTTCATCTTTGTGCTAGAATAAGGTCGATTGGCATCAGTAAAATTCACACAAGCATTTAATACCTCACCATTGGTTTGTTGAAGTACCATTTTTCTCAGTAACTAGGTGCAATCTTTAATAAAGTAAAGAGATCCACACTCACCTTGGAATTTTAAAGCAAAACATCAACCTCATCGAGGTCTTGGTCTTTCTTACCATATTTTTGCTGAGGGGGTGGAGCTATGATCTGAGCAGGTGATTCCATCACAGGTGGCACAAGCCTGGCAGTAGAATGCCTACTTGGTTCAGCATGTACTTGAGCTTCATTCATGCTTCTAGTTTGCACCACCATGACTTCTTCATATTTAAGAACTTACGTAGCTTGAATAAATCTTATAGAGGTGCTTGGTTCAGCAAATCTCACGAGGGGGTTTAGACTCACGGTCTCTTCTCCTTTTCTGTTTAGCAAAATATTAACAAAGACACTTAGCATCAAGATGGCCAACTTCTTTACAAAAGAACAAACAGGACATTCCTTTCCAAAGTGGCCTTTTCTATTACATTTGGGGCACACACATAATAGCATATTTACGATGGGTGAGAATTCCTATTGCAATGAATACATTAGGTAAGTTTTTACTGTTCTTGCAGCCTTGAGTTCAACCAATTGTTTGGTTATTTTCGCTAAGGCTTGATAACCTTGGATAGGTCTGACTTGACCTCTGCAACTTGAGAATTGGCTTCCTCCTCTTTAGATTTCTTTTTTCTCTTTTGTATGGCATAAACCGGAATAGAAGGGGATGATCATAATGTGCATCAATAACATCGGGATAAACGGGTCATGATTATGAGGAGGAACATGGTGCTTATCAGGCAAAGTAGAAAGCATCTGGGTTAGATCAGTGGTTTTGGCAAAGACTTTGTATATGGAATCAAACCCTTCAAAGACTTGGATTTTGAGCAATTTTCGTTGGATATCTGGTCTTCTTTGTAGACCATTAATAAAAGCGATAACTAAAAACGAGTTGGGATGGTGATTTGTGCTTTTGGCATCTGCTCATGAATGTACTAAACCTTTCCTTGTACTGGTTCACACTTTCTCCTGCATGTATAGAAAAACCTTGCAATTCATTAACCAAATCTTGTGGAGCAGCTAACTTACCAAATCTATCCAGAAACTTCTTGACAAGTTCATCCCATGAGGTGGTACCCATCAACTTCTCATAGGTTAACCAAGCACCAGCTTCACTCTCATCTTTGAAACATTTTTCAAATTCTGAAAGCTTGCATCCTTTCTTGAAACCATAATCCCTGTAATAGTCTTCAAATATTCTCAAAAAGTGGTTAGCACTCATACTGGAATCAAAGGTAGGCAAGGGAACAGGGACATTCAACTCAAACTGGTATGGCATGTTCTGAAGTAAGCTAGCTGAGAAGCTTGAAGGCAATGGCCTCTCTCTGCAATGATCTGGTACATCAATATCTTCCAATGGTTCTGATTCTGCTGGAAATTTTTGCTTTGGAGCCATGAGTTCGAGATCCGGGAAGATCTCGGTGGGACCTCAAGATGTTGACCCTCAACCTGGCCTAGAGAATCAAACACAAGAAGCCAACTTGAGTTTTCACTCAAGTTGGGGAACCTCCAGATCACTTAAGGTGATCAATCTACACAAGAATTTTCCAAAGAAAAATTTGAATTATAGAGTTGTCATACCTTTCCCAATTCGGATTTTGGACTCCTTACTCAAATCGACCACGGATCTCGTTATGCATTGATTTCCAAGGTCAGATGACTGTGACTTACTCAAAAACGTTGTAGGCATGCAAAGGTAGAGATCTTGAACAAGTCTGAGTCTTGATCTGTGATATATTCGATCTCAAAGTTGGGTCAATTTTTGGTCAATACCAGTCAATGTAGCAAACAGAGCTCCGAGTTTTGTAACTTGAGTTGTAAAGTGAATTTTAAGGAAATTCCAAGACTAGGATGCTCTATAAACTTCAAAGGTAAGGTGCATGCTGCCAAATCATGATTTGAATCTCTAAAACTATTTTTTTGGCACTGTTTTATGGATATCAGTCTGGATTTGTATCAGACAGAATGCAAAAAATGGCAACTCGAGTTTGAGATGGATTTTTTTTGAAATTGTTGTGCACACAGGTGCAAAAGAGATGGGATGTGGAGTGCAAATGGTCTTATGCAGGAAAAAATAGGGAAATTCTTTTCTGTAAAAATGTTTGTGATGCAAAAATGCTAAAGGATCATGACAGTAGACTTTTTGAATACTTGGCAATCAATTTTCATTGATATTAAGGTAATACAAGGTGAATAAGAATCTTAGGAACATATGTCAATCAATAATGTAACTCAGGAGGTCAATAATAGTATCAAATCAATAGTATCGGTCAATCTTCTCGGATTAAACCGTGGAACACTCGAGAAAACTTCAAAAACGTCTTGGATCATGCTCAAAGCATGTATCAATGTCGAGGTTTGATCGTCTGGGCCTTCAAAAATTCTCTCGTGGTCGATCACCCCTGTTATATTTTCAAATTTTTATGGATCCAGAATCTTAGGCCTTGATTATGGGTTCGTTTGGTAGCTAAGAGGCGGGAAGAGAAGATTCAGGAGGAATTTAAGGCAGAAACAGAGGCCCTTGGCCGATTCAAAGGAGTTTTCTAATTTTAGGGTTCGTGGAGGGAATCTCGCGAGCATCTTTCGAGTATATTTGGAGATTCCGGCCTTTTAAAATTTCGGGGGAAAGTGAACCTTTGGTTTTTTTGGGATCTCCTAGGAATCTTTGAGGATGCCCTTCAAAAGGTTGGGAGCATATCTGGCCTTGCCACGTGGCATATGGCATCCTTATGGCATCTAGAATGATACCTAGGTTATTCACCTAGGGTTTTGACATAGAATTTATTTTCCAAAGGAAAAGGCAAAAGTGGAATGGCATATGAAATAGAAAGGAATTTGTGATAGAATGAGAGTGGGGTTGAGGAATCAAGGTAAAAATGAGAGAGGGCATGGAGAAATGTAAAGGGGAATAATTTAGGGGCAAAAGATTCTAGATTACCATGGGGTCTTCCAAACTCTAGCTTCCAATCTTCAAAAAGGTATCTTCCAAACTTCTTACCCAACACCTTATAAGCATCCTTTGACCTCAAATGGAGCATTTCTTATGAGAGTTGACCTCGAAGATAAAAATCCCTTGATCTTCACATCAATATTGACTACCAAGTCTCCCTATCTTTAGCAAACAAACCAATCAATTAGTATGTTGTCCTTTGGGGGCAACAAGCAGCTACAACAATACCTTCAGTGTTGACATGAACTTTGGTCACAATACCAACTGGTGCTATTTTAGCATTAGAAATGGATTTTAACAAAACAGATGATCTTTTATCTATCTCGAGCCCACATTTCTTCATAACATGGTAAGGCATGATATTTAGGGGTGATCCACCATCCAGCAACACATTGGAAAAAGAGTATCCTCCTAAAGTAGCTGAACACATGAATGCACCTAGATCTTCCTCATGTTAAGCCAAAATATGATTAGTAGCATCTGCAAAACTTACACAAGCCACTGCCTCACTGGAGGTAGTTTGTTGCAATAATTTCTTCCTATAACTGGGTGCAATCTTTAATAGAGTAAATAAGTCTACACTTACTTTAGAATTTTTAAGCAAAACATCTAATTCATCAAGGTCTTGATCTTTCTTACCATACTTTTGTTGGGGAGGTGGAGCTATTCCTTGAAAAGGAACTTCTGTAACGGGAGCTGGTGGTAATGTTGGTCTCCTTGAGTCTTCTGGAGCATGTCTACTGGGTTCAGCAGGCCTATGGGCCTCACCCATGCTTCTGGTCTGTAATACCATTACTTCTTCAATCTTTGGCATCTCTGTAGCCTGCACAAACCTTATAGAACTAGTTGATTCAGCAAACCTTACATGGGAAGTTGTTTCAGATTTCGTTTCTCTTTCTTGCTTAGCAAAATACTCCTTAACAGAACACCTAAGGTCAGTGTGACCAACCTCTTTGCAAAAAGCACACTATTTGCAAAATGGCCTTTTGTATTGCATTTAGGGCACACTTGCCAATAGCACATGTCAGCTGGATGTGAAGTTCTATTGCAATGGATACATTCAGGATAAGTTCTACCTGCCCTGTTTGTTTTAAGCTCCACAAGTTGTTTGGTTACTTCTGCTAAAGCTTCAGTCACCTTTGTCAAATCTGTTTTAACTGCTGAAATTTGAGAGTCAGCCTCTTCATCTTTAACCTTTTTCTTTTCTTTGTGCACAGCATAGATTGGCACAGGATGGTGAGGTTCATAAGGGCCATCAGTGGCATCAAGGTAGAAGGGATCATGATGAAAGCCATTGTGTTTTTCTGGTAGGATAGAAAGCATCTTGGTCAACTCAGTTGTTTTGGCAAAAACCTTGTAAATGGAACTAAAACCTTCAGCAGCTTGAATCTTGGTAAGTTTTCTTTGGATTTTTGGTCTAGAAGACATGCCTTTAATGAAAGAGGACACTAAAAAGAGTGTGGGAATGGTGACTTGGCATTTCTGGCACCTATTCATGAAGGTGCTGAACCTCTCCTTATATTGACTAATACTTTCACCTGCATAAATAGAGAAATTTTGCAATTCATTAACAAGATCCTTGGGAGCAGTGAGCTTTCCAAACCTGTCTAAGAACTTGGTGTAAAGGTCATCCCATGAGGTAGTTCCCATAAGTTTCTCGTAAGTCAGCCAAGCATCAGCTTCACTCTTCTCTTTGAAACACTTCTCAAACTCTGAAAACTTACACCCGTTTTTAAAACCATAGTCCTGTAGTAATCTTCAAAAGTTCTCAATAAAGTGTTAGCACTCATGCTGGAGTCAAAAATAGGCAATGGAATAGGAACATTCAATTCAAACTGATAAGGCATGCTTTGGAGTAATCCAGTTGAGAAACTTGAGGGTAGAGGCCTATCTCTGCAGTGTTCTGATGCTTCTTGATCTTCTAGTGGTCTTGCTCTGCTGGAAATTTCTGTTTTGGAGCCATGAGTTCTCGAGATCCAGGTAGAATCTCGGTAGGACCTCCAAGATGTTGACCCTCAACCTGGCTTCAAAGGTCAACCACAATGAGCCAACTTGAGTTGGGGCCCAAGTTGGGGTTAGGACCTCCAGATCACTTAAGGTGATCAGTCTTTGCAAGATAAATCTAGTTAAGAATCCGAAAACTCAGAGTTTCATACCTTTCCCATTTCTAGAAAATGGGACCTTGACTCAAATTGATGCAGCAGTCGATAACGGGTTGATTCTTTGGGTCAGTGTGTCACAATGATAGTAAAGAATGGAGTCATGAAATCAAATCTCCATTTGGATGCTCAGAGGTATTTTTGCACTCGGATTTGGCAAAATACAGTCAAGAACAGTCAAAACAGAATGCAAGATTTTCTAACTCGAGTTGTGGATGGTATTTTTCGATTTTCTCAAAGCATATAGGTCTCAGAGGTCTCAGGAATTGATGGCAACAGGACCAAAAGCAATTGGGAGCATAGCGGAATTTATTGTAGAATTTTTTGAAAGGCAAAATTGTTAAAGATCATATCAGAGACAACTTCTTCAACTTGGCAACAAATTTTCATTGATGTGGAGATAAGTAGATCACAATAGTAATGAATAATAGTGTTTCAATACTTCAAATGCTGGAGGATATCAATCATGGGTCATAAAATAATTTTTAGAAAATAATATCAATCGGATCTTTGCAAATCTGATCGAGGAGTGCTCAGGGACTTCAAGAATTCTTCAGATCATGCTCAGCATTGGTCAATGTCGAATTTGAGCGCTTCTGGGCCTTCAAAAATTGTCTGTGTGCATTTGTCCCTGTATATAGGTTTGATTTTAAGATTTCTGGGATCTCAGACCATATTTTTAGGCTTAATGTGTTGCTTAGATGCGGGAGTCCAATAATAGACATGTCCCAGAGCTTAAGGATCCAATTCCGGCGAGATTTGAGCTAATTCCTGATTTCTAGGGCTAAAGGCCGTATTTTTTGCAAAAACTCGCGATACGGTCCAGGTATTTTTGTGCATATATGCTCGAATATGCTTGTATTTTGGAACCTTAAGAATTTTGGCCATGGTTTTTCAAGGGTATTATAAATGTATCATGGAAATTTAGCAAGTCTTGGACCATGGAGAATGTAGCCATGTGATCCTTCGATTTTGGAGATGATTTGGAGCTATATTAGGTAGGCACAAATCCCTAGGTAATGGTACCCATGGAGTGAAAAGGTAAGAAGAAGAAAACAAATGATGGTCATGGAGGTGAAGATATATAGAGTGAGAGAGGCTAGAATAATGAAAGCTCAAGAGGATATGCAAGGGTAATGATAAAAAGAATATCCAATGGTAGTATTAAGAAAAGAAAAGGAAAATATGGGCTAGAGAAATATTTGAGATAAGCAAACTTGGCAAGTATAGTAAAGAAGTGGGCACAATGGTTAAACAAAGGTAAATGGGAATGAGACATGAATATAGAAATGGGGAAGAAGGAGAGAACCAGGATTTGGTGCCATGTATACAGGGGTCTTCCAAACTTTTAACTTCCAAACTTCATAACCCAGATTCTTCTAGGGTATATTCTTGACTAAGCATTTGACCTCAAATGAAGTACCTCTTGTGAACTTTTAACTTGAGCACTTGTTGACCTGGAAGATAAGCATCCTTTGACCTCCACATCAATGTTGGCTACCAAGCTCTTCCAAACTTTGACCTAGTCTTCCAAAATGACTTAACCTAGCTTTAATGCATAGACCACAATTAGTATGTTGCCCTTTGGGGGGCAACATATTACTAGAATGATGTTAATCATACTCGAACCTGTGACTTCGAGTGTGGCAAGTTTAAGGTCCTACCACTAGAACATGCCCCAAATGAATGATCAGCTCCATATATACTTCTAATGTGAGTTTTATATATTGTGTATTTACTACACTCTGATGTTCCAAGCATGCAACCCAACGTGGTAAATATGGAGGCATGCATATGCGACGTAAAAACATTGCTACAAAAACTATCATGATTTTGCAAACGTGTCATTGATTTGATGATTTGGAGATAAGGGAGCTTCACCCTGTGAAACCTATCAAAACCATGTGCATGAACAGGAGGATGTAATTTTTTGACCCTAATCTATATGTATACTAGGAGTCATAACAGTTTTTATATGTTTATCTAGTTATAAAACCACACAGAAAGGGGTCAAATTTGCCTATTGGAAACACATATACTAGGGGTTTTTTGGCTACCCTATGCAGGCAGGTGGCATATCTTGTGTTACGAAGGTGGATCCTTTGAGTTTGTGGTTGGGGAGAGGGGGGATTCAATCTAGACTTCTAAAAGGACCAGATTGTAGTGGGTTATTCAACCCATACCTAAAATGAGATGTACCACAGATTAAACATATTCAATAAAATATGGCTCATCAAATTTTGGCGGCAATCTCATGAAAGTATCAACAGAAATGGATGAGGCCATTATATCGCTATTGACCTTGCCCACGGTTACTTCAGAAGAAGACTTACTTGGGAATTAGGTAGTGCATGAAATGAATATTCCCTATGCGTGACAAAAAAAAAAAGGGTAGCAAAAGAAATGTTATGTCAATTGGCTAATATCGCATAGAAAAATGTTGTTGTAAAACAAAAAAAGGTGCATTAATGCAAGGAGGGTCGTCCTCTACCCTTTATAAATCCGGTTGGATTTGAAGTTTGTTGGTTAAATTGATGATTTTGTTGTTGAAGGAGCTCTTGGATGCAGCTTATCTGGAGGGTGTTTCTGGTCGTACAGTTTTCTAGTTGTGCGCCTCCATGTAGTTATTTGATTTGCCATGGGATTTAACCACATAATATTGATATGAATATGGTAGCTCATGGTTGTGGTCTCATAAGTTAGTCTTAGTGGACTAGCATGTGAGTATATGTAGGAGCAATTTATGGGTAAGGCGGCATCAATGGATAATAGAGATTCTTTAATAAAATGGGTTTAATAATCAATGACATAAGGGAAAAGACACAAACAGGGCTAATGGTGAATCTGAAAAACGAAGATTGTCAGCCTTGGCAAATCACAAAAGGAAAAGGAAGTTGTCAAATACTTAGGGCAACCCGTGGATAAGGCAGAGGAATACAAATACCTCAGTTACAAACCAGGACTTGAAAGCAGGATTTGGAGGAAAGTGGCAGATGGCGAAGCACATTATAATGGGTTGGAGCGTAAAAACACCAATGTATTAAATCACAGTGACCTCAGGATACTCTATGGGGTAGAAGTATGGGGTTGTAGCACATCGACAACTAAATGGCTCAAGGCAAAGAACTAATAAAACACTTCCAGCCAGTGCAGAGAGATAGGAATAAGGAGTGATGTCTGCACCGATAATGCTCCATGAAACAATAATACCACCATTCTAAATCCTGGGATTGGAAAGATCAGTTGTGTTCTTGGCTAGAAATATGAGTCACCAATCCGCCTACAAATTATTATGGGAAACTATAGAAGCCTCTAAGGAAATGGCCAGAAATATGGAAGGAGGTTGGATATCAGAACTAGAGGGCTAGGCAGGGAAGATGGGGTGTGACTTATGGATAGAAGTGGATAATAAGATAGTACCTACCGGGGAAGGTTTTTTTTTTTTTTTTTTTTTTTTTTGGGGGTCCTAATTTAGGGAAAAGATGAGGACATAGATTGAAATGCAAACGGGGCCTTAAAGCTAAGGTTATACAAGGAAATCGTGAACTTGGGACGAGGAGTCTAGGGAGGTGATATATGTAGAAAACAACTAAATTAAGTCAAAACAAATAATACTATGTAAATTTAGAACATAGAATCACAAGCTGTGGATAGAGAAAGGGAGATGGCAAAGACACATGATTCTAAGGGAGGGTAGGTTTGTTGCCCCCAAAGGGCAACATACTAATTGATGGCTTATGCATTGAAGTTAGGACAAATCATTTTGGAAGATTAAGTCAAAGAAGAGCTTGGTAGTCAACATTGATGTGGAGGTCAAACAATATCTATCTTCAAAGGTCAACAAAAATATTCAAGGTCAACTTTCATGGAAGGTACTCCATTTGAGGTCAAAGTTAGTCAAGAAAGGTGCTTTATAAGATCCTGGGTTAAGAAGATTGGAAGATGCTTTTTGAAGATTGGAAGTTAGAGTTTGGAAGATCCCCATGGTACTTGGTTCCATCCTTTAGCCATTTTTTATTCATTTCCATACCATATCCTTATCCCCTTTTTGAATTTTTCCTAGTCATTTTCCTTTATACCTATATTCTCCCTTGCTCACCTTTTGCAAATCACATCATGCTTTGCCTAAATCCTTTTTTCTAAAGCATTTTATTCCCCCCAAGAGATGTTCTTCCCATTTCATATCTTTTGCCTCATTTTCATTCCCCATGTCACACCCTTGCAAATGCCCCTAGCCTAACTCTTGTTTGCAACTTCTTATACCCCCATACTTCATTCACTATTGTGCCCTAAGTATCCATGTCACATAAATATCCCCATGGAATATTCCAAGCATGGTATCTAGACCTAGCATATTCCTAAAATATTAGGGTTGCCATAGCCCCAAATGATCAAAACTTCCTAATTATTTTTGGGGGTATCTTTTGAACCATAGCTTAGCTTCTCAAAATTGCAAAATACAGCATATTCCTAGTTTATACTCCAAAAAATACGGCCACCATATCGCGAAATTTCTGGAAAAATACTGTCGAACAACCCTAAACTTGGAAAACTGCTCGAATCACGCCGGAATGGAATCCTTGAGCTTGAAAACTATCTATTTTTGTATTCCCGCCCTTAAGCATCCTATTAAGCCTAAATTTAAGCTCTAAGATGTCGGAACCGTTAAATCTAAACTTATATACTGGGAAAACATTGACAGAAGATTTTTGAAGGCCCAGACGCATCAAACCTCAACATTGATACATGCTGAGCACGATCTGAAGACGTTCATGAAGTTTCTGAGCACTCCACAGTTCGATTTGAGAAAATTGGACTGATTATCCTATTATGATGTTATTATATGACCTTCCGAGATATTCTGATGATTGATTTATGATCATGAGACCCATATTCATCTTGTATTACCTTCACATCAATGAAAATTGTCTGCCAAGTGTTAAAAAAATTGATTGTCATGTTCTTTTAGTATTTTTGCCATGCAAACATTTTTACAGTAAGATATTCCATAATCCTTTCTTGCATATGACCAGTTGCCTCTTATTCCCAACTATATTTGCACCTGAGTGCACAAAAAGTTCGAGAAAAAACCACTCCAAACTCAAGTTATAATTTTTTGCATTTTGTCTGATATGATTTTAGACTGTTATCCATAAAACAGTGCTAAAAAAATAGTTTTAGTGATCCAAAACAAGATCTGATTGTCTGCCCCACATTCTTGGAACCTATACTCCCCTTTGGTTTTGGAATTTCCCAAAAATCCTCTCTGCAACTCAAGTTACAAAATTCTAAGATCTGTCTGTGGCTTTGACTAGTATTGACCAAAAATTGACTCAACTTTGAGATTGAATATCTTACAGATTAGAGCTCAGACTTGGTCAAGATCTTTTCCATTGCATGCTTATAACTTTTCTACACAAGTCACAATCATTTGACCTCGAAAAGCAATTCATCTATAATAGCTACATCGATTTAAGTGAAAGCTCCTTATTCTTGAATTGGGAAAGATATGAGTACTTGATATTTGAGCTTTTTCTCTAAGAAATTGTGTAGATCTGGAGGTTCTAACCCCAACTTGAGCATAAATTCAAGTTGGCTTATTGTGTTTGACTCTCTAGCCAAGTTGAGGGTCAACATCTTGGAGGTTCTACCGAGATCTTCCTGGATCTCAGAACTCATGGCTCCAAAGCAAAAATTTTCAGCAGAGCGAGAACCATTAGAAGATGTTGATGCACCAGATCATTGCAGAGAAAGGCCATTGCCTTCAAGTTTCTGAACTAGCCTGTTTCAAAACATGCCATATCAATTTGAGTTGAATGTTCCTGTTCCCTTGCCTACTTTTGATTCCAGTATGAGTGCTAACAACTTTTTGAGAATATTTGAAGATTATTACAGGGATTATGGTTTCAAAAAAGGGTGCAAGCTTTCAGAGTTTGAAAAATGTTTCAAAGAAGAGAGTGAAGCTGGTGCTTGGTTAACTTATGAGAAGTTAATGGGTACCACCTCATGGGATGAGCTCGTCAAGAAGTTCTTGGATAGATTTGGTAAGTTAGCTGCTCCAAAATATTTGGTTAATGAGTTGCAAAGTTTTTCTATACATGCAGGAGAAAGTGTGAATCAATACAAAGAAAGGTTTAGTCCATTTATGAGCAGGTGCCAAAGAGCACAAGTCACAATCCCAACCCTTTTTCTAGTTACTGCTTTCATCAATGGTTTGGAAAGAAGACCAGATATCCAAAGGAAGTTGCTCAAGATCCAAGCTGCTGAAGGTTTTGATTCTATATACAAAGTTTTTGCCAAAACCACTGACCTGACTCAGATGCTCTCTACCTTACCTGACAAACATCATGTTTCCCATCATAATCATGACCCTTTTTACCCTGATGCTACTGATGCACAGTATGACCATCACTCTTCCATCCCAGTTTATGCCATACAGAAGGAAAAGAAGAAATCTAAAGAGGAGGAAGCTAATTCCCAGGTTGCAGAGGTTAAGGCAGACCTATCTAAAGTTACTAAGGCTACAAGAACAGGTAGAACTTATCCTGAATGTATTCATTGCAATAGGAACTCTCATCCATCAGAGATTTGTTATTGGCAAGTGTGTCCTAAATGCAATAGGAAAGGTCACTTTGGAAAGGAATGTCCTATTTGTTCTTTTTGTAAAGAAATTGGCCATACTGACATCAAGTGTGCTGTTAAGGAATACTTTGCTAAGCAGGAAAAGGAAAAGAGACCAGAACCCAAACCTTCTGTGAGATTTGCTGAACCAAGTACTTCTATAAGGTTTATTCAGGCTACAGAAGTTCCCAAAGCTGAAGAAGTTATGGTAGTGCAAACTAGAAGTATGAATGAAGCCAATGTACATGCTGAATCAAGTAGACATCCCACTGCCAGGTCTTCGCCACCTATAATGGAATCACCTGCTCAAATGATAGCTCCACCTGTTGACCCTCAACCTGGCTTCAAAGGTCAACTACAATAAGCCATGTTGACCCTAAACCTGGCTTAAAGGTCAACCTCAAGGTACCAATTCAAGTTTTCACTCAAATTGGGGTTAGAACCTCCAGATCACTTGAGGTGATCAGTCTATGCAAGGAAATTCAAAAGACAAGTTCAAAAAGTTTGAGTTCTATACCTTTCCCATTTCCAAAAAATAGTACCTTTGCCAAAACAATTGTGGTGTCGAGATGCAGATCGATTTCTTAAGTCAGATGAAGTAGACCTGGTCATAAAAGTTGTAGTTAACCAACAGTAAAGCCTCTGACCAAGTCAGAGACCTAATCTGTGAGTTATTCGAGCTCAAAGTGAGGTCAAATTTTGGTCAATAGAGGTCAAATGTGGAAAACAGTGATCAGAAATTGAAATTTGGAGTTGCCAATCATCTTTTTGAGAAATTCCAAAGTAGATAGGTTGCAATGGTGCTGGAGAAGAGGGGCAACAATCAAATTCTTATTTGGATGTGTAGAAGTATTTTTGTGGCTAGATTTGGCAAAATACGGTCAAAACTGTCCAAACCCGAGAGTAATTTTTTTTGAATTTGAGCTATACTTGATATTTTTGAATGATTCCAACTCCTTTGGCTTGCACAGGCTCTAAGAATAGATGGCAAGTAGTCCAAAAGAATAGAAAAACACGCTAGAGTTTTCTGTAGAATATTTTGTAGCAAGAATTGTAGAATAACATATCAGAAATGGATTTGACAACTTGGCAATCGATTTGAATTGACATGGAGGTAAATATATCATGATAACAGAATATAAGGATGCTTCATAGCTTTTAATCTCAGGAAAATAATCTTCTCAAGTCAATAAATAATTTTGAAGGTAATGTCAGCCAGATCTTGTGAATCCAGTTGAGGAGAGCTCAAGAACTTCAAAGATCGTCCAGATCTTGCTCAGCAATGATCAATGTAGGATTTGAATACTTCTGGGCCTTCGAAAATGTTCTGATTGCGTTTCCCCTGATATATAATTTTTGAATTTCGGTTCCAGTGATTTCAGGTGATAAATTTAGGCTTAAATTGTTGCTTAAGTTCTGGAATCCAAGAATAGATTGGTTGCAGGGAGAATGGAATCAAATCCGGCGTGATTCGAGCCAGAAACTCGGATTTAGGGTTCTCGAGCGTATTTTTCGTGAAAATGGCGCGATACGGTTCCGTATTTTTAGAGGTATATTACCAGAATATGCTGTATTTTGGCTATTTTGGATTCTCGAGCATGGTTCTAAGGATCTCTTAGAAAAAAGGCAAGGAATACTTGGGAATTTTGGAGACCATGGAACCTTTGCATGCTTGAGATAGAATCTCAGAATATTCTGGGACATTTTTAGGCCTTGAGTAGGTACGCGCCATGAGGTGCAATGGTAGAAGAAGAAAAATGAGTGGTGGTCACAAAGGTAAGGGGAGATAGCATGAGAAGAACTAAGACAACAAAGTCCCAAAAGGGGTGTGCGAAGAAAAGGGAAACATGACTAGAGATGAGCAACTTGGCAAATATGGCAAAGAAGGAGCAAATTTGGAGAGCAATGGTGTGAAAGTGGACATGAAAAATGAATAAGGAAGATGTCATGGGGAAATTAGCAAATAATGGTAATAAGATAGATTAGGAATATAAGAAGAGAAAGGTGGCTAGGCAAAAAGCAAGGTGATAAGGATGGAACCATATAGGGGAATCTTCCAAACTCCAACTTCCAAACTTCAAGCAATGTCTTCCAAACTTCATAACCCAGAACCTTCTAGAGCATATTCTTGACTAAGCATTTTGATCTCAAATAAAGTACCTCATATGAGTTTTGAGCCTTGAGCACTTGTTGACTTGAAAAATGAACACCCTTTGACCTCCACAACAATATTGAATGCCAAGGATCTTCCAAACTTTGACCTAGTATTCCAAGATTAGTTGACCTAGTTTTGAATGCATGGATCACAATTAGCATGTTGCCCTTTGGGGGCAACATCTCGCCAAAACAAGAAAAAGGCTGGTCCCCTCAGCCATATAATGTCAAGAATAAATAACTAGAGGGGTCTTCAACTTTGTACCAATGTGTCTATGATAGGATAAGAGTGCAAATGTTGGTGGAGTGAGTGTAATTGTGATGATGAAATGTTGTGGATGGGATATGGTGAGTGAGAAAGGCAGAAATGAGTGTGAAGATGACAAAGTGATGATGGAATGATGGTGAATGAAATATAGTGAGTGAGAAGAGATAAAAGTGAATGTGAATATGACAAGATGATGATGAGATGGAGATGAAATGAGTGTACAAGTGTTTTGAAACTTCGCCAAAACAAGAAAATGTGTGTATCCTTCTTGATCTTCAACAAGTGCAACTCTGCTGTGATGGTAGAGATGAATTGCAGAGTGCTTTACTTCTTTAGGGAATGAGAACAAGAATAAGGAGATCAGATGGAAGGTAGGGCCACTTATGACAGATGAAAAATATGGAGGAAGGGTGCACCTGTCATGGAAACACATAAACCAATTGGTCTCAAAACCTTGCCACTCTGCTATGATGGTGAAGGTGATTTTGCAGAGTGCTGTTAAGGTATGGAAAAACAAGAATAGAGGGTTGGATGGATGGTAGGATGTGTAAAACAGGTGAATAAAAATGGAAGAAAGAATGCTCCTGCAAATGACACTTGGTAATCATTAGTATCAATCCTGTTCTTGAGATCTCCTGTAATGCTACCTGGTCAAATCAACCTAAGAACATGAAACCAATTCTATTAGAGCAAAGTGCTCAAAATCAGACTGTTCTATCTACTAAAATAGTGTGCTTAAAGATCTAACTGATTTAACTACTTTAAACCTACCATAATTCTTCAAATTCTTTAATGAGAGAATAGGGACAAGCAAGCATGCTGGTCCCAATACCTTTTCAGGTGCAAGATATTGATTGGATTTGGCAGTGGCATTCCTGAAGCAACCTCTTGTAGCCAATAAGAGTTAGTACCTGCAGGTTCCAGTACTGCAAAAGGTCCTTCCCAAATATTGTCAAATTTGCCAGCTGAGTCTTCCTTTGACTTGTTCCATTTGAGAACAAGCTCTCCTTGCTTAAAGGTGCCTTGTATTTTGTGTGCAGTCTTGAATGCAACCAGATCCTTGGCCTTTTTCAGCAAATTAGTATTCTCGACCTCCATCCTATATTCATCTAGGTGCGGCGGGGCATCAATCTTTCACGCAAGGCATGTTCAAAAGGTAAACATAATTTATAAGCTAACCTCAGGAAGGGTAACTCAAGTTCCACTGGTAAGACTGCCTCTATGCCATAAACCAGGTTGAAGGGTGTATGATTTGTAGCTGTTTTGATAGTGACTCTATAAGCCCAAAGTGCATCCACTATTTTGACATGCCAATCTCTCTTGTTGATCTCAACCTGTCTTCGCAAGATATTTTTCAACACTTTGTTAGTGGCTTGACTTGTCCATTACCTTGGGGATAGTATGAGGAGCTCTTGGTATGCTTGACCTTCAAGATGTCCATCAAGTTAGTAATAACTTCATTAACAAAAGGCGTGCCCCTATCAGAATGCAACTGAAAAGGGATACCAAACCTGGAACAAACATACTCATGTAAAAATCTTGCAGTTGTGGCAGCATTAGCCTGTCTCAAAGGTATAGCCTCTGCCCATTTAGTAAAATAATCTGTGGCCACAATGATATGTTGATGTTGACCTGCAGAAGAAGGATTAATAGGGCCAATATAATCTAATCCCCAAATTTGAAAGGGCCCTGGAGATATGATGGGATTAAGGGCAGCTGGAAGTAAAATTCCTTTGCTAAAGATTTGGCATTGATGGCAACTCTTTATAATATCATAACAATCTTTAAAAATAGTAGGCCAATAGTATCCAGACCTGAGAATCTTTTTTGCTGTAGTATCACCAGCAAAATGCCCTCCACAAATACCTTTGTGCATTTGCCTGATGATTAGAGCAGACTCACTTTCACTCACACATCTCAACAAGACTCCATCTCGGTTGACTTTGCACAAAACATTGTCTATCATCTTGAATTGTCTGCATTTATCCTTGAGTCTCCCTTTTTGGTTTGAAGTGAGGTTTGAAGAGATAATTCCATGTTGTAAGAAGTCTCTGATAGGTTGTTGCCACCCACCATCAGCTGGATCCTCTGAAGTTAACTCTACATGAGTTACTACAAGTGAAATGTCAGCAGTATCCAACTCATCCTCATGGTCAAAAAATATATAAGGCAAATAAAGGCTAGGACTTCGTACCAAATGTAATTCTTTTACAGAAATATCATAACTTTGCAACTTACAAGCCCACCTTTGGATTTTTGGCTTATTGGTTGCCTTACCAAATAGTAGACCCATTGGATTTTGCTTCATGTAGACTTGAACTTGACTTTTCAGGAGCAAGTGTCCTTGCCTATTGATAAGAAACATGAGGGCAGCAGCACTTTTTTCTATTATGGTATACCTCTCCTCTAGAGCAGACCATTGTTTACTTGCAAACACTATGGTGTGCTTTTCCTGCAAAATGGCTAACCCTATAGCTTTTTTAGTAACAGTAATATAAACTTCAAATGGCATATTCAAATCTGGTTTCCTCAAAAGTGTGGCTTCACATATGGATTGAATGAGAAAGTCAAAAGCTTCTTGGCATTCTGAAGTCCATGTGATGGGTATATGTTTACTCTCAGACTTGGAAAACTTGCCTACCCTTGTCAATCTAGAAATAGGGCTCAAAATATGAGCAAAATTAGGAATATACATCCTGAGAAAACTCGTCATACCAACAAAACTTTTGACCTGTTTTAGATTCTTGGGAGGTGCTAATTTTTTGAGGGCTTCAATCTTGTCTTGAGCAACCTGAATGCCTTGGCTGGATACTTCATGCCCTAAGAGTTGTCCTTTTGATGCAAAAAAGATGCATTTCTTTGGATTTAGATTGACTCCTGAGCTCCTGCACAAAGAACAAATTTTTGCAAGTAGCTCCACATGATTAGATGGATTAGAGCCTAAGCAAAGGTCATCTAAGTACACCCTGAACTCTTCAGCAGACATTGATTTGAAAATAACATCCATTGCCCTTTGGAAGGTGGCTGGAGCATTCATCAAACCAAAAGGCATTCTTTTCATAGCATATGTACCCCAGGGAGTGATAAAGGAGGTTTTTGGCTGATCTTCTTCTTTGATGCTGATCTCGGTTGAACCTGAGAATCCATCCAAAAATGAATACACTTCCTTACACCCTTTCTGACATATAGGATCTCCTCTAAAAAAGGCAAAGGGTAACAATCCTTGATGGTAGCTTTGTTGAGATCTCGATAATCAATGCAAATTCTTAAAGCACCACTTTTCTTCTCTACAGGAACAATGCAAGATACCCATTCAGGATTAATGATTTCAATAATCACACCTGCATCTAACATCTTATTCAATTCATCCTTGATTAGCCCCATAAGTGAAGCATTAATCCTTCTTAATTTTTGAAAAACAGGTTTACAACCTTCCTTGATTTTAATTTCAAATTGGCATACCTCAGTTTTGATACCTGATAGTTCTGAATAGTCCCAGGCAAATACATCTTTTCTTTCTTCAAAAAACATTTGTATGCTGTTGATGGCAAACCTGGCTAAACCACCAACCTCAGGTCAAAGAAGCACTAATCTTGGTCTAGGACCTCCAGATCACTTGAGGTGATCACTCTGTGCTAAAATATCTGTTTTTAAACTTCCAGAAAACAAGATTTCACTAGTTTCCCAAAAGCCAAAAAAACTAGTCTTATTCTAACAGGCACAGAAATTAATGCATTCAACATTTTGAACCCAAACAAGCATAGCATGTTACCATGATATCTGAAGAAAGTGTTGGAGAAAGTCTATGCAAAGAATCCTCACGGTTGGTGAGAAATAATGATTCTTGACTAAGTCAGAAGTTGGTCAATGGACTGGACAGTGCACTCAATTTTGCCAAATGAGAATGGTGATGAATTTTCAATCCAACTAAATTTAGACAGTGAACACGAGGCCTGCACAATAAGAGCATGCTATTTTCAGGGCTAAAAAGTCAGTCTGTAATTTGAGAAGTATGTCTGAGCATCTAATGAGCATGAAAAGTATGACAGACTTTTAAAACATCAGTGGGTTGATCTTTCTCCCCCTTTTTTTTTTTAGTTTTTCCTTTCCTAAATGATTGTACCAATGCAGCTAGAGCTTTGTATGTGACCAGGTGCAGAGGTATGGCTTTTTCTTCCCATTTCTAGAATTAATTCAAACACAAATGCATCAAATGATATTTTCCAAGGTCAGATTTTCATTAAACTGGAATCAAAGTCATCACATTTGACGTCATGTTAATGATCAAGATGATCAATCAACAGGACATCTCTAAAACATACAAATCGTGAATTTTTTGGATACAAATCAATCATAATATGCCTCAGGATAGATCTCTTAAGGCAGGAGGAACTCTCAGCATCAATTCCGACTTCACACTTCAGTGCCTTCTTTCTTTGAATCGCGCAAAAGCCCACCCTTTTTCTCGTTGAATGAATCCCCTTTAAAAACTCATTTCCGTACGGATCTTGGCAAATTCGGGATCTTGGCCATGTTTTTGGTTGGTTTAGACATTTCTTTGGGTGTAACAGGACAAGAATGGTTAGCCAATGTAATGATTGCTCGGTTCAATCGACAAAAAACAAGTTCTTGGCAAGTCACATTTTTAGGGTTCGGAGTTTTCTTGAGAGCAATTATCCCACAGGCAAAAATCAGAAAAGAGGCTAAGGTATAAATAGAGAGCTATTTTCCCTCTCTCTTGATTACGTGGTCTCCTCCACGCCAAGCTTCGGCTCGTGTTTCGACTTGGCATGCCAGGGGGGACGCCACTTGGCAGAGGATGAGAGGGTAGATAGATGGGGGGGTAGATGTAGGTAGGTTTTGCCATTTTTTTCAAATGAAGCACGTTTCCCAAGAAAGCCATTTAGAAGGTCAATATGCACTCTTTTTTCAAATTTTTTTGTGCGGTGGCATGATCCATGAGGGCTATCGGTGGTATCATCAAACTCTCAAATGCAATACTTTTGATTTTTGTAGGAAAAATGAATGGGGTGAGTAGGCATTAGACATGGGATTTGGTGAGGTGGCAAGGAGGGAGAACAAGGCTAATAGGCACATTTATCAATCATTTCAATCTTATGGTTGACCAACTTTTTGGGTTTGGTCAACATTTGCCTAGTCATCATTTGATGATGCAAGGTGATGTGATGATGTGGAATGATGTTGAGTGATGTAATGGTGTGGAGTGATGTGGTGATGTGGACACTTGTTGCTTAGGTGGCAACTTGGTGAATGATATATGGAAGTGGCAAATGGTGAGTGGACCAATGTGGATTTGTAAGTGATGACATATGTATCTAGTCATCATGCCATGTCACTTGGAGGTGGTGACTAGGCAAACTCGTGTTTAGCTTTTCAAATGCTTCTTTTTTTTTTTATAGCCACATGGTATGGAGTGTGTGATAATGGAATGATATGATGAAAAAATATGATGTAGAACTTGATGCTTAGGCAATCCTTTTTGTGTAACAACTTTGAAAATGTGCCTTAGGTAGTGGTAGGTCAACTATGGAACAAAAGGCTATGTGTGAGATGTATGATAGTATGGGGTAATGGAACGTTGGAAATGTGGAGTGTGAGGTAGGAGAATAGAAATGACAATATGAAGGAGAAAAGATACCACTTTAATAGCTTGCAAACTTCATAGGGGTCTTCCAAACTTCTAGATGCTTAGGTCCTCTCAATGTGTGATCTTGATTCCAATTCAATGTCTTCACTTGGTTCTTCAACATAGTATCTTCTTTTTCCCTGCAACATAAAAAAGATTTGATGGCACTTTGCCATGTTGCCATAGCAGGGCAACATATGCTCTCCCTGTTTTGATATTCAATCAGATCTCCAACAAACAGAGTTCTAGGTGTACCATTTTTTGTGATCACAATCTCCTCAATATCCTTTTTTTCTGATGCATCAATGGTCAAAATAGCTTTTACTTCATTGTCATCAAGGTCATCTTCAGGAATGGCTCCCTCAGTTAAATGTGACATGAGGGTCTCCCTACACAAAGCATCAGCTTCAAAATTCTGTTCCCTGGGAATATGAGTGATTTTCCATGAAGCAAAACTCGAGAGTACTCCCATTGCTTGATTCTTCAAGAGCTCCATATCTGCATTTTTTGTTTGATACTCCCCTGAAACTTGTCTGCATATTAATTGTGAATCACCATAAATGTGAATATTGGCAATATCCATAGATTTAGCTTCCTGGAGACCTGCAATCAAAGCCTTATATTCTGCCACATTAGAGGTGACTTGAGGAAAGATCCTTCCTACTTTAGCTAAGAGTTTGTGAGAAGAGTCTTTCAAAATGGCAACAGATGATGCAACATTTAGTTTTTAGAAATACCTCCATCAAACCATAAGAACCCCATTGGTCCTTGTATCTTTGGGAGGTGCACTCTCCATAATAAGAGGAACCATTTAAATTTTCCTGGTTTTATATTTTTTACCCTGTAGGATCCCAAAGGTTCTTCAATTAGCATTTCTTTAATAAAGTGTACCTCTTCCTGGAGTCATAGGAGCCCTCTTGGTTATAAATTGTAGCGGTCGAGAGGCCATTGGAGATGGTACATCTCCTTGAGACCAGACTGGCCTGGCATCCACAGTGGCTAACCATCTCCTCCCTAGAAGTAAGTCATAAATATCGATTCATCTCCCTATATCTTCAAAAGCCACCACAATAAAGTTAGCATTCTGATTATATAGGTTAATTGCACTTTTAGTCACCACACCAATGGGAGAAATCTTAGCATTATAGAAAGATTTTAATAACATAGAAGCTTTCTTCCACCTCTAAAACCACACTTCTTCATAATATGATATGGCATGATATTTAGGGGAGAACCCCATCAAGTAACACATTAGAAAAGGTATACCCTCCTAAAGCGGTGAACATGTGAATGCTCGGGATCTTCTTCATGCTGTGCTAAAATAAGGTCAATTGGCATCAGTAAAATTCACACAAGCATTTAATACCTCACTATTGGTTTGTTGAAGTACCCTTTTCACGTAACTAGGTGCAATCTTTAATAAAGTAAAGAGATCCACACTCACCTTGGAATTTTTAAGCAAAACATCAACCTCATCAAAGTCTTGATCTTTCTTACCATATTTTTGCTGAGGGGGTGGAGCTATGATCTGAGCAAGTGGTTCCCACACGGTGTGGCACAGAGGCCTAGCAAGTAGAATGCCTACTTAGTTCAAAGCATGTACTTGAGCTTCATTCATGCTTCTAGTTTGCACCACCATAACTTCTTCAGATTTAGGAACTTCTGTAGCTTGAATAAATCTTATAGAGGTGCTTGGTTCAACAAATCTCAGGGGGGTTTAGACTCTGGGTCTCTTTTCTTTTTCCTGTTTAGCAAAATATTCCTTAACAGCACACCTAGCATCAGTATGGCCAACCTCTTTACAAAAAGAACAAACAGGACATTCCTTTCCAAAATGGCCTTTTCTATTACATTTGAGGCACACTTGCCAATAGCATATTTGATGGGTGAGAATTCCTATTGCAATGAATACATTTAGGGTAAGTTTTTGCTTCTGCGACCCCTTGAGTTCCACCAATTGTTTAGTTATTTCGCTAAGGCTTCAAGAACCTTGGATAGGTCCGACTTGACCTCTGCAACTTGAGAATTGGCTTCCTCCTCTTTAGATTTCTTTTCTCTTTTGTATGGCATAGACTGGAATAGAAGGGTGATGATCATAATGTGCATCATTAACATCGTGGTAAAAACGGGTCATGATTATGATGAGGAGCATGATGCTTGTGGGGCAAAGTAGAAAGCATCCGGGTTAGATCGATTGGTTTTGGCAAAGACTTTGTATATGGAATCAAACCCTTCAAAGCACTTGGATTTTGAGCAATTTTCTTTTGGATATCTGGTCTTCTTTGCGGACCATTAATAAAAAGCAATAACTAAAAAGCGAGTTGGGATGGTGACTTGTGCTTTTTGACATCTGCTCATGAATGTACTAAACCTTTCCTTGTCTTGGTTCACACTTTCTCGCATGTATAGAAAAACCTTGCAATTCATTAACCAAATCTTGTGGAGCAGCTAACTTACCAAATCTATCCTTAAACTTTTGACAAGTTCATCCCATGAGGTGGTACCCATCAACTTTTCATAAGTTAACCAAGCACCAAACTTCACTCTCATCTTTGAAACATTTTCAAATTAAAGCTTGCATCCTTTCTTGAAACCATAATCCCCGTAATAGTCTTCAAATATTCTCAAAAAGTGGTTAGCACTCATACCGGAATCAAAAGTAGGCAAAGGGCGTGGACATTCAACTCAAACCGGTATGGCATGTTCTGAAGTAAGCTAGCTGAGAAGCTTGAAGGCAATGACCTCTCTCTGCAATGTTCTGATACATCAGCATCTTCCAATGGTTCTGATTCTGCTGGAAATTTTTGCTTTGGAGCCATGAGTTCTGAGATCCAGGAAGATCTCGGTAGAACCTCCAAAATGTTGACCCTAAACCTGGCTTAAAGGTCAACCTCAAGGTACCAATTCAAGTTTTCACTCAAATTGGGGTTAGAACCTCCAGATCACTTGAGGTGATCAGTCTATGCAAGGAAATTCAAAAGACAAGTTCAAAAAGTTTGAGTTCTATACCTTTCCCATTTCCAAAAAATAGTACCTTTGCCAAAACAATTGTGGTGTCGAGATGCAGATCGATTTCTTAAGTCAGATGAAGTAGACCTGGTCATAAAAGTTGTAGTTAACCAACAAGAAAAACCCTCGACCAAGTCGTGGAGACCTAATCTCAGGAGTTATTCGAGCTCAAAGTGAGGTCAAATTTTTGGTCAATAGAGGTCAAATGTGGAAAACAAGTGATCGAAATTGAAATTTGGAGTTGCCAATCATCTTTTGAGAAATTCAAAGTAGATAGGTTGCAATGGTCTTTGGGAAGAGGGCAAGCAATCAAATTCTTATTTGGATGTGTAGAAGTATTTTTTGTGGCTATATTTGGCAAAATCTGGTCAAAAACTCCGTCAAACCGAGCAATTTTTTTTTTTTGAATTTGAGCTATACTTGATATTTTTGAATGATTCCAACTCCTTTGGCTTGCAGGGCTCTAAGAATAGATGGCAAGTAGTCAAAAGAATAGAAAACACGCTTTAGAGTTTTTCAGAGAATATTTTGTAGCAAGAATTATAGAATAACATATCGAAATGGAGTTGACAACTTGGCAATCGATTTGAATTGATATGGAGGTAAATATATCATGATAACGGTAATATAAGGATGCTTCATAGCTTTTAATCAGGAAAATAATCTTCTCAAGTCAATAAATAATTTTGAAGGTAATGTCGGCCGGATCTTGTGAATCGGTTGAGGAGAGCTCAAGAACTTCAAAAGATCGTCCAGATCTTTGCTCAAGCAATGATCAATGTAGGATTTGAATACCGGGCCGCCGAAAATGTTACGATTCGTTCCCACGATATATAATTTTTGAATTTCGGTTCCGATGATTTCGGGTGATAAATTTAGGCTTAAATTGTTGCTTAAGTTCCGAAATCCAAGAATAGATTGGTTGAGGAGAATGGAATCAAATCGGCGGATTCGGTTTAAACTCGAATTTAGGGTTCTCGGCGTATTTTTCGTGAAAATGGGCGCGATGGTTCCGTATTTTTAGAGGTATATTACCGAATATCGTATTTTGGCTATTTTGGATTCTCGAGCATGGTTCTAAGGATCTCTTAGAAAAAGGCAAGGAATACTTGGGAATTTTGGAGACCATGGAACCTTTGCATGCTTGAGATAGAATCTCGAGAATATTCTGCAGGGCATTTTAGGCCTTGAGTAGGTATTAACGCCATGAGGGGCAACGGTAGAAGAAGAAAAAATGAGTGGTGGTCACAAAGGTAAGGGGAGATAGCATGAGAAGAACTAAGACAACAAAGTCCCAAAAGGGGTGTGCAAAGAAAAGGAAACATGACTAGAGATGAGCAACTTGGCAAATATGGCAAAAGAAGGAGCAAATTTGGAAGCAATGGTGTGAAAGTGGACATGAAAAATGAATAAGGAAGATGTCATGGGGAAATTAGCAAATAATGGTAATAAGATAGATTAGGAATATAAGAAGGAAAAGGTGGCTAGGCAAAAAGCAAGGTGATAAGGATGGAACCATATAGGGGAATCTTCCAAACTCCAACTTCCAAACTTCAAGCAATGTCTTCCAAACTTCATAACCCGTAACCTTCTAGAGCATATTCTTGACTAAGCATTTTTGATCTCAAATAAAAGTACCTCATATGAGTTTTGAGCCTTGAGCACTTGTTGACTTGAAAAATGAACACCCTTTGACTTCCACAACAATATTGAATGCCAAGGATCTTCCAAACTTTGACCTAGTATTCCAAGATTAGTCTACCCAGTTTTGAATGCATGGATCATAATTAGTACGTTGCCCTTTGGGGGTAAATAAACCAAAAACATATATACCGAGATACTAAACAAGATTTCAAGCACTGTATATTCGTGGGGATTACATCGATTATCATTGGTAAGATCCGACGACCCCAGTTCTGAGCTCTCCTCAACCTGGATCTACAAGATTTAGTTGACATTACGCGAAATTACCTATGACTTTTGATGATTATTTTCTTGTACTTGAAGCTAAGTGAAGCATCCTTTATCCTCTGTTATCTTGATATATTTACCTCTATATCAATCCAAATTGACTGGCCGGGTTGTTGACTTAGTCTCCGTATTTTCCTTTAAAATTTGCCACAAAAATTCTATAGGAAAATCCCTGCTTTTATTATCTTCTACTTCATTTGCCACCTATATCCTGGTTTTTGAGAAAGCTAAGGGAGTTGGAATCATTCAAAAATACTAAGTATAGATCAAACTCCCAAAAAAATTGCTCTCGGGTTTGAACCGCTTTACTATATTTTGCCAAATCTAGCCACAAAAATACCTCTACACCCTCCAAATGAGAATTTGACTCTGCTTCCCTCTTCCCCAGTAACACCATTGCAACCCACCGCTTGGAAATTCCTCAAAAATGATTGGCAATTCCAAATCTCAATTTCTCGGACATCGCTTTCTACATTTGACCTCTATTGACCAAAAATTTGACCTCACTTTGAATCCTCAATAACTCAGATTAAATCGACTTGGTCGTAGACTTTTACCGTTGGGTATCTACAACTTTTGACCAAGTCTACAGCATTCCGACTAAAAATCAACTGCATTCCAACACCACAATTGTTTTGGCAAGGTGCTAACTTTTGAAATAAAAGGTATAGAACCTCGAACTTCTTTGAACTTTTCTTTGAAATTTTCTGCATAGACCGACTACCTTAAGTGATCTCGAGGTTCTGAACTCCCAATTTGATGAAAACTCTCAAGTTGATCCTTGTGGTTGACCTTGAAGCCGTGTTTAGGGTCAACATCTTGAGGTTCTAATGATCTTCCCGGATCTCGTAACTCATGGTCTAATGCAAAAATTTCCCCAAAGGTAATCGGGACCACAGGATGTTGATTTATCAGACACAGAGAAAGGCCATTGCTTCAAGTTTTCAACTGATTTACTTCAAAACATGCCATACCGCTTGAGTTGAATGTCCCTCGCTCTCTCTTGCCTACCTTTGATTCCAAAGATGAGGCAATCCACTTTTTGAGAATATTTTGAAGACTATTACAGGATTATGGTTTCAAGTAGGATGTAAAAGCCGGGGAATTTGAAATGTTTCAAAGATGAGAGTGAAGTCGGGTGTTTGGTTAACTTATGAGAAGTTAATGGGTACCCACTTCATGGGATGAACTTGTCAAGAAGTTTCGATAGATTTGTAAGTTAGTCGCTTCCACAAGATTTGCTAATGAACTCAAGGTTTTTATACAAGCAATGTAACTGAACGAAGTACACCAAATTATCTAAGGATGAAGAGGCGTAAACGAAGGCAAGATGAAGAGGCAAAAAGGATGGTGAGATGAAGTGGTTGGAGATGGATGGATGAGATTATAAGAATTATAAAGAAAATGAGGAGCACGAGCTCTCCTCTTTCCTGCTCCACCAATCTTGCAAGAGGGTGGCAGCCTCTGCTTGTTCAAGATCGCAGGCCCCAAGCCTTTTTGAGGCATGGAGGGCTCATTCATTTGTATTTCTTTTCTCCTTTTATTACAAGTAAAGAAATTTAGCCTGCATTCTTTATTTTCTCTCTCGATTTTTCCTTCTGTTGGCGCAAAGACTAGTGATCTTTTGATTTTTTTGCCTCTGAGGCCACTTGTTGGAGATTGTGGGAAAATCCATCAACAAAAATGGAGGTTCTAATGAGATCTCGATGTTTCAGATCATTTTGCGCTACAAATTTATTTGGAGTGGCCATTGTTTACGTATTTATTTGGAGGCTTCTTTGTTCATTTCGTTGCTTACGACTTACCTAGTATTCCTGCCATTTTAAAGGAGAGGCAAGAATCTTATGTACCAAGACCTAAGTTGATGATGAAGACTGCTATGTGCTCTCTCGCTCTTTCTCTCAACAGAGACAATGCAAGGTTCTCGCTTCAATATATATTTAAGGAGAGTTCGCTATTGCCGCCTCCATGATTTATCCAAGAAAATTGCTCCACCCATTTTTATCCCCTCGATCTCGCGACCGCTATTCTCGGCCTACTAGTCGTAAAACTTGCTCTGTTTCATAGTTTTTCCAAGGTTTCAATTCTTGCCTTTTACCACAAAATCTCATATTCTGTTACTCCTATCTTCTACTGGCCAGTTTGTAATGCTAATTTGTCACAAACTCAGAATAAACAAAAAGAGATGAAGATTAGCTTATAGCCATTTTCTCGCTTTCTGGATCCCTAAGCCTCATGAATTCAAACCGGCTGGACTCATAAAAAAAAGATGGGAAGCATGGGAAGGGAGGGAGAAGAGAAGTAAGAAGCCACCATAGCCGCCACTATACACAAATGCCCTTCCTATTGCTGAATCCATGAGTCAAGTCAGCCACGGACCTATAAAGAAAAGAAATGAAAGGATGAAAGTGAAGAAAGAGAGAATCCTCTATTCCGGCCTCATGCTATGTCAGCCATAGCTTTACAGCCTGGCTGCTACTAGTTCAGTAACAACCCTACTAGCAGCTTCTATATATCAATAATCCTCAAGAGTTTTATTCCATACAATGACCGAAAGCTAGTTTGCAGATGGGACATCCCCTACTATGGTCAAAAGTCATTTGACTTTAGTCTTAGAGTGTCATTTATTTTCCAAGGAAAACCTTGTTTGCATGTTTATCCAAAGCCTTAGCCTATAATCCGCATGCCATCATGCTACATTACATGCTAATTTGCCAAAGATATGGCATCATGCTACATTACATGCTAATTTACGCAAGCCATCCGATTTTACTTTATCCATGAACCAGTTTTAACTTCACTTGACCAAGATTTTGTATTTTTCTCCCATCTTGCTGCACTTTTACTGCCATTCAGACATTATCCGCATTATGGTACTATAACCCCGATATCAATCACATTTCTTATTAGAGTAAAGGCAATGACAGAACTTATTTAAGAACATGCTTCTATAAATTATGTATTCTTATGTGAGTTCAAGAAACCTCGGCAGGTGCTTTTCCGAAAACTCCATATACATTCACATATGTTCATATGCTAAAAGTTTTGTATCATTATTCATATTTCGCTTCAGCAAGATACAGATATAGGTAATCTATAGATCATTAATTTAGCTCTCTTCAGGTCGGTGAAAAATGCTACAAAAGTAGACGTACTTTGAAGCCGTACCTCATGGGTGCATCTCCGTGACAATTATATGGTTCGCACTATTAACGCATGCACAGCAAAAATTGCTTTGTATACCTAGAACATAGTTCGCTAAGTCCTTTGTTTGATACATGCAGTCCTTTTTTGCTAAACACACCATAACAAGAAAGGGAAGGCACAATGGGAGCTTAATACTCTATTCGCAGCTAACCATGTATACATTAGCAAAGAATCCCTTTTAATGCAACAAGGGCCAAAAGGTACTTTTGGGTGATTCCCCGGTTCTTTCGCCTTCTCACCCATTGTGTACCCTTTGCCTTTTGATTAGTAAAAGCATATTAAGACAACAAGCATCAAACCAAAAGATATTTTGTCACTACAAAATTACATCCTCGATTACTATCAGATGCATTTCTAGAACATCTGAGTAGAGATATGATCCTTCCAATCATTATTTAGATATAGTAGAAATCTATACCCACTTTGTTCTAAACAGAGATTGCCAACATGAGCAAAGCCTCTAACATGTGTCCCATAATCAACCACTCAAGATCATATCCAACCGCATGATGACAAACGTATATCTTTACCTAAGAATATGAAATTATTCCCTTTTTATTTTAGTGTCACACCATTGTCTGGACTGGTAAGCTGTACCACATGGTATGTAAACTTAGGCATACAGGAAACAAGGCTTACCCATTTATGTGCTTCCAACCTAACATCTATTATACTATCTCACAAGACTTAAAATTAGAAAAAGAACCTGTCATGTGCTACTAGGATTTTGCGCTGCATGTGTCTTACTTAAGAATAGACCATTCCTATTATTTTAGTGCCGGCAGCACCTTTGGTAGTGTAATACCCTGTGTACATAAGCTGCTAATTATGATGACCTCGCTTTTAAAAATTAGAAGTACAAGTCATAAGAACATACCTCGGTTGGTCAATGGCTGACGAATATCTTCAGCTAATTGTGTTTCAGAACATAATATTCCATGTTACCGCATGATGCCATCGCTCACTACCGTAAGAACTCCTTCGTACCGCACCCATGTCCTTTTTGTTACGATTCTCCATGTAGAATGCTTCAAGACCGCAATCTACATTGTATGAACTGCCAGCTTTAGCCATCTCTCAAGGTTTTTGTTGAAGCTAAACTTGTCAACGAATTTATTCTAGAGCATGAACAAAGTTGTAAACTATATTTTATAATAAACTATATGAGTTAAAACTCATTCTTCCGATGGTTTTAAAACCCTGAAGATCCTTGGTTTTCAATTTTATTGCCCCGGGATATCACTCGCTGCTCTCGCAGCATTCCGGATTCTATAAAATGCCGCATTCTCCAAGTCTCAATGCTTTTGCTTTGAGGGGAATCGAAACCCTAAATTTTACCTTCAATTTAGGTCGCTGTTTCATTTCCAATGGTCCAAACTTTATAGATATTTAGCACATCGCTTACTAACTTGCATATTCATGCAATTATGCATGCCATATAACCGCCATTTCCTCACAAACACTTGGTAATCCTTCCTAGAAAATAACCTTATATCTCTAGCATAGTTCCATGCTGTCATGTACGGTTTTTCCAAATACCATTTGAAGGCAGCACCAGTATTACCTAACATGTCAAATAAGAGTAAAAATACCTTTATGAAGTTGTATGCATGCCAATGAACTTATTCCAAATTTTGCCATATTTCCGCCTTTTACTTGCTAGGCACTACAACACAAGGCACAAGTTTGTTTCCTCTCAGATTTTTAAAACTTATGTTACTTATTTTCCCGGCTGAAAACCTGTTTGTATGTTTATCCAAAAGTCAGTTTTATAATCAGATGCCATCATGCTGCCATTACATGCCAATTTGCCAAAGATGGTATCTCATACATTACATGCTAATTTGCATGCAAGCCATCCTGATTTTTACTTTTTATCCTGAACCATGAACTTCACTTTGGACCAAGATTTTGTATTTTTCTCCATCTCAAGGTACAGCTTTACCAAATATTCAGATTATTATTCATGCTATGGGTGTTCTACAACCCGGATATCAATCACATTTCTTATTAGAGTAAAGGGTAAATGACAGGAACTATTAAGAAATATGTTTCATAAACTATTTTTTGTGGTCTCCATATGAGTTCAGTAAACCTCGTTATGGTGCTTTTCTCGAAAACCTTATATACATTCACATATGTTCACATGTGCTAAAAGCCTTGTATCATTATCTCATATTTCTCGCTTTCAGCAAGTATACAATGTGATATAGGTAATCTGAGACTACACTTAGTTTCTCTTCTAGGCTGAGAAAATGTTACATAAATAGACGCATTTTGAAGCTAAAAGTACTTATGGCGCATCTCCAGACAATTATATGGTCTCATTATCATACTGCACAGCAAAAATTGTTTGTATACTAGAATATAGTTTATTTTCAAACTTTTATGATAGTAGAATATAATCAGAATTTCAACTTCCCGCAGCGTCTTGGTAGTCATAAAGTATACTACTTGTGCAAGACAACAGCCTTGAATGTGGAATCTTATTTCAAGTTAAGTCCTTTTTTTGATACATGCAGTCGCTTTTTGCTAAAACACACCATAACAAAGAAAGGAAGGTACAATGGGGAGCAGAATACCACGTGATCAGAGTTAATCCTTAATGCAATATGGCCAAAGGTACTTTTATGATTCTCGGCTTCCCCGCCTTTCACCCATTGTAAATCTCTTTTAGTTCTTTGATTAGTAAAAGTATAAGACAACAAGCATCAAACCAAAGACTTGTCACTCAAGAAATTATATCCTTATTACCATCACCTGATGCATTTCTTTATTACATCTTATAGAATAGAATAATAGAATAGAATAGAGAGATATGTGATCCTTCCAATCAATATTTTAGATATAGTAGAAACTACAAATTACTTTGTTCTAAATGAGATCACAACATGAAAGCAAAGCTCTAACATGTGTCCTATAATTAACCATTAAATTGTGATCATGGTATCCAACCGTGATAGATGACAAATGTGCCTTTACTCTAAGAATAGAAATTATTCCTTATTTTAGTGTCACAGCTATTGTCTTGACTGCAAGCCGCAATATCCTGAATATGTATAAACTAGGCATAGGAAACAAGGCTATCTTATTTATATGTGCTTCAACCTAACATCTATTATACTATCTCACAACATTCTAAAAATTAGAAAAGAACCTGCTCTATGTGCTAATAGATTATGCCGCATGTGTCTTACCTCAAGAATAGACACTTATTCTATTATTTTAGTGCTGCGTTCATATCTTACAGTGTAATTCGTACATAAGTCGCCGCTTTACCATGATGACCCTCGTTTTAAAATTAGAAGTATGTGTCATAAGAACATACCTTGCTACTGTCATTGATTTAACATTCAACAATTGTGTTTCAGAATATAATATTGTTCCATGTTGTTTTCTTGGCATGATGCCATCGCTCACTACCGTAAGAACCCTTTCTGCACCAGAACCATGTCCTTTTGTTATTTACTCTCCATGTAGAATGCTTCAAGACCGCACCATATTGTATGAACTTCAGCTTTAGCCATCTCAAGGTTTTTTGTTGAAGCTAAACTTGTCAACGAATTTATTTCTAGAGCATGAATGGTGTTGTAAACCATATTTGCTAACATATGAGTTAAACTCCATCCTATACACCCGAAGATCCCGGTCTTCACTTCGCCGTCTCGACATCAATTTCGCCGCCCCCGCAAAGCATTCCTTTGGATTCTATAAATGTCAGCCGATTCTCGCCATTAATCGAAAACCCTAAATTTTTTGCCTTCAATTTAGGCCGTTGTTTACTTCCAATGGTCCAAACCTTATAGATATTTAGCACATCATTTTTTCAATAACTTTGCATATTCATGCAATTACGTTTATATGTCTCTATTTCCTCACAAAACACTTGGTAATCCTTCCTATGAAAATAACCTTATATCTCTAGCAAGTATAACATGCTTAGTCATGTGTCGTTTTTCCAAATACCATTTGAAGGCAGCACCAAAGATGTTCTAACACAGTCAAATAAGAGTAAAATTACCTTTTATGTAGTTAAAGGTGTACGCCAATGAACTTATTCAAATTTTGCCATATTTCCGTCTTTTACCAAGCATAAGCACCAACACAAGGCAATGTTTGCTCTACATTAAAAAAAAACCCGGAGAGCACTAGCCTTGACAACAGCCCTACTAGAACAATCATCTACCTCGTGTCAACTCTTGGCAGTATTATCCATCCATACATGGACTAGGCTAATCCAAGATGGTACCTTACATTCACGGTCCATGATACTTATCAAGGCATACAAAACCAGCCTAGTCTTATGCTTCCTGAACAAAGAGTTATTAGGATACGCATCAAAGATCAATACAAATACCGTGAATAAATTACAAGACGCTAATACGTCTTTACAGAACTATGCATATTCATAGATGTCAATAGATAATATCTGGTTTAAATTATTTATTCTCGGCATACCTTTTAGCTCATTTAATATGGAGGTTTATCATTCAAACACATGTCCAAACTTTATTTCTATCAATGCTTTGTATATCTCGACAATCCAAAAAGAAGGATCTCACCTAATACTTAATCTTGTATGAATGATTGTTCATTATCATATCTTCAAGTCAATAAATTTGAGATAATACTTCAAGAGATGAAGTCTTGCCACGCGACTCAAACATGCCAAAGTTAGCACAAACTCGTAACTAGACAAGGGATGACAGTAAGCAAAGTAGTGACTTCATGGCTTTTCGCCTCTTCACCTAAAAGATATTATAAAATATCAACGAAGAAGACCAATTCTCATGAGAATAACAAGGGTCTGCCAAAGCTGGCGATTAGATAATGCATTTTCATGATACTTTGTTTGGATCGCTACGATGCTACTGTGTCAAGCACATAAAGTATTCTCGTTCTCAAAAAGACCATAGATCGCCTGCTCATAGTCACAGGTGTTGAAGGTGTTCCCCGGTAAAACTCTTCAACCTCAAGTGGTTGAACTCCGTGTTGCTTAAGGCAACCACTCAGCGCAAAATCGTAAAGAATCAGCTAAAAGATCACTAGGAGGTGTGTTTCCTCAAGAGAAAAAAGCCCCGCCTCACAAAATCTCTTGCGAGTGTGATCTATATGGGCTATGTAAGTGGATACTACTCCTTGATGTTCTCAACACTCTGTCACTAACAGACTGCGAAAAGTTCCACGAGGTCGGTAGGTTAGGTATGTAGATTCAAATCATCAATCTACCAATTTTTGGTCAATATCCCTACGGTGAGCCGATATTTGAACCGGAGACAGGATGAATTTTTGGGACTATCAACTTATCTTTCAGATTTGTTCCACACCAAAAATAACCATTTTGACCGCAGCGATCCAATTTTTTCTTTTGATAAATTTAGCTCTAAAATCGTATGAAGAAAATGTTTTGAAAGATAATGTTTTGTAAGGGCCAATCAAGACGCGGTATCTACGTCGCTTACTTCACATACTTTGTTTGACAAGATTGAAGTTCAAAACAAAGGGCTCTCCCATGCTCCACACCTCACAGTAATAATTATGTTCTAACAATGCTAACTTTCCATTGCAATGCAGGATTTGGCTTTTGTAATCTTCAAGGGTTTGTGATACGTAGACAAAACACAGCCTAACAATGCACCTGCACTAGATACTCAATGGTGACAATAAAAGCTATGATAATTTTTTGCTTTTGAAAAGACTCAAAGCAACCTCAAACAAATCATTGCAAAATAATGGATTTTCAATTGAATCAAATACCTCGTAAGATACAATATAACATCCTGCTCAGGGTCTTGGGTAATGTGGATCACAGGGTGAATATAAAAATCCGAGAATTAAGTCAATAATCCGATCAAAGGTAAACATAGAGGTCGATCAAGCTCTGGCGGTTGTTTGCCGGCCCTTCTTCAAAGCCAAAAATCTTCTTTTGCCTTCAAGCCCTCGGAAATCCTCTTCAGGCGTAAAAATCCCCTTTTGTAGAATGTACCGCTCCGCTTTGAAATCTTCATCATTTTTCTTAAATCTTCTGTCTTTTTAGCCCAAGACTCAAGCATTCATGGCATTAAACATAAATGATTCGCAGGTTTAGGTACGTAATCAATGGTTTGTTAGGTCGCCTGAACGATCTTGGCATTTTCCAGGTTTAGGTTTCGGCAAATAAGAGAAATATCCCACAGCCCAATCTTAATTTAGCGCATGTAAAGCATATAAGGTTCAAAAATTGATTTCTTGATTATTATGCGCGGTCCACGGGATTCTGCATCGCCCACACCGACGCTCCAATGCGTGGGATTGGCTTGGAAGAGAAATTAGGCTAGGTAGATAGGAAAATTTTGCACCTCTTACAATTTATGGCACCCATTCCCAGAACACACATACCCATGCCTAAAAAATAAGGCCTTTTCTTTCAAAATTCTTTTTTCAGGGAATCTTTTTTTGTGCCCTATAATATTCCGGGGTCTTTTCACCATAGAGCTCTTTGGAGTTTGAAAAATTTGGGGAGTGATGAAGTACATTTGAAAACATGGCATGGCTAGGTAGTATGACATGGCTTAATGGGAATGATGACGGTCGTACCTTACCTGAATTTGAAAAATTCTCTCTAGTCAAAATTTTAGAATGATGGGAGACATGTGTGAATGATGAGGTGTCAAAAGTGATGGGTAAATAATGATATTTTGAAATGAATTTTGATTTGAATGAGAGTTTGAGATGAAAAGGATGAAATGGTGATGGTGATGCAGTAGTAAGGTGTAGGGGACTTATACATCTAGTGCTCATTACTAGGGAAGCCAAAATTTTGTGGAGCATCTTTTGAAGCATCTTTTGAGGCATATTTGAATTTCTTTTTAGCATTCCTTGTGTGATTCGCAAGCCCCTCACATCTTTACCTGGGTTGCATGGAATGTTGACTTCATAAGCAAAGATATGACTAAGTCAAGTCTTGAACCAGTGGATGATGAAGCAAGTGGTGTTTAGAAGGTGTATTTGACTAGAAAGAACTTTCAAGGTCAAGTTTGACTTTGGGAGGTGTATGAGGAAGGAGTCAAGGTTCAATGTGTTGGTTTGGGATGGTGGAGTGGATGAGGATGGAAATCAAAATGCCAAAGATGCCGTTTTTCATAAATGATCAAGCATACCATGGGAATGCTCCCTTCAAGGGGTCTTTTCTCTTCTTCTCTACACTTCCTATGCTTTGTTTTGACCTTTTTGCATTTTGAGTGACTTTAATACCTGTCCTTTCCTTGCTCTTCAAACTTGGAGGTATGCTAGTGAAGCATTCTCCCTAATATTCGTAAATTGAACCAACCGATGATTAGTATAATATATGCTTTGGTTCTTAAGCATACGCTACAGCATGGTGGCAAAGATTATGCCAAACAACAAAAGAGAAGGCTGGTCTTCCGTAGCCCTTTTGACTAGCTGTTTGATGACTCTTGATACAGCCCTTCCAGCCAGCTACTATGAGAATATGGTTGGCAACTCAATGACCTGCATATGGATTTCTTCTCGAAGGTGATAGATTTGATATTATGAACGCGTATATGATGCTATTTTCGATGAAATCCTCAGATGGAAAAATAAATTTTATATGAGAAGCTGCGTGGATGGCGGTACGACACACTTGGGAAATTTTATTGGCAATGTAGGAGGAGTTTCGGCGCAATGAGGTCAACCTGATCGATGACGCATGAGATAAACACGGGAAATGCACCTCGTGATGTGAAGATAAAGCTTGTTAGTATGGGAGTGAGTTGCTGGTGTGGAGGCAATGTCAGCAACTCCAGATGATGGAGATCAATGTAGTGCAATGGAAGAGGATGCAGGACAGACATGCCCGATGCACCTCGCATTGAACTATGATCATTAGGTATCAATTCAATTCCTTCTGACCGCCAACCGCATAGCAAACATCTATAAATTCATTAACACACACACAACCCAAAGCAGAACTACACTTACCAAGACAGGCCCAACCTGATCTAGCGTTTAACCATATGTATTAACTATACCTAGCTACATTTACCACAGATTTCAGCTTTGAATGAGAGCAAGGGCAACATGCGTTTAATTACCTTTTTAGGCACACAAGATAGGGGTTCATCACCTTCTGCTAATAGCATATCCAGCCAATATGAATCTCGTCGTCCTTATTACTTCAAATGTCCCTCCCAAAGATTTTCAATTTGTTGCCACATCTTCCTTTGCTTTGTTCCTAATTTTTAACACTAACTCTCCTTCTTTCAAGACTTCTGTAATTTATGTGTTGCTTTTGAAGGGGCTGCAATATCCTTGGCTTCTTCCTTTTTTCCCTTATTATTGCATTTCCCCAGCCTTCATATCTATGCTCCTCAACTCGTGACCAATTCCTGCCAAATCTGCTTTTAGAGACATCCATTTCCAAATTCTATCCGAGCAGGCCACTGGAGTGATGCAGCTCTAATTCCCATAGGCAATACTGATTCTATCCCATACACCAAACTGAAAGGTGTGCTTTGCGTGCCACTTTGATGGTAGTTCCTGGTGAGGCCTAAAGTGCATCATGAAAGCCAAATGCTAACTTTCTTTAAACATCATGGTCTTCTTCTCGTGATTGACTTGAGAGTCTTATTGGTTGACTCCTGCCTGGCCATTTCCCCAGGGTAATAGGATGAACTTTGTGTTTGACTTAAGGTTAAGTAGAAGTACGCAATTGTATGGTTGATGAATTGGCTGCCTTCTATCGAAACAATTTTGGTAAAGCTGGATACTAAATCGCACGAGCATTTTCATGTAGAAACCTTTGTAGTTTGGGTACTGGCTTCTCTCAAAGGAATTGCTCGCCCATTTGGTAAAGTAATCAGTGGCAACTAATATAAACCGGTGTTGAGCTGAAAGTAGTTGTGGGCCCATGGGGCCTATAACCAACCCCCCACATTTGAAGGTCCAGGGAAATTATGGTCAGCAGCCGGTTGCATGTTCTTTTGCCAAAATCTGCATTTGTGGCATTTTATGCTTCATAACAACTTAAAGAGGAGAGGCCAAGTATCCTGACTTCCAAAATCTTTTGTCGCTAAATCAGCCGCAGCGTCCTCCCACAAACTCTATGACATCGTTTCAATTATCATTCTAGCCTCTTCCCTTATCCACACATTCAGCAAGATCTGCCTTGTTAACTTTGTATAGGATCCTCACTAGACTGAACTTCTTGGGCATTTGTCCCCAAATCTCCTTCTTGACCGCCACTCAAGTTCTTAGGGTATAAATAGTTTCTGGAGTGTCACCTGCTAATCACTGCATCAATAGAGATCAAGTTTAATAGATTGGTTAATAACATTAATAAACCATCTTGATCTTCATGCTCAAACAACACAAGTGGAAGGTAGAGTCGATTCTTGACATCCTGTACTATACCTTTTACAGGCACATCACAAGCTTCTGGATCTTACAAGCCCACCTGCACAATTTGGCCTTGGCCGCTTTTGCAAATAGGAGGAGAAGTGATTTTGCCTTTATGATACTGCACCCCATTGTTTTGGCAGAAGATGTCCTTTTGCCTTTCTATCAACAAAAACATCAGGGCTGCTGCACTCTTTCCTCCAATCCTTGGGATATCTAATCTTAGTATCAGACCACATCTTGCTTGCAAAAGTAATCACATGATCTCCTTTGTAACAGTGCCACACCAATTGCTTTGTCACACTGATGTGCTTCTCGAAGGCTTTCTAGATCAGAGGTTTTAGGATAGACGGCAAATGGCATCAATGATTTTAATAAAAGAATTTGGCATTGCTCATCCCAATCTTACTAGGATGTGTTTGTTTTCACTTTGAGAACTTCCCAACCTTAGAATGAGATCAGCTTTTGCGGTGTGGGAAAATGGAGGGACATACATTCTCCTCAAGAAGTTGGTCATCCTATGAAGCTCTTAACCTGTTTGAGGGTTTTTTGAGTGCGTCACCTTAGGCTTCAACCTACCATGATATATTTGAATTCGCTGAGATACTACACGCCCAAGCAATTTTGATGATAAAAACACACTTTTTGGGGTTCAAACTCACTTTTCTACACAAGTCAAAATAACATGGTTAGTATATCAAAATGTTCTTCACAGAGAAGTTCTAAACAAAGATCATCCAAAATACACTAAAATGTTAGCTGGTATTTTAAAAATTGCATCCATGGTTTTGGAATGCTGCGTACATTCATCAATCCAAAATGGCATTCTTTTCACAAATGTTCCCTAAGGTGTGAGAACAAGCTTTTGGTCGACACCTTCCTTGATGCTTATCCGACAAAACCCTAAAAGTCATCTAAGAATGAGTAAATTTCTTTACCTCGCTACAAAGATGCAACACCTCTTCAGAAATGCAAGTGTAACAATCTTTGACAGTAGCTTTTGTTTAAATCTCTATAGTCTATGCAGATCCTAATGGCCTTGTTTTTCTTTTTCAACAGAACAATGCAAGATAGCCACCTGCGGTTCACATACCTCAAAGAATCACACCCCATCTTCATTTTGTATAATTCCTTCTTGATTAGACCTAATAGAGAAGCATTGATTCTTCTAGCTTTTGTATGACAGGTTTCTGTACCTCCCTTTATTTTAATTTACCTGCAAAATGTTTTGTCACCCTCACTAGCCTTATCATAATCCTAGTTAAAGACATCTCTTCCAATCATCAAAAAATTTGTAACCAAAGCATTGTCCTCTTCTAACAAATCTCCAAATATATAACACCCTATCTAGACCCTTTCTTCTTATTGGATTCCTGACTTACCTAGTTTGTCTTCACTTGCATTGATTACTGTGATGGGGTATAGTCATGGTGATTCTTTCTCAAGTTCTCCCTTCTGAATTGCTCCCTCGCCCAAATGCTCCAGTGAGTAATACCTTCGCACAACGAGTCCGCTTCACTCATTCTCGCCTCCCTTGGAACATGCTGGCAGAAGTTCCTGTATCAAAAATCCTTCAGTTCCAGCATGGCTTGGACTTTGAGCCTAAATACGTCCTCATTCTTGGCCCCATTTCCATTTGCTCAAGTAGACGAGGTTTTGAGAGTCTCCCCAAAGATGATCACATTCCTGAGGCAAGCCAGATTTTTGCCTCTTGAAGACTCGCGAATTAATGCCTTTATATTCCCGCCATTAAGCAATAGAAGTGACATTAGGATAAATTCTTCCTACTCTAGCCAAAGAACCTGCTTGAGGGCTACGCTCCTTGAGAATAGCAGCTAAGATGCCACATTAAGCCTTTTGAACACTACCATCAAACCACAAATACAAATTGCTTCAACCCTCAAGTTGAAGCCAACCTTGAGATTTTATGCTAGACTCCAACTCTACTGTGATCTTAGTTCAAATTTCCACATGGATGTGATATCAACATCTCTTCTTCAATGAAATCTATGCTTAAACTCTCCTAACTTATTATACAATGTTACCTTTTCATATTTGAGATGGTACATCTCCTTGACCACACAGCCTAGCATCTACCGTAGAAAGCCACCTTCTGCCCAAAAGTAAGCTCATAAATATCTGATTTGTCCTCTATTCCTTCAAAAGCAATCCACCACAAAGTTAATGTGAACTATTATTCCTTCAACATCAATGTGCACATTGCTAACTATTCCTACCGATTGATTTTTAGAATTAGAGAAAGATTTCAAGATCATTGGAACTCTTTTGTTTCATTTTCTAGACTACTACATATGGTGGCATCACGCTCAAGGGTGATCTCTCCATCTAGCGTAACTTTGCTAATATTTTCCTTTCCATTTTAGCAACACAGAAGCTTCCAGATCATTATTCTTCCCTGTGAGCAGTTTTACTGCAATGTGATTTGTCAGCAAACTCATCTTCCTTACAAGATTGACACCTTTCAGAAGAAGGCTATCTGAGCAGTGGTCAGCAATCCATTACAGATTTAGAATTCTTCAATAAATATTCAAAATCCTCAGTTTTTCCTTCTTGACAAATTTGAGCAGAGGAGGAGGTACAACACTGCCATGATCTTTATGTTTCAAAATCTCAACTTTTCGCTTGTTGGTTCTTTCTTTGGCATTATTCATCCTTCGTGTGGATAAATTACACTCCTTGTTTTCAACTTCCGCGACAAACCTTATATAGATTTAATTCTTGGTTCTCAATTAATTTTAGATTTTTCTTGTCCGCAAAATATTCTTTTATAACGCGATCTATCCTCGTAATGTCCTACAGCCTTCTACAAAATTCACAATACTGCAAGTATTCTTTTACCAAAATGACTTCTTTTCCACAACTTCTCTTAGTGTAATGGCCTATACCAGCAATAATCTAAGAACGAGCATCCTAAAGCAAAGGCACAATAGTGTTTCTTTTTCAAATTTTGAGTTCTAACTCTTGCAAATTTGTTTAGTTACCTCAACCAATGCCTCGACACCTTGGTGATCTCTCGCTTCTACATCCGCTGCGTGAGTCTCATCATCTCCACTTTAACTCTTTTTTCCTTTGATAGTATAGACATAAGCAGGTGCTGATCCCATACACCCTCGCTTATAACTGAAAAGGATCAATGGTGAGTGCATTTCATCTGGTAAGTATGATATCATATCAGCAATTTCAAGAGCTGGTGAAAGCCTTGTGTATTGTATCAAATCCTCTCCCTGCTTTTTTGAATCTTCAAAAGCTTTCTCGTGGTGTATTCTTGTCCTCGCTGCTCAACCCCATAAAAGAAGCCACTAGATGCAATGTATGGTTAGGAACATGATTGATTTGGCATTTGACAAGATAGTGATCAATTTTTTCATACCGCTGCACACTTTTCACCTATGTTTGATGCTAAAAGTTTTGTAAATCAAATATTAAATCTTGAGGTCCAAGACTCTTCAAACCTTACAGAAACTTTTTACCAGTTCTTCCCAAGAATTGGTGCCTAAACCATAAATATATTCTAAATCAAGCTCCCTACCCCTCATCATTCTTTAAACATTTAAACTTTAAAACTTACAAAATTTTTTTGTGACCACATATTTTGATAGTATTCTTCAAAGGTCTTGAGGAAATTGTTATATCTATGCTCTGGATCAAAAAAAATGGGGTGGACCGGAGTAGGCACATTTAACTCAAGTATTGATAAGGCATGCCTCAAGTAGCTTGTTTGTATGCAGACAAGAGGAGCAGTAGCTTCCCCTGACATTCCGTGGTCTCAAGAGGGGTTCGGGGATAAGTCTCATTAACTCTTCTTGGTGCCATGAGTCCGTATTTCTCCCGTGAAGATGACTAACTCCAAAATGTTAGCTACGCTCTGCAAACTTCAACCTCAAGTATGTTTAGAACTCCCTGTGTTGCTTTTGCATAGCAAAATCCTCAATTTCGAGTGCAAAATCGTAAAGAATCACAAAAGATCACTAGAGTGTGTTTCCAAGAGAAAGTCTCGCCACAGTGTCTGCAGAGTGATCTATGGGGTTATGGATATCACTCCTTGATGTTCTCAACACTTGTCACCAACGC